>CM053758.1:41543507-41573316 GCA_028658305.1 Pachyuromys duprasi
GTCCCCCACTCCACTCAGTCTGTGGTGGTTCCCACGATTGGTTTGTGCCCGCTGCACACCCGTAGGTTGGTGCAGGACTGGGGATCCTCCCAGATCAGCCGGCGGACTCACACCCTGACTGATTTTTTGCTGCTGGCGGACTCACACACTGACTGTGTTTTTGCTGGCAGAAGAGCTCGGCCCGCGCCCCTGCAGTGTGTGGACTGGTCAAAATGGTCCCCCAATCCACTCAGCCTGTGGTGTTTCCCACGATCTGTTCACGCCCGCCGCACACCCGTGGGTTGGTGCAGGACTGGGGATCCTCCCGGATCCGCGGGCGGACTCACACACTGACTGAGATTTTGCTGGCGGGGCGTTAGAGTTGCGCCCCGGCAATGTGCGGACTGGTCAAAATAGTCCCGGAATCCACTCAGTCTGGTGTGGTTCCGATGATCGGACCGAACCCGCAGCAGGCCCGTGGGTCGAAGCAGAACCCAGGTGCAGTGTGCGCTCGTAGGGCGCAGTTCAGTGAAAACGGCTCCCGGTTCCTCCCGAGACTGCCCGGGAGTCTGTGCGATCCAGTCTATAATGGCGGGTGCGGGCGCCCAGCGCAGCCGCTCGTCCAGGTCAGAGCTGTGCGCCGCTGGTCACAGGGAAATTTCTCCAGGTAATAACTGGGTGTCCCTATGGTTTTCCCACTTGATTTTCTCACCGTAGGAGTTCCGCTCACCTGGCACTCACAATGCTGGCGTTTTAGGTCCCAGAGTTCAGTCTCCTGGTCGCTGCGTTGTTTCTGCTCTCCTACTCCTCAGACACAGTGTTCTCTCGTGGCAGCCATCTTGGATCCCCGCCTCTTTAATTTTTCCAATTCTATCTTTAGATCTTGAGGCATTTTGTTGATTTCCTTCACCTATCTGGCTATATTTTCATGTTTTTCCTTCAATTCCTTCAGATGCTTGTTTGAACAATCTTCTGTATCTTTTATTTCTTTCAGTGATTTAAGTATTTCCTCTCTAAAGGCCACAAACTGTTTGGCTGCAACTTTCTGTATTTCTTTATGGATGGCCATAATCTGTTTGACTTTATCTTTCTCTTGTTCCTTACACATTTTATTTGTTTCCTCTATTATCCTCTTCATAAGCATAGATGTTAGGTCATCTTCTTGAATTTCAATTATACTGGGGTGTCCAGGGCTGCTTGCCCCTGGATAACTGGGTTCTGGAGATGCCATATTGCTCTGTCTTTTGTTAGCTGAGCTTTTACGCTGGCCTCTACCCATTTTGGTATCTTAGGTGTTGGGTGTTAGTTTCTTGTTGTTTCTTGAATCCTGTTGTGGAGAGAATCCCCTAGGCAGGAAAATGTTTTTTGTTTGTTTGTTTTTTGTTTTTTGTTTTTTTCCTGAAGGAAGCCTCCTCAGCTTTTTGGCTATGATCACTGAATGGACAGTGTTTTTCAGGAATCACCTCAGGTGTACAGACCTGAGTGGTAACTGTGGTCCTTGTTATCAAGAGGGCTCTCCTCTCACCTGGAGAAGTCCTGGAGACAGCTGCCCTGCCTCTGGGTTTCTTGGTGTAAATTTAGTGAGCTGCAGCTGAAAGTTGTGTGCCCCGTGGTGTGGTGAGTTTTGTTAGGGATAACTTATTGCCCGTTGGAGCAGTATCTGGGGATTAATATCGGGCATCCCAGGCTCCTGTAGGTCTGAGGTTGGAGCTCTGTATCCCAGTACCCAGCAGTAGTCAGTGGCACCGCTCTCAAGTGAGCAGCAGGAGGCTAGTTGGTGCACAGCAGGTCTCTGGGCTGGCAGCATGTGTGAGCCTGCCAGTTTGTGTAATCTAAGTTAGTTCCCATTTGTTTTCTTCCCTGTAGGGTTTTCTCCCAAAAGGGAAACCCAGTCTCTGATGCCCTGGAGGGTACATTTCTTTCTGTGATAGAGAGTTGGGCTGGCAGCAAGTCTCTGTGCTCACAGGTGGAACCTACTTCAACGGTCGCAGTTTATGCCCATCATTCTGTGGTACCTTTTCCTGGGGAAGACTGGGTGACCTAAGTCAGTCCCATTTCCTTCCTTCCCTGCGGGTTTTTCTCATAACTGGGACTCCCAGTCTCTGGTGTTTTTGTCCCCACCGTTCAGTCTGGGAAGGTGATCAGGACACGCAGGCATGTGGCTCTGGTTTGGCGACCAAGTACCTGCTCGACCTGGGATCTCTTCAGGCCTGAGGGTAGAACTGTCTGATTCCCACACCGTGGAGTTTCTCCTCACCCGGGAAACAGGATCGCTGTTGTTTAGGGCCCACATTTCAGGCTATTGGTGGCTGTACCAAAAATGCTGTCCTGCTCCTCAGAGGCAACGTCCTCCTGGCACTGCCATCTTGTCCGATCTCCTAATCTTTTTTTAATAAGGATTTACTGGGCTTTGGGCCTCCAGTAAATAGCCAGGATGCATAATTTGAAATCAAATTTATTCATGAGTTTAGTTGTCAAAGCTGATTAAGTGGGAAATACAGGCAACAAGTTTTTTATTGCATTTTCTATGAAAATCAGGATAAAGAAACAGGAAGTGACCTAAAGGTGTATTAACCTCAACTGGGGTGTCCTAGTATAAATTCCAATCTATTCTAATTTAAGGGATCATTCCGAAATCAAACTGCTGCATCGTTGCAGTGCACAGAAGTCTTGGGATGTTTTTAGTTTGAATTACTAGTGAATGTCAGTTCTAAACATTTTTTATTATCTCTCTTCTGTGATTTCCTTTATGGAAGGTTGTATGATGGATATGCATAGATACTAGTTACCAAAAATTATCTCTACCAGGGGGTAAAAACTTCATCATTCAAGGCAGAAAAAAAACACAATGTATGTGGCTCTGTATGTAACTAGTGATAATGTTTATCATTAGAATCACTTGTTAAAATGCAATTTCAATAATGCATCTTTTATTGTCATTCAGTTGCTTTTAGGCATCATGTTTTTTTCTAGTTTTTTTTTTTTCTATTCTATTGCATTGGATTCAGTGTCATATCTAGAAGACTTGATATTTTCCTTTGTAGTTCTTTGATAGTCTTTATTTTTTTTCAACGAGCTATGATCTTAATCTCCTCCTTCCCCAATTCTTTCTACTCCCACATTCACTATGCAACTGAGTGTCCCTTTTTATTAAGCCATTCAAAACTAAACTTTGCTATTGAAATAGTTTCACATATAACAGACTTCCAATGGTAAAATGTCATCTTATCAGGGTAGAGGCTCTCATAAAAATCTGTGTCTTCCTTTCCTTGGAGCTAAAATTTCCATTTACCCCTGTAAATGGTAGAACTGTGTCTACCTCATATCTTCATATTTGGATGTAGGCTCTCTTGGACTTGCATGGGTTATATGTTTTCTGTCTGAGTACCTGTGAGTTCATGCCTTCCTTGCTATGTTTAGAAAATTATGTTTCCTTGTATTCAGCCATCTCCTCTGGCACTTAAACGCATTCTTCTACCATTCCTGTACTGATTCTTATTCTCCTGAGGAAGGATGTAATAAATATAGTCTCTTCAGGCCTGGATATTGTATAATCTCTTATTTTTTTGTTTTTTCTCTGTGTTCATTATCATATACAAATAAAGAGAAGTTTACCAGATGAGTGTTGTTATATATCTTGTTCATAAATAAAATTTAAGAGACTTGGAATATGTTTAAACTTACGTTCATTAGTAGCATAATAGGAGTTTGATTTCCCCTACTGTCAATGTCTTATCTAGCCTGAAACTTAACTGAATGAAGAATGAGGCTGAAATATCATTTGTACATTACATACTTTCAAGTAAGGCTCAATATTACATTCATTGGTCTTCATTCTGTAAGAAAATTAATCATAACATCCATTTTCTGTGTGTACACATATGTTTACTTGTATGTTTTAATCAGGTCTCAATATTTTGTGTTTGATTCAATCATGCTCCACTGTTTAATACAGACAAAGTCTCTCACTGAACTTATATTTATCATGCTTTGTCCTCAATCTTTAAAGGTAAGCACCTCAGTGACTAAAATATTTCCCAAAGCCCTAAGAGCTTCCATTTCATTATTAAGGTCTATTAATATCAATGGACTCAACTGCCCAATAAAAAGACAAAGGATAATATAATGGATGCAAAAGCATGATAATTCTGTTGCACTCCTCAGCAACAAAGATTAATATTACCTCACAGTAAAGGGGTGGAAAAATAATTCAAAGCAATGGTAACCAAAATGCAAACTGGAGTAGCCATTCTAATATCTAACAGAATAGATGTTACATTAAAATTAATTAAAGATATGGAAAAAGATACTTCATGTTCAAAAAAAGATAAAATCCACCAAAATGATATCTCAAATCCAAAAATCTATGCTCCTAATGAAAGGGCACTCACATTCATAAAAAATTAATAAATCTTAAAGCACACCTTGAATGACACACACTAAGAATAGGAGACTTTGGGCTGGAGAGATGGATCAGCCATTGAAGGCTAGGCTCAAAACCATAAATATAAGAGTAGGAGACTTCAACACCCATCTCTCATGAATGACAGATTATGCATACAGAAACTAAAATGAAAAATAATGAACCTAACAGATATTATGAATCTAATGGACCTAAAAGATATTTACAGAACATTTCAGAGAAACAGAAAAGAATATACCTTCTTCTCAGCAGTTTATGAAATCTCCAAAATGGACCATATAATCAGTAACAAAGAAAGGCTCAACAGACACAGAAAACTGCAATGACTCATTGTATATTATCAGACCATTGTGTATTAAAGCTGGACTTTAGCGATAGCAGAAAGCCCAACAGCAGAAAGTCATGGAAACTGAAAATTTCTCTATTCAATAACCAATGGGTCAGGAAAGAAATAAAAAAGAGAAATTAAAACGTTCTAGAATTCAATGAAAATGAATGCAGAACATACACAAACCTATGGGATACAATGGAAGCAGGGCTAAAAGGAAAGTTTGTAGTAGTAAGTGCTTTCAGTAAAAACTTGGAGAGCTTTCATACTTATAATTTAGCAGCACACTGAAAAGCTCTAGAACCAAAAAGGAACAAGCTCACCCAGGAGGATTTCATGGCAAGAAATAGTGAAACTCGGGACTATGATCAATAAATTATAAACAAAAAGAAAAATTCAAAAATCAATAAAACCAAGAACTAGTGTTTTGAGAAAATCAATAAGGTAAACAAACCCTTAGCCACACTAACTAAATGAAAAAATATGGTGTAACCAAATTACAAAGAATAACCAAATTAACAAATCAAAAATAAAAAGCAGAGCATAACAACAGACAAGAAGAAAATTCAAAAATTATTTGGTCTTACTTCAAAATCCTATACTCCAAAAATTGGTAAATCTAAATAAAATGGATTGTTTGATTGATAGATACCACTTTCCAAAGTTAAATCTAGACCTGGTAAACAATGTAAATAGTCCTACAACCCCTAAGAAAATAGAAGCATCCATTAAAAATCTCCTAATCAAAAAGAGTCCCAAACCAGAGGGTTTTAGATAAGAATTCTACCAGACTTTCAAAGAAGAGCTACTACTAATACTCCTCAAACTATCAAATAAAATGCAAACAAAAAGACATCCCCAAACTCATTCTATGAGGTCACAGTCACCTTCATACCTAAACCACACAAAAATTCAATAAAGAAAAAGAATATCGGGAGAGATCCAAGATGGCTTCCACTAGAGGACACTGAGTCTGAGGAGTGGGACAGCAGTGACTGTTGGACCTCTGAGGCGAAACCCCAAATGACCAGAAAACTCGAACTTGATGCACGAGCAAGAGGTTTTATTCAAATACCAGAGTGCTCTGGGACTCCACTACCCGCTCCCATAGAAGGGACAGCGCAGAGTGCCCAGCAATGAAATTACAGAGTTTATAAAGGCAAAAACCATAAAACAGGAAGGGGTCTAGGGGTAAGGGACTTTTCTCACGGGGCAATCTATGATTGATTATCACCAGGTGCAGCTGGGAGGGAACGGTTAGAAATTGTTTAGGCTTTCTCATCCATAACTACAGAAGGGCATCTCTTAGAAATGTTTTGTATCAGATCCAGGTTCAATAATAATTACAGCTCACAAGCTTTAATTCCCATGGTTGGTTCCTTTTGTTAGGGCCAAGTTAAAAATTTTCCATCCTTACAGTGATAACGCAGCGACCAGGAGACTGAACTCTGGGACCTAAAATAAAAGCATTTGTGATTGCCAGGTGAGTGAAATTCCTACAATGAGGAAATCAAGTGAGAAAATCCTAGGGACATCCAGTTATTCCCCGGAAAAAATCCAGGTGACCAGCTGCGCACAACCCTGATCTGAATGAGCAACCACCCTGGGTGCCAACAGCCGCCATACCAGACAGGGTCACACAGACTCTGGGCCAGACTGAGAAGGCCCCAGATACTGTTCCAGACAGGGCTGCATCCAGCAGGCACACTCTGCTCGACACCAGCAGCAACCACAGTAGTCCTGTGTGTCCACAGGCCAGACTGAGAAGGACCCAGATTCAATTCCCCAGAGCAGGCTGCATCGAGCTGGCACACTCCCCTTGGTAGCACCAGCCACCACCCTGGACCAGGACACATAGTATCATGTCCACACAGAGGTACCCCCAAATACCATCTCAGAACGTGGGGCACAGCCCCTAACCCAGAAGGAGGTGCCAAGTCTCCAGACCTAAGGGGAGCCCTTAGCAGCAAGCACAGGTCGAAGCATGGAGCCTCCAGACCAGAGCACTGCCCCCAGCTGACATCTCAAACGGGGACACTCAGCCTATGGCACAGAGTGAGGAGTCAAGCCTCCAGACCAGAGGGGTGACCAGCCTGCAGTGCTCACAGCTTCTAGCACAGAGCACGAAGCCAGGCACACAGATCCCACAACAGAGTAAAACTGAGGAAATAACACACACTATCAAACCACTGAAACTCCCTGATCTTCTTGAAGAATACTCCTGACACAAGAGATTGACAGTTACAGTCTGAAGTTCAGCCTCAAAGCACAAAGAGCTCCTTGATTAGATATAAACAAATTCCCAGAAAACGGCTAAAGAAGTCACCCAACAAAAATCAGGAAACCATGGCCCCATCAGAAACACCCAAAAGCAATGGAAATTTTAATTCAGCGGAGACACAGGAAAATTATGTTAAAGCTATGATCATGCGGATATTAGAGGGACAAAAAGAGGAAATGAACAAGGCCCTCAAAGAAATACGAAGACTATAACTGTCCACATAGAGAAACAATTAAAGATATACAGAGAGGAAACAAACAAAAAAATAGGAACCACATTCACTCAGATGATGGAAATGATACAAAACATGAAAACAGAATTAGAATCTACAAAGAAAACACAAACAGAGAAAAATCTGGAACTGGAGAACTTAGAGAAAAAATCAGGAACCACAGAGGTAAACATCACCAATAGAATATAAGAGATGGAAGAGAGAATCTCAGGAGCTGAAGATACACTTGCTGAAATGGATTCCTAACACAAAGAAAAAAAAAATCAGAAAAGTTCCAAACACAAAACATCCAAGAAATCAAGGACGCCAAGAAAAGACGAAACCTAAAAATAATTGGAATAGATGAAAAAGAAGACTCCAGGCTCCAAGGAACGGAAAATATTTTTAAGGAAATCATAGAAGAAAATTTTCCCAACTTAAAGAAAGAAATGTCAATAAACATACAAGAAGCCTACAGAACACCAAATAGACTAGACCAGGAAAGAAATACCTCTCTTCACATCATAGTCAAAACACTTAACCTACAAAACAAAGAAAAAACCTTAAAGCAGCAAGGGAAAAGGGCCAAGTAACATATGAAGGTAGACCGATGAGAATCACACCAAATTTATCATCAGAAACTACGAAAGCCAGAAGGGCCTGGGTAGATGTCATGCAGTCTTTAAGGGAACACAGATGCCAACCAAGAATACTATACCCAGCAAAGCTTTCAATCAACATAGAGAAAACAAAATATTCCATGACAAAACAAAATTTAAGCAATATCTACACAGCAATCCAACCCTACAGAAGATACTAGGAGGAAAACTTCAATCCAGTGACTACAACTACATCTAAGAAAATATAGGCTACAGGTAACTTCCCAAATAAAGAGCCGGGGGGGGGGGAAAGCAATGAATCATAGTAAGACCGCCAACTCCACAATAAAAGAATCTGACAGCCACTGGTCAATATTATCTATCAACATCAATGGACTCAACTCTCCTATTAAAAGACACAGAATAACAGAATGGTTATGGAAACAGGACCCAACATTTTGCTGCATCCAAGAAACACACCTATGCAACAAAGATAAATACTACCTCAGAGTAAAGGGCTGGAAAAATGTGTTTCAAGCAAATGGACCCAGAAAACAAGCTGCGGTAGCAATCCTAATATTTAATAAAATAGACTTTCAACCAAAGTTAATCAAGAAAGAGGAGGAGGGGCACTTCCTTCTCATCAAAGGAAAATTCCAACAGGAGGACATCACAATTTCGAACATCTATGCGCTAAATACAGGACGACCTACATTTTTAAAAGAAACATTATTAAAGCTGAAATCACTCATTGATCTGAAGACCCTAATAGTGGGAGACTTCAACACTCCACTCTCCCAAGGGACAGATCATCCGGTCAGAAGCAAAACAGGGAAACAAGGGCACTCACAGAGACCCTAAATCAACTAAAACTAATAGATGTCTCCAGAACTCTTCACCCCAGATCAAAAGAGTATACCTTCTTTTCAGCACCTCATTAAACCTTCTCCAAAATAGACCATATACTTGGTCACAAAAAGAAGCCTCAGCAGATACAAGAAGATTGAAATAATCCCTTGTATCCTATCTGACCATCAGGGTCTAAAGCTGGACCTCAACAATAAGAGAAATAGCAAAAGGACTGCACATACATGGAAACTGAACAACTTGTTACTCAAGGACAGCTTGGTTAGGGACAGAATTAAGAAAAAAATTAAAGACTTCCTAGAATTCAATGAAAATGAAAGCACAACATACCCAAATTTATGGGACACAATAAAGGCAGTGCTAAGAGGGAAGTTCATAGCGCTAAGTGCCTTCATGAAAAAATTTGAAACATCTCATAAAAGCAACTTAATGGCCCAACTGAAAGCACTAGAAAAAAAAAAAGAAGCAGATACACCCAAGAGGAGCAGATGGCTGGAAATAATCAAACTCGGGACTGATATCAATAAATTAGAAACAAATAAAACTATTCAAATGAACCCAAGAGCTGGTTCTTTGAGAAAATCAACAAGATAAACAACCCCTAGCCAAACTAACAAAAAGGCAGAGAGAAACTATCCAAATGAGCAAAATCAGAAATGAAAAGGGGGGCATAACTACAGACACTGAGGATATCCAAACAATTATTAGGTCTTACTACAAAAGCCTTTACACCACAAAATTTGAAAATGTAAATGAAATGGACAATTTTTTGGGAGATTCCACCTACCTAAATTAAGCCAAAATCACATAGGAAGATTTAATAGACCTCTATCCCCCAAGGAAATAGAAGAAGTCATCAACAGCCTCCCTACGAAAAAAAGCCCTGGGCCAGATGGTTTTAGTGCAGAATTCTACCAGACCTTCAAAGAAGTCCTAACACCAATCCTCTATAAAGTGTTCCACAAAATAGAAATAGAAGGAAAATTATCGAACTCTTTCTATGAAGCCACAGTCACCTTGATACCTAAAGCACACAAAGATCTAACAAAAAAGAGAACTTCACACCTATCACTCTTATGAACATTGATGCAAAAATACTCAATAAAATACTTGCAAACCGAATCGAAGAACACATAAAAGATATCATCCACCATGACCAAATCAGCTTCATCCCAGGCATGCAAGGGTGGTTAAATATATGGAAATCCATCAATGTGATCCACCCATATAAACAAACTGAAGGAGAAAAACCACATGATCATGTCCCTAGATGCTGCAAAAGCATTTGACAAAATCCAAGAGTCTTGGAGAGATTAGGGATACAAGGCACATACCTAAACATAGTAAAGGCAATATACAGCAAGCCTGTAGCCAACATTAAACTCAATGGAGAGAAATTAAAATCAATCCCACTGAAATGAGGGACTAGGCAAAGCTGCCCATTGTCTCCATATCTCTTCAACATAGTACTTGAAGTCCTAACTAGAGCAATAAGACAAATAAAGGAGATCAAGCGGATACAAATTGGAAAGGAAGTAGTCAAAGTATCACTATTTGCAGACCATATGATAATATACATGAGTGACCCCAAAAATTCAACCAGAGAACTCCTTCAACTGATAAACACCTTCAGTAAAGTTGCTGAATACAAAATCAACTCAAAAAAATCAGAAGCCCTCCTGTACACCAAAGTCAAAAGAGCATAGAAGGAAATAAGGGAAACAAAACCCTTCAAAATAGCCACTAATAACATAAAGTACCTTGGGGTGACTATAACCAAGCAAGTGAAAGACCGATATGAAAATAACTTCAAATCTCTGAAGAAAGAAATTGAAGAAGATATTAAAAGGTGGAAAGACCTCCCGTGCTCATGGACTGGTAGGATTAACATAGTGAAAATGGCCATTCTGCCAAAATCAATCTATTGATTCAATGCAATTCCCATCAAAATACCTTCACAATTCTTCACAAAACTTGAAAGAAAAATTCTCAACTTCATATGGAGAAACAAAAAACCCTTATTCTCCAAAATAATCCTGTACAAAAACAGATCATCTGGAGGTATCTCCATCCCTGACCTCAAGCTGTACTACAGAGCAATAGTAATAAAAACTGCATGGTATTGGCATAGGAACAGAATAGTGGATCAATGGAACAGAATAGAAGATCCAGAAATAAACCCACACACCTATGGAAATTTGATTTTTGACAAAGAAGCCAAAACCATTCAGTGGAAAAAAGACAACATCTTCACAAAATGGTGCTGTTCCAACTGGATATCTGTATGCAGAAAAATGAAAATAGATCCATATTCATCACCTTGCACAAAGCTAAATTCCAAGTGGATCAAAGACCTCAACATAAAACCAGACACACTAAACCGGTTAGAAGAAAACATGGGGAAGACTCTAGAACTCATTGGCACAGGAGACTACTTCCTGAATAGTAGTACCAACAGCACAGGCTCAAGATCAACAATCAACAAATGGGAACCTCATAAAACAGAAAAGCTCCTCTAAAGCAAAAGACACTCTCATCAAAACAAAACGACAGCCTACAGACTGGGAAAAGGACCATTACGAATCTTCTGACAGAGGGCTAAAATCTAGTATATAACGAACTCAAAAAGTTAAAAAGCAAGAAATCAAGTAACACAATTAAAAAATGGAGTATAGAGCTAAAAAGAGAACTGACTGTAGAGGATTATAGAATGGCAGAAAAACACTTAAAGAAATGCTCAACGTCCTTAGCCATCAGGGAGATGCAAATCAAAACAACCCTGAGATTTCACCTTACACCTACCAGAATGGCTAAGATCAAAAACTCTAGTGACAACACATGCTGGAGATGTTTAGGAGAAAGAGGAACCCTCCTCCATTGCTGGTGGGAATGCAAACTTATACAACCACTCTGGAAATCAATTTGGCGCTTTCTTAGACAATTAGCAATAGTGATTCCTCAAGACCCAGCTATACCACTCTTAGGCATATATCCAAAAGAAGCTGAAGTACACCACAAGGACATTTGCTCAACTATGTTTGTAGCTGTTTTATTTGTAGTAGCCAGAACCTGGAAACAACCCAGATGTCCCTCAGTTGAGGAATGGATACAGGAATTATGGTACTTTTATATAATGGAATACTACTCAGCAATTAAAAAGGAGGAAATCATGAAATTCGCAGGCAAATGGTGGGACATGGAAAGGATCATTCTGAGTGAGGTATCCCAAAAGCAGAAAGAAACATATGGTATATACTCACTTATATAGACCTATAGGATAGGAAGGTCATGCTGAAATCTATACACGTAGGGAAGATAAACAAGAAGGAGGACCCAGGTTGGTATGATCAATGCTCGCTTAGATGGACAAATGGGATGGACATTGTATATAGGAGAAAACAAGCAACAGGACAGGAGCCTAACACAGAGGGCCTCTGAAAGACTCTACCTAGCAATGTATCAAAGCCGATATTAAGACTCATAACCAAACCTTCAGCAGAGGGCTGGGAATCATATGAAAGAAGGGGGAGTTAATAAGACTTGGCCAGGACAAGAGCTCCACAAAGACTAAATAGATAAGGGCATAGGGGCCTTTTATGAGACTATTTCTCCAACCAAGGACCATGTATGGATATAACCTAGAACCCCCACTGAGATATGTCCCATGGTAGCTCAGTATCCAACTGGAGACCCTAGTAAGGGGAACAGGGACTATTTCTGTCATGAACTCAATGGTTGGCTCTTTGACCCTCCCCCTCACACGCCCTGGATTAATAGCCTAGCTATATCCCAGAAGAAGATATTGCAGCCTGCCCTGAAGAGACAAAATAAACTAGGGTCAGGTGGATGGGGAGGAGGTCCTCCCCCATCAGTGGACTTGGAGGGAGTCAGGGAGGAGATGAGGGAGGGATGGGGAGAGTGGGAGGGAATAAGGGAAAGAGCTACGCCTGGGATACAAAGTACCTAACCTGTTATTAATACAAAAATAAGTAAATTACATTTAAAAAAGAAAAAGAAAAAGAATATCAGAAAAATTTCCCTTTTGAACACTGATACAAACATACTCAATAAAATATTAGCAAACCAAATCTGAGAATATACAAAAATGTCACCCGCTATGTGCAAGTAGGATTCAACCCAGAGATTCAAGAATGGATCAATATATGAGAATCTAATCAATGTAATCCACTATATTTCAAACTGAAGGGAAAAATTCATTATATTTTGAAAAGGAGCTTTACAGAATACTACAACCCTTCATGTTAAAAGTATTGGAAAAATCAGTCATATATGGTTCACCTTCAACAACTGGTGCGCGTCTAAAAGGATGTCCCCATATAGAAGAATGCAAATAAATCCACAGTTATCTCCCTGCACCAAACTCCAGCCTAAGTGGATCAAAGACTTCAAAATAAAACCAGATACACTAAATCTAAAAGAAGAGAAAGTGGTGAACAGCCTTGAATGCACTGGTACAAAGACAACTTCCTGAACAGAATACCAATAGCTCAGATACTAAGATCAACAATTAATAAATGGGACATATATTACATCTTCTATAAGGCAAAGGTCACTGTAAAAAAAAGACAAAATGGCAGTCTACAGAATGGGAGTTCTTCACCAAACCAACATCTGACCAAGGGCTAATATCTAAAATATATAAAGAATTCAAGAGTGCACAGAATCTTATGAAAGAAGGGGGAGATAGAATGACCTGGAGGAGATGAGAGCTCCACAAAGAGAGCAACAGAGACAAAATATCTGGGCACAGGGGTCTTTTCTGAGACTGATACTTGAACCAACGACCATGCATGGAGATAACCTAGAACCCCTGCACAGATGTAGCCCAGGCAGCTCAGTGTCCAAGTGGGTTCTCTAGTAAGGGAAACAGGGACTGTCTCTGACATGAACTCAGTGGCTGGCTCTCTGATCACCTCCCCCTGAAAGGGGAGCAGCCTTAACAGGTCAGAGGAAGACAATGCAGCTAGTCCTAATGAGACCTGATAGGCTAGCATCAGAGGTAAGGGAGGAAGATTTTCCATGTTAGTAGACTTGGAGAGGGGCGTGGAAAGAGATAAGAAGGGAGGGTGGTTTGGAAGGGATGAAGGAGGATACAAAGTCAATAAACTGTAATTAATATTAAAAAGAAATTAAACATCAACAAATCATATAATCCAAATAAACTCTACCCAGCAGGCTAACAAAGCAGATGCTGAAACTCATAGTCAAACTTTGGGCAGAGCACAGTGAATCTTATGAAAGAAGGGGGAGATGAAAGACCTGGAGGGGACAAGAGCTTCACAAGGAGAGAAACAGAACTAAAATATGTGGGAACAGGGGTCTTTTCTTAGACTGATACTCCAATCAAGGACCATTCATGGAGATAACCTAGACCCCTGCACAGATGCTACCCATGGCAGCTCAGTATCCAAGTGTGTACCCTAGTAAAGGGAACAGGGACTTTCTCTGGCATGAACTCAGTGGCTGACTCTTTGAGCACCTAACCCTTAAGGGGAGCAGCCTTATCAGGCAACAGAGGAATCAATGCAGCCAGTCCTACTAGGCTAGACCTGATAGGCTAGGGTCAGATAGAAGGGGAAGAGGACCTTCCTTATCAGAGGACTTAGAGAGGGACAGGGAGGAGATGAAGGAGGGTAGGATTGGGAGGGAATGAGGGAGGGGGCTATAGCTGGGATACAAAGTAAATAACCTGTAATTAATATAAAAATATTAATTATATAAAAAAGAAAAATTGTTAATGATACAGGTCTGTTGTGTGTGTATATATATATATATATATATATATATATATATATATGTATATTATGGCTTCCAGTTATTTGTCTTCATGAGATTCCTATATGAAGCATGTGTATGTCTTTTTATCTGTATATGTTTCTCATGCTTTTTCTTTTGTGTGTGTGTGATGAGGGGCTTATCCTCTTCTGGAAAATGTTTTTTTTTCCTCTTCTGATTGTTTGGTTTTGTTTCATCCTATTTTTTTACTATTCTTTAGATGACTGTTCATTTTCTAATGAGAGAAAGAAAGAGTGTGGGTTTAGAAGGCAGAGGAATAGAAACAAATTTCAGTGGAGTTGGAGGAGTAAAAACCATATTCTGAATACAATATATAAAACATATTTTATATAATAAACTCAGGACATATACATTTTTGCTACAAATGTAGATAGCATTGAAAAATATTACATTTAGTTAAAAAGCATAATAGGGCATAAAGCATATTGCCATATGTATATTGAAAGTCCCAATATAACTCTGTGGAATAGAAAGTTGATTTCACAATAAGTTAAGGATGAGGTGGTGAATAGGTAAGAGCTAAATGTACAATATTCAGTAAAATATTCAGGATTCCTAATGATATCATTTAAATATTTCAAACTTGACAGTGGTATTAGACATAAGTATCTGTATATCCTGCATTCATGCTTTAAACAAATATGTAATAAATTATATCAAAAAACCTAACCAAAATGAAACAAAATGAAGACCTAAAACAAAATTAGCTGTCTTAAAATTTGTGTATATTTTTCTTTTAGAATCTTAGCTTCAATTTTATTAATACATATGTTATTCAAAGATTTCTATATAAAATTTTTAATGGTTTTTAGACTCATATTTTTAAAATATTTTTGTTTTTTTCCACAATCATCAAAATTCAACATATTCTCATATGCTTTGGTGGCCTCTACTTAACAATTGGTGGATTTTCTTTTTAATCTCCGGAAAAGTTCGTGTTTACTGATGAATTTTTTCTCTGGAATATACCACAACGTTTTCTATTTCTAAGCATGAAAGTGAAGTGACATTGTGAACTTTCAAACTTAAAGGCCCTATTAAGTCATTAGCCTCTTATTATTCACTATCAATCCACATTCTTTTTTATAATTAATTTAGTTTTACATTAATCACAGATTATGTACTTTTTATTCCAGCTGTAGCCCCCTCCCTCACTCCCTCCAACTCTCCCCATCCCTCCCTCATCTCCTCATTGCCCTCCTCCAAGTCTACTGATAGGGCAAAACCTCCTCCCCTTCCATCTGACCCTAGCTTATCATGTCTCTTCAGGGCTGGCTGCAATGTCCTCTTCTGGGGACTAGCAAGGCTGCTTCTCTCTCGGGGGTGGGGAGTCAAAGAGCCAGCCATTGAGTTCATGACAGAAATAGTTTCTGTTCCCCTTATTAGAGTACCCATTTGGATACTGAGCTACCACGGGCTGTATCCGAGCAGGGCTTCTAGGTTATATCCATACATGGTCCTTGGTTGGAGAAATAGTCTCATAATAGACCTCTGTGCCCTGATCTATATGGTCTTTGTGGAGCTCTTGTCCTCGCCAAGTCTTACTAACTCCCACTTCTTTCATATGAGTCCCTGCACTCTGCCAAAGGTTTGGTTGTGAGTCTTAACATATGCTTTGATACACTGCCTCTTTCAGAGGCTCTCTGTGGTAGGCTCCTGTCCTGTTGCTTGTTTTCTCCTACATTCAATGTCCACAGGTCTATCTAAGTAAGGATTGATCATTTTACCCTGGGTCCTTGTTCTTGTTTATCTTCTTTAGGTGTACAGATTTCAGTATGTTTATCCTACCTTATAGGTCTAAATAAGTGAGTATATAGCTTGTGTTTCTTTCTGCTTTTGTGATAATTCACTCAGGATGATTATTGCCAGGTCCCACCATTTGCCTGCAAATTTCATGATTAGCTCATTTTTAATTCCTGAGTAGTATTCCATTGTGTAAAAGTACCATAATTTCTGTAACTATTCCTTGACTGAGGGACACTGAGTTGTTTCCAGATTCTGACTATTATGCATAAAGATACTGTAATCATGGTTGAGCAAATGTCCTTGTTGTGTACCTGAGCATCTTTTGGATATAAGGGCGGTATACTAGGTTTTGAGGAATCACTATTCCTAAAGTCTAAGAAAACGCCAAATTGATTTCCAGAGTGGTTGTACAAGTTTGCATTCCCACCAGGATTAAGGAGGGTTCTCCTTTCTCCATAACCTCTCCAGCATCTGTTGTCACTTGAGTTTTTGATCTTAGCAATTTTGATGAGTGTAAGGTGAAATCTCAGGGTCATTTTGATTTGCATCTCCCTGATGGCTAAGGATGTTGAGCATTTCTTTAAGTGTTTTTCTGCTATCCTACAATCCTCTACAGAGAGTTTTCTGTTTAGCTCCATACCCCATTTTTTTAATTGGATTACTTGAATTGTTGTTTTTTGACTTCTTGAGTTATTTATATATACTGGATATTAGCTGTCAGAAGTAGAATTGGTAAAGATCCTTTCCCAGTCTGTAGGCTGTCGTTTTGTTCTGATGACAGTGTCTTTTGCCTTAGAGGAGATTTTCAGTTTCATGAGGTCCCATTTATTTATTGTTGATCTTAGAACAATTGGTGTTCTGTTTAGGAAGTAGTCTCATATGCCGATGAGTTCCAGGGTCTTCCCTACTTTTGCTTCTAACTGGTTTAGTGTGTCTGGTTTTATGTTTGAGGTCTTTGATCCACTTGGACTTTAGTTTTATGTAGACTGATAAATGTGGATCTATTTTTATTTTTTTTTTTGTATGTAGACATCCAGTTGAACCAGGACCATTTGTTGAAGATGATGTCTTTTTGTCCATTGAATGATTTTTGCTTCTTTGTCAAAAATCAAATATCCATAGGTGTATGGGTTTATTTCTGGGTCTTCTATTGGTTCCATTGATCCAATATTCTGTTTCTATGCCAATAGCATGCAGTTGTTATTACCATTACTCTTTAGTACAGCTTGATCTGTTGTTGTACAGGATCCTTATGGAAATTTGGGGATTTTTGTTTCTCCGTATGAAGTTGAGAATTTTTCTTTCAAGTTTTGTGAAGAATTGTGAAGGTATTTTGATGGGAATTGCATTGAATCTGTAGATTGCTTTTGGCAGAATGGCCATTTTCACTATGTTAATCCTACCAATCTATGAGCACGGGAGGTCTTTCCACCTTCTAAGATCTTCTTCAATTTCTTTCTTCAGAGATTTGAAGTTTTTCTCAAACTGGTATTTCACTTGTTTGGTTAGATTCACCCCAATATATTCTCTGTTATTAGTAGCTATTGTGAAGTGTGTTGTTTCCCTAATTTCTTTCTTGGCCCATTTGTCTTTGATATACAGGAGGGCTTCTGATTTTTTTTAGTTGATTTTGTATGCTACCACTTTCCTGAAGGTGTTTATCAGTTGAAGGAGTTCTCTGGTTGAATTTTTGGGGACACTCATGTATATTATCATGCTTCTGCAAAGAGTGATATTTTTACTTCTTCCTTTCCAATTTGTATCCCTTTGATCTCCATTAGTTGTCTTATTGCTCTGGCTAGAACGTCAAGTACTATGTTGAAGAGATATGGAGACAATGGGCAGCATTACCTTGTCCCTGATTTCAGTGGGATTGATTTAAGTTTCTCTCCATTGAGTTTAATGTTGGCTATAGGCTGGCTTATATTGCCTTTACTATGTTTAGGTATGTGTCTTGTATCCCTGATCTCTCCAAGACTTTAAAAATGAATGGATGTTGGATTTTGTTGAATATTTTTTCCGCATCTAGGGAGTTGATCATGTGGTTTTTCACATTCAGTTTGTTTATATATATATGATGGATTTCATTATATGGAACCACCCTTGCATGCCTGGGATGAAGCCTATTTGGTCATGGTAGATGATATCTTTTATGTGTTCTTCGATTGGGTTTGCAAGTATTTTATTGAGTATTTTTGCATCAATTTTCATAAGAGAGACCGGTCTGAAGTTCTCTTTTTTTGTTGGGTCTCTGTGTGGTTTAGGTATCAAGGTGACTGTGGCTTCATAGAATGAGTTTGGTAATGTTCCTACTGTTTCTAATTTGTGGAATAGTTTAGAGAGAATTGGAGTTAGCGCTTCGTTGAAGGTCTGGTAAAATTCTGCACTGAATCCATCTGGCCCAGGGCTGTTTTTGGAAGGAGACTGTTGATAACTGCTTCTGTTTCCTTGGGGGATATAGGTCTATTCAATCTTTCGACCTGATCTTGACTTAATTTAGGTAGAATGAATCTATCAAGAAAATTGTCCATTTCATTTAGAATTTCAAATATTGTGGCATATAGGCTTCTGTAGTACTACCTAATGATTGTTTGGATTTCCTCAGTGTCTGTAGTTATGTTCCCCTTTTCATTTCTAATTTTCCTGATTTGTAAGGTTTCTTTCTGGCTTTTTGATAGTTTGGCTATGGGCTTGTAAACCTTGTTAATTTTGTCAAGGAACCAGCTATTGGTTTCATTCATTCTTTTAATAGTTATATTTGTTTCTAATTGATTGATTTCAGCCCTGAATTTGATTATTTCCAGCCATCTGCTCCTCTTGGGTGTATCCACTTCTTTTTTTCTAGGGCTTTTGTTGGGCCATTAAGTTGATTGTATAAGATGTTTTGGTTATGCTTTTTTATTTTATATTAATCACAGGTTATGTACTTTGTATCCCAGCTGTAGCCCCCTCCCACATTCCCTCTCTATCCCCCTCTTCCTTCCCTTTTCTCCTCCCTGCACCTTTCCTAGTCCACTGATAGAGGACACCCTCCTCTCCTTCCATCTAACTCTAGCTTATTAGGTCTCTTCAGGAAGGCTACAATGTCCTCTTCTGTGGCCTAGCAAGGCTACTCCTCCCTCAGGGGGTGGGGAGGTCAAAGAGACAGCCATTAAGTTCATGTCCAAAATATTTTCTGTTCCCCTTACTAGTATACCCACATGGGTATTGAGCTACCATTTGCTACATATAAGCAGGGGTTCTATGTTATACCCATACATGGTCCTTGGTTCGAGAGACAGACTCATAAAAGACCCCTGTGCCCTGATATATTTGGTTCTTGAGGAGCTCCTGACCTCTCCAGGTCAAACTAACTCCCCTTCTTTCATATGATTCCCAGCATTCTGCCAAAGGGTTGGTTATATTTTTTAATATTTGCTTTAATACACTGCTAAGAAGAGTTTTTCGAGGCCCTCTGTGGCCAGCTCATGTCCTGCTACCTCTTTACGCCTTCATCCAATGTCTGTCCCATTTGGCTTTCTAACTGAGTATTAATCCTCTTATCCCAGGTCCTCTTTCTTATTTATCTTTTTTAGGTGTATAGATTTCTGTATTTTTATCCTATCTTATAGGTCTCTATAAGTGAGTATATACCATGTGCGTCTTTCTGCTTTTGAGATACCTCACTCAAGATGATCGTTTCCAGGTCCCACTATTTCCCTGCAAATTTCATGATTTCCTCCTTTTTAATTGCTGAATAGTATTCCATTGTTTAAAGGTACCATAATTTCTGTATGCATTCCTCAACTAAGGGACATGTGGGTTGTTTCCGGGTTCTGGCTATTACGAATAAAGCATCTACTAACATAGTTGAGCAAATGTCCTTGTGGTGTACTTGAACATCCTTTGGATATATGCCTAGGAGTGGTATAGCTGCATCTTGAGGAATCACTATTCTTAATTGTCTAAGAATATCCAAATTGATTTCCAGAGTGGTTGTACAAGTTTACATTCCCACCAGCAATGGAAGAGGGCTCCTCTTTCTCCACATCCTCTCCAGCATGTGTTGCACTTTAGTTTTTGATCTTAGCCATTCTAACATGTGTAAGGTGAAATCTCAGGGTTGTTTTGATTTGCATCTCCCAGATGGCTAAGGATGTTAATCATTTCTTTAAGTGTTTTTTTTTCTGCCATTTTACAGTCCTCTACAGAGAGTTCTCTGTTTAGCTCCATACCCCATGTTTTAATTTGATTTGTTGCTTTTTAACTTCTTGAATTCTTTATATATACTGGATATTAGCCCTCTGGCAGATATAAGGTTGGTGAAGATCCTTTCCCAGTCTGTAGGCTGTCGTTTGGTTTTGATGACAGTGTCTTTTGTTTTACAGAAGCTTTTCAGTTTCATGAGGTCTGATTTATTGATTGTTGATCTTAGAGACTGTGCTGTTGGTGTTCTGTTCAGGAAGCAGTCTTCTGTGCCAATGTGATATAGGGTCTTTCCCAATTTTCCTTCAAACAGATTTAATGTGTCTGGTGTTATGTTGAGGTACTTGATCCACTTGGACTTTAGTTTTGTGCAGGGTGATAAATATGGATCTATTTTCATTTTTCTGCATAAAGACATCCAGTTGGTTCAGCACCATTTGTTGAAGATGCTCTCTTTTTACCATTGGATGGATTTAGCTTCTTTATCAAACATCAAGATTCCATAGGTGTGTGGGTTCATTTCTGGGTCTTATATTCGGTTCCATTGATCCACTATTCTATTTCTATGCCAATACCATGCAGATTTTATAACTATTGATTTGTAGTACAGCTTGAGATCACGGATGGAGATACCTCCAGATGATCTGTTGTTGTACAGGATCGTTTTGGAAATTTTGGTTTTTTGTTTCTCCTTATGAAGTTGGGAACTCTTCTTTCAAGGTCTGTAAAGACTTTGGCAGAGGGCGAGAAGTAATGATAGATCTGGATGAGGTTGTTGAGACTTGGGGAGAACAAGAGCTCCACAAAGACCAAACTGAGCAGGCACAGGGGTCTTGTATGAGACGGTTTCTACAATCAAGGACCATGTGTGGATGTGGCCTGGAACCCCCGCTCAGATGGGGCCCATGATAGCTCATTGTCGGACTGAAGACCCTAGTGAGGGAAACAGGGACTGTTTCAGTCATGATCTTGATGGCTGGCTCTTTGACCCTCCCCCATACAAGCCGGGGAGTGACAGACTGGCTAGATCCCAGGGGAGAACATTGCAGCCAGCCCTGAGGAGACAGGATGAGCTGGGGTTGGATGGAAGGGGAGGAGGTCCTCCCCTGTTGGTGGACTTGGAGGGGGCGGGGAGGAGGGAGATGAGGGAGGGAGTGGGAGGGTGGGAGGAAATGAGGAAGGAGGCTACGCCTGGGATGCAAGTACCTAACCTGTGATTGATATAAAAATAAATAAATTTAAAAAAAAATAAAAATAAAAAAATAAAAAAAAGAATTGTGTTGGTAATTTGATGGGAATTGCATTGAATCTGTAGATTGCTTTTGGCAGAATAGCCATTTTCACTATATTAATCCTACCAATACATGAGCACGGGAGATTGTTCCATCTTCTGATATCTTCTTCAATTTCTATTTTCAGACACTTGAAGTTTTTCTCTAACAGATCTTTGACTTGCTTCGTTAGGGTCACCCCAAGGTACTTTGTTATTAGTGGCTATTATGAAGGGTGTTGTTTCCCTAATTTCTTTCTCAGCCCTTTCATCTTTAGTGTATAGGAGAGCTTCTGATTTTTTTGAGTTGATTTTGTATCATGACAATTTGCTGAAGGTGTTTATCAGTTGAAGGAGTTCTCTGGTTGAATTTTTGGTGTCACTATGTATACTAACATATCATCTGCAAATAGGGATACTTTGACCTCTTCCTTTCCAATTTGTATTCCCTTGATCTCCTTTAGTTGTCTTATTGCTCTAGATAGGACTTCAAGTACTATGTTGAAGAGATATGGAGACAGTGGGCAGCCTTGCCTTGTCCCTGGTTTCAGTTGGATTGATTTAAGTTTCTCTCCATTGAGTTTGATGATAGATATAGGCTTGCTGTATATTGCCTTTACTATGTTTAGGTTTGTGCCTTGTATCCCTGATCTCTCCAGGACTTTAAAGATGAATGCGTGTTGGACTTTGTTGAATGCTTTTTCAACATCTAGGGAAATGATCATGTGGTTTTTCTCCTTCAGTTTCCTTATATGTTGGATCACATTGATGGATTTCCGTATATTGAACCACCCCTGCATGCTGGGGATGAAGCCTACTTGGTCATAGTGGATCATACCTTTTATATGTTCTTGGATTCGGTTTGCAAGTGTTTTACTGAGTATTTTTGCATCAATATTCATAAGAGAGATAGGTCTGAAGTTATTATTTTTGTTGGGTCTCATGTGGTTTAGGTATCAAGGTGACTGTGGCTTCACAGAATGAGTCTGGTAATATTCCTACTGTTTCCATTTTGTGGAATAGTTTAGAGAGAATTGGAGTTAGCACTTCGCTGAAGGTCTGGTAGAATTCTGCACTGAAACCATCTGGCCCAGGGCTTTTTTTGAAAGGGAGAATGTTGATGACTGCTTCTATTTCCTTAGGGGATATAGATCTATTCAATTTTTCAACCTGATCTTGACTTAATTTAAGTGGAGGGAAGCTATCAAGAAAGTTGTCCATTTCATTTAGATTTTCAAATTTTGTGGCATATAGGCTTTGTTAGTAATACCTAATGATTGATTGGACTTCCTCAGTGTCTGTAGTTCCCCTTTTCATTTCTGATTTTGTTGATTTGGATTGTTTCTCTATGCCTTTTTGTTAGTTTGGCTAAGGGTTTGTCTATCTTGTTGATTTTCTCAAAGAACCAGCTCTTGGTTTCATTGATTCTTTGAATATTTTTTTTGTTTCTAATTGAATGATTTCAGCCCTGAATTTGATTATTTCCAGGACTCTGCTCCTCTTGGATGTATCTCCTTCTTTTTTTCCAGAGCTTTCAGTTGGGCCATTAAGTTGCTTTTATGAGATGTTTCAAATTTCTTCTAGAAGGCACGTAATGCTATGAACTTTCCTCTTAACACTGCCTTCATTGTGTCCCATAAGCTTGGGTATGTTGTGTTTTCATTTGCATTGAATTCTAGGAAGTCTTTAATTTCTTTCTTTATTTCTTCCCTCACCAAGCTGTCATTGAGTAGCAAGCTGCTCAGTTTCCATGTATGTGCAGGCTTTTTGCTCTTTCTGTTGTTGTTGAGGTCCAGCTTTAGACCATGATGGTCATATAGGATACATGGGATTATTTCAATATTCTTGTATCTGTTGAGGCTTGCTTTGTGACCAACTATATGGTCTATTTTTGAGAAGGTTCAATGAGGTGCTGAAAAGAAGGTATACTCTTTTGATCTAGAGTGAATAGTTCTGCAAACATCTATTAGTTCCATTTGATTTAGGGCCTGTGTAAGTGTCCTTGTTTCCCTGTTTTGCTTCTGACCAGATGATCTGTCCCCTGGTGAGAGTTGAGTGTTCAAGTCTCCCACTCTTAGGGTGTTGGGATCAATGTGTTATTTCAGCTTTAACAATGTTTTATTTACAAATGTAGGTGGTCTTGTATTTGGGGCATAGATGTTCAAAATTGTGATGTCCTCCTGTTGGAGTTTTCCTTTGATGAGAGGGAAGTGCCCCTCCTCATCTTTCTTGATGAATTTTGTTTGAAAGTCTATTTTATTAGATACTAGGATTGCTACCCCAGCTTGTTTTCTGGATCCATTTGCTTGAAAACCATTTTTTCTAGCCCTTTACTCTGAGGTAGTGTTTATCTTTGTTACATAGGTATGTTTTTTGGATGCAGCAGAATGTTGGATCCTCTTTCCACAACCATTCTCTTAGTCTGTGTCCTTTTATTGGAGAGTTGAGTACATTGATGTTGATAGATAATAGTGACCAATGACTGTTAGTTCCTTTTATTGTGGAGTTGGTGGACTTACTATGATTCATGCCTTTTTTTGTTTTTTTTTTGTTGGGGAGTTATCTGGAACCTATATTTTCTTTGGTGTAGTTGTTTTCAACGGATTGAAGTTTTAGTTCTAGTATAATCTTTAGGGCTAGTTTGTTGTGTAAATATTGCTTAAATTTTGTTTTGTCATGAAATATTTTGTTTTCTCCATCTATCTTGATTGCAAGTTTTGTTGGGTATAACAATCTGTGTTGGCATCTGTGATCCCTTAAAGACTGCATAACCTCTGCCCAGGCCCTTCTGGCTCTCATAGTTTCTGATGAGAAGTCTGGTGTGAATCTGATCGGTTTACCTTCATATGTTACTTGACCCTTTTCCCTTGCTGCCTTTAATATTTTTTCTCTGTTTTGTAGGTTTAGTGTTTTGACTATGATGTGACAAGAGGTATTTCTTTTCTGGTCTAGTCTACTTGGTGTTCTGTAGGCTTCTTACACGTTTATGGACATTTCTTTCATTAAATCGGGAAATTTTTCTTCTATGATTTTCTTAGAAATATTTTCAGGTCCTTGGGGTCGAAGTCTTTTTCATCTATTCCTATTATCCTTAGGTGTTGTCTTTTCATGGCGTCCTTGATTTCTTGGATGTTTTGTGTTTGGGAATTTTCCAATTTTATTTTTTCTTTTAGTGAGAAATCAATTTCAGCAAGTGTATCTTCAGCTCCCGAGATTCTCTCTTCCATCTCTTTTATTTTATTAGTGATGCTTTCCTTTGTGGTTCTTGATCTTTTCTCTAAGTTCTCCAGTTCCAGGTTTTTCTCTGTTTGTATTTTCTTTATATATTTTAATTCTGTTTTCATGCTTTGTACCATTTCCTTCATCTGATTAAATGTGGCTCCTATTATTTTTTTAGTTTCCTCTCTGTACGTCTTTAATTGTTCTTCTACGTGGGCAGTTATATTCTTCTGTGTTTCCTTGAGAACTCTGTTCATTTCCTCTTTCTGTTCCTCTACTAACTGCATAAGCATAGCTTTAACATCATTTTCCTGTGTCTCTGCTGAATTAAAATCTCCATTGATTTTGAGTGTTGCTGGTGGGACCATGGTGTCCTGATTTTCGGTGTGTGAGTTCTTACATCGACCTTTGGCCATTTGTTTATATATAATCAAGGAGCTCTTTGTTCCTAGAGGCTGAACTTCAGACTGGTACTGTAAATCTCTGTTGTCTGGAGCATTCTTTCAGAAGATCAGGGAAGTCCAGTAGTTTGAGAGTGTGTATTGTTGCTTCAGTTGTACCTGTGGGAGAAAAAGCCACTGGAGCAGAATCGTTGTTGCAGGGGCCTAGGGGAGTAAGTGTATGTGTGTGTGTGTGTGTGTGTGTGTGTGTGTGTGTGTGTTCGTGTGCATGTGTGAACACTCGGAAAATATCTTGAAGTGGAGTGCTAGAGAGTGTATATGCTTGGGCTATGGGGTTTGTGAGCAATTGCAGAAGGGAATGTTGGTGCTAGCACATTTAGCAAGCACAGATTGTGGGTGCCAAGTGCCTGTGCAGGTTTCTTGAATTTCCACTGGTCTTCAATCTTTGGAATGCTAAGCAGGCTGGACTCTGAGGTGTCGGGGCTGGGTCAACAGCCGCTTTTGGCTGCTGCTTTCAAATTCAAGTCTCAGCACGGAAGACAGGCTTCTCTACCAGGCTTTCCCCTGGAGTCAGGGAAGAATTTGCAAGTCCATCTGCCTTTTGTTTTGTGACAGCAGGTGGGAGAGCTTGTTAAAATCACAACTCTGCCTCACCTCCTTGTGAAGATAACCCATTGTGTAAACTGTTTGTATAAATAAACCAAGGCTACCTGGCCTTTCCGCTTTTCGGGTGCAGGGCACATGGCGCTAAGAGCAGACTGCCAAAAGCCTCTCAGAACATAATATGTGTTGTGTATTTTATTAATTTCAATCCTCACTCCCGACTCAGGAACCCATTCTGCTCTGCTGACAGGCTCCAGCAGAATTGGCGCCCAAACGTGTGGCCTGAGATACAGGATAAAGTGAAGGACACTGCTGGTTTGTCTTTGAGCTTGAATTTATATTTGAAGGAGCAGTGAGTAAATCTGAGAATAAAGAATGGGACAAGGCAGTAGCCTAGTATTTTTTTGTATGGAACTTAATTAAAGGTAGTCTGTATAAAAAAACAGGAAACTGAGAAAGTTAAACTTTCAGGCTCAGAGAGGAGGAGGTTAGAAAGGTGTCAGCCTTCAAGGCAAAATTATATTAGGCAGTCAACTCCTTCAGAGGAGACGTATTTCTCTCCTGATAACAGTAATTACTTGTCAGAAGAGAACTTTGTGGATGACTCAGATCTTGATGAGGTTACAGTGATGGAGGATGAACCAGATCAGTACTATCCTGAGAGATACCCTCCAATTCAGGCTATGCATGTTAAAAAGTGTAAGCCTTGGCAAAAAGAAATTAAAAGATTGGAATGTGGCTTGGAGAAAATAAGCAGAAAAATTGAAGAATTAACTACTAGGGAAAGTGAGGCTCAATCCTTAACACCATTAGCTGCAGGTTTTGGGCCATCCTCCCGGGACTGCTAAAATTGCAGTTACCCAAAAGACGAGGGGACTTCAGCCTTCGTCTACTGTATGGACAGCTGTGTCTCCCTTACAAGCTTCTTTACAAGAAGCTAGACAAAATGGAGAAGATACAACTGAGTTTTATGGTTTTCCAGTTCTAGAACAACCTGATGGACAAGGTAATATGACGAGAGTCCATGCATCTATACCTTTTAAACAATTAAGAGAATTAAAACTGCATGCTCTCAATACGGTCCTACAGCGCCTTTTACTCAAGCTTTGTTGGAATCCTTGTCTACTGAGGCTCTCTGCCCAGGGAACTGGAAACAATTAAAAAGAGCATGCTTATCAGCAGGAGATAATTTATTATGGAAGTCAGATATTGAAGAGCATTGTCGAGCTATAGTTGAACTTAATAGAGCTCAGGGAGTTCCTATAACTTGTGATATGCTTGCAGGAGAAGGGATTCACAGAAAAATAGGACAGCAATTAGATTTTGATGTGGCTGTTTATGCTCAAGTAAATGCTGCTGCCTGAAAAGCCTGGAATAAGCTTCCACAAGCAGGTAAACAAGTGGAAGATTTGTCTAAAATCTGTCAGAGACCTGATGAGTTATTTCAAGATTTTGTGGCAAGATTAATGCAAGCAGCAAACAGACTTATAAGCGATGAAAAGTCTGGTTTATTATTAGTAAAACAATTGGCTTATGAGAATGATAACAGTGCTTGCCAAGCTGCCTTGAGACCCTTTAGGAAGAAAGGAGATATTTGTGACTATATCAGATTACGCTCAGACAATGGACAATCTTATACTCAGGAAATAGCTATGGCTGCGGCCTTACAAGGAAAGACTATTAAAGAGACATTGTTTCAGCAAAAAAAAAAAATAGGCCCAAAGAATGGGGTATCTGGAAGTTGTTTTAATTGTAGACAAATGGGACACCTAAGAAAAAATTGTCCTAATGCTAGTTTAAAAAAAAAAAAAACAAAAAAACGGGAGTCCAAAAGAACCTGGTCTATGTCCAAGATGTAAGAGAGGAAAGTATTGGGCTAATAACTGTAAGTCAAAAGTAGATGCTACAGGAAATCCTTTACTTCAGGGAAACTGGAAAAGGGGCCTGTCCCAGGCCCCGCAGCAAATTTATGGGGCACTACAGAATATGGTCCCTCGGCAAGAAAATCCATTCAGGACCTCTGTAGAACAACCACAGGTAGCGCAGGACTGGACCTCAGTTCCTCTGTCTACACAGTATTAACTCCTGAAATGGGGATGCAGGCCCTACCTACAGGAGTTTATGGTCCATTACCTAGGGAAACTGTAGGATTATTATTAGGAAAAAGTAGTACTACTATGCAGGGAATTTCAGTAGCTCCTGGGGTAATAGATGCTGATTTTGAAGGAGAGATAAAAATTATGACACACTCTCCAAATGTAATTTCTGTAATAAATCAAGGTCAAAGATTAGCTCAATTAATACTGCTCCCCCAAGTTCAGACAAAAAATGCAAGTAAAAAGGATAGGAAAGGAGATGCAGGTTTTGGATCCTCTGATACTTATTGGCTACAAGCTATCGGTCCCAATCGACCTGAACTAGTGTTACAAATTAATGGAAGAAAAATTACGGGGCTACTGGATACAGGAGCTGATGTCTCTGTCTTAACTGCTGATCAATGGCCTGTACATTGGCCTAAACAATCCTCTATTACACAGTTGCAAGGAATAGGACAAAGCCGATGTCTTAAACAAAGTAGTAATGAGTTAACTTGAAAAGATAAAGAAGGACATGAAGGAACTTTTAAACCATACATTGTTCCTGGCCTTCCTGTTAATCTGTGGGGTAGAGATGTAATGAGTAACATGGGAGTATATCTTTATAGCCCTGGTAATGTAGGTAATCAAGGACAATTACCAAATTCGGATTGGAAAAATCTGGACAAGGCATAACTAAGCCATTAATACTTGCCCCAAGTAAATTTCAAATGGGGTTAGGTCATTTTTAGGGGAGGTCACTGAACAATCTGTACCCCATGCAGATCCAATAATTTGGAAAATGAATGATCCTGTGTGGGTGGATCAGTGGCCTCTTTTTCTTGAGAAAGCCGCCCAGCAGTTAGTACAGAAACAGCTTAAAAGCAGTCGTGTTGCTCTTTCAAACTCTCCATGGAACTCCCCTATCTTTGTAATAAAAAAAGAAATCAGGAAAATTGAGACTCTTACAAGATCTTTAAAAAGTAAATGAAACCATGGAGTTGATGGGAGCCTTACAACCTGGATTGCCTACCCCTTCTGCTATACCTAGAGATACTTTTAAAATTATACTTGATTTAAAAGATTGTTTTTATACTATTCCTCTTGCTCCTCAAGATTGTAAAAGATTTGCTTTTAGCGTGCCATCAGTAAATTTTAAAGAGGTATCATTGGCTTGTATTACCTCAAGGTATGGCAAACAGTCCGATTTTATGTCAAATATTTGTGGCTCAAGCTATTTTTAAAACTAGAGAAACATATTCTTCTGTGTGTATTATTCATGATATGGATGACATTTTACTGGCTCATAAAAATAAAGGGATTCTATTAAGTGCTTTTGCACACTTACAACAAGCCCTAAAAGATCTAGGTTTAATAATTGCACCAGAAAAGGTACAAACAGAGCCACCTTATTTGTATTTGGGGCATAGATTATATCCTCAGACCATTATGCCTCAAAAAATTCAATTGAGAAAAGACAACCTAAAAACTTTAAATGATTTTCAAAAGTTGTTGGGTGATATTAATTGGCTAAGACCCCATTTAAAATTAACGACGGGAGAGCTAAAACCACTTTTTGACATTTTAAAAGGAGAAACTGATCCTTTGTCAAAAAGAAAATTTACCAAAGAAGCTCGTGATGCTTTACAAAAGATAAAATTAGCTATTAAAAAACAGCATGTTCTATATATTGATTATTCAAAAGATTGGAGTGCATATATTTTGGCTACTGTTCATACATCAACGGCTGTACTCTGGCAAGAAGGACCATTAATATGGTTACATTTGCCTGTGTCTCCTGTTCG
>CM053758.1:41573816-41589445 GCA_028658305.1 Pachyuromys duprasi
CTGTTTCAGTCATGATCTTGATGGCTGACTCTTTGACCCTCCCCCATACAAGCCGGGGAGTGACAGACTGGCTAGATCCCAGGGGAGGACATTGCAGCCAGCCCTGAGGAGTCAGGATAAGCTGGGGTTGGATGGAAGGGAAGGAGGTCCTCCCCTGTTGGTGGACTTGGAGGGGGCGGGGAGGAGGGAGATGAGGGAGAGAGTGGGAGGGTAGGAGGGACTGAGGGAGAGGGCTACGCCTGGGATTCAAAGTACCTAACCTGTGATTGAGATAAAAATAAATGAATTTATTTAAAAAAAGAATGTAAAAAAATTAATTTATTTATTTAAAAAAAAAGTCTCCCATCAACAACAAGCCCAGAACCAGATGGTTTCAGCACAGAATTCTACCAGACCTTCAAAGAAGAGCTTACTCTGGTTGTCTTCAAACTATTCCACAAAACAGAAACAGAAAGAATACGGCCAAACTCATTTTTGAAGCCAAAGTCACCTTGGTACCTAAACATCACAAAGACCCAACAAAGAAAGAGAATTTCAGGCCAATCTCTCTTATGGGCATTGATGCAAAAATACTCAACAAAATAGTTGCAAACTGAGTACAAGAACACATCAAAGATATCATCCACTATGACCAAGGAGGCTTCATTACAGGTATGCAGGTGTGGTTCAATATAAGGAAATCCATCATTGTGATCCACCACATAAACAAACTGAAGGAGAAAAAACACATCATTATCTCCTTAGATGTTGAAAAAGCATTTGACAAAATCCAACATCCATTAATTTTTAAAGTCTGAAGAGATCAGGGATACAAGGCAGGTACCTAAATAGTAAAGGCAATATACAGCAAGCCAATAGCCAATATCAAACTCAGTGGAGAGAAAAATCAATCCCACTGATACCAGGACAAAGCAAGGCTGCCCACTCTCTCCATATCTCTTCAACACAGTTCTGGAAGTCCTTGCTATAGCAATAAGAAAATTCAAAGAAATCAAAGGGATACAAATTCGAAAGAAATAAATCAAAGTATCACTATTTGCAGATGATATGATAGTGTACCTGAGTGACCCCCAAAATTCTACCAGGGAACTCCTACAGCTGACAAACACCTTCAGCAAGGTGGCTGGACACAAAATTAACTCTAAAACAAAAACAAACAAACAAACAAAAAAACAGTAGCCCTCCTGTATACAAAAGACAAAAGGGCTGAGAAAGAAATTAGGGAAACAAAAGCCTTCACAATAGCCACAAAAGACATAAAGAACCTTGGTGTGACCCTAACCAAGCAAGTCAAAGACTTGTATGAAAAAAAAATTCAAGTATCTGAAGAAAGAATTAGAAGAAGATTTCAGGAGATGGAAAGATCTCCCATGCTCATGGCTTGGCAGGATTAATATAGTAAAAATGGCCATTTTACCAAAATCAGTCTACAGATTCAATGCAGTTCTCATCAAAGTACCAACACAATTCTTTACAGACCTTGAAAGAAAAATTCTCAACTTCATATGGAATAATAAGAAACCCAGAATTGCTAAAACAATCCTCTACAATAAAAAATCATCTGGAGATATCTTCATCCCTGATCTCAAACTGTACTATAGAGCAACAGTAATAAAAACTGCATGGTACTAGTATGGAAACAGATTGGTGGATCAATGGAACTGAATAGAAGACCCAGAAATAAACCCACACACTTATGGACTCCTGATTTTTGACAAAGATAACAAAACCATACATGGAAAAAAGCTAGCATCTTCAACCAATGGTGCTGTTCTAACTAGATGTCTACATGTAGAAAAATGCAAATAGATCCATACTTTTCACCCTGCACAAAACTAAAGTCCAAGTGGAGCAAAGACCTCAACCTAAAACCAGACACATTAAATAGGTTAGAAGAAAAAGTGGGGAAGAACTCATTGGCACAGGAGACAACTTCCTGAACAGAACACCAATAGCACAGGCTCTAAGAGCAACAATAAATAAATGGGACCTCATGAAACTGAAAATCTTCTGTAAAGGCAAGGGCATTGTCATCAAAACAAAATGACTGACTACATATTGGGAAAGAATTTTCCCCAACCCTTTATCTGACAGAGGCCTAATATCCAGTATATATGAAGAAATAAAAAAAGTCGAAAAGCAACAAATTAAGCAATCCAATTTAAACAATGGGGAACAGAGCTAAACAGAGAATTCTCGATAGAGGAATATAGAATGGCGGAGAAACACTTAAAGAATTTTTCAACGTCATTAGCCATCAGGGAAATGCAAATCAAAACATCTCTGAGATTTCACCTTATACCCATCAGAATGGCTTAGATCAAAAAACTCAAGTGACAACACATGCTGGAGAGGTTGAAGAGAAAGGGAAAACCTCCTCCACTGCTGGTGGAAATGTAAATTTGTACAACCACTCTGGAAATCAATCTAGTGCTTTCTAAGACAACTAGGAATAGCACCTCCTCAAGATCCAGCTATACAATTCCTAAGCATATATCCAAAAGATGCTCAAGTACACAATAAGGACATATGCTCAACCATGTTGTAGCAGCTTTAGTTTTAATAACCAGAAGCTGGAAACAACCCAGATGTCCTTCAACTGGGGAATGGATTCAGAAATTGTGGTACAGCTACACAATGGAATATTGCTCAGCAATGAAAAACAAAGAAATCATGAAATTTGCAGGTAAATGGTGGGAACTGGAAGGGATCATCTTGAGTAATCTATCCCAGAAACAGAAAGACACACAGGGTATATACTCACTCATGTAGACATATAATGTAGGATAAACCTCATAAAATCTGTACACCTAAAGAAACTAATCAAGAGGGAGGACCCTGGCTAAAATGCTCAGACCCCATCCAGAAAGGCAAAAAGGATGGACATTAGAAGAAGAAGAAAACAGGAAACAAGTTAGGAGCCTGGCACAGAGGGCTTCTGAAAGGCTCTGCCCTGCAGAATATCAAAGCAAATGCTGAGACTTATGGCCAACCTTAGGGCAGAGTGCAGGGAATCTTATGAGAGATGTGGGAAATAGTAAGATCTGGAAAGGACAGGAGCTCTACTAGGAGAGTAACAGAACCAAAAAATCTGAGGACAGGGGTCTTTCCTGAGACTGTTATTCCAACAAAGTACCGTGCATGGAGATAACCTAAGATCCATGCACAGATGTAGCCTGTGACAGTTCAGTGTCCAAGTGGGTTCCATAGTAATGGGAACAGGGACTGTCTCTGACATGAACTGATTGGCCTGCTCTTTGATCACCTCACCCTGATGGGGGAGCAGCCTTACTAGGCCACAGAAGAAGACAATGCAGCCACTCCTGATGAGACCTAATAGACTAGAATCAGAAGGAAGGAAAAAAAGACCTCCCCTATCAGTGGACTTGGGGAGGGGCATGCATGGAAAATGGGGAGGAAGGGAGGGCTTGGGAGGGGAGGACAGAGCTACAGGGGGGATACAAGTGAATAACTTATAATTATTAAAAATGATTTAATTGTAGTTAATAAAATATAAATTAGTTTTAAAAATGGGCACAACATTGGTGATGGCTACACATTCCCTAATAATATTTCAGATATCATATATAATATATAATATCATACATTTTATATGTTTCTGTGTGTGTCTGTCTTCTTGTATGTCTATGTATTCCATAATGCATACATCTAAATCTTTAGCTATACATAATATGTTCTAGCAATTAGGGACTATGTCTAAGTAGAAAGTATATATACTTAAACAAAAGCAAACATGATAGTGTTTACAGTGGCATTATTTATCAAAGCAGCTAAAACTGAACACAACTAAATATTCAATATGAGAGTTAACAGATATGTTTACTAATAGCTCTAACTGCAGTGAAGCAGTAAAATACATTAACCTTTGTAACACACCATGATATGTATTGCTATTGCAAACATTAAGTTGATTTTTAAAAAGCTATGATCAAAGATATTTACCTCAGGTACATCCATTTGTGTGAAATTCAAACCTCTGTGGATACGCTTATATCAGAATGTGTATCAGAATAGTGGTTACTTTGGCAATGCAGTAATGAGGAAAGATCATTAAGGGTGCTGAAAAGATTCCATAGCTTCTTCCACACGGGGACTGCATGGATATATGTGTCTCTAAAATTAATCAGCTTGCACACTTGAAACTAATAAACTCTGCTAGGTTAGCCATATTTTAATAAAACAGAAAAGGGAAAATGAATAAGAAACTGAATAATAAGCTAAAAAATATTTCTGAAAAAATAAAAGAAGACCTGAATTGATAGAAGAATATATGGTAGCCTAGATATGAAGTGCTCAATACAATAAAGATGTCAGTTCCCTCTATGTTGATCTATAGATTCAATTAAATTGTCAAAATTCTAGCAGCATTTTGTAGAAATTTATAAGCTGAATCTATAAAGACATAAGAAAACCAAGACTATCTTTGACAAAATAAGGTATCACACTGATGGGTGTTAAGCCATATTTTAGGGCTATATTAATTAAGAAATTTTTATATTGACATAAGAGGCATTGGATAGATATAACTAGTTTTTAAATAAACATTCAAATCTATTTATCTATCTGTTGGTCATGTGTGATTCATCTATCTTTTTCTGTCTGTATGTATGTATTTATTCTTCTATTTGTTTATGTATGTATGTATCTGTCTGATTGTATACCTATGTACGCATCTATCCATGTATGTATCTTTGTGTGTATGCATACACATACGTGTATACCTACCAATCTGTGTTGGTTACTTGGCTGTTTTTGTGTTTGTTTAGTTTTTGTCAACTTGCCACAATCTGGAGTCACCTGAGTAGAGGGAACACATGTAAGAAAATGTTTCCAATCAAATTGGTGTGTAGGCAAGTCTGTGAGGTATTTTCTTCATTAATAATTGATGCACAGAGGTCCAAGCCATGGGAATGGTACAAGACTAGGGTAGGTGGTCCTGTGTTGTTCAAGAAAACAACCTGAGCGAGCCATGGAAAGCAAGCCAATAATATGCAGTCTTCCTTCTGTGATCTCTGCTTCTGTTCCTACTTGCAGATTCCTGCCTTGGCTTCCGTGATGATGAACTGTAATCTGTGAGCCAATTCAACTCTTTTCTTCCAAAGTTACCTTTTTCATGGTGTATCACAGCAATGGAAAGCACACTAAAACACTAGCTGTCTATCAGGTATGCGTGTGTATGTATATATGTATGTATGCATACATGTATGTATATATGTGTGTGTGTCTGTCTGTCTTTACTTATCCATCATCTCTATAGTGAAATGAGAAGACACAACATTTTCAATATATAGCACAGCATGCATTGAATATCTACATAGGTAGGATCTTTGATCATAACCTCACGCCATTAACAGAAATCAACTCCAGGTGGACTCTGATGCAATTTAAAAGATAATAAAGTCCCTACAACCTAACAGAATGTCATCAGATATTTGAAGCAGAACACAAAAGCCATTAAACCAATACCAATGTGGCAGTAATTTTACATTTATGAAGATTAGCGGATTTGTATACTTATTAAGACAACCCTAAAACTGACTGAACCGCGTACAAATAACTGGAATAAAGATGAGTGAAGATCTAAACAGATATTTCTCAAAGCAAGGCCTTCAGATGGCTGACAGGTAGTTTCTTAGTTGGTTTTAATGGTGCTGTCATAAAATGGCCTTTAGGGGAAAAGGGGGGGGGGGGGCTTCATGCAGCTTACAGGCTTGTACTTCCAGATTACAGGATATCATTATTAGGAAGTCAAGCGAGGAGCTGGTCATATTCACAGCAAGAGCAAACAGAAAATGAACACACACCTGCCTGCCAATGATCAGAAAGCTTTCTCTTATTCATTTAGTACAGGGTCCAACCCATGAAATAATGTAACCCACATTCATGATGAATTTTCCTATTTCTGTTATCCCAATTAAGAGAATCCCTCTGGGGATCCAAGATGGCAGCACCAGGAGGACACTCTTTCTGACCAGCAGCACAGCAGGATCTGCACAGTAACAAGTAGTCAGAACTCTCTGTCCTAAAACACAAGCGATTGTGTTTCCCAGGTGAGAGGATACCCCACGGTGGAGGATTCAATCAGCTTCAACTCTCCCAGCTAAACCTCGGCAGAAGTTTCAGTTCTACCAGGCACTTGGTCGCCAGCCCAGAGCCACACGCCAGCTCTGATCACTGTCCCAGACTGAACTGTGGGCCCCACAACACCAGAGACTGGGATTTCCAGTGGAGAGATAACCCCACAGTGGAGGAAACAATCAGGACCAACCTTACGTCACCCAGACAATCCCTGGAAAAGACCCAGGGTTCCACAGGCACCCAACAGCCAGCCCAGAGCCAGGGACCCAGGCCTGCCTGCTCACCTGACTCACTGCCCCAGATAGAACTGTGGGACCCAGGACACCAGAGATTGGCATTCTCTGTCGGGTGCAAACCCACAGGGAGGGGAACAACTCTGCCCAGTCACCAGCAAGGCGGAGTCATGCACATCTGTGCCTGCAGGTTCTACTCACCATCACAGACAGAACTGTGGTCCCCAAAGCACAGTCTGGGTGTCCCTGTCAGGAGGAAATCCCACAGTGGGGGGATCATGAGGTCCAATGCTCAGGACACCCAGCTCCAGAAGACATTCTGGAATCACACAGGCTCTAGGATCTAGCCTTCTACTGCAGGCATGAGCACTGTGCTCACCTGCCATCACTGAGTACTGCTAGGGCACTGGGGCACACAGCTGCATCCTTAAGCCTACAAAAGCCAGAGAGCCCTTAGAGCAGCCATCAGATGCTGCTCCAAGGTCCGACCAGTTATCCCTTGCTAAACTGACAAAACTGTGGGACTCCCTGGTTCTTCAAGAGGGCTGCACCCAACAATTACACCTTAAGAGCAAAAGCTGCAGCTCACTAAATTCAGAGCAAGAAACCCAGCAGCAGGGCAGCCATAACCAGGACTTCTCCTGATGAGAAGAGAGCCTTCCTGAAAACGACAGTTACCACACAGTTCCATATGCCTGAGGTGAACTGTGACAATTCCTGAGAAGCACAACCATTCAGTTGACCATACCCAAAAAGCTGAGATCTCCTTCAGAACCCTGCCGGGTGGATTCTCCCCACCCAAGGACCCAGCAGACACCAGAAATTAACAGACAACATGTGAGACAAACAGATGGGCAGAGGCCAGGGGAAAAGCACAACCAACAAAAGGCAAAGCAATATGGCAACCCCAGATTCCAGTTATCCAGGGGCAAGTGGCCCTGGACACCCTAACATAAGTGAAATTCAAGAAGGTGACCTTACATCTATGCTTATGAAGAGGTTAATGGAGGAAGCAAATAAAATGCATAAAGAATTAGGTAAAGATATAGTAAACCAGATTATGGCCATCTGTAAAGCAATACCAGGAAGACGCAGCCAAACATTTTGTGGCTTTCAGAGAGGAAATGATTAAATCATTGAAAGAAATTTAAAAAGGAGAGAGAGAAGAATGTTCAGTGAAGGAACTGAAGGAAAATACAGTCAGAAGGTAAAGGAAATCAACACAGCAGTTCAAGATCTGAAGATAGAATTGAAAAATTAAAGAAAACACAAATGGAGGAAATCATGGAGAGGAAGAACCTAGAAAAGAAAACAGGAACTACAGACGTAAGCATAACCAACAGACTACAAGATATGGAAGAAAGAATCTCAGGTATGGAATATACAATGGAAGAAATCAATGTATACATCAAAGAAAAAATTAAATCTAAAACATTCTTGACACAAACCATCCAAGAAATCCAAGAGAACATAAAAGACAAAACCTAAGAATAATAGGAATAGAGGGAAAAGAAGATTCCCTCCTCCAAAGTCCAGATAATATTTTCAACAAAATCATGGAAGAAAATTTCCTCAACGTAAAGGAGAGACCCATAAGAATACAAGAGGCCTACAGAACACCTAATAAATTAGACCAGAAAAGAAAATCTTCCTGCCCACATAATAATCAAAACAGTAAGTATACACAACAAAGAAAAATACTAAAAGCTTCAAGGGAAAAAGGTATAACATATAATAGCAAACCCATCAGAATCACACCTGACTTCTCAACAGAAACTACAAAAGCCAGAAGGGCCTGGACAGATATCATGCAGATCCTAAGAGAACACAGATGTCAGAAAAACTACACCCAGCAAAACTCTCAGTCCTCATAGACAAAGAAAACAAGATATTCAATGGCAAAATCAAATTTCAACAATACCCACACACAAATCCAGCATTATAGAAGATGCTAGAAGGAAGAATACAACCCAAGAAAACTAACTACTTTCAAGAAAACAAAAGAAATAAATAACCTCACTTGAGAAAAAAAAAAGTAGCCAAGCACACAAACACACTATCACAGCCAACGTCAATATTGAAGGATCAAGCAGCCACTGGTCATTAATCTCTCTCAACATCAGTGGACTCTCTCCAATAAAAAGACACAGACTAACAGAATGGATGCATAAACAAGACCCAAAAATCTGTTGCATACAAGAAACACACCTAAGTCACAAAGATAGAATTTACCTGAGAGTAAAGGCTGGAAGATTTTCCAAGCAAATGGACCCAAGAAGCAAGCAGGAGTAGCCATTCAAATGCTAATAAAATAGAATTTCAACCAAAATTAATAAAAAGATATAGAGAAGGACACTTCACACTCATCAAGGGGAAAATTAGCAGGAAGATATCACAATCCTGAACATTTATGCCCCTAATACAAGGGCAGTCACATTTGTAAAATTTATAATTTTTAATTTGTATAATTTATAATTTATAAAATTTATATACATTTGTAAAATTAAAATTAATAAAATTTAAACCACACATAGATCCCCACACATTAATAGTGGGAGACTTTAACACCCCACTCTCAAAAAAGACAGGTCCGCAAAACAGAAAATAAACAAAGAAACAATGTCTCTAACAGAGGTCATGAATCAAATGGACCTCACAGACGTCTACAGAACCTTTCACACGAACACAAAAGAATTTAGCTTCTTCCCAACACCTCATGGAACCTTCTCCAAAATAGACCATATGGTTGGTCACAAAGCAAGCCTCAAAAGATATGAGAAGATTGAAATAATCCCTTGAATCCTATCTTATCACCATGGACCTCAGCGACAGAAATAGCAAAAGGCCTACACACACACGAAAACTGAACAACTTACTACTAAATAAAAGCTGAGTGAGGGAAGAAAGAAAGAAAGAAATTAAAGTTTTCCTAGAATTCAATGAAAATGAAAGCACCACACACGCAAACTTATGGGACACAATGAAAGCAGTGCTAAGAGGAAAGCTCATAGCACTGAGTGCCTTTAAAAAGAAATTCAAGACATCTCATTCAAGCGAATTAATGGCTCACCTAAAAGCCCTAGAGAAAAAAAAAGAATCAGACACACCAAAAAGAAGTAAACAGCTGGAAATAATCAAATTCAGGGCTGAAATCAAGAAATTAGAAACAAATGAAACAATTCAAAGAATCAATGAGACCAAGAGCTGGTTCTTTGAGAAAATCAACAACATAGACCATCCCTTAGCCAAACTAAAAGGCAGAGGGACATTATCCAAATTAACAAAATCAGAAACAAAAAGGGGGACATAACCACACACACTGAAGAAATCCAAACAATAATTGGGTCTAACTTCAAAATCCTATACGCCATAAAATTTGAAAATCTAAATGAAATGGACAATTTTCTTGACCAATTCCACATGCCAAAGCTCAAACAAGACCAGGTAAATCAATAAAATAGTCCTATATCCCCTAAGGAAATAGAAGCAGTCATCAAAAGTCTCCCATTCAAACAAACAAACAAACAAACAAAAACCCAAGGCCAGATGGTTTCAGTGCAGAATTCTACCAGACCTTCAAAGAACAGCTAACACCAATACTCTTCAAACTATTCCACAAAATAGAAACAGAAGGAACACTACCAAACTCATTCTTTGAAGCCACAGTCACCTTGGTACCTACCCCTCACAAAGACCCAAAGAAGAAAGAATTTCAGGCCAATCTCCCTTATGAAGATCTATGCAAAAGTACTCAACAAAGTACTTGCAAACTGAATACAAGAACACATCAAAAACACTATGACCAAGTGTTTGGATTCATCCTAGGCATAGAGGGGTGGTTCAATATACAGAAATCCATCAATGTGATCCACCACATAAACAAACTGAAGGAGAAAAAAACACATGATCATCTCTTTAGATGCTGAAAAGGCATTTGACAAAACCCAACATCCATTCATGTTTAAACTCTTGGAGAGATCAGGGATACAAGGCACATGCCTGAACATAATAAAGACAATATACAGCAAGCCTATAGCCAACATCAAACTCAATGCAGAGAAACTTAAATCAATCCCACTGAAATCAGGGACAAGGCAAGGCTGCCCACTCTCTCCATATCTCCTCAACATAGTTCTTGAAGTCCTTGCTAGAGCAATAAGACAATTAAAGGAGATCAAGGGGATACAAATTGGAAATGAAGAAGTCAAAGTATCACTATTTGAAGATGATATGATAGTATTCCTGAGTGACCCCAAAAGTCAGACCAGGGAACTTTTACTGCTGATAAACAACTTCAGCAAAGTGGCTGGATACAAAATTAATTCAAAAAAATTAGTAGCCCTCCTGTATACAAAAGACAAAAGGGCTGAGAAAGAAATTAGGGAAACAACATCCTTCACAATAGCCCACAAAGGACATAAAGTATCTTGGTGTGAACCTAACCAAGGAAGTCAAATACTTGTATGAAAAAAACTTCCAGTCTCTCAAAAAAGAATTAGAAGAAGATATCAGAAGATGGAAAGAACTCCCATGCTCATAGACTCGCAGGATTAATATAGTAAAAATGGCCATCTTACCAAAAGCAATCTACAGATTCAATGCAATTCCCATGAAATTACCAACACAATTCTTTACAGACCTTGAAAGAAATATTCTCAACTTATGGAACAAGAAAACCAGAATTGCTAAAACAATCCCCTACAGTGAAAGATCATCTGGAGGTATCTCCATCCCTAATCTCAAGCTGTGCTATAGAACAATAATACTAAAAACTACATGGTACTGGCATAGAAACAGACTGGTGGATCAATGGAACCGAATAGAAGACCCAGAGATAAACCACACACCTACGAATACTTGATTTTTTACAAAGAAGCCAAAACCATTCAATGGAAAAGACAGCATCTTCAACAAATGGTGCTGGTCCAAGTGGATGTTTACATGCAGAAAAATGAAAATAGATCCATATTTATCACCCTGCACAAATCTAAAGTCCAAGTGGATCAAAGAACTCAACATAAAACCAGATACTCTAAATCAGTTAGGAGAAAAAGTGGAGAAGAGCTTTGAATAGGCACAGGAGGCAACTTCCTGAACAGAACACCAACAGCACAGGCTCTAAGAGCAACAATCAATAAATGGGACCTCATGAAACTGAAAAGCTTCTGTAAAGCAAAGGACACTGTCGTCAGAACAAAATGAATGGCTACAGACTGGAAAGGACTTTCACCAACCCTATATCTGACAGAGGACTAACATCCAGTATATATAAAGAACTCAAAAAGTTAAACAGCAACAAGTCAAGTAATCTAATTAAAAAATGGGGAACAGAGCTAAACAGAGAATTCTCAATAGCAGAATATCGAATGGCAGAGAAACACTTAAAGAAATGTTCAACATCCTTAGCCATCAGGAAAAAGCATATCAAAAGGACCCTGAGATTTCACCTTACACCCATCAGAATGGCTAAGATCAAAAACTCAAGTGACACATGCTGGAGAGGTTGTGAAGAAAGGGGAACCCTCTTCATTGCTGTTGGGAATGTAAACTTGTACAACCGCTCTGGAAATCAGTCTGGAGCTTCCTCAGACAACTAGGAATAGCGCTTCCTCAAGATCCAGCTACACCACTCCTAGGCATATATACAAAAGAGGCTCAAGAATGCAACAAAGACATTTGCTCAACCATGTTTGTAGCAGCTTTATTTGTAATAGGCAGAAGCTGGAAACAACCCAGATGCCCTTCAACTGAAGAATGGGTACTGAAATTGTGGTTCATCTACACAATAGAATATTACTCATAAATAAAAAACAAGAAAACCATGAAATTTGCAGATGAATGGTGGGAACTGGAAAAGATCACCCTGAGTGACCTATCCCAGAAGCAGAAAGACACACATGCCTTATACTCACTCATATAGACATATAATATAAGATAAACCTATAAAAATATGCACACCTAAAGAAACTAATTAAGAGGGAGGACCCTGGCTCAAGTGCTCAATCCACATCCAGAAAGGCAAAGAGGATGGATATCAGAAGAAGGAGAAAACAGGGAATAAGTCAGAAGCCTGCCATAGATGGCCTCTGAAATGCTCTGCCCTGCAGAATATCAAAGCAGATGCTGAGACTTATGGCCAACCTTAGGGCAGAGTGCAGGGAATCTTATGAAAGATGTGGGAAATACTAAGATCTGGAGAGGACAGAAGTTCCACAAGGAGAGCAACAGAACCAAAAAATCTGAGCACGAGGATCTTTCCTGAGACTGATACTCCAACCAAGTACCATGCATGGAGATAACCTAGGACCCCTGCACAGATGTGGCCCGTGGCAGTTCAGTGTCCAAGTGGGTTCCATAGTAATGGGAACAGGGACTGTCTCTGACATGAACTGATTGGCCTGCTTTTTGATCACCTCCCCCTGAGGGGGGAGAAGCCTTACCAGGCTACAGAGGAAGACAATGCAACCACTCCTGATGAGAACTAATAGACTAGGATCAGAAGGAAAGAAAAGAAGACCTCCCCTACCAGTGGACTTGGGAAGGGGCATGCGTGCAGAAGGGAGAAGAAGGGAGGAATTGGGAGGGGTGAAGGGAGGGAGTTACAGGGGGGATACAAAGTGAATAAAGTGTAATTTTTAAAAAATTTTAAAAAGAGTGAATCTCTCACAGGAATGCCAGCATGCCAACCCAATGCAGATACTCCTTGAAGCTGTCTTCTAAGGTGCTTCTAGGTATATAAAAACTGCTATGCTGATTATCAGGAAAATACAAATCAAAGCCACAAGAGATATCAGCCCAGTCATTAGAGTGGCTGTTGTCAAACAGACTAACAATAGCAAGTGCTGGTGAGATGTGGGGGAATGAACCCTTGCACACTGTTGGTTGGAATATAAATTCCTATGGCCTTTATGGGTAATGATATGAGGATCCTTTGAAGAGTTGAAAATGGAACTGCTTCATGACACAGAAATTCCACAATACTGAGCGCACATTTGGGAGGTAATGGAATCAGTGTCTTAGGAAGACTTTGGTGTCTGTGTTCATCACACCCTTATAAACAGTAGCTCGCGGGTGTGGGGAGGGAGCATGAAACAACGGAAAAGAACACAGAAGAAAAGTCCCCATTTAACACGAGCCAGCCATAAAAAGAAAGGAGCTCTGACATTGTGACCAATTACGGAACCTTGGATTGTGCTGTGAATGAAGTAAGCCAGGCACAGAAAGGAGAGTATATTCTCTCTTTTATCTGTGGAATGTTAAAAGTTAATTTAACAGAACCAAGAGAACTGTAGTCAGTGTATACTGAAGGAAGTAGAAGAAGAAAAGGAAAGGGGGAAGGCTGTTACTGTTCGGAATTCTGATGGCACCAGAGGCATCAATGTGCTCTCACCAGAGCACTCGCCCTGCAACTGTGAGTAGTAAGCTGCCTGGGGCCCAATGAATGAAATAAAAGTATTTTTTAATAAAGTACATGATTTATCCTCGGTATCTTGTAGATATATGAAAGTGTGCTATGCTGATCATCAGGAAAATACAAATCAGCCCTATTGAACTTTGTAAACTTGCATCCCCTACTCCAACCACCGGAGGGCGCCAAAACACCGCCTACCCGTGGTTGTTTAGGAAAGAAGCAGTTGTTCGCAGTGGATAACAGCTGGCAAAGGAAAAACTGGGTTTTCTCCAACGGAGTCTGACTGGGTATATCAACCACACCCCAAGACAAGCCCCATGCCCAGGAGTACTTTGCCAACACAAAACTAACTTCATTGATTTTGTTTTGTACTGTTTTGTTTGTTTGTTTGTTTGTTTGTTTGTTTGTTTGGGGCTTATTGGTTTTGTTTGTTTTGATTTTTTTTTCCCCTAGAGAGGAGGAGAAGAAGGGAGAGAGAGCAAGGGAGTGCGAGAGAGAAATCTGGTATATATTTGGTAAAAACCACAAAAATACACACACCAATATCAGAATTCAAAACACCATGTAAAACTAAACATAGACAAAATGACTGTGCTTGGAATTATTTTACATAAAAATGCATGAAATTTCAGTGAACAAACAAAACGATGAAGTTCACTTTGTCAGCTAGCACATATTTGGAAAACACACACACACACCAAAACACTGAGTGAAAATAAACAACTGTTGTAGATTGAGGTAGTGAAATCATGCAAATTAACTAATATTGAAAATAATATTCATATTGATGTTTCTCAAGGACTCTGGTTTTTATAAATCAATATACATTGATTAGCTTCTATGAAACCTAAATTAACAGTAAGGTACAGATAGGGTCCACTGCAGTTATCTGTAGACCTTCAGAGTCAGCAAACACCTTGCAACATTTTAAACAGGTAGAACGTCACTACCTGTTATCTGGATAAAACAATAACTACCCTCTTACAATAAAATCACAGTTACATATTCTTTTTATTCATTATAGTTTATTCCCTTTATATCCCAGCTGTAGCCCCCTCCCTCATCCTCTCCCAATTGGCTCTCCCTTCCTCTTCTCCTTTCATGTCCTTCCTCCACCCCACTGATAGGGGAGGTCCTCCTACCATTCCATCTGACCCTAGCCTATCAGGTCACATAAGAACTGGTTGCATTTTCTTCCTCTGTAGAGTCTTAAAGCTGCCCCCCACCCTCAGGGGGAGGTGATCAAAGAGCCAGCCACTGAGTTCATGTCAGAGCAGTCCCTGTTTTCATTACTAGTGAACCTACTTGAAGACCGGGCTGCCTTGGGCTACATCTGAGCAGGGTTCTAGGTTATCTCCATGCATGGTTCTTGGTTGAAGTATCAGTCTCAGAAAAGACCCCTGTGTCCAGATATTTTGGTTCTGTTGTTCTGCTTGTGGAGCCGCTGTTCCCTCCAGGTCTTTCTATTTCCCCCTCCTTTCATAAGATGTATCCAGCTATACCACTCCTAGGCATACATCCAAACTATGCTCAAGTATACAACAACAACATTTGCTCAAGCATGTTTGTAGCAGCTTTATTCATAAAAACCAGAATCTGGAAACAACACAGATGTCCCTCAACCGAGGAATGGATGCAGAAATTGTGGTACATTTACACAGTGGAATACTACTCAGCAATTAAAAACAAGGAAATCATGAAATTTGCAGGCAAGTGCTGGAAACTAGAAAAGATCATCCTGAGTGAGGTACCCAGAAGCAGAAAGACACACATGGTATATACTACCTTATAAGTGAATATTATATATATAATATAGGATAATCATACTAAAATGAAGGAGACCCTGGGTAAGATGCTCAATCCTAGTTCAGAAAAGCAAATGGGAT
>CM053758.1:41589545-41615541 GCA_028658305.1 Pachyuromys duprasi
GAAGAGGGAGAAAACAGGGAACAGGACAGGAGCCTATCACAAAGGGCCTCTGAAAGACTTTACCCATTAGGGTATCAAAGCAGACACTGAGACTCATAACCAAACTTTGGGCAGAGTGCAGGAAATCTTATGAAAGAAGGGGGAGATAAATATTCTTAAATAAAGTTGCTTACTTTAAAATTAGAAATTGCACACACACACACACACACACACACACACACACACACACACATACATACATACATACACAATGCTCCTGGAAGCACAACTATAGGCATGATGGTGTCAGAGAGACAGGAAGAATTGTGTGTGTGTGTGTGTGTGTGTGTGTGTTTGTGTCTTTGCATTTAGTTTTGAGGAACAGCCTCTAGTCACACATCACAAGAGGTTCCCAGTGCATATCTATCCTAGCAAAATTGTATAGTTATGCTGGTTGTGCCTCACCTTAGACTATTTGCACCACCCCAATGGTACTCTGCAACAAACTTCAGTTCTGTCCCAGAGAAGCCAGTAAATGCAGCATCCTTTTCAACAGGGCACCACCATTTCAGCTCTCTCTGAACACTTTATACAGTGGCTGGTCCTGGCAGTTTTGCTAACCAATGTCACCTTCTTCAGAGTGAGTGAAGGTATTGGGTCAGGGACATTTAACAGGACGTTTACCCTGGTTCAGGAAGCCACATTGCAGAGAAAAATCCCTTGTAGAATTCACCTTCCACAGTTGCCAAGAGAATGACATAAACCCAAACCCCTCAGCATGAGGGTAAATTGCAAATGTGAAACTGTGTGTTTCTTGGAGTTTGTTCATTTTTAATCATCATTTTGTATCTCCATAATTACAAAGAAATTTACTCAAATATATATTTAAGTATAAACTTCCTATTGCATATTAAATCTATATTTGCTACCTAAAACGAAGACCTTTCTACTGACATATGTGTTCACCTACATAAAAACGTGCCTCTGTGGAATTTCTTCCTCTTAGTGTTCTGAAAGGCCACATTCATATATGGATACATTTTATGTGAGAAAAGGATGAGCATAGTTTAATATCTATACATTCAACTTTGTTAAATGAATATAAAAACATCTGTATGAACATAAGCAGAACTCACTCATGTCTGTACATGCTGAGGTGACCATGATAACTATGGGTTAGAAGTTTTCACTTTAAGGATACTAGATTTATCTTTACATCTCTGTGAACCAGTGTCATTGCCAAGCAACCACCTTTGATCTGAAGCCCAGATGGTGACACAGCAAGCATTCTAGGCAAAGGTCAGCCAGACTTCCATCTACTTCACATGCAGGATCATGGGTTTGTCTGAAAACATTCTGCTTCTACCTGGGTGGCTAAGCTCGGAGCTGTAGAATCTGACCTCTACATCCTGCACTACTAGGAGTTTAGTAGACAGAAAATAATGTGGAATGAAGCCTTTGTCTGGAAGGATGGTCAACAAATGGAGGTTTTCTATAATCAGTTTTACCAGAGAGTTTCTTTTCAATGTATTATGGCTCTAGTTCAGTACTGGCAGAACTTCATGAGTATAGAACACCTAAACTTGATTGTTTAGGTCCTGATGTCAAAGAAACTCATGTGTCCTTTCAGCAGCCCAAACCATAGTAAGCTATGCAGAAGCCTACTATGCCAAACCTTACACATTTTTTTTTAATTCTCAAAAGGCAACCTGACAAGAGCCTACCACAGAGGGCCTCAGAAAGTCTCTACCTAGCAGGGTATCAAAGCAAATATTAAGAAACATAACCAACCCTTTGGCAGAATGCAGGGAATCATATGAATGAAGGGGGAGTTAGTATGACCTGGAGAGGACAGGAGCTCTGCAAGAACCAAAGATATCAGGGCACAGGGGTCTTTTATTGGACTGTCTCTCCAATCAAGGACCATGTATGGATATAACCTAGAACCCCTGCTTCTATGTAGCAAATGGTAGCTCAATACCCAAGTGGGTACACCAGTAAGAGGAACAGAGACTATTTTGGACATGAACTCAATGGCTGGCTCTTCGACCTCCCCTACTCCCGAGGGAGGAGCAGCCTTGCTAGGCCACAGAAGAGGACATTGCAGCCATTCCTTAAGAGACCTGATAAGCTAGAGTTAGATGGAAGGGGAGGAAGTCCTCCCCTATCAGTGGACCTGGAAAGGGGCAGGGAGGAGATGAGGGAGGGAAGGGTGGGACAGGGAGGGGCTGGGGGAGGGGGCTATGGATGGGGTACAAAGTACATAACTGTGATTAATATAAAATAAAAATGTAAAAAAATTAAATTAAAAAAAGAAAAATAAACACATAGGTATAGGTATGAAAATATAGAAACATTAACTGTAATTGCAACTGTATAGTACCTTTTCCTGTTTTGTTATACACTGTGTTAGAGATATATTGCCATATCCACAAATTAAAAAAAAAAGAATAGATGTTGTGTTATCAGTCTTAAAATGTTAAGCATCACCTTCAGATATTTTAAGAGGTTGGATGTCCTCTCAATAAATAGTAATGCTTTCAAATATGTTTTAATGTAAGAAGTTTGTTATAATAATAACTTTAAATATTCAGTTAATAAATGTGCTATATCTAAAAAAAAAAAAAGGCAAACTGAGCTGTCAACCATTAGGGAACCTTCCGAGAGCAAGCTGCAAGCACTGTATCTACCACAAGAGGGTGATATTGTACAGCCTACCCTGAGACATGATTTTAAGAAATGAATTCAAAGAATAAGCATCCACTTGAGATGTGTATTCATATATTTATATATTTATGAACATAGTGAACTTGTCAAACAAATATAATTATCTTCCTGTGTGCACACACAAAAATATGTCTTACGCAGGTCTATACGTGTGATGGGGACTCTATCCAAGCCCCAGTCCAGTACACTTTACCCCAATGACAACCTCCACATCTCTGTGTCCTCCAAATTTCTGTGTCCTCTTGTCTCTACAAATACCAAGCCTGTGGTCTGGAGCCCTGCAAATCTCAGCGTCTAACCCTTGTGCAACCTGGGTGACAGAGAATAGGTTATGTAAGGTCCTCCTAGCTTCACAGTTGGATTCTTCGTTTGGTCACATTTAAAATCTGTACTTGGATGAATCAGGCCCAACACAGCGCCATTAGCTTCCAGCTCATGCACTTCTGTGAGGTTGTTGTTCCCCACCTCCAAAATTGTAGAACCAGCCCTCTCTCTTAACAAGTAGAGGAATCTCAAGGAATCTCTGTCCTGGTATTTTCTTCTATTCAGAGTATTACCCTCATCAGGTTAGCTTACTGATGAACCTAGCTTTTTTGAGATATGTCTGAAACTTACAGGGCTCATGTCCTCCAATTCTATCATGTGTGCTTATGACCTTGGACTAGGTAACTTATTCCCTTGTACATTCACAGGAGACCCCTTCAGCTCACAAAGCCCCCTTGCTTGATAAGCACTTTTTCTCTTTAATGCTTCAGTGTTGCATCTGCTGAGGAGGCAGAAACCAAAACTAGTTCTGAGTTTTCTCCCTATGCCTGACAGATATTGTCTTGGCAAGAAAACAATAGAATATTGTCCACTGGGTTAAATAACACGGGAGACCCTAAGCACCATAGCCTACAATTATGCTAGAGTTCAAGTTCCCCTGGAAGGAATAACTAAGTCCAGCCAATATTAGACAGAACTGTTTTTCTCAGAAATGCCTTATCACTTTCATCTGGTGCCATTCCCTGGCCTTTGAGCAACCACAATTGTCTTTTGTCAGCCGAGCCTATAAAGGCTCTCATTTATCCTTCTCCATGCACATGCAGCTAGCTCTCTCTGAGGGCTGGAACATTGCTGATCTTTGAGTCTGAGGAGAGTCTTAGCCGCATGTTCACACACCTGAACCATACTGTAAGAATGTCCTTATGTATTTACAAGAAGGTGAGAAGTCTGCAGAAAAGAGAACATGTCCCCACTGGAGGACCATGACCTTTTTTTCTGGATCTGGTAAAAGTACATAGCTTTCTTCAGTGCCACCAGCAGAGAACCACCTAGAACTGACAATGGGGTCACCAAGCTCCCATCGCTTCCAGAAAATGATTAAAAGGCCCACTGCCAGGGCCAAGAATCCAAGTTTGCAGCTGGTGTTTGTGAAATTGTGATACTGTGTTTCATTTTGCTATGTTTATTTTATATATACATAGTTATTTACTTATTCATACATTTGGCTATATATTTGTATATTAATTATGTATTCATAAATGCATTTTATCTGTATTCTTAAGAACATACATAATTATATTTGCATTTGTCATCACCTTAGGGCTCCATATTTCTATGAATAAATGTTTGATTATATATATTGATATATTTACATGTTTATCTACATATGCTATATTTATACACACATATTTTGTGTGACTATATAAATATATATGAGGCTGGATATTTGGAGTCTACTTGTCTTCACAAGTTCATTTTAGTATTGATGCTCCAAAAATATCCTTAAATCTTACAATGTTTCTGACCCCTCACCTCTTCCTGTCTAGACCATGGCCTAAGGTTATCATAGCCATGCACATTTTACCTCTCCTGGAATCCTCTGACGGACCCCGGGTGCCCTAAGCTAGTCTCTGTGCATAGTTATACACAGGTGTATCTCTTACTTATCGGGTTGTTTGGTTCATTGTTTTACATACTGAAGGTTTGTAAAAACCTTGCATCAGGCAAAGCTAACATGATGTGCTTAACTCACAACTTAACATACGAATTGTAATTTGGTAATTCTCACAGGATTTCAAGCTTGTTTATTAGTGTTATATTTTTTTGGTAAGCAATGGACCAGTGAATAGTTTGATGGTAACTATTGGGACATTTTGTCTTACTTTGGGTTTCATTGCTGTGGACAGACACCATGACTATGGCCACTCTTATAAAGGAAAACATTTCATTGGGGCTGGCTTACAGTTTTAGAGATTTAGTCCATTATCATCATAGTGGAAAGCATGGCAGCATGCAGGCAGACATGGTGCTGGAGGAGCCCAGAGTTCCACATTTTTATCCACAGACAGCAAGGAGGAGACTGTACACCACTGGGCATAGCTTGAGCATGTATAAGACCTCTTAAAACCTGTCTCCACCATGACACACTTCCTCCGCCTGGGCCACACCTCCTAATAGTGTCATTTCCTATGGGCCAAGCACTCAAATACATGAGTCTATGGGCCATACCTATTCAAGCCACCACACACTCATACAGTAAATCAATGTATGTGCACATGTGTTCTGTCAGCTCCACCAGTAAACATTCAATTTCTCTCTCTCCCTCCCTCCTACATAGTCCTCAAAACACAGAACAGACAGAGACACCAAAAAAATCTTAAAAATCATTTTTAAGGAAATTTAAAATTTTACTCTTGTAAGCATATGAATGGTAAGAAAGTATATGAACCTTATTGCTTTTTGTAGTATGTATAACAACAGATGTTTAAACCAACCATGGTATGCCTAGACACCAAAGCCCAACCCAGACCAAGCCCCTATCGCCATACAGTTCAGTGAAGACAGGGAAAGGCAAAGGAGATGGAGAAGAAAATCCCTGTATTCTCTGAGGAAAGAAACCCCTACTGTAAAATCTGAGGCAAAGCATCAGTGCTAATGCTAGGATGCTCGTCAGTCACCCAGGGCTTCCTCAAGCATGGCATTCTCTTCTTTCCTTGTTCATGTCCTAGGTGGCTCTCACCATCTCTTGGAGAAGATACCTCCTGGTACTTGGAGTGTGCAGCTCCAAATTCGGAGCTCACTCTCACCATCCCAGGTACAAGACTCCAACAGCAGGCCTTCTGATGCTCAGGACCCACAGAAGCAACCCTGGACACTACTCCAAGGTTTACCCCATCTCCCTAAGAAGACCAACAGGACCTCTGAGCACAAAGGTTTTGTAAAAAGGCTGCTCCCGGCAAGCACAGTATCTGAATACAGTGCCTGGGCTTACTTTCCTCAGTGCGAGAAAACCAGTGTCAAGAAAGATGACTCCAGGACTTCCCCTGCCAAAAGAGGATCCCTGAGTTTCTGAGGAATCCATGTGGACCCCAGGATCAAACATCTGAGGAGATCCATGGGCAAATTTTCCTAAGAACCACCAACCAGGCCAAGATCATTCCCACCACTCTGAGATGGACTCCTGCAGCAACATCCAGCTTCCTGCCCAGTTCATTTCCTAAATCTCAAAGAACTCCAGTAGACAACAGAATCTAACATCTAACACCAGGGACAACTAGATGGCTAAAGGTTAGCATAAAAACACAAGCAACAAAAGCCAAAGCAATATGGCATCCCCAGAACCCAATTATCCAAAGGCAAGCAAACCTGGACGGCTTAACACAACTGAAACACAAGGAAATGACCTTAAATCTATGCTTATGAAGATAACATTAATACCTATTCTTATCAAAGAACAGGTAAGTGAAACAGAAACTAAACAGAGAAATAATTATACTAACATATGCCATGAATCAAATGCACCTACCAGACATCTACATATCTTTTCACCCCAAACACAAAAGAATATATCTTCTAATATGCACCTCCCAAAACCTTTTCATAACTTGACCATATAGTAAGTCACAAAGCAAGACTAACAGATACAAGAAGGTTGAAATAAGATCTTGATTTTCTATCAGACCACCATGGACTAAAGCCAGACCTCAACAAAAACAGAAATAGAAAAAGTCTGTACATGCATGAAAACCAAAAACTCTACTCAATGACAACTGGTTCAGGGAAGAAATAAAAAAGAAATTATAGCCTTCCTAGAATTCAATGAAAATAAAGGCATAGCATACCCAAACTTATAGGACACAATGGAAGCAGTGTTAAGAGGAAAGTCCATAGCACCAATGCCTTCATAAAGAAATTGAAGATATCCCATACAAGCAATATAAAAGACCTGAAAGCCCTAGAAAACATAGACGCAGATACACCTAAGAGGAGCAGGTGGCTGGAAGTAATCAAACTCAGGACTGAAATCAATAAATTTAGAACAAAGAAATCAACTAAAAGAATCAATGAAACCAGAACGTGGTTCTTTGAGAAAATCAACAAGACAGACAAACCCATAACTAAACTAACTAAAACATAGTAGAAGGACAGTGTCCAAATCAACAAAATCAAAAATGAAAAGGAGGACATAGTGACAGACACCGAGGAAATCCAAGGAATCGTTAGGGCTTATTTCAAAAGACTATATACCACAAAGTTTGAAAATCTAAATTAAATCAACAATTTCCTTGATATATTTACTTACCAAAGTTTAATCAAGATCAGGTAAATGAGTTAAATAGTCCTATATTCTCTAAAGAAATAGAAAGAGTCATCAAAAGTCTCGCATCAAAGAAACAAACAAAAACAAACAAAAAAAAAACAAAACAGGGCCAGATAGTTTCAGCACAGCATTCTATCAGACCTTCAACAAAGGGCTAGTACCAATACTCTTCAAACTTTTTCAATAAAAAGGAACAATACCAAATTCATTCTATGGGGCCACAGTCACCTTGATAACTAAACTTCACAAAGACCCAACAAAGAAAAGGAATGTCAGACCAATCTCACTTATGAACATTGACACAAAAAGAGTCAATAAAATACTCACACACCGATTCCAAGAAGATAGAAACAACCTAGATGTCCCTCAACAGAGGATACAGAAATTGTGGTACATTTACACAATGGAATATTATTCACCTATTAAAAACAGGAAATCATAAAATTTGCAGACAAATAGTGGGAACTAGCAAAGATCATCTTGAATGAGGTATCCCAGAAGCAGAAAGAAATATCACTCATAAGTGGATATTAACCACATAATATAGGACAACCATACTAAAATCTATACTCCTAAAGAAACTAAACAACAAAGAAGACCCTAGGGAAAATGCTCAATCCTCATTCAGAAGGACAAATGTGACAGACATGAGAAGCAAGAGAAGATAGGGAATAGGACAGGAGCCTTCCACAGAGGGCCACTGAAAGACTTTACCCAGCAAGGTATCAAAGGAGAGGCTGAGACTCACAGCCAAACTTTGGGCAGAGTGCAGGGAATCTTATGAAAGAAGGGGGAGAGAGAAAGACCAGGAGGGGACAGGAGCTCCAAAAGGAGACCAAAAGAGCCATAAAAACTGAGCCCTGGGGGCCCTGAAGAGAATGATACCCCAACCAAGGACAATACATGGAGAGGAGCTAAAATCCCAGCTCAGATGTAGCCCATAGCCTCAGTCTACAAGTGGGCTCCCTACTAAAGGGAGCAGGCGGTTTCTCTGGCATGACCTCAGTGGCAGACTTTCTGATCAGCTCACCCTAGGGGCTGCAGCCTTGCCAGGCCATAAAGGAAGACAATGCAACCAGTCCTGGTGAGACCTGATAGGCTAAAGTCAAAGAGAAGTAGGGGAGGAGTGCCTCTGTAGGAGGAGTGGAGGGGCATGGGGGGAGAAGAAGAAGGGAGGGTGGGATTGGGAGGAGATGAGGAAGGGGGCCACAGCTGAGATAAAAATTGAATACATTTTAATAAATAATAATAAAATTTAAAAAGATATCATCCACCATGACCAAATAGGCTTCATCTCAGGCATTCAGGAGTGGATCACTATATGGAAATCCATCAGTGTAATCAACAATGTAAACAAACTGAAAGAACAAAACCACATGATAATCTCTTTAGATGCCAAAAAGCATTTGACAAAATCCAACATCTCTTCATTTTGACAGTGTTGGGGGGGAAGATACAAAGCACATAGAAATATAGTAAAGGTAATATAGCAGCAAGCCTATAGCCAACATCAAGATAAATGGAGAGAAAGTTAAATCATTTTCACTGAAAATCAGGTGCAAACAAAGGCTCCCATTATCTCTGTAGCTCTTCAACATAATACTTGAAGTCCTTGCTAGAGCAATAAGTCAGCTAAAGGAGATCAAGGGGATAGAAATTGGGAAGGAAGAAGTCAAAGTATCACTGTTCACAGATGATATAATAGTATGCATGAGTGACCCCAAAGATTCTACCAGGGAACTCCTACAGCTGATAAACACCTTTGCCAAAGAGCTGGATCCAAATTAAAAAAAACAAAAGTAGCTCTCCAGTATACAAAAGACAAATGGGCTGAAGAAGTGATTAGGAAAACAACACCCTTCACAATAGCCACCAAAACAAACAAACAAACCATAAAGTATCTTGGTGCAACTCTAACAAAGCAAGCAAAAGACTTGTATAGAAAAAATTCAAGTCTCTGAGGAAGGAAATTGGAGAAGATATAAGATGATGTAAAGATCCCCTAAGCTCATGGATCATTGGGAATAATATGGTAAAAATGCCCATCCTACCAAAAGCAATCTATGGATTCAATGCAATTCCCATCAAAATACCAACACAACTCTTTATGGACCTTGAAAGAACAATTATCAAATTCATAGAGAAAAGAAAACAGTGAAGAATCATTAAAACAATCCACTACAATAAAACTTATTCTGGAGGCTTCTTCATCCCTGATCTCAAGCTGTACTATAGAGCAACAGTAATAAAAACTGCATGGTACTGGCATAGATACAGACTGATTGAGGAATAGAATCAAATAGAAGACCCAGACATAACCCCACAAAACTATAGGCACCTGATATTGTCAAAGAAGCCAAAGCCATATGGGAAAAAAAGCGTCTTCAACAAATGGTGCTAGTATAAATGCAGGTCTACATGTACAGAAATGCAAATAGTTCCATATTTATCATCCTGCATAAAATTAAAGTCCAAGTGGATCAAAGACCTCAACATAAAACCAAACAAACCAAATCTGTTAGAAGAGTCTTTAACTCATTGGCATAGGGGACAACTTTCTGAACAAAAGACCAACAGATCCGACTGTAAGATCAACAATCAATAAAAGAGAACTCATGAAACTGAAAAGCTTCTGTAAAACAAAAGATACTGTCAACAGAACAAAATGACAGCCTACAGACTGGGAAAGCATCTTCAACAACCCTGTATCTGACAGAGGGCTAATATCCAAAATATATAAAGAACTCGAGAAATTAAACACCAACAAACCAAATAATCCAATTAAAAATGGGGCACAGAGTTAAACAGAAAATTCTTAACAGAGAAATACTGAATGGCAGAGAAACACTTAAAAAATGCTCAACTTCCTTAAGTCATCATGAAAATGCAAATCAAAACAACTCTGAGATTCCATCTTACACATATCAGAATGGCTCATATAAAAAACTCAAGTGGCAGCACATGCTGGTGAAGATGTGGAAAAAGGGAAACCCACCTCCATTATTGGTTTGAGTGCAAATTTGTACACTTTGGAAATCAATCTGGTGCTTTCTCATAAAATTAGGAATAACGCTACAAGATCCAGCTCTACCACTACCAGGCATATACCTGAAAGACATTCCACTATATAAGGGCATTTCCTCAGTTATGTTCAAAGCAGCTTAATTTGTAATAACCAGAATCTGAAAACAATCTAGATGTCCCTCAGTTGAAGAATGGATACAGAAATTGTGCCATATTTACACAATGGAATTCTACTCAGCTATTAAAAACAAAAAAATCTCCTTTGATACCCTGATGGATAGAGTCTTTCAGAGGGCCCCTGTTGAAGTCTGAGGCACATAGCCAAACTTTGGACAGAGTTCAGGAATTCTTAAGGAAGAAGAAGGAGCTAGAAAGACCTGAAGGGGACAGAAACCTCACAAGTAGACCAACAGAGTCAAAAAAACTTGGGCTGAGGGCTGCCTGCAGAGACTAGTACTTCAACCAAGGACTGTGCATGGGGAGAACCTAGAGGCCCTGCTCATAGAAAACCCAGAGGCTTCTCAGTTCTCAAGTAGGTTCCCTAGTAAAGAGAGCAGGGGCTAGCTCTGACTGAACTCAGTGGCTTGCTCTTTGATCACCTCCCCCTGGGAGTGTAGTCTTGGCAGGCCACAGGGGAAGAAAATGCAGCCAATCCTTATGAGACCTGATGGCCTAGTGTCAGATAGAAAGGGAGGAGGACCTCTGCTATCAGTGACGTAGAGGAGGGGCATAGCTTGAGAAGAAGGAGAGAGGATGGGACCAGGAGGAGACAGGGGAGGAGGCTGAAGCTGGGATACAAAGTGAATAATTTGTAATAAATAAATTAATTAATTAAAAACAAGGAAATCATGAAATATGCAGGCAAATGGATGGAACTAAAAAAGATCATTCTAAGTGAGGTAACCCAGAAGCAGAAAGACATGCATGATATATACTCATTTATAATCGGATATTAGATGTATAATATAGGATAACCATAGTAAAATCCAGAGACCTTAAGAAGCTAAATAACAAGGAGTACCCTTAGGAGGATGCTTAAATCTCATTCAGAAGTGGAAACAGGATAGACAAAGAGGTAGAAGACAGGAAACAGGTCTGGAGCCTACCATAGATGTCCTCTGAAAGATTCAACCAGAAGGGGATCAAAATAGATGCTGAGACTCAGAGTCAAATTGGAATATTGGAATATTACTGGCAAACATTTACAGAAGGCATGTATGACTATATCTCCCTGTAGGAACACAAGCATGAAGATATTTGTCCCTCATGTGAACGTCAATAGAGAATGATTTTAATAATCATGTTGATGGTTCACTTATTTGATGGCTGTCAACCTTGCCCTTAGCTAAGCCTGTCTTTACCCAGTGGGCTCATGAATGCAAGGCTGGAGGTTATGGATGAGCACACCATGACCAGTATGGTCATGCCACAATTCACTAATTTGTTAGCTGCAGAAACAAGTGCTGGGGTCTGGATATAGAACTGTTATCTGAAGTATTCTACAACCTGTCAGGATAGAAATACTGAACAGTTTTTGTCAAGGAAGGCAGTGCTTCCTATTTCTAAATAGATTTTTATTTTTGGTAATAATTTTCATTCCCTTTATACAAATATCTGACAAAATCACCATCTTCAAGTTTAATAACACACTGTCCATGATGACAGTGTTACAGACAACATTGTTTCCGATTAACGAACTTTTTGTATAACCAAGAACTATGACAAGATGACCACACAGTTGAAACTCAGTGGTCTTACTTTGTTCACTATTATCCTAAAGAGCTGGCTTGAGAGACTCATCAGGTGGCCTTCTGAAAATAAAGTTTCAGAGCCAGTTGAGTAGCAGTACATTCGAGAACTAGACAAGGTTTATGAGGAATCTCCATTTCCCCTAAATCAGAATCTAATATATACTTTTGTTTTTCCACAGATAAGAATGAGCTAAGAAATTTCGGGATGAAATTGTAGTGGCACCGTTCATCTTTATTCCAATGACCTACTAGCAAAATAATAATACTGATAAATAATCCCTGTTCCCAGGACTTCAATTCCAACTGTTAGAGGTAACAGTTCCTGAAAGCAGTGTGTTTATTTCTTTTTTCTTTCTTTTCTTTCTTTATAATTATTTATTACAAGTTATTCACTTTGTATCCTGGCTGTAACACCTCCCCCATCTCCTCCCAGTCCCATCCACCCACCCTCTTCTCCCTTTATATTCCTCCCCAAGTCCACTGATAGGGAAGGACCTCTTCCCCTCCTATCTGACCTTAGCCTATCAGATCTCACCCGGGATGGCTGCATCATCTTCCTTTGTGGCCTGACAAGGCTGCACCCACCAGGAAGAGGTGATCAAAGAGCTAGCTACTGAGTTCATGTCAGAAACAGCCCCTGCTCTCTTTACTAGGGAACTCACTTGGAAACTGAGCAGCCTATAGGCTATATCTGAACAGGGGGTCTAGGTCCTCTCCATGCATGGTCCTCGGTTGGAGTATCAGTTTCTGTAGTGGTCCCTGGGCCTAGGTTTTTGACTTTGTTGATCCCCTGTGGGGCACCTGTCAGCACAGCAACACAGTGGTTTCAGTTATCTAGAAGATTGTTACTTTAAGTTACTGATGTATATATGTACACTCTAAAATGTTTTTTCCCTCTGGAATCATTTTTTTGGCTAATGTAAGATGTATTATTTTTTTGCATCACTAGATATTATTATTTTATATCACATAATTTAAGTTACGGTATATTAAATGAAACACAGATTTGGCATCCCTGTTGGAGAAGGAATTAGTATGTCTTTGGCACATACAATTTTATTACATACGGAAGAATTAGGACTTTGACATTTTATGTATTCAGAGATTAAGCATCATTTAAAGATAAGTATATGTGCCATGCTTATAAGTGTTAAAATTATTGTGGTTTGCATTAGGTCAACTTGACTGCATTAAAAAAAAATGTCCGGAGAGTTGGCAAAACATTGTACCCGAGTGTTTCTATGAAAATATTCCTAGAGGAGTTAGAATTTGAAATACTAAGCAATAAAAAGCCATCCTTATCAATATGACTTACATAGAACCAAATGGCAAAATATGAATCTCCCTCCTGTCTCTTTCTTCTGCTCCTCTCTCGCTCACTAATATCCTGCCCATACATATGAGGATTCCCTCCTTTCAGGCAATGAGATTATGGTACATATTTCACTGTTTTCTCCCCTTCCTGGTTTGTAATACTTCATACTTACCCTGAATCTCACCCAGGCTTTGCTGGTTACTTGCTTAAAGATGGCAAATGGTGCCTTCCATAATCCCAGAATAAGTCTACTGCTTTAACATCTACCTACTCATACATATACTTTATACTCCATTGCCTGTCTGTCTATCCACTCACTGTTGTAATAGTGGTATGAATGTTATAGGAGTAACCAACCACTTTTTGGAGGAATTTTAAGCCTGCTACACAAGATAGAACTCATGCTTACTACTGTTAAGTGGGCCAAGCCCCATGAAAAGCTAGAACATGTGGCCTAGTGAATAACCTAATAATATTATTTTGCTTAATGTATAGTAACAAACTAACTCCTAAGTTCTTTCCTTATACCAAAGCAGTAGCACATCTCTGAATTATCATTAGAGAAGGTTTTTTTTTTGTACTAGATAGCAATATAAAGACCTAACAACTAGACAATATGTATAGAATAAGAGACTAGAGTGTTACTTATCTTTAAATGAGAATATTATACCACACCACTTGGTCAATACCACCAAGGTTCATGGATCATCACAGAAGGGGAGCATTATAAGAGTTAAAGGCAATGGAAGCCTGCAGAAAAACAGTATTTATGAAACATAAGAGCATTGAACGTAAGAAAGAAGGGGGAGTTAGTATGTCCTGGAGAGGACAGGAGCTCCACAAGGACTAAATATATCTGAGCACAGGGGTCTTATATGAGACTGTATCCCCAACCAGGGACCATGTACAGTTATAACCTAGAACCTCTGCTCAGATGTAGCCCGTGGTAGCCCATGTAGCCCATGTGTACCCTAGTAAGGGGAACAGGGACTATTTCTGACATGAACTCAATGGCGGGCCTTTGACCTCCCCTCACCACCAAGGGAGGAGCAGCCCTGCCAGGCCACAGAGGAGGACTTTGCAGCCAGTCCTAAAGATGCCTGATAAACCAGGGCCAGATGACAGGGGAGGAGGTCTTCCCCTCTCTGTGGACTTGGAAAGGGGCAGGGAGGAGATGAGGGAGGGAGGGTGGCATTGGGAGGGAATGAGGTAGTGGGATACTGCTGGGATACAAAGTTAATAAACTGTAACTAATATTAAAAAATGACGAATAAAAAAGAAAGAAAGAAAGAAAGAAAGAAAGAAAGAAAGAAAGAAAGAAAGAAAGGAAGGAAGGAAAGAAGGAAGGAAGGAAGGAAGGAAGGAAGAAAGAAAGAAAGAAAGAAAGAAAGAAAGAAAGAAAGAAAGAAAGAAAGAAAGAAAGAAAGAAAGAGCATTGAACATATGCATTCACAGCAGCTGAGACACACACACAAGTTCTACAGAAGATCAGGTCAACCAAAATGCCAACATGGGTGCAGGAGGGACTCATGAAATTCCACCCCTTGCAGAGGAGATATTAGCAACAGATAGCTGCAGGTGGAAGGAGAGCCAGTTTTTCACAGGGATAGGTTGTAGGTTGCTTAAAATAATGTACTTGATGTGCTGGGGAAGGTCTATGGGGGCGGGGCGGGCTCTTCTTTTCTAGGGGAAAAGGGAGAAGGAAAGGGAAGAGTGGACTGAAAGGAGAGGAGGGAGGGGGCACCCTTTGGATGTAAAATAAATTTAAAAAAGGAAAATCCCAACCGTTCTGTTTTACCAATAAAAACTCACGAGCCATATGCTAGGGTAAAAATCTTCTATCTCGAGAGTCAGAGAAAGTAACCAGCTAACTTTCCCTCTCAGCTCAAGTCTGGGTGAAAAAAATCCAAAAAGCTCACTAGCTCAGCTGACAGCCCAGGAAGAAAAGGCCAAAAAATTCCAAGGTCAAAGGCTTGCTAGCTCAAAGCCTAAAAGGCCAAGGAACTGAAGCCTAAACTAAAGCCAGAGCTTGAGCTAATAGCCCTTTCTTTTTCTCTGCACTGTCTTAAATATCCCTCAGCTCAAAATCCATCCTACTTTTTTTCTTTTTTTTAAATTAATTTATTTTTATATTAATCACAGGCTATGTACTTTGTATCCCAGGCGTAGCCCCCTCTCTCATTCCCTCCCACTCTCCCCATCACTCTCTCCTCTCCTCCCTGCCCCCCTCCAAGTCCACTGATGGGGGAGGACCTCCTCCTCTTCTATCTGACCCTAGTTTATCTTGTCTCTTCAGGGCTGGCTGCAATGGCCTCTTCTGGGATCTAGCTAGGCTTTTACTCCAGGGCGTGTGTGGGGGAGGGTCAAAGAGTCAGCCATTGAGTTCATGACAGAAATAGCCCCTGTTCCCCTTACTAGGGTCTCCAGTTGGATACTGAGCTACCATGGGCCACATCTGAGCAGGGGTTCTAGGTTATATCCATACATGGTCCTTGGTTGGAGAAACTGTCTCATAGAAGACCCCTGTGCCCTGCTCAATTTGGTCTTTGTGGAGCTCTTATTCTCCCCAAGTCTTACTAACTTCCCCTATTTTCATTATTATTCCCAGCCCTCTGCCGAAGGCTTGGTTGTGAGTCTTAATATCTGCTTTGATACATTGCTATATAGATTCTTTCAGAGGCCCTCTTTGGTATGCTCCTGTCCTGTTGCTTGTTTTCTCCTATGTTCAATGTCCATCCCATTTGTCCATCTTAACGAGCATTGATCATCCCAACCTGGGTCCTCCTTCTTGTTTATCTTTACTGGGTGTATAGATTTCAGCATGACCTTCCTATCCTATAGGTCTACTTAAGTGAGTATATACCATACTATAAATTGCTTTCATTCTCTGCCTCTTGACCTAGGGTTAACTTTATTAAATCCAGTGTACGGAAAGCTCTTAGATTAAAGGTGTGTGCTAAAGCTGGGTGAACCACATCATAATCACCAGTTTACAATACACAGAAAGTTCTTGGTTTAAAGCTGTGTGATAGGGCTCAGCCACACCAAAGAAACAGGGTTTCACAGTTCACAATTTTGGGATTCACAGTGAGATCAAATAACCTATAACAGGAATACATGCTTCAGTCGAGTGTGTCATACCAATGTATATTAATAGGACATGATGAGCTTTTTAAAAAAGCACTTGAAATTAGGAAGGAATAGTGGTGGTAGGTATAGCAAAGAAATGTGGCAGAAGAGAAAGAACAAGTAGGTTTAATTAAATTGCATTATATGCATGTATGAAATTTTCAAACAACAGATAAAAATTTATCATTTGTCTGTTATCTATCTATCTATCTACCTACCTACCTACCTACATACCTATAATGTTTCTATCTCCTTAGTTTCTACTGTTTCACTATACAACAATACTAATTAAAAAGACAATCTTGAATAGTTGTATTCTGAAAGATTCTATATGTGTGAGACTAAAGAAACAAAAAAATATAGCTTTGGACAACATATTAGTGGACATCAGGAATTTAGTGTGAGTGTAAGTGGGTAAAAATTGTTTTAAGAAGTTATGAAAATAGATTTTCTTTATCTCTGTTACATAGAAATGATCTAAGGTTACACATGTATCAGGCTCATAATTAATAAAGTAATATATAATATAATTGGTTATAGTGTAATAATTCACACAAACTATTTTGAGACAGTTTTAATATCTTGTCAAGGTCCATCTTCAATCCTTGTGCTAGAACAGTCACACCCACAGCCCTCCAAAGTGGAATGCAGACATGCACCACCACACTTTATGACAATATTTCTGAAAGGGCACATTTGCACATTTGACAAGCTGTGACTCCAAAGCCAAATTGAAATGGTGAAATGAAATGCTGATTTAGTAAACACAGATTTACATAAAATGAGTTATGCCTTAATCTAGATAATGTCACATAGGTTGTATAGACACTGTTGATTGTGTTTTTAAAATATATTTTTCTCTCTTCGGTTACTTTATTACTGCATGCATTTCAGATAAAACTGAATACCAGATATTCTCTTATATTTCATAGGTGGAGATGAAATTGCAAATGATGAGTGATGCTTTGAATAGCCTTTGCTGTGTATACACAGAAGACATTATATTTTTCCTATGTACAGTGAAAAGAAGTTGTGTACATTGAGCAATTGAGTGCATATATTTGAACCAAGATAAAAGTTTATTAAAAATGAGGCCCAGTCATTTGTAATAGCACATCCTAGTCGTAAGAAAACTGAGGCCCTGCTGGTTGGCCTTGCTCAAACTGGGAGGAAATAAGGGGCAGCAAATTAAGAACAGAGTGTGGATGCTGACTGCCCCAGCCAAAACACAGCAAACAGACTGAAATTCAGCTAAAGTAACAGAGGCTGTTTATCCATATGTGCATGCAAGTTTGTATCTCTCTATAAACTGTCTGTCATACATTTATTATCTCTCTTCTTTTATCCAGATGGAGAAGTAATACAATTAATTTCACCAAATACATAGATTTAAATAACCCCTCATAGGTAATACAAGCCTAACCTAGCTCTATCACTTCCTAAAGCTGCTTCATGTTTCACCTCCCCCCGACTCGCCCCGTGTCACACTGTGCATTCCTGACTGCTCCTAATCTCTTCTGAGTAGCCACACTAAAATCTCTGTCATTTGGTGAATAGGATTTACAGAATATAACATTAATACTAAAATGTAATGTATTTGTGAATCACTCTGCACACTACTTTTAGATTCTCTTCCAAAGAGAAAATCTAAGCACATTTTAAAAATCTAGTAAAATTAAAATTGATATAAAATATCAAGATCAGAAAAACTTGAGAGTAGAAATTAAAACATAGGAAAGGAGATAGAAAATACCTGAATTCTGTAGCTAAATTTCAATTTTGGCTCTGTGTATTCATCTTTTAACTTTTTAGATTTTATTTTATTCTTAGTTTATGTGTATGGGTGTGGTTTGTGTGTGTGTGTGTGTGTGTACAGCACATATGTGTCCGGTGCAAACAGAAGTAAGAAGAGGATTATGGATAGCTTGTCACTTGAGCTACAGATGTTTGCTGGGCACTGTGTGAGTATTAGGAACAGAACCGGGGTTTTCTGAAAGAGCAACAAGTGCTCTTAATTGCTGAACCAGCTCCCTAGCTCTGGTTCTGAGTGTTCTAACTATGAACATAAGATGAATGTTATCCAAAACACCAGAAAAGTAAAAAGTCTTTTGATCTACATTATGAAGAGGACTGCACATATATGTGTATGTATATGTATACATACATATGTATGTATATACATATAATATATATGTATACTTTTCTGATTATGTGGTATATAATGCTGTTCCACATTAAAAAGATAATGTCTGTCGGTATTTATTACAATGAATGCCATAAACTTTAAAATGTTCAATTCAGTGAGTTTGTCATATTGTTAGACAAAGAGGTAATGTTTATTAATCAACTTGTTTCTGCCTAACATAGGCTAAGTACCTACATCAAGAAGGGAAGCTGGACATTGGAAGCTGGAGAAGATAGAGAACAGGAGAGGAGCCTTTCACAGAGGGCCTCTGAAAGACTCTACCCAGCAGGGTATCAAAGCAGATGCCAAACTTTGGGCAGAGAACAGGGAATCTTATAGAAGAAGGTAGAGATAGAAAGACCTGGAAGAGACAGGAACTCCACAAGGAGAGTAACAGAACCAAAAAATCTGGGCCTGGGGGGCCTGCAGAGACTGATACTCCAACCAAGGTCCATGCATGGAGAGAACCTAGACACCCCCTGCTCAGATGTAGCCCATGGGTAGCTCAGTCTCCATGTGGGTTCCCTAGTAAAGGGAGCAGGGGTAGTCTCTGGCATGAACTCGGTTAACTATTCTTTTTACACCTCACCTTGGCAGTGTGGCCTTACTAAACCACAGAGAAAGAGAATCTGGACAGTCCTGATGAGACCTGATAAGCTAGTGTCAGAGAGTATGGGAGGAAGACCTGCCCTCTAAGTGGACTAGGGGAGGGGCACTGGGGGAAAGAGGGAGGCAGGGGAGGACCCGAAGGAGATGAAAGAGAGGGCTAAAGCTGAGATAGAAAATGAATAAATTGTAAATAATTGCAATCGTTATTATTATTTAAAAATTAAGTCAGACTATTAAATATTTTCTATAACAAAAGATAAGTAGAATTAAAAACTTGATTGAAGCGATTCAACTGCTAAATAACAGAATCTTTTTAGATTGTTTTTTTCAAATTGTGTCCTATTGAAATGGTCCCACTATGAAGACTAGAATTGTGTTGAAATTCACATCTTCTTTCCTCAAATGCTGAGATTACAGGCATGTACCAGTATGCCTGGCTCATTTTATCTTTATCTTTATATATTTTTGTGGAGGGGATGGGACATGTTATTCAAGAGTTGCCTGGGGTGGATTACTGAAGAATACGGAATTTATTAGAAGAGTTATTATATCCAGTACAGAGAGGGGCAACAGCATAGGAACAATACAGGCCCTACCACCAGAGACAGACAGATGGACAGGTGTTAGGGAATCAGAGCACACAAGGCAGAGGAGGTAGCTTGTTCTCACACCCTTTGGGAAGAAGAGGGGGTTCAGAGCAAGAACTTGTAATGCTGTAGTATCCCCCTCTGCTAAATTTTGTGAAGATGCTCCAGCAAGCTCACACGTCTTGCCTCTGCTGTGAAGTCGCCTCTCTTTCTCTCTCCCTGTACGATGTCTCTGGTAATTAATAATTCTTCCAATAAATCCCTGAGCCTCAGTAATCCACCCCACTCACTTCCTAAGTGAGATGTAGCACCAGCAATTCTGCTAGCATACAGTTACAGACAATGTCCCAGTAGGGTGCCTGTCGGTATCTATGAGAGGAAGCCTGAGCAGTTTTATAATTATAAGCTTGTTTTAAAAAAATGAAATTCTCTGTGTATGTGTATGCATAGAGTATTTTCTATATGTACACACATATATGTTTATGCTTACATATATGCAATGGTACTTTTAATGTAACACAAGATAAATCATAGCAGGAAAAGGAATAGTAGATGCTATCTTTTAAACATATGTTTTTCTTTACCAGTGTTCTTTTCCCCTTCATACTGATAATAGTTACTGACCCATGTTCTTTTATTTCAGCATATCTAGTTCTCTTCTGCACTTAGCACAGGACAGATCTGCTAGGAACATGATGCCAGTTCTGGCTATCCAGTAATGTATGCATTTTCCCTTTACCTCAGAGGAAAACATGTTTTGTTCATAAATTTTTAGTTGCAGGTCATGTTCTTTCCCAACTTTGGATATCTTATCCCACTTCCTGCACAGGGACATGGTTCCTTATTAGAGAAGAATCATTGGTTTTCCTCAGAAGTCCTTGTATGTACCAGGGCACTTTCTCAAGCTGCTGTCCTTACATACAGCTTCAGTCAATTAGTTTTTCCCTGTGTAATTCCAATCAATTACTCCCCGTGAGAGCTACACTATTCTGTTTCTTAGCATATTTTTGTTAAAAAGTAAAAAACAAAAACAAAAAAAATCAAAGATTATTTTGCTAAGGCTGGGAATTGGACTAATCTAGAGTTCTCTACCATTGCTATTTAGATTTTTGTTTTGTTTTGTTTTCATATTAATTGCAGTTTATTTACTTTGTATCCCAGCTATAGCCCATCATTTTCTCCCAATCCCACCCTTCCTGCCCCTCTCTAAACCCACTGATAGGGGAGGTCCTCTTCCCCTTCCATTTGATCCTACTTTATCAGGTCACATCAGGACTGGCTGCAATGTCCTCCCCTGTTGCCTAGCAAGCCTGTTCCTCCCTGGGGAGGGAGGGGGTCAAAGAGCCAGCCAATGAGTTCATGTCAGAGACAGTCCCTGTTCACCTTACTAGAGAAACCCACTTGGATGCTGAGCTGCCATGGGCTACGTCTGAGCTGGGGTTTTAGGTTATATCCATGCATGGCCCTTGGCTGGAGAATCAGTCTCAGAAAAGACCCCTGTGCCCTGATATATTTGGTATATTTGGAGCTCCTGTCCTCTCCAGGTCTTACTAATTCACCCTTCTTTCATATAATTCCCTGCACTCTGCCCAAGGTTTGGTTATGAGTTTCAGCCTCTGCTTTGATACACTGCTAGGTAGAGTCTTTCAGAGGCCTTCTTTGGTAGGCTCCTGTCTTGTTACTTGTTTTCTCCTATTTCCAGTGTCCATCCCGTTTGATGTTGGCTATAGGCTTAGGTGTATATTGCCTTTACTATGTTTAGGTATTTATGCCTCATATCCTTGCTCTCTCTAAGACTTTAAATATGAATGTGTGTTGGATTTTGTCAAATGATTTTTTGGCATCTAAGGAGATGATCATGTTCAGTTTCTCCTTCAGTTTGTTTATATGGTGGATTACATTAATGGATTTCCGTATACTGAACCACCATTGCATGCCTGGGATGAAGCCTACTTGGTCATGGTGGTTGATATCTTTTATGTGTTCTTGATTCAGTTTGCCAATATTTTATTGAGTATTTTTGCATCAATGTTCATAAGGGAGATGGGTCTGAAGTTCTTTTGTTGTTGTTGTTGGGTCTTTGTGTGGTTTAGGTAACAAGGTGACTGTGACCTCATAGAATGAGATTTGTAATGTTCCTTCTGTTTCTATTTTGTGGATTTTGTGGAATAGTTTGAAGAGAATTGGAGTTAGCTTTTCTCTGAAGGTTTGGTAGAATTCTGAGCTGAAACCATCTGGCCCTGGGCATTTTTTTGGAAGGGAGACAGTTGATGACTGCTTCTATTTCCTAGGAGGGGCGGGGGGGGGGATATAGGACTATTCAATTTTTCTACCTGATCTTAACTTAATTTTGGTAGATCGAATCTATCAAGAAAATTGTTCATTTCATTTAGTTTTTCAAATTTTATGGCATATAGGCTTTTGTAGTAAGACCTAATGATTGTTTGGATTTTCTCAGTGTCTGTTGTTATGTCCCTCTTTTTGTTTCTGATTTTGCTGATTTGGACAGTTTCTCTCTGCCTTTTCGTTAGTTTGGCTAAGGGCTTGTCTATCTCAAAGAACCAGCTCTTGGTTTTATTGATTCTTTGAAGTGTTTTATTCATTTCTAATTTATTCATTTCTGTCCTGAGAGTGAATATTTCTAGCCATCTACTCATCTTGGATGTGTCTGCTTCTTCTTTTTTTTTTTCGAGGGCTTTCAGGTGAGCTGTTAAGGTGCTTGTATATGATATTTCAATTTTCTTCTTTTTTATTTTAATTTTTATACAATACACTTTGTATCTCCCCTGTAGCTCCCTCCCTCCTCCCTCCCAACCCCACCCTCTGTCCCCCTTCTCCACCCAGGCCCCTTCCCAGGCCCACTGATAGTGGAGGGCTTCCTCATCTGATCCTAGTCAATAAGGTCTCATCAGAAGTGGCTGCATTGTCTTCCACTGTGGCCTGGTAAGGCTGCTCTGCACTTAGGGGGAGGTGATCAAAGAGCAGGTCAATCAGTTCACGTCAGAGACAGTCCCTGTTCCCATTACTATGGAACCCACTTGGATACTGAACTGCCATGGGCCACATCTGTGCAGGGGTTCTAAGTTATCTCCATGAATAGTCCTTGGTTGGATATCCAAAAGATGCTCAAGTACACAATAAGGACATTTGCTCAACCATGTTTGTAGGAGCTTTATTAGTAATAGCCAGAAGCTGGAAACAGCCCAGATGTCCAGCAACGGAGGAATGGATACAGAAATTGTCATACATCTACACAATGGAATATTACTCAGTAATTAAAAACAAGGAAATCATTAAATATGCAGGTAAATGGTGGGAACTGGAAAAGATCGCCCTGAGTGAGGTATCCCAGAAGCAGAAAGACACACAGGGTATATACTCACTCATAAGTAGATATTAGACATATAATATAGGATAAACGTACTAAAATCTGTACACCTAAAGAAACTAATCAAGAAGGAAGACTCTGGCTAAAATGCTCAATCCCCATTCAGAAAGATAAAAAGGGTAGACATCAGTAGAAGGAGAAAAAAGGGAACAGGAGAGGAGCCTGCCACAGAGGGCCTCTGAAAGGCTCTACCCTGAAGGGTATCAAAGCAGATGCTGAGACTTATGGCCAACCTTTGGGAAGAGTGCAGGGTATCTTATGAAGAAGTGGGAAATAGTAAGACCTGGAGAGGACAAGAGTTCTACAAGGAGAGCAACGGAATCAAAATTCGATCTACCAAATATTTTCTGAGACTGATACTCAAATTTCTTCTTGAAGGCACTTAGTGCTATGAACTTTCCTCTTAACACTGCTTTCATTGTGTCCTATAAATTTGGGTATGTTGTGCCTTCATTTTCATTGAATTCTAGGAAGTCTTTAATTTCTTTCTTTATTTCTTCCCTAACCCAGCTGTTTCTCTTTTTTTTTCACTTTTTATTAAATACTTCATTAATTACACTTTATTCACCTTATATACCCCTATAGTTCCCTCCCTCCTCGGGTCCCAATCCTTCCCTTCCTCCCCCCTCTGCACCCGTGTCCCTCCCCAAGACCACCAATAGGGGAGGTCCTCCTTTCCTTCCCTCCAATCCCAGTCCATCAGGTCTCATCAGGAGTGGCCTCATTGTCTTCCTCTGTGGCCTGGCAAGGCTGCTCCCCCCTCAGGGGGAGGTGATCAAAAAGCAGGCCAATCAGTTCATGTCAGAGACAGTCCCTGTTCCCATTACTATGGAACCTACTTGGACACTGCACTGCCATGGGACACCCCTGTGCAGGAGTCCTAGGCTACCTCCATGTATGGTACCTGGTTGGATCACCAGTCTCTGGAAAGACCCCTGTGCTCAGACCACATGGTTCTGTTGCTCTCCTTGTGGAGTTCCTGTCCTCTCCAGATCCTACTATTTCCTACTCCCCTCATAAGATTCCCTGCACTCTGCCCAAGGGTTGGCCATAAGTCTGCAGGGCAGAGCCCTTCCGAGGCCCTCTGTGGCAGGCTCCTGACCCATTCCCTGCCCTCTCCTTCTTCTGATGTCCAGCCCCTTTACCCTTCTGGATAGGGATTGGGCATTTTAGCAAGAGTCCTTCCTCTTGATTAGTTTCTTTAGGTGTACAGATTTAGGTAGGTTCATCCTATAGTATATGTCTATATGAGTGAGTATATACCGTGGTGTCTTTCTGCTTCTGGGATAGCTCACTCAGGATGATCCTTTCCAGTTCCTAGCATTTACCTGCATATTTCATGACATCCTTGTATTTTATTGCTGAGTAATATTCCATTGTGTAGATGTACCACAATTTCTGTATCCATTCCTTAGTTGTGGGGCATCTGGGTTGTTTCCAGCTTCTGGCTATTACAAATAAAGCTGCTACAAATATGGTTGAGCAAATATCCTTATTGTGTACTTGAGCCTCTTTTGGATATATGCCTAGTAGTGGTATAGCTGGATCTTGAGGAAGTGCTATTCCTAGTTGTCTGAGGAAGCACCAGATTGATTTCCAGAGTGGTTGTACAAGTTTACATTCCCACCAGCAGTGGAGGAGGGGTCCTCTTTCTCCACATCCTCTCCAGCATGTGTTGTCACTTGAATTTTTGATCTTGGCTATTCTGATGGTTGTAAGGTGAAGCCTTAGGGTTGTTTTGAATTGCATTTCCCTGATGAGTAAGGATGTTGAGCATTTCTTTAAGTATTACTCTGCCATTCGATATTCCTCTATTGAAAATTATCTGTTTAGCTCTGTACCCCATTTTCTAATTGTGTTATTTTTTGTTGCTCTTTAATTTTTTGAGATATATATATATATATATATATATATATATATATATATATATATATATATATATAGGATATTAGTCCTCTGTCAGATATAGGGTTGGTGAAGATCCTTTCCCAAAAAATTTCCAGTCTCTAAAGAAAGAATCAGAAGAAGATATCAGAAGATGGAAAGATCTCCCATGCTCATGACTTGGCAGGATTAATATAGTAAAAATGGCCATCTTACCAAAAGCAATCTACAGATTCAATGCAATTCCCATCAAATTACCGACACAATTCTTTACAGACCTTGAAAGAAAAATTCTCAACTTCATATGGAACAACAAGAAAACCAGAATTGCTAAAATAATCCTCTACAGTAAAAGATCTTCTGGAGGTATCTCCATCCCTGTTCTCGAGCTGTACTATAGAGCAACAATACTAAAAACTGCATGGTCCTGGCATAGAAACAGACTGGTGGATCAATGGAATCAAATAGAAGACCCTGAAATAAATCCACAGACTTATGGACACCTGATTTTTGACAAAGATACCAAAACCATACAATGGATAAAAGATAGCATCTTCAACAAATGGTTCTGGTCTAACTGGATGTCTACATATAGAAAAATGCAAATAGATCCATATTTATCACCCTTCACAAAACTAAAGTCCATGTGGATCAAATACCTCAATATAAAACCAGACACACTAAACTGCTTAGAAGAAAAAGTGGGGAAAAGCCTTGAACTCATTGGCACAGGAGACAACTTCCTGAACAGAACCCCAATAGCACAGGCTATAAGAGCAACAATCAATCAATGGGACCTCATGAAACTGAAAAGCTTCTGTAAAGCAAAGGAC
>CM053758.1:41615641-41659518 GCA_028658305.1 Pachyuromys duprasi
TCTCTCTCTCTCTCTCTCTCTCTCTCTCTCTCTCTCTCTCTCTCTCTCTCTCTCTCTCTCTCTCTCTCTCTCTCTCTCTCTCTCTCTCTCTCTCCCCCTCTTTTGAGAGAGGGTTTTTCTGTATATCCTTGGCTGTCCTGGACTCACTTTTTAGACAAAGCTGGTCTCGAACTCAGTGATTTGCCTGCCTCTGCCTCCCTGAGTGCTGGGACTAAGGACTGCACCATCATGTCCAGCACAACTAATTCTTTTTCTACTGTGTTTTTGTTGTGGTGGTTATTGTTCCTACTGAATCCTGGGTAATATATTTTTTAAAGTACTTAGCTAATAACAACACAAAAATTCCATATGCTTTTCATTTTTATCATTATTTTTTGAGATTTTAAAATAATTACAACATTTCTTCATTCCCTTTTCTCCTTACAAATTCCCTATTTCCCTATATCCGTAACTGCTCCTCTTCAAATCCATGGTCTCTTTCACTTGTTATTGCTTGCATCTATGTATTTGTATGTACATACATATTCATAAATATACTTTGTTTTGTCTGAATAATGGTACTTGTATGTATATTTTCTGGACTGACCATTTGTCACTGGATAACCAGTTGGTGTGCTTGTTCCTGGGAAAGACCACCTCTCCAGCTCCCAAATGTCTTTCATTGCCTGTAATTCTTTGCATAGAGTTGATGCCTTGTGGGCTTTTTCCTGCCTACGTTGGCATTTCCATTGCTATCATCTTTGTTCAGCTTATATTTGGGCAGTTTTGTTGGTAAGACTTTATGAGTACAGTGTCTGATGTTGCTAGAAGATATAAACTCACAGCAACGTCCTTGATCCTCTGGCCCAGTTCTGATGGATATGTCTACAAATACTCAGGGAACTTTCCAGAAAGTGGAAAGGGTGGAACTGCCTCTTGTTTTTAAGCTACCCACACTTTGGTGCTGGCCCCTGATGTGCTCTGTACTTTAGTAAGTAGTTTACAACTGATCTGCCTCTAAGTACAGCTTTTAAGTCCCTTGAGCTCACTCAACATGGGAGAGATTTTGATCTTCTCTGTCTTCTCTGGTACCTGCTTACTCACATGGGGTGTTTCTAGGTTCTGAGAAATGAGTTGTAAAGTGTTAAAGAACCATAGAAGTGTCATCATTTCAAGATTTCCTTACTTATTTTGTGAAAATCTCATTTGACTCATACTGATATATATGAATGTTCTCAAAAAGAAATGTATCTCCCTAGGAAGGTGAAATAGAATAGATTTTTTTCAGGTGGACGGGAGCAGTTGGAGATGGGAACAGGAAGGATCAGGTTGGGAGCAGGGGTGGGGGAAAAAGCACTGAGAGAGATGACTGAAACTGGAGAACGTTTGAGGGACAATGTAGAATCCTGGTGCAGTGGAAACTCCCTGAAATCTACAGTAATTATCCTAGCAAAGTCTCCTAACAATGAGGGATACAGAGCCTGAAATGGCCATCTTTTGTAGACAGCAAAGTTCCTAATAGTGGGACTGGGACATCAGCCCATCCACAAAACCTTTGATATACAATCTGTCCTGTCTGCAAGATATATTAGGGAAATGGTGGTGCAAAACTTGTGGGAATGGCCAACTTATGACAGGTTCAACTTGAGGTTTATGCATGAGAAGAACCCCATGCCTGACACTGCCTAGATGTCCAGGAAATAGCTAAGAGACACAGAATAGAACCAAACACAATTGGCAAAAAAGTCAATGAAATGATTTCTAATATTCTGCTATATTGATAGATTGGTGCCTATTCCAACTGTCATCAGAGAGACATCACCCTGCAACTGATAGCAGCAGATGCAGAGACCCACAGCCAAGTACTAGGTGTAACCAAGAGAAACCTACAGAAAAGGGAGAGGAATAACTGTAGGAGACAGAAGAGTAAAGAACACCATGAGAACTAGCCCACAGGATGAACTAAGCAAGACTCATAGGGACTCACAGAGACTGAAGCAGCAAACACAAATCCTGTATGAGTCTGATCTAGGACCTCAGCATATACCTCCTGGTTGTGTGGTTTGGTATTCTTGTGGGATTCCCAGCAGTGGAGCAGGGCTGTCTAGGACTTTTGTGACTGCGCTTGAGACACTTCTCTTCCTACTGGGATATCTCCTCTAGCCTTGATGTAAGGGTTTGTGCATAGTCTTATTGTAATTTGTTAGGACATGATAGGTGGATATCCCTGGGAGTCCTGCTCTTTTAATTATTATTATTATTTTAGTGGAAACAAAGGAGTGGATCAGGGAACGGGAGAGAAACTGGGAGGAGTGGAGAAAAGGAAAACTGTTGTCTGGATGTAACTGATGAAAGAATAAATTAAAAATGTCAAAGGAAGAGGAGAGGAGGAGGGGAAGAGGAGAGGAAAAGAGTGAAGATAAGAGAGAGAGATTGTACTTCCAAGCCAAGGGAACCTTCTGAAAAGCTGATTAACTGATTATAATTTCAATGACTGTGGAATAGTTAGAATGTTGCGGGTTCAGAGCCTAATTAGAATTTATTTGTGGCCAGCTCCTAAAATAGTCCATGTTTACCTCTGTGTTGAACCTAACATTCTGTAACTAACAGATAAAAACTTTTTGAAATGTATTAACTTAACAACACCCTCATTTTCATCAACTAAAAATCAAAGAATACCACCGGGTACAAAAATACCACTAGAAGAAAAAATGAGGTTTCTTTCTTTTGCTTAACCCATCTATTTACTGTTTCCACCAAAGTATTTGATAAATGCCTTAATTTATGGTCTTATTTGTTCTTTTACTATAACAACCTCATCAAAATATTAGTATGTTGCATGCAGTTTGGACTTATGTTAACCTAAGTATGTATTCCTGTGCCATGGCCATTCATACTTCATTTCAGAATAAACAATCTATTCAGAATAAACAATCTATCTTGCAAGAGTTGTGTGTTTCCATGGACATAGACAAGTGTCTTAAGTAGCTGAAATAATTGAGCACTGATGTTTTTGCACAAATGCTCCAAGGAAAAGGCTATTCCCAGGGATTGTGTTCTGAACCAGGTAAAGTAAAATCAAACCTGTGTGAGGGGTTCACAGGCAGCTTTCAGCTAAGTAAAATGACGTGTCCCTTAGAATAGCATTTTATAGAGACTACAATAGTTAGTGTGCTCTCTACTGCCTGTTCAGTTCTGACTTAGAACCACTGTGGGGCTGTTTTTACTTAAAGAGTCTACAGAAGTAGCAAGCACTAGATGTAAAAAGCAAATTAGAGTGAACTAACTCACTGTTCTACAAATTTATTCCTCCTCTTAAATATATACCTTATATACACTACTCTACAGCTTAACTTGATATTTTCAATTATAAAAAAAATACTGCCCTTATTGTTATCACTTCTTTGGAGTAAATTATTGTACACTGACCAATCTTGAAGCATATTTGCCCCCTATGACATTAAACACCGATAAAATGGTGAAGGTTTTACCTCTAAGTTTATCTTAGAGTGACATTTCCAGAAGCTACAGGCATTCAATGAAGAATTAAATCCTTACCCTTTCTCACCTTTCCATGTTATTATTTTTGAGAGGAAGCCATTTATGAAGTACAAATTAAATTAGGGAGTATGACACTCTCTTGAAGGAATAATATATACCCGTATTTTGAAAATGTTTCAACTAAGAGGACACATTTCCTTCTCCAATTATTTTGTGTTCACTTCTCTGTTTATATCATACCTATTCCTCTTATACGTTAAATCATAGCTCAGCATTTTGTTTTTTATTGTTGATGTTTTGTTTGTTTGTTTTGTTTTAGCTCATTCTATTTTTGACCGATGAGTACACTTCTGGTTGCTGTGACACATTGCTATTATAATGGCTTTTTTTCTTAATGTCTTTTTAACAAAGTGCTCAAGGTTCATTTGAACATTCACTGTCCTAAATCCCTGACTCACCCACTTCTCCAAAAGCTTTTGTTTATTTTGTTGGAGACTGTCATACCTGGTTTGTATCATTTCGTAGGCTTTAATTTTAGAGAAGTTGGTGCATAGCACAAGTCATCAGAAAACACTGACCATTTTCTTTCATGACTTTCATATGCACAGCCTCCTCCTCCTCCTTGAATACCCTGATCTGACTTGTATGCTTGTCATTCTATAAATGGACACTGATGAATTATTACTCTTCAAAACTCTAAAGTTCACATTATCTTGTGGGATTGTATCATAAGAAGAAATTTAGTTTTTTATGATGCATTTCATTATAGCTATTGACATGGTTATGTTTTCTTTATTTGGTTTATTAATGTGGTAAATTATAAGATACTTAAAACATTAAAACAGTAGTGTAGTGACTACATCTCTTTGTGAATAATTATTTTTACATTTATGGATTTGATTTGCTAACATTTCTATGAAAGAATTCAGAATCTGGGTTCATAAGAGATACTGGTCTACAGTTTCCTTCTGCGACAGTCTTTATGTGTTTGAGGACAAGATTAATGCCAGCATACTAAAATGAGTGAAATGTTTCTTCTGTTTCTATTCTGGAAGAGATTATAAAAAATTATTTCATTAGTAGAATTCACTGGTAAATTTTGGGATAATTTGGACTGAAGCCTGTTGTTTCTCTGAAAGGTATTATTATTGACACAGTTAAAACACGAGTAGAAGCTAAGAATTATAGACTACAGAGGTAATTTTAGGATGTGGGAGGCTGGGGTCAGAAAGATTGAGTTCCAATCCATTTTGAACTATCTAGAAAGACTTTGTCTTGTTTTTTTTTCAATTATGCATGACATGTTTTCAAACTAATACATGGCTTTTAAAGAACTAGCTTTTAGTTTTTCTAATTCCTCCATTTTTGTTGCAAAAACTTTACATTTTATTGCCGCATATTCTAATACATAATGCTTTCTTTCCTGTGATCACATTAGATTTAATTTATATTTCTTTCTTAAGACATAAAATCCTGTTTTCAATAGTCCATAAAGCCTTGGCTGTTCTGGTATTATTCAAAATATAAGTCTAAACTCAGTTACAATACCTGCTAGAGACCTCAAAGAAAGCCACAAATGTTCAAGGTAAAATGGCACGGGTACATTTACAGTTTTCTGTCATCTTTCTGAAGTGGTCTGTGTGGCTGCTCTCTTTGGCTAGCTTTGCGGCAGCAGTGCTGTCCATAGCAGACATTTCACATTCCTGACTTTTCTATCTTTAGTTTCATGGCTTTCAATTTTGCCCTATCAAACTCCCTGATCCTGCCTAGCAGTTTGGCCTTGCAGGCTCTATCTGAACTTTTACTTGAAACCTCCATGATTTTGTATTCTGTATACCTGGAAATTCAGCATGTATGCTAGAGAGTGTAGAACAGGGACCTGATGGAACCATAGCTTCAGTGGCAACTGGGTCACTTTAGAGTTAAACATGGGGAAGATGTCCCCCGATAGCCTAACTTGATCAGGATACTGTAGGGTTCTCCTTTGAAATAAAAACCACAGAAAGAGTTTTATTCCTTTACATTCTGTGAGCCGGGGTGGGTAAAGTCTCACCAACTGTGTTGACATCTTTAAGGTATCTTTCTCCTTAGTCCAGCACAACACATTTGACTTCCATTTTTTGTTTTTCTTTACTAGGCAATTAATTCAAATCTTATCATTTTTCACATGAATTCTTGCAAATATCTTCTAAGTAGTCTCTCAGCTTTGTTCATTATATAATTGGAAGCCTCGCAAGATTCGTTTATTATTTGCTGCATGAATTTCATTATATGCATTAATTATTCACTATCTATAGCACTCAGAATTATTCACTACAGCACTCAAAATAATACTCATGAGACATTTAACAACTGTTTGTTGAATAAATGAATTTTTCACCAAACCAATATCAACACCTAGCAAATAGGGCATGCTCTTATTTTGTTATGAAATAGTCATACTCATCACAGCAGCACACTGTGTATAAAAGCCATAGCACTCTTCTTGATCTTTCACATTACAAAGTCCCCAGAGATTATATCATGGATGTATTTTTGAGAATGGCAACTGTTGCTCCTGTCTTTCAGTTCATCTTATCTACCATTGGAGGAACATGCTTGTTCCTTAACATGGAGGTACAGAAAAGATCATATTACTTTTGATAATAAAATCAGTTTATACTAAAAACGTGTTTCTTTCTGCATAGAATGCTCTAACAATGATATCTCTAAAAATCTGGCATATTTACTTAAAGTGAGGGGTCATTGCTATCTGCTGCAACTTATAAAATTGGTGAACACAAAACCCTTCATGGGATGGCCACCAGTCTTAATCCACCCTAGTTTCTTTAGCTGCTGTGATTATTCTGGAGACCATGGGAATGACAAACTGGCTTTATAGAATGCATGGCTCTGAAGTGTGTTTACTAATGGGCCACGTGCCAATGGATCTGGTTCTTAAAATTATAGTTCTTTAGAAACATAGGTTCTATAGTTTCATGCAGAACATACTAGATATTTTCTTGAAATTCCAGAGTACCTATATCAGTTTCAACTTGGTTATGATCTTGAGGAGGAATAGAGCCTTTTAAAGGGAGAGCTCTCCCAACTTTGATGGTATCAGTATCTGGGCAATTCCATAAAGGGCTGTGAGGATCAAGAAGATACTTACTGAAAGCATTCTTCTGTCTCACTTCGTAGCTTATATCCATTTTGCAACAATACCTTTCTATTCGATGGAGCATCTGTCAACATTGAAGCAGTAATGATACCACCATCAGTGAACGTTCCTTGTTCTGGGACATTTATAGAAGTACTCTTTTTGTAACTTTTTATAAAACAGAATTTACCATACAGTAGGTAATTATGACTCAGTTTCTTCTTCCATTATCACTTGCTGGTTATGGTTGACATCACATCTTCACATACATGCTTTCAAAAGATTTCTAACAGCACTTGTCTCTTCAAATCTTCCATAATATCAATCCTTCTGAAGTTCCTTAAACACCGCCTGTTTTTCCCCTCATTTATTTTATTCACTTTACATCCTTGCAGAACTTTCCCTCCTCTACTCCCAGCCCCAACCTCTCTCCCTCCACCCTCCCCCATCCCCTTTTCCTCTGAAAAGGAAGCTCCCTTTTCCATCCACCCCATCTCATTAAGTTACATGAAGACTGAACATGTCCTCTTCACCTGTGGCATGTCAAGGCAGTCCCGCCAGAGGAAAGTGATCAAAAGCTAGCAAGTGAGTCTGATTCCAATGCAGTACCCACTTCCCTTACTAGAGGACCCACTTGAAGACTAAGCTGACCATCTGCTACATCTTTGTAGGGGATCTAGGTCCAGTTCATGCACGGTCCTTGGTTGATGCTTCAGTCTCAGCAAACCCCTATGAGACCTGGTTTGTTGGCTCTGTTATTTTTCTTGTGAGCTCTTGTCACTTCCTGATCCTTTTCTCTTTCCTCCCACTTTTCCCCAAGACTCTCTATATATTAACCAATGTTTGGCTGTGAGTCTCAGCATCTGCTCTGAGGTACTGTTGGATAGAGACTATCAGAGGACAACTCTGACAGGCTCCTGTCTACAAGATTAGCAGAGTATCATTCATAGTGTCATGAGTTGGCACTCTCTCATAAGGTGGGTCTGTGGTTCGGCAAGGCATCTGTTGGGCATTCCCTCAATCTGTGTGCTATCCGCTCTATCTTTATCACTGCATAGCTCATAGGCAGGGTAAATTTTGGGTCACAGTTTTTGTGGGTGGGTTGGTGTTTCCTGCCCTTTACTAGAAGATTAGTCTAGTTACAGGATGTTCTCTCCAGTCTCTATGGTCTCTGCTACTAGGAGTCTCTGCTGGAGTCCCCTTCATATCCTCCCAGGAGCTTACCCAGCCTACCCAATGTGTCATAGAGATGTCTCCACCCTCAGTTTCTCTTATCTCTGCAGGCCTATTCTCTTGCCCTTGCTCTCCTCGGGTCTTACCTCCCACCCTCTTAACTCTCTGTGCCTCACCTCTTTGTTTCCTCTCTTCAGCCATTACCTCTGCCTGTTTTATATCCACTTCTGAGTGAGATTTATGCATCCTCACTTGGGTCCTCCTTATTATTTATCTTCTTTGGGTCTCTGCCTCTTGTACTATATTGCTAAAATCCACTTATAAGTGGAGTTCATACCATGTGTGTCTCTCTGGATCAGAGTTACCTCACTCAAGATGATCTTTTCTAATTCCATCAATTTGCCTGAAAATTTCATGATTTTTGTTTTGTTTTGTTTTAAATAGCTGAATAGTATTCCATTGTGTAACTGTACCACAGTTTCTTTATCCATTCTTCAGTTAGGTTTTTTTTCCAGATTCCAGTTATTGTGAATAAGATTGCTATGAACATAGTTGAGCAAGTCTCCTTGTTGTATGTTGAGTGTCTTTTGAGTATACACCCAGGAGTGGAGTCTTGAGGTAAAGTTCTCAATTTTCTGAGAAAGCAGCAGATTGATTTCTAAAGTGATTTTACAAGTTTACCACCAGAAATGTAGTAGTATTCCCCTTTCACCACATCCTCCCTAGCATGTGCTTTCACTTGAGATTTTGATTTTAGCCATTCTGACCAGTGTGAAATGGAATCTTAGAGTCACCTTGATAATCATTTCCCTGTTAACTAAGGAAGTCGAGTATTTATTTAAGTGCTTTTTTGGCATTTGAGGTTCCTCTGTTGAAAATTCTCTGTTTTGCTCTGTGCTCCATTTTTTAATTGGGTTATTTTGTTTATTGGTGTTTAATTTCTTAAGTTCATTATATATTTTGGATATTAGCCTTTGTCAGATGTAGAATTGGTGAAGATCTTTTCCTAATATGTAGATTGTCTTTTCATTCTATTGACAGTGTCCTTTGCCTTACAGAAGCTTTTTCAATTTCAATAATTTCTTATGTATTAATTGTTGATCTTAGAGCCTGGGCTGTTGGAATTCTGTTCAGGAAGTTTTCTCCTTTGCCAATGAGTTCAAGGTTCATCTCCACTTTCTCATCTAATAGACTTAGTATATCTGGTGTTATATTAAGGTCTTTGATTCACCCAGATTTGAGTTTTGTGCAGAGTGATAAATGTGGTAATAAATGTGGTGATAAATCTATTTATATTTTTCTACATGTCGATGTCCAGTTACCAGATCCCTTTGTTAAAGATGTTGTCTTTTTTCCATTGTATGGATTTGACTCCTTTTTCAAAAATCAGGTGACCATAAGTATGTGGTTTATTTTTAGGTCTCTGATTCAATTACATTCATAACCAGTCTATTCCATGCCAGTACCATGGAGGTTTTATTACTGTTGCTCTGTAGTATAGCTTGAAGTCAGGGTTAGAAATACCTCCAGAAGTTCTTTTATGTATAAGTTTATTTTAGCTATTCTGGGTTTTTGTTTTTCCATATGAAGTTTAGAAATATTTATTCAAAGTATATAAAGAATTGTGTTCATGTGGAAAATGCAAATAGATCCATATTTATCACCCTGCACAAAACTAAAATACAAGTGGATTGTAGACCTCAATATAAAAACAGACATACTAAATCTGTTAGAGGAAAAAGTGGGGAAGAACCTTGAGCTCATTGGCACAGGAGACAACTTCCTGAACAGAACACCAACAGCAGATACTATAAGAGCAACAATTAATAAATGGGACCTTATGAAACTGAAAAGCTTCTGTAAAACAAAGGACACTGTCATCAGAACAAAATGACAGCCTACAGACTGGGAAAGGATCTTTATTTACTAACCCTATATCTGACTGAGGGCTGATATCCAAAATATATAAAGAACTCAAGAAGTTAAAAAGCAGTAAATCAAGCAATCCTATATCTGACAGAGGGCTAATATCCAGTATATATAAAGAACTCAAGAAGTTCAAAAGCAACAAATCAAGTAATCCAATTAAAAAATAGGGTACAGAGCTAAACAACGAACTCTCAATGGAGGAGTACTGAATGGCAGAGAAACACTTAAAGAAACGTTCAATGTGTTAGTCATCAGGGAGATGCAAATCAAAACAACCCTGAGATTTCACCTCACATCCATCAGATCAAAAACCCAAGTGACAATACATGCTGGAGAGGATGTGGAGAAAGGGGAACCTTCCTCCCTCCATTGTTGTTGGGAATGTAAACCTGTACAACCACTTTGGAAATCAATCTGGCACTTTCTCAGACAATTAGGAATAGTGCTACATCAAGATCTAACTATATCGCTCCTAGACATATATCCAAAATATGCTCAAATATACAACAAAGACATTTGCTCAACCATGTTGGTAGCCGATCTACTTGTAATAGCCAGAATCTGAAAACAACCCAGATGTCCCTCAACTGAGGAATGGACACAGAAATTGTGGTATATTTACACAATAGAATGCTACTAAGCAATCAAAAACAAAGAAATTATGAAATTTCCAGGCAAATGGTGGGAACTGGAAAAGATCATCCTGAGTGAGGTATCCCAGAAGCAAAAAGACACACATGGTATATACACACTTATAAGTGGATATTAGACATATAATATAGGATAAACACACCTAAAGACGCTATCTTACCCTGGGGTAAGATGACCAATCCTCACTCAGAAAGGCAAATGGGATGGGCATCAGAAAAGGGAGAGAGCAGGAAACAAAACAGGAGCCTACCACAGACAACCTCCAAAGGACTCTACCCAGCAAGGTATTAAAGCAGATGCTGAGACTCAGAGCTAAACTTCTGGCAGAGTGAGAGGAGTCTTGTGAAAGAAGAGGGAGAGATGAAGGACCTGGCAGTGGAGGGAAGGAGCTCCATAAGGAGAGCAGCAGAACCAGAGGATCTGGGCAAAGGGGTCTTTTCAGAGACTGATGCTCCAACTGGGGACCATGCAGGGAGATAACCTAGATCCCCTGCACAGATGTAGCCCATGTCAGCTTGGTCTCCAAGTGGGTTCCCTGGCGATGGGAGCATGGAGTGTCATGGATATGGATTCAGTGGCCGGCTCTTTGATCACCTCCCTCTGAGCGGTGAGCAGCCTTACTGGGCCATGGAGGAGGACAATGTATCCAGTCCTGATTAGACCTGATAGGCTGGGGTCAGAGGGGCATGGAAGGAGATGAGTGAAGGAAGGTGGGATTGGGGGGGGCTGTGGGAGGGGGCTCCAGCAGGGACACAAAATGAATAAACTGTAATTAATAAAAAATAAATTAAAAAAGGAATTGTGCTGCTATTTTGATGGGGATTACACTGAAGCTGTAGACTGCCTTTGGTAAGATGTCAATACTACCAATCCAGGAACATGGAACATCTTTCAGTCTTCTGTTATCTTCTGCAGTTTCTTCCTTCAGAGGCTTCAAGTTTTGTCATGCAGGTCTTTCACATATTTGGTTAGAGTCACACCAAGATACTTTATATTGTTTGTGGCTATTGTGGAGGATGTTGATTCCCTAATTTCTGTCTCATCCTGTTTGTTGTTTGTGTACAGGGAGTTATTATTTTTTAATTAATCATGTATTACACCACATTGCTGAAACTGTTTATCAGCTGTAGGAGTTTTGGGGGTAGCTTATGTACACTATCGCATTATTTGCAAATAGCAAGATTTTCACTTCTTCCTTCCATGTTTGTTTCCCATTAATCTCCTTTAGTTGTCTTATTCACTAGATAGAACTTCAAGTAATATATTGAAGAGGTATGGAAAGAGTGGACAGCTTTGTCTTGTCCATGATTTAGTGGAATTGCTTTGAGTTTCTCTCCATTTAATTTGATGTTCCCAATTGGCTTTCTGTATATAGGCTTTATTAAATTCAGATATTGGTCTTGTATTCCTGATCTCTCCAGGGCTTACAATATAAAAGATGTTGGATTTTGTCAAAAGCTTTTCTTCATCTAATGAGTTGGTCATATGATTTTTCTCTTTGGGTTTGTTTATGTGGTGAATTGTGCTGATAGATTTTCATATGCTGAACCATCCCTGCATCCCTGGAATGAAGCCAACTTTATCATAGTGGATGACGTATTCTTAGAATCAGCTTTTGAGTGTTTTATTCTGTCTTTTTGGATCAATGTTTCTAAGTGAAATTGATCTGAAACTCTTTCTTTATTGAGTCTTTGTGTGGTATGTATATCACAGTGACTGTGGATTCATAGAATGAATTTAGCAGTGTTCCTTCAGTTTATATCTTGTGGAATAGTTAGAGGAGTATTGGTATTAGCTCTTCTTTGAATGTCTGGGAGAATTCTTCATTCAAACCATCTGGACCAGGTTTCATTTTTCGTTTTTGTTTTGTTTTTGTTTTTCAGGTTGTTTTTTTTTTTGGACGCAAGACTTTTGATGACTACTTCTGTTTCCATATGAGTTTTAGCACTGTTTGAAGTACTTAATGGTTTAACTGATTTAGCTTTGGTAGGTGGAATCTATCCAGAAAAATATCTCCGTTTCCTTTAGATTTTCCAATTTTGTGGAATACACGGTTTTGAAGTAAGACCTAATGATTTTTTATTTCCTTATTGTCAGTTGTTATGTCCACCTTTTCATTTCTGATTTTGTTAAAAGGCCCTCTACCTTTTAATAGTTGGGCTAAGGGTTTGTGTAGCTTGTTGATCCCCCCCCCCCAAATAAACAGCACTCAGCTTCATTGCTTCTGTTTGTTACCAAATTTTTGATTTCAGCCCTGAGTTTGATTATTTCCTGTCATCTACTCCTCTTGGGTATGTTTGTTTCCTTCTTTTCTAGAACTTTCAGGTGTGCTGCTAAGGAACTAGTGTAGGATCTCTCCAATTTCTTTATGAAGGCACTTAGAGCTATGAACTTTCCTCTTAGCACTGCTTTCATTGTGTCTTATACATTTGGGTATGTTGTGCCTTCATTTTCATTGCATACTAGAACTTCTTTAATTTCTTCCTTTACTTCTTCCCTGACCCAGTAGTCATTGAGTATGCAGTAGTTTAGTTTCTATGAGTTTGTAATCTTTGTGTTGTTTCTGTTGTTGTTGAGTTCCAGCTTGAATCCATGGTGGTCTGATAAGATACAAGGGGTTGTTTCAATCTTATTATATCTGTTGAGGCTTGCTTTGTGACCAGTATGTTGTCAATTTTGGAGAAGGTTTCATGAGGTGCTGAGAAAAAGTTATAATCTTTTGTGTTCGTGTGAAATGTCTTATAGATATTTATTAGGTCCATTTGATTCGTAACATCTGTTAATTTTATTATTTCCCCATTTAGTTTCTGTCTTGATGATCTGCCCTCTGAAGAGAGTGGAGTGTTGACGTCTCCCTCCAGCACTTGGGGCATAGATATTCAGAACTGAGATGTCGTCTTGGTGGATTTTTCCTTTGATGATTATGAAGTATCATTCTCCATCTCTTTTGATTAATTTTGGTTGAAAGTTTATTTTGTTGACTACTATAAGGGCATTCCAGCTTGCTTCTGGGATCTCTTTGCTTGGAAAACATTTTTATATCCCTTTGTTCTAAGGTAATATACATCTTTATTGCTGAAGTGTGTTTCTTGTTTGCAGCAGAATGATGAGTCCATTTTTTTAATCCATTCTGTTAACCTGTGTCTTTTTATTGGAAAGTTCATGTCATTGATGTTGAGATATATTAATGACCATTTGTTGTTACTCCCTGGTAATTTGATGTTGGTGCAAGTAGAGTATGTGTATGTGATTCCCTTCTTTTAGTTTTGCTGATGTGACATTATTTATTTGCTGTGTTTTCCTGGGTGTAGTTGGCCTCTTTAGGTTGGAGTTTTCCTTCTAATATCTTCTATAGGGAGGGATTTGGAACCTTGTGTTTTGGTTTTGGTTTTTATAATGGCCTTCAATTCTATAATATCCAAAGCTCTGTGGAAAATTTTTGGCTTTATAAGTTTGCTGTCCTTTATCCTCTACCTTCCAAAATAAACTTGCAACACACTTCATGGTGTTCTCATGAGATTTTAGCAAAGCATTAACATATTAATCAAAAAGTGAAAGTATTATTATAGTCTTTTTAATTAATTTATTTTTATTAATTGCAGTTTATTCACGTTGTGTCCCAGCTGTAGCCCCCTCCCTCATCTCCTTCCAATTTCACCCTCTTTCCTTCATCTCCTCCCATGCATCTCCCCAAGTTAACTAATAGGGGAGGTCCTCCTCCCCTTCCATCTGGCCCTAGACTCTCAGGTCTCATCAGGACTGGCTGCATTGTCTTCCTCTGTGGCCTGGTAAGGCTGCTCTCCCCTCAGGAGGAGGTGATCAAAGAGCCAGCACTGAGTTCATGTCAGAGACCATCCCTGTTCTCCTTATTATTGAACCCACTTGGAAACTGAGATGCCATTGGTTACCTCTGTGCAGGGTTCTAGCTTATCTCCATGCATGGTCCTTGGTTGGAGTATCAGTCTCAGAAAAGACCCCTGGGTCCAGATTTTTTGGTTCTGTTGCTCTCCTGTGGAGCTCCTGTGCTCTCCATGTCTTTCTATCTCCCTCTTCTTAGTTTCTTATGCATACAACCATCTTAGTTAAAGCTGTGAAGCTTGTTTGACTGCTGTTAAAATGTCTGTGATGAGATGAAATTTCTGAGCATCAAGGTCTTTACAAGAAAGGATCCCCACTTACCATTGTGAATACAAGTCAAAGCAACTGTAAAGGGGGTTAAAAATGTCAAGTAGGATATATGTCTTCTAGAGTAAACCAACATTCTTTAGGAAGATGTTGTGAGTTGCAGCTAAATAACCATGATTGATAATGCATTTCTATCTTCCTTCTTTTCTGGAATAAGCCATTATTTTGAGGAACAATGTTGTGATCTGTGATTGAATAACCATGAGGAATAATTCATTCCCCACCTCCTTTCAACACAAAAGAAAAGTCATACCACACCCCGAGAGTTATTACAGAGAAGAAGAAAACATTTCGAATAATCACTAAGGAAGACAAATATTCAAATTAGCAGTTCTGACACCAAACAGGAACATGACCTTCTTGAAATAGATAATATAAATAATGTTTATCTAAAGCATTCAACCCTTATATTTGACATTTGTTAATAAACATAAAATGTCTCTTTCATTTGAGGAGTTTGACAGCCAGTTTGGTCATATAAAATTCTATATATCTTATAAATTGCTTCATGTTATTATAAGTCCATGCTCAGGCACATTAGGAGTGAAAGAACATAGGCTCTAAATTTAATACACTATTATATTTAGGAAAAGAGAGATATTTGTAGCAATGAATACATCTAATAATGATACAGATAAATCAAACATGGTTAGTTATTTTTTTCCATTATGGAGAAAAGAAAAATCAGCTTTAGAAATAGTTGGCTGTTGGTGAATAAAGTTCTTAGTTTTATAATGTGATTACATTGCTATTAATCACCTAGTCTTATGGCACTTAAACTGACATCTAATGTTTGGAGTACATGTGACCAAAAACAAGTTGTCTAATTTTCTGGCTCACTTCTGTATAATCTGAAAATATTATACTATCTTTTCAAAGGCAATGAAAAGAGGAAAACTGAAAAGCACTTTTAAAACATAAAAAAGCATTCCCAAACTGCATAGTATAACACTATAGAAAACCGCTAGAGGACCTTGACATGAAGTGCTGAGGTTTTAGTGAAACTTAAACATTATTTCTTCCAAAATTTATAATGGTGGCCTGAACACAGCACCTGTAAATAAGTCAGCATTTATGACTACAAGAAAAAAAATGTGGACTTGGACTTTTATTTTTATATGAAAAAGTTAGAAAGTCTTGGACCAATAAGTCTGCTAACAAAGAAAAATCAAATTTACCTTATCCCTTGCAGACAGCTATGTGAAAGTGGTGTTTGTTGGATAACAAAGTCTGACAATAAAAGCTGCCAGCTTTTTCAAAAGGCACCTGGGTGAAATTAAAGATACCACAAGTGGCACATTTACAGGAACACTTTTTAATAGAGAGTACTTTTTCATGGTTGCCAAATTCACATGCTATGTTATAAAGGTAGAATATCAAATGATATCTTTAAAAGAGCTGTAAATTGTATATGAAGTGATTTGTGAAATTTATGAATTGAGTCTGATGAGAACTGGGCATTAACACTGAGTGTTTTCTACACAGGTTGGAAGAGAATGTGTACCTTGTTATAACACTAACATACCAGAAACAAAGTAAGACAAACAAACAAAGCTCAATTTTTTTATCATATGAATTGGTTATTGTGTACCATGCAGCAAGGCAGATTCAGAAATGTTTGGCATTAGGTAACAGGAAGTTAAAATAATAAGTAGGATCTTCACACCAAATTGAGGAAGAAATATGGTATTCAGGTTTTAGTTCTGTTCTCACCATGGATGAAGCATGTCTGCTAGCTTTTCATAAACTAAGGGTAGTTATGAGGTGTTAGACGGACCAGTAGAAACACTTACTTAACTGTGGATCACCACCAAGTAATGCTGTTTTTCCTGGTAGTGTTTCTATTAGGCTAGTACTATAACTTGCAAATGAGTGCAAATTTAAATGTACTGATTTCCTCATGATTTGCACAATCAGTTTTTAGAATGTTAGTTTTCTTTTTAAAAAATATTTATCTATCTACTTATTTATTATTTACTTATTACTTTTATTTACTTTGTATCCCCGCTGCAGCCCCCTCCCTTGTCTCCTCCCAATCCCACCCACTCTTCCTCTTCTTCTCCTATGCCCTTTTCCTAGTTCCCTGATAGGGAAGAACCTCCTCCCCTTCTATGTGACCCTAGCCTATCAGGTCTCATCAAGGTTGCCTGCATCATCTTCCTCTGTGTCCTGGCAAGGCTGCACCCACCAGGGGGAGGTAATCAAAGAGCCAGCCACTGAGTCATGTCAGAGACAGCCCCTGATCCCCTTACTAGGACACCTACTTGGAAACTGAGAGCCTATGGGCTTCCTCTGAGCAGGAGGTCTAGGGTCTAGGTCCTCCCCATGCATAGTCCTTGGTTGGAATATCAGTTTCTTCAGGTCCCCCTGGGCCCAGTTTTTTTGTTGTTGTTTTTGTTGTTTTGTTTTTGGCTCTGTTGGTCTCCTTATGGAGTTCTGCCCTTCTAGGTCTTTTTATCTCCCTGTTCTATAAGGTTTCCGACAATCTGCTCAAAGTTTGGTTATGAGTCTCAGTATCTCCTTCTGTACCCTGGAGGCTCCTGTTCTGTTCCTTGTCTTCTCCTACTTCCAGTGTCTATCCTGTTTGCCTTTCTGAGTGAGATTTTGGCCTCTTCCCTAGGGTCCTCCTTGTTGTTTAGCTTTTTTAGGACTATAAATTTTAGTACGCTTGTCCTATATTGTATGGCTAATATCCACTTATATTAAGACATTTTTCATTATATTAAGAATGCAATATACAGATCACATATATTTGTGGTTTTTTAATTTATTTAATCACTTTACAGCCTGTTCCCATCCCCCTTCTTCCTCTTCTCCCAGTCCTACCTCACACACCTCTCCCAGCATTCCTCCCTTTTCTTCTCAAAGAAGTGCAGGCCTCTAAGGGGTACCAACCCCCATGAAAGATCAAAAACCATACGACCATCTCATTAGATGCCAAAAACCCATTTACAAAATCCAGCACCCCTTTATATTAGAGTCTTGGAGAAATCAGGAATACAAAACTCAGACCTAAACACAATGCAGGCAATAAACAGCAAGCCAATAGCCAACAACTAATTAAATGGAGAGAAACTTAAAGCAATTCCACTAAAACCAAGGCTGCATTAGTGTAACCTCTCACACTGAGGCTTGACAAGACAGACCAGCTAGGGAAAATGGATCCAGAAGCAGGCAACAGAGTCAGAGACAACCCCTATTCTCATTGTTAGTGGACCCATATGTTGGCCAAGGTGCCCATCAGCTATATATGTGCAGGGTATTCTAGGTTCAGCCCATACCTACTCTTTGGCTTATGGTTCAGTCTCTGTGTGCCCACATGGGCTCAGGTTGATTTACCCAGTAGGTCTTCTTGTGTTGTCCTTGACCCTTCTGGCTCCCTCTATCCTTTTTTCCTGCTCTTCCACAAAACTCCCCTAGCTAGAACTATTGTTTGGCTGTGGGTCTCTGCAACTGTTTCCATCAACTGCTGGATGAAGCCTCTCAGAAGATGGTTATGCTATCTATGCTGCTCCTGTCTGCAATCAGAGCAGAATATCATTAATAGTAACAGGGGTTGACTCTCCCCTATTGGGTGCATCTCAAGTTGTGTCAGTCACTCATTTGCCATTTCCTCAATCTCTGTTCTGCCTTATTCCCTACACTTCTTGTAGCAAGATAAACTTTGGGTGGGAGGTTTTTGGGGTGGATTGGTGTCCCTCTCCCTTCACTGGAAATCTCACTTAGCCACAGTTGGTAGCTACTTCAGGCTCCTTAACCCCGACTGCTAGGACTCTCAGCTGGGGTAACCACCATAGACTCCTGGAAGCCTCTTCTGTCCCAGGGATGCACACCCCACCCCCATCAAAAAACTGATTTCCATTCTCTTTCCTGGTCCTACCTCCACACACCTGATCCTCACCCATTGTTACGCTCCCCACCTCCTTTCACACCCAGTTCCCTAACTCAACCTACTACTGATGTCTTTTACTACCCCTTATGAGTGAGATTCCAGCATCCTCCCTTGCACCCTCCTTGGTTTCTTTAGGTCTATGGATTATAGCATGGATATCCTGTACATCATAGCTAGCATCACCTTATAAGTAGGTACATACCATGTGTGTCTTTCTGGGTCTGGGTTACCCACTTTGCTGAAGGTGTTTATCAGTCATAGGAGTTCCCTGGTAGAATTTTGGGGGTTACTTATGTATAGTATCATATTATCTCTGAACAGGGAAACTTTGACTTCTTTTTCAGTTTTATCCACTTGACCTCCATTAGTTGTCTTAGAACTTCAAGTACTATATTGAACAGATAGAGAGAGAGTGGACAGCCTTATCTTGCCCTTGGTTTTAGTGGAATTGCTTTAAGTTTCTCTCCATTTAATTTGTTGTTGGCTATTGGCTTACTGTATATTGCCTGTATTGTGTTTAGGTATGAGCTTTGAATTCCTGATTTCTCCAAGACTCTAATATAAAGGGGTGTTGGATTTTGTAAATGGATTTTTGGCATCTAATGAGATGATCATATGGTTTTTGATCTTTCAGTTTTTTTATATGTGGATTGCATTGATTTTTCATATGTTGAACAATCCCTGCTCCCTGGGATGAAGCCTACTCAATCGCAGTAAATGATGTTTTATGATTCAGTTTGTGAGTATCTTATTGAGCATTTTTTGCATCAATATTCATAAGGGAGATTGCTCTGAAGTTCATTTTGTTTATTGAATCTTTGCGTGGTTTAGGTATCAGGGTTAGTATGGTCTCATGGAATGAGTTTAGCAATGTTCCTTCTGTTTCTACTTTGTGGAATAGATTGAGGAGTATTGGTATTAGCTCTTCTCTGAAAGTCTGAAAGAATTTGCACTAAAATCATCTGGCCCACAGCTTTTTTGGTTAGGAGACTTTTAATGACCCCTACTATTTCTTTATGGGTTATTGTAACATGTATTTGTAGTCAAGGAAAACAAGCCTTTTTAATTCAGTTTAATAGTTTTTATTTTCATTTATTCAACATTAAATGGCCACCACATGTTGAAACTAGACCAAAAAAAATCTTTTGTATCAATTAAATAAATGCTAGGCTTTTGTAGCCAGTAAATAAAAATGACAATATTATTTATTTACTGCTACAGCCTATTGTATAATGATGTAGAGTTTAATATTATTTCCCTGTAATGTAACAGCTAATGTCATCTTATTTTGATATATTTTTGTTTTTCTTTAATTTTTTAATATTAATTATAGTTTATTCATTTTGTATCCCAGCTGTAGCCCATTCCCTCATTCCCTCCCAACTCTACCCTCACTCCCTCTTCTCCTCCCATAGCTCTCTCCAAGTCCGCCAAGAGGGGAAGTCCTCTTCCCCTTCCATCTGACCCTAGCCTATCAGGTCTCATCATGATTGGCTGCATTGTCTTCCTCTGTGGCCTGGTAAGGCTGCTCCCCCATCAGGGGGAGGTAAGCAAAGAACCAGCACTGAGTTCATGTCAGAGATAGTATCAATTCCCCTTTCTAGGGAACTCACTTGGATACGGAGCTGCCATGGGCTACATCTGTGCAGGGATTCTAGGTTATCTCAACTCATGGTCTGTGGTTGGAATAACAGTCCCAGAAAAGACCCCTGGGCCCATATTGTTTGGTTCTGTTGCTCTCTTTGTAGAGCTCTTGTCCCCTCCAAGCCTTTCTCTCTCTCCCTTTTTTCATAGGATTCTCTGCACTCTGCCCAAAGTTTGATTATGAGCCTTAGCATCTGCTTTGATACACTGCTGAATAGAGTCTTTCAGAGGCCCTCTGTGGTGTACTCCTGTCCTGTTTCCTGTTTTATCCCTCTTCCAATTTCTATCCTGTTTGCCTTTCTGAGTGAGAATTTTTCATCTTACCCAGGGTCCTCCTTCTTGTTTAGCCTCTTTAAGTATAGAGTTTTAGTAAGTTTATCCTATATTTATGTCTAAAATCGACTTATAAGTGAGAGTATATGATGTATGTCTTTCTGCTTCTGGGATACCTCACTCAGGATAATCTTTTCAAGATCCCACATTTGCTTGCAAATTTCATGATTTCCTTGTTTTTAATTGCTGAGTAGTATTCCATTGTGTAAATGTACCACAATTTCTGTATCCGTTCCTCAGTTGAGGGGCATCTGGGTTGTTTCTAGGTTCTTGTTGTTACGAAAAAAGCTTCTACAAACATAGCTGAGCAAATGTCCTTGTTATGTACTTGAGCATATTTTGGCTATATGCCTAGGAGTGGTATGGCTGGATCACTATACCTGGATTGAGGAAGCACTATTCCTAATTGTCTGAGAAAGCACCAGATTGATTTCCAAAGTTTTAGAAGAAAAAGTGGGGAAGGGATTTGAACTCATTGGCACAGAAGAAAACTTCCTGAACAGAACACCAACAGCAGATACTATAAGAGCAACAATCAATAAATGGAACCTCATGAAACTGAAAAGCTTCTGTAAAGCAAAAGACACTGTTGTCAGAACAAAATGGCAGTCTACAGATTGGAAAGGATCTTCCCTATATCTGACATAGGGCTATTATCCAGAATATATTAAGAACTCAAGAGGTTAATGTATTTTCATCATTATAACAAAAAAATGCTACTAAAATCAGTGTTTGTGTTTATTTAAATTTTTTCCAGCAAATAGTCTCATCATGTAACGAGAATTTCAATACCTGTGTTAAATAGTAAAAATGTAATGGTCATAAAACACACTTCTCTGAAGGCAAGGCTGTGAAATATGTATTTTATAAATGTTATTTCTTAGAGTTTTGTTTTTAGCTTGGCCTATTTTATTTAAGTAGGCTAGTTTTGGCATCTTTTGACACTTTTTCAGAGTTCATTTTAGTAAAACAATTAACCGTGAGAGAAAGATCATCTGGTTCATGCTAACTATGCAATGAATGTTAGTTTTAAAATATACATTTCAATAGAATGTAATTTGTTTTAGGTGTCAAATTCCCATCTTGTACAATAAAATTAGAATTCTAAAAGGTAGCTGAAGAAGAGCTATAAATTGTGTATGGAAACATTTTAATATTTATTTTAACCTTTGTCGAAAGAATTTTTCCAACAATTCCATTGCCAGTGATATGTGTGTATGTGCAAGAGAAAGGTCTACAGAGAGCAGGCGGGTATGTTGTTGCCAAAATACGTCCAATGAGCTGCAAGCAGCCAGGCTTCACCGATGATCAATCAATGGGGACTATTTTGTCCAAAATTACCTCTTTTCTCTTATGTTAAGAAAATTAACTTAGCAATTTGAAAGCAATGTGGCTCACTGTCTCCTATCCACCTTCTCACTCTTATTTCTCTATTTTTACTGGCATACAGTTGACATATCTTGCATGCAGTCTAGATCTATATTGCAATATTTGGACATATTTACTGGATATGAAAATTGATTACCACAGTCAAGCTAATCTGCATATTTGTTAACTGTGTTTAGTAAGAGGACTCAATAACTTCTTGGTGAGCAATATGAAATATAACATTTTATTACTGAGTATTTTTACCAAGCTGTGTATTAGTTCTCTAAAATTTGGTGTCATATAACTGGAATTCTGTACCATTTCAACATTTGTAAAAGAAATATTACTAAAGCTTAAATCACATATCAAACTCCACACATTAATATTGGGAAATTTCAACACCCCTCTCTCTCCAGAGGACAGATCATCAATACAGAAAGTAAATGTGGAAATAATAAAACTAACACAGGTCATGAATCAAATGGACCTAATAGATATCTATAGGACATTTCACACGAACACAAAAGATTATAACTTTTTCTCAGCACCTTATGGAACCTTCTCCAAAACTGACCATATACTTGGTCACAAAGCCAGCCTCAACAGATATAAGAAGATTGAAATAACCCCTTGTATCTTATCAGACCACCATGGATTTGAGCTGGAATTCAACAACAATAGAAACAACACAAAGCCTACAAACTCACAGAAACTGAACTACTCTGAATTCAATGACCACTGGGTCAGGGAAGAAATAAAGGAAGAAATGAAAGACTTTTTTAGTATTTAATGCAAATGAAGGCACAACATACCCAAATGTATGAGACACAATGAAAGCAGTGTTAAGAGGCACTAAGCACCTTCATAAAGAAATTGGAGAGATCCTATACTAGTAAGCTGGCTGCACACCTGAAAGCTCTAGAAGAGAAAAAAGCAAAGAGGAGTAGATGGCAGGAAATAATCAATAAATTGGAAACAAAGATAATGATACAAAAAAATCAATGAAACAAAGAGCTGGTTCTTTGGGAAAATCAACAAGATAGACAAATCTTTAACTAAACTAAACTAAAAGCAGAGGGAAAGTATTCAAATTAACAGAATCAGAAATGAAAAGGGAGACATAACAATGAACACTGAGGAAATAAAAAAATATTTATCATTAGGTCTTATTTCAAAAGCCTGCATTCCACAAAATTCAAAAATCTAAAGGAAATGAACAGTTTTCTGGATGGATTTAACCTACCAGAGTTAAATCAATATCAGGTAATCACTTTAAATAGTCCTAAAACCCCTAAGAAATAGAAACTATCATCAAAATTTCCCCATCCCCCAACAACAACAACAAAAAGCCCAGGGCCAGATGGTTTTAACAGACAATTCTCCCAGACATTCAAAGAAGAGCTAATACCAATACTTGTCAAACTATTCCACAAAATAGAAACTGAAGGAATATTGCCAAACTCATTCTATGAAGCAATAGTCACTCTGATATATATATATGTGTGTGTGTGTGTGTGTGTGTGTGTGTGTGTGTGTGTGTGTGTATCACAAAGACTCAACAAAGAAAAAGAATTTCAGACCAATTTCACTCAAAACATCAAAGCAAAAATACTCAATAACATTTTGGCAAACCAAATCCAAGAACACATCAAATACATCATCCACCATGATCAAGTAGTTTTCATCGCAGGGATGCAGGGATGATTCAACATATAAAAATCCATCAAAGTCACCCACCATATATTCAAAATTAAAGAAAAATCACATGATTATCTCATTAGATGCAGAAAAAGCCTTTGGCAAAATCCAACACTCCTTCTTGATGGACAGATCAGGGATACAAGGCCCATAGTTAAACATAATATAGGCTATATATAGCAAGCCAATATCCAACATCAAAATGAATGGAGAGAAACACAAACTGATTTCAATAAAATTAGGGACAAGACAAGGCTGTGAATTCTCTCCATCCCTCTAAAAAATAGGAGATCAAAGGGATACAAATTGGGAAGGAAGAAGTCAACATATTGCTATTAGCAGATGATATGATAATATACATAAGTGATACATAATATACATAAATTACACCATAAAACTCCTACAAGTGATAAACAGCTTCAACAAAGTGGCTGGATACAAGATTAATTCAAAAGAGCAGTAGCTTTCTTGTACACAAATGACAAATAAGAAAGAAATTAGGGAAACTACAGCCCTCACAATAGCCACAGATAATATAAAGTATTTTGGTGTAATTCTAACTAAGGAAGTGAAAGACCTGAACAACAAGAAGTTCATGTATCTGAAAAAAGAAACTGAAGAAGATATCAGAAGGTGGAAAAATGTCCCATGCTCATGGATCAAAGGTAGGATTAATAAAAAATGGCCATCTTACCAAAGCAATCTACAGATTCAATGCAATCTCCATGAAAATACCAGCAGAGTTCTTTACAGACCTTGAAAGAAAAATTCTAAACTACATATGGAAAAATAAAATAAAATAAACTAATCTTATACAACAAAAGAACTCCTGGAGGTATCTCTATCCCTCACTTCAAGCTGTATCACAGAACAATAGTAATAAAAACTGCATGGTACTGGCATAAAAATAGACTGATTGATCAATAAAATCAAATAGAAGAACTGGAGATAGACTACATCCTTATGGACTCTTGAGTTTTGACAAAAGAGTCAAAACCATACAAAGGAAACAACAGCAACATCTTCAACAAAGGGTGCTGGTCTAACTGGACTTCTACATGTAGAAAATGTAAATATGCTGCAGGATCCAAGATGGCAGTGCCAGGAGGACACTTTCTGACCAGCAGCATAGCAGGATCTGCACAGTGACCAGTAGACAGAACTCTGGACCCTAAAACACCAGCAACTGTGTTTTCCAGGTGAGAGGAAACTCCATGGTGTGGGATTCAATCAACTTCAGGTCACCCAGCTAAACCTAGGAGCAGTTCCCAGGTCTGCTCAGTCGCCAGCCCAGAGCCACATACCGGGGTGCTCTGATCACTGTCCCAGACTGAACTGTGGGCCCTACAACACCAGAGACAGGGATTTCCAGTGAAGAGAAAACCCCACGGTGCAAGAAGCAATCAGGACTGATCTTAGGTCAACCAATCAATCCCTGAAAAAAGATCCAGGTCTGGCTGGCACCCAGGCGCCAGCCCAAAGTGGGGTGCTTAGCACAGAGTCTTGCCTGCGCACCCAACTCACCATCCCAGACAGAACTGAGGGCCCCAGGGTACCAGAGACTGAGTTTCTCTCTATGTCAGGTGGAAGCCCACAGTGAGGGGGAAGAGCAGGTCTGACCTCCGAGCACTCAGCAGACACCCCCCCCCCAAAACAAAAAAAAATCTCAGGAAAAGTCCCCAGGGTTCCTGCAAGCGCCCAGGCACCCAGGCACCTAGTCACCCAGTTGCCAGCAAGACAGAGCCACGTGCCAGTGCCTACTTGCTCTACTCGCCATCCTAGACCCCAAAACAACAGAGACTTGGGGAAAACATCGGTTCCAACCCTCAGGACACCCAGCTCCAGAAAACTTTCTGGGTTCCCACATGCCCAAAGCTATGGGCTTCTACAGCACACATGAGTGCCATGCTCACCTGCCACTGATTATGGCTAGGGTACTGGGGCAAACCACTTCAGCCTCAGACCTACAAAAGCCTGAGAACCATTGGAGCAGCCTCAGATACTGCTCCAAGGTGCGACCACTTATCTAAAACTAAACTATGAGACTCCAGGGTGCTTCGCAAGGGCTGTACCCAGCAAATACAGCTTAACAGAAGCAGAAGCAGCTCACTAAATTCAGAGCAAGAAACCCAGCAGTAGGGCAGCAATCTCCAGGACTTCTCCTGATGAGAGGAGAGCCTTCCTGAACACCACAGTAACCACACAGGTCTGTATGCCTGAGGTGAACTGTGACAATTCCTGAGAGGCACCACCATTCAATTGAACGTACTCAAAACGCTGAGATCTCCTTCAGAACCCTGCCCAGGGGATGCTCCCACCCCAAGATTCTAGAAGGCACCAGAAATTAACAGACAACACCTGAGATGGACAGATGGGTGGAGGCCAGCATAAAAGCACAATCAACAAAAGGCAAAGCAGTATGGCATCCCAAAAGCCCAGGTATCCAGGGGCAAGTAGCCCTAGACACCCTAATATAAGTGAAATTCAGAAAGATGACCTTACATCTATGCTAATGAAGAGGTTAATGGAGGAAACAAATAAAACATGTAAAGAATTAGAGAAAGATAAAAATCAAACAGATTATGGCCATCCATAAAGAAACACAGGAAGATGCAGCCAAATAGTTTGTGGCTTTCAGGGAAAAATGATTAAATCACTGAAAGAAGTAAAAGAAACAGAGGAATGTTCAAACAAACAGGTGAAGGAATTGAACAAAAAACAAGAAAATACAGTCAGACAGGTGAAGAAAATCAATAAATGGCTCAAGATCTGAAGACAGAATTGGAAAAATTAAGGAAAACACAAATGGAGGAAATCATGAAGAGGGAGAACTAGGGAAAGAAAACAGGAACTACAGAGGTAAACGTAATGAATAGACTACAAGAGATGGAAGGATGAATCTCAGGTGTGGACGATACAATGGAAGAAATCAATGGATCCCTCAAAGAAAATGTTAAATCTAAAAAATTCCTGACACAAACCATCCAAGAAATGCAAGACAACATGAAAAGACAAAACCTAAGAATAATAGGAATAGAGGAAAAAAAAAAAAGATTCCCTCTTCCAAGGCCCAGAAATTTTTTTCAATGAAATCATAGAAGAAAATTTCCCTAACTTAAAGGAGAGGCCTATAAGTATACAAGAGGCCTACAGAACACTGAATAAATTGGACCAGAAAAGAAAATCCTCCCGCCACATAATAATCAAAACAGTAAGTATACAGAACAAAGAAAAATAATAAAAGCTGCAAGGGGAAAAGGCCAAGAAACATATAATGGCAAACCCATTAGAATCACAACTGACTTCTCAACAGAGACTATGAAAGCCAGAAGGATACATATCATGTAGATATCATGTAGACCCTAAGAGAACACAGATGTCAGCCCAGGCTACTATGCCCAGCACAACTCGCAGTCCTCATAGACGGAGAAAACAAGATATTCAATGAAAAAAAAACAAACAAACAAATTTCAACAATACCTACACACAAATCCAGCAAGATACGAGAGGAAAAATACAACCCAAGAAAACTACTTTCAAGAAAACACAGGAAATAAATAACCTCACTAGAGCAAAACAAAAAGTAGCCAAGCACACAAACACACTACCACAGCCAATATCAATATCAAAGGATCAAACAACCACTGGTCATTAATCTCTCTCAACATCAATGGACTCCATTCTCCAATAAAAAGACACAGACTAAAAAAATGGATGCATAAACAAGACTCAACAATCTGTTGTATCCAAGAAACACAGCTAAGTCACAAAGATAGAAATTACCTGAGAGTAAAGGGCTGGAAGACGGTTTTCCAAGCAAATGGACCCAAGAAGCAAGCAGGAGTAGCTATTATAATCTCTAATAAAATGAACTTTCAACTAAAATTAATAAAAAGAGATGGGGAGGGATACTTCATACTCATCAAGGGAAAATTATACCAGGAAGAGATCACAATCCTGACCATCTATGCCCCCAAATACAAAGGCTCCCACAGTTTTTAAAGAAACATTAATACAACTTAAACCACACATAGATCCAGACACATTAATATTAGGAGATGTCAACACTCCACTCTGAACAAAGGACAAGTCAACAAAACAGAAATTAAACGAAGAAACAATAACTCTAACAGAGGTCATTAATAAAATAGACCTCACAGACATCTACAGAACCTTTCACACAAACACGAAAAAATTACCTTCTTCCCCCCGCTCAGATGGGGCCCATGATAGCTCGGTGTAGGACTGAAGACCCTACTGAGGGAAACAGGGACTGTTTCAGTCATGATCTTGATGGCTGACTCTTTGACCCTCCCCCATACAAGCCTGGGAGTGACAGACTGGCTAGATCCCAGGGGAGGGCATTGCAGCCAGCCCTGAGGAGACAGGATGAGCTGGGGTTGGATGGAAAGGGAGGAGGTCCTCCCCTGTTGGTGAACTTGGAGGGGGCGGGGAGGAGGGAGATGAGGGAGGGAGGGAGTGGAAAGGTGGGAGGGAATGAGGGAGGAGGCTACCCCTGGGATGCAAAGTACCTAACCTGTGATTGATATAAAAATAAATAAATTAATAAAAAAAAGAAAAAATCTATCAAACAAAAATTATACATCCATTGAAAACATTCATAATAAATGAGTATGAGTTTAAAAAAAAAAAAGAAATTACCTTCTTCTTAGCACCTCATGGAACCTTCTCCAAAATAGACCATATAGTTGGTCACAAAGCAAGCCTCAACAGATACAAGAAGATTGAAATAATCCCTTGCATCCTATCTGATCATCATGGACTAAAGCTGGAACTCCACAACAAGAGAAACAGCAAAAAGCCTACCGACACATAGAAACTGAACAACTCCCTATTCAATGACATCTTGATCAGGAAAGAAATAAAGAAAGAAATTAAAGGCTTCCTAGAATTCAATGAAAATGAAGACACAACATACAGAAACTTATGGGACACAATGAAAGCAGTGCTAAGAGGAAAGTTCATAGCACTAAGTGCCTTCAAGAAGAAATTTGAAATATCTCATCCAAGCAACTTAATGGCTCACCTAAAAGCCCTAGAGAAAAAAGAAGCAGACACACCAAAGAGGAGTAGACAGCTGGAAATAATCAAACTCAGGGCTGAAATCAATAAATTAGAAACCAATAAAACAATTCAAAGAATCAATGAAACCAAGAGCTGATTCTTTGAGAAAATCAACAAGATAGACAAACCCTTAGCAAAACTAACTAAAAAGCAGAGAGACACTATCCAAATCAACAAAATCTGAAATTAAAAGGGGGACATAACAACAGACACTGAGGAAATCCAAACAATCATTAGTTATTACTTCAAAAGTCTATATGCCACAAAATTTGAAAATCTAAATGAAATGGACAATTTTCTTGATCGATTCCACTTACCAAAGCTGAATTAAGACCAGATAAATGAATTGAGTAGTCCTATATCCCTTAAGCGGTCATCAAAAGTCTCCCATATAAATAAAGCCAAGGGTCACATGGTTTCAGTGCAGAATTCTACCAGACCTTCAACGAAGAGCTAACACCAATACTCTTCAAAGTATTCCACAAAATAAAAACAGAAGGAACACTACCAACCTCATTCTATGAAGCCACAATCACCTTGATACCTAAACTTCACAAAGACCCAACAAAGAAAGAATTTCAAGCCAATCTACTTTATGAACCTTGATGCAAAAATACTCAACAAAATGATTGCAAACCAAATACAAGATCACATCAAAGATATCATCCATTATGACCAAGTAGCCTTCATCCGAGGGTGCAGGGGTGGTTCAATATACGGAAATCCACCAATGTGATCCACCATATATACAAACTGAAAGAAAAAAACACATAATCTCCTTAGGTGCTGAAAAAACATTTGAAAAAAATCCAACATCCATTCATGTTTAAAGTATTTTAGAGATCAGGAAGATTGGAGAAATAGTAAAGGTAACATACAGCAAGCCTATAGCCAACATCAAACAAAACGAGGAGAAACTTAAAGCAATCCCACTGAAATCAGGGACAAGGGAAGGCTGCCCACTCCCTCTGTATCTCCTCAACATAGTACTGGCAGTCCTAGCCATAGCAATAAGACAACAAAAGGAGATCAAGTGGATAAAAATTGGAAAGGAAGAAGTCAAAGTATCACTATTTGCAGAAGATATGATAGTATTCCTGAGTGACCCAAAAAATTCTACCAGGAAACTCCTACAGCTGACAAACACCTTCAGCAAAGTAGCTGGATACAAAATTAACTTTAAAAAACTCAGTAGTCCTGCTGACAAAAGACAAAAGAGCTGAGAAAGAAATTAGGGGAGCAACACCCTTCACAATAGCCACAAATGACATAAAGTACCTTGGTGTGACCCTAACCAAGGAAGTCAAAGTCTTGTATGAAAAAATTTCAAGTCTCTGAAGAAAGAATTAGAAGAAGATATCAGTAGATGGAAAGATATCTCATGCTCCTGGCTTAGCAGGATTAACACAGTAAAAATGGCCATCTTGCCAAAAGCAATCTACAGATTCAATGCAATTCTCATTAAATTACCAACAAAATTCTTTACAGACTTTAAAAGAAAAATTCTCAACTTCATATGGAATAACAAGAAACCCAGAATTGCTAAAACAATCCTTTACAATAAAAGATCCTCTGGAAGTATCTCCATCCCTGACCTCAAGCTGTACTATAGAGCAATAATAATAAAAACTGCATGGCACTGGCATAGAAACAGAATGGTGGATCAATGGAACTGAATAGAAGACCCAGAAATAAACCCACACACTCATGGACACCTGATTTTTGACAAAGATGCCAAAACCACACAATAGGAAAAAGATAGCATCTTCAACAAATCGTGCTGGTTTAACTGGATTCTACATGTAGAAAATTCAAATAGATCCATACTTATCAGCCTGCACAAAAGTAAAATCCAAGCAGATCAAAAACCTCAATATAAAACCAGACACACTAAACTGCTTGGAAAAAAAAAGTGGGAAAGAGCCTGGAACTCATTGGCACAGGAGACAACTTCCTGAACAGAACACCAACAGCATAGGCTCTAAGATCCGCAATCAATAAATGGAACCTCATGAAACTGAAAAGCTTCTGTAAAGCAAAGAACACTCTCATCAAAACAAAACGACTGCCTACAGATTGGGAAAGGATCTTCATCATCCCTATATATGACATAGGGCTAATATCCAATATATATAAAGAACTCAAGAAGTTAAACAGCAACAAATCAAGTTAATTTAATTAACTTGAGTCAATCTAATTAAAAATCAGGTACAGAGCTAAACAGAGAATTCTCAATAGAGGAATATTGAATGGCACAGAAACACTTAAACACTCAATGTGTTAGTCACCAGGGAGATGGAAATCAAAACAACACTGAGATTTCACCTTACAGCCATCAGAGTAGCTAGGAACAAAAACTCAAGTGACAACACATGCTGGTGAGAATGTGGAGAAAGGGGAACCCTTCTCCACTGCTGGTGCGAATGTAAACTTGTACAACCACTTTGGGACTCAATCTGGTGCTTTCTCAGACAATTACAAATAGTGCTTCCTCAAGATCCAGCTATACCACTCCTAGGCATATATCCAAAGGACACTCAAGTATATAACAAGGACATTTGCTCAACCATGTTTGTAGCAGCTTTATTTGTAATAGCCAGAACCTGGAAACAGCCCAGATGCCTGTCAGTTGAGGAATGGATACAGAAATTGTGAAACATCTCCACAATGGAATATAACTCAGCAATAAAAAAACAAGGAAATCATGAAACTTGCAGGTAAATGGTGGGAACTGGAAAATATCGTCCTGAGTGAGGTATCCCAGAAGCAGAAAGACACACAGGGTCTCACTCATAAGCGGATTTTACTAAAATCTGTACACCCAAGGAAGCTAATCAAGAAGGAGGACTCTGGCTAAGATGCTCAGTTCCCATTCAGGAAGGCAAAGAGGATGGACATTGGAGGAGGGAGAAAACAGGGAACAGGACAGGAGCCTACCACAGAGGGGCTCTGAAAGGCACATGCTAAGACTCATAGCCAAACTTTGGGCAGAGTGCAGGGAATCTTATGAAAGAAATGGGAGAAGTAAGACTTGGAGAGGACAGGAACTCCACAAGGAGAGCAACAGACCCAAAAAGTCTGGGCACATGGGACTTTTCTGAGACTGATACTCCGGCCAAGAACCACTCATGGAGATGGCCTGGGACCCCTGCACAGAGGTAGCCCATGGCAGTTCAGTGTCCAAGTAGGCACCATAGTTATGGGGACAGGGACTGTCTCTGACAGGAACTGATTGGCCTGCTCTTTGATCACCTCCCCCTGAGAGGGGAGCAGCCTTACCAGGCTCCAGATGAAGAATATGCAACCACTCCTGATGAGACCTAATAGACTAGGATCAGAGGAAATTGGAGGAGGATCTCCCTTATCAGTGGACTAGGGGAGGGACACAGGTGGGGAAGACAGAGGGCGGGTGGAATGGGAGGGGAGAAGGCAGGGAGCTATCGGGGCGATACAAAGTGAATAAATCATACTTAATAAATACAAAAATAACTAAAAAAGAAAAATGCAAATAAATCCATACTCACATACCCGCACAAAGCTCAAATCCAAGTGATTCAGAGACCTCAATATAATAGCAGGTACACTAAATCTATAAGAAGAGAAAATGGGAAAGAGCCTCAAAATCATTGGCACCAGGGAAAACTTCCTTTACAGAACACCAAGAGCTCAGGCAATAAAATCAACAATTAATAATTGAAACGTTTCAATAAGGCAAAGTACTCTGTCAATAGTATGAAATAACAGTCTACAGATTGGGAAAAGGTCTTTACCAATCCTACATCTGACGACGGGGTAGTATCCAAGATATATAATGTACTCAAAAAAGTCAAACACCAATAAAGAAAATAACCCAATTTAAAATGGGACACAGAACTAAACAGAGTTCTCAACATGGGGATCTCAAATGGCTGAGAAGCACTTAAAGAATTGTTCAACTTGTTGAGATCTTTGATACACTTTGACTTTAATTTTGTGCAGGGTGATAGATATGGGTCTGTTTGTATTTCCCTACATGTGGACATCCAGTTAGAGCAGCACCATTTATTGAAGATGCTATCTTTCAAGGTCTGTAAAGAATTGTGTTAATTTGATGGGAATTGTATTGAATCTGTAGATTGCTTTTGGCAAGATGGCCATTTTTACTAAGTTAACCCTACCAACCCATGAGCATGGAAGATCGTCCCCTATTCTGACATCTTCTTCTATTTCTTTCTTCAGACTTGAAGTTTTTTCATACCAATCTGCCACTTGCTTGGTTAAAGTTAAACCAAGACACTTTATTTTTTGTGGCTATTATGAAGAGTGTTGTTTCCCTAATTTCTTTTCCAGCCCTTTTGTCTTTTGTATCCAGGAAGGTTACTGATTTTTTTTAAGTTAATTTTGTATCCAGCCACTTTGCTGAAGGTGTTTATCAGCTATAAGAGTTCCCTGGTAGAATTTTTGGGTCACTCAGGAATACTATCATATCATCTGCAAATAGTGATACTTTGATTCTTTTTTTCCAATTTGAGTTCCCAAAATCTCCTTTAGTGTCTTATTTCTCTAGCAAGGACTACAAGTACTATGTTGAAGAGATATGGAGAGATGGTGCATCCTAGCCTGGTCCCTGATTTCAGTGAGATTGATGTAATTTTCTGTCCATTTAGTTTGATGTTGGCTGTAGGACTGTTGTATATCTCCTTTCTTTATTTTAAGTATGTGCCTTGTATCCCCGATGTCTCTAGGACTTTAAACATGAACAAGTGCTGGATTTTATCAAATTCTTTTCAGCATCTAAGGAGATGATCATGTTTTATTTTTCTTTTAGTTTGTTTATATGGTGTATTACATTGATGGATTTTCATATATCGAACCACCCCTGCATGCCTCGGAGGAAGCCTAATTGGTCATGGTTGATGTCTTTGATGTGTCCTGGATTTAAATTGCAAGTATTTTGTTAAATATTTTTGCATCAATGTTCATAAGGAAGATTGTTCTGAAATTCTCTTTATTTGTTGGGTCTTTGTGAGCTTTAGGTGTCAAGGTGACTGTGGCTTCGTAACATGAGTTTGGTAATGTTCCTTCTGTTTCTATTTTGTGGACTAGTTTGAAGAGTGTTGGTGTTAGTTTTTCTTTGAAGGTCTGATAGAATTCTGTGCTGAAACTATCTGGCCCTGGGTTTATGTTGTTGTTATTATTTGTTTGTTTTGGTGGAGGTTGTTTTGTTTGGTTGTTTTTGTTTTCTTTTGGATGGGAGACTTGATGACTGCTTCTATTTCCTTAGGGGATATAGGAATATTTAATTTATTTACCTGATCTTAATTCAGCTCTGGTAAGTGGAATTCATCAAGAAAATTGTTCATTTCATTTAGATTTTCCAAGGTTGTGACATATAGGCTTTTGAAGTAATACCTAATGATTATTTGAATTTCCTCATTGTCTGATATGTCCCCCTTTTCATTTCTGACTTAGTTGATTTAGTCTCTCTCTGCCTTTCAGTTAGCTCTCTTTAGTCTCTCTCTGCTTTTTAGTTAGCTTGGCAAAGTATTTGTCTATCTTCAACATAAAACCAGCCACACTAAATCTGTTGGAAGAAAAAGTGGGGAAGAGCCACAAATTCATTAGCACAGGAGACAACTTCCTGACTAAAACACCAACAGCTCTAAGATCAACAATTAATAAATGAAACCTCCTGAAACTGAAAACCTTCTGTACAGAACAAAACGACAGCCTACAAAATGGGAAAAGATCTTCACCAACCCTATATTCTCTAATAAAGGGCTAATATCCAGAATATATAAAGAACTGAAGAAATTAGACACCAACAAACCAAGTAATCTAATTAAAAAATGGGGTACAGAGATAAACAGAGAATTCTCAACAGAGGAATATCAAATGGCAGAGAAACACTTAAAATGCTCAACGTCAGCCTTGCTAGGCCACAGAAGAGGACATTGTAGCCTTTCCCGAAGAGACCTGATAAGCTAGAGTTAGATGGAAGGGGAGGAGGTCCTCCCCTATCAGTGGACTTAGAAAGGTTCAGGGAGGAGATGAGGGAGGGAAGGGCGGGATAGGGAGGAAATGTGGGAGGGGGCTATGGCTGGGATACAAAGTACATAACCTGTGATTAATATAAAATAAAAATGAAAAAAATGCTCAACATCTTTAGTCATAAGGGAAATGCAAATCAAAACAACTCTGAGATTCCATCTTATACCAATAAGAGTGGCTAAGATCAAAAATTCAAGTGACAACACATGCTGGATGTGGAGAAAGGGGAACCCTCCTCCACTGCCGGTGGGAGTGCAACCTGTACAACCACTTTTCAAATCAATCTATTGCTTTCTCAAAAAATTGAAAATATCACTACCTCAATATTCAGCTATACCGCTCCTGGGCTTATACCCCAAAGATGCCCTACCATTCAACAAGGACATTTGCTCAACTATGTTCATAACAGCTTTATTTGTAAAAGACAGAATCTGGAAATAACCTACATGTCCCTCAACTGAGGAATGGCTACAGAATGGAATACTACTCCGTTATTAAAAACAAGGAAATCATTAAATTTGCAATCAAATGGATGTAAATTGAAATATTATCCTGAGTGAAGTAATCCAGAAACAGAAAGACAGGCATGGTATATTCACTTATAAACAGATATTAGCCATATTCTATAATAGAAGAGCCATCTACAGACCTAAGGAAGCTAAACACTAAGGATGACCCTAGGGAGGATGCTTAGAATTCATTCATAATGGCAAACAGGATAGCACCAGAAGCAGTGGAAGAAAGGATATAGGATGAAATCCCATTATAGATGATCCTCTGAAAGGCTACACACAATAGAGGATGGAAGCACATGCTGAGACTCACAGCCAAACTGTGGGCAGAATGCCAGGAGTCTTATGGAAGAAGGTGAGGCAGGGTATAGAAATACATGGAGGGGACAGAAGACCCACAGGAGACCGATAAAACTTAGAAAGTCTGAGCCCAGGGGGTTCTACAGAGACTGGTACACCAACCAAGGACCATGAATGGAGAGGACCTAGACCCCATGCTCAGATGTAGCTGACTGGCAGCTCAGTCCCCATATGGGTGCTTGAGTAATGGGAGCGGAGGCTGCCTTTGTCATGAACTCAATTCCCTGCTCTTTGTTTACTTGCCCCTAGTGATGCAATCTTGCCAGGCCACAGAGGAAGAGGGTCCAGGCAGTCCTGATGAGACTTGAAAAGCTATGGGTAGATGGCAGAGGAGGAGAACTCCCCCTTTCAGTGGACTAGGGGAAGGGAATGAGGAGAAGATGAAAAGAGGGTGAGACTGGGAAGAGTTGAGGGAGGGGACTTCAATATGAATATATAATGAATAAATTTTGAAAAAATGTTCAACTTCCTGAGTCATCAGGGATATGCAAATCAAAACTACTCTGAGATTCCATTTCACACTTGTCAGACTAGATCAGATCAAAATCTCAAGTGACAGTGCATACTGACGTGGGGGTAGAGAAAAAGGAACACTCCTCCATTGCTGGTGGGAGTGTAAACTTGTATAACCACTTTGGAAATCAGTCTGGCACTTCCTCAGAAAATTGGGAATAGCTTTGTCTCAAGACCCCGGTACACCAGTCTTAGGTATACACCCAAACGATGCTCCACCATACAACAAGGACACTTGTTCAACTATGTTCTTAGCAGTTTTGTTCATAATAGCAACAATCAGGAAGCAACCAAGATGTCCCTCAACCAAAGAATGGATAAAGAAAATGTGGTACATTTACACAATTCAATACTACTCAGCTATTTAAAACAAAGAAATCATGAAATGTGCAGTCAAATGGATGGAACTAGAAAAGATCATCTTGACTGAGGTAACCCTGACACAGAAAGACACATGTGGTATGTACTCACTTGTAAGTGGATTGTAGCCATAAAGCATAGGATAAGCATACTACAGAGGCACAGACCCAAAGAAGATTAGTAACAAGGAACATTTAAGGGAGGATAGAAGAATCTCACTTGGAAAAGAAGAGAGAATAGATAGAGGATATTGGCCGAAGAGGGGAACAAGGTAGCAGAGGTAGAGAGTTAAGAGGATGGAGATCATACCTGGAGAGAGTGAGGGCTAGAGGAAAGAGGCCTGTAGAGAAAAGAGAAACTGAGGCTGTTTTATCTCTGTTACAAGCTGAAAACCTACGTTAGGGTAGACTCCTGGGAAGACATGAGAAGGATTCAAGCTGACACTTCTAGTAGCAGAGGCCATAGGGACTGAAAAATATACCCTTTAATTACGCTAGTCTTCTAGCAGAGGGAGGAGAGCCACCCACAAAAATTTTGACCCAAAATTTACCCTGCCTTCAAGATCTACAGAGATAAAGATAGATTGGAGAGTGAGGGAATGCCCAAACAATGCCTGGCATAACCAAAGACCCCACGATATGAGAGAGTATCAACCCCTGGCACTCTGCTAAGCTTGCAGACTGGAGCCTGTAACAGTTGTCCTCTGAGAGGCTCTACCCAGCAATGTCTTAAAATAGGTGCTGAGACTCACAGCCAAACATTGGGTAATGCATAAAAAGTCTTGTGGAAACGTGGGAGGGAAGAGAAAAGGACATGGGGGTGACAGGAGCTCTACAAGAAGACCAATAGGGCCAACTAAGCAGGTCCTAAAGGGGATTGCTGAGCTGAAGCAGAATCAATGATAAAGCACGAAACTATACCTTGGCCCCTTCAACTATGTAGCAGATGGGCAGCATAGACTTCATGTGGGTCTTCTAAGAAGGCAAATGAGGACTCCACTGGACAAGTACTCACTTTCCAGCTTTTCGAACACTTGACCTCTGGTGGGACTTCCTTGCCAGACCACAGGTGAAGAGGACATGCTGAGTCCTGATGGAAGTTGATAAGCTGGAGTGGATGGGACAGGGAGCTCCCCTTTTCTGACGAAAAGGGAAGGGTGGAGTGTGGAAGGAGAGAAGGTGGGACTGGGAAGGGAGGACAAATGGAGCTGCAAGGATGAAAAGTGAATAAAAAATTTTTAAATTCATGTTTTTTATGTATTATTTATTTACTTTACATCCCAAGGGTGCTCTCTGCCTCCTCTCAGCCCAGTTTCCCCTCCATCCCCCTTCCTCTTCCATTCCCCCAGAAAAGAGAAGCCACCCTCCCCTTGTATCAACCTTCCCCAGTACATCAAGTCACATCAGGACTGAACATGTCTTCATCCCCTGAAGCCAGACAAGGCAATCCTGCCAGGGAAAAGTGATTTAAAGCAGGCAATAGAGTCCATGTTAGAAACATCTCTTCCTGCTCCACTCGCCAAGAGCAATTGTGGGACATTTACACAATGGAATGCTACTCAGCAATTATAAACAAGGAAATCATGAGATTTGCATGCAAATGGTGGGAACTAGAAAAGATCATCCTGAGGTATCCCAGAAGCATAAAGACACACATGGTATATACTCACGTATAAGTGGACATTAGACACATAATGTAGGATAATCATATTAAAATCTGTACACCTAAAGAAGCTAAGCAATAAGGAGGACCCTGGGTACAGTGACCAATCCTCATTCAGAAAGGCAAAGAGGATGGACATTGGAAGAGGGAGAAAATAGGGAACAGGACAGGAGCCTAGCACAGAGGGCCTCTGAATGTCTCTACCCTGCGGGGTATCAAAGCAGAGGCTGAGACTCATAGCCAAACTTTGGGCAGAGTGCATTGAATCTTATGAAAGAGAGGGAGAAAGGAAGATCTAGAGGGAACAGGAGCTCCACAAGGAGAGAATAAAATCTGGGCCCAGAGGTCTTTTCTGAGACTGATACTCCAACCAAGGACCATGTATGGAGATAACCTAGAACCTCTGCACAGATATAGCCCGTGGCAGTTCAGTGTCCTAGTGGGTTCCCTAGTAATAGGAACAGGGACTGTCTCTGACATGAACTCAGTGGCTGGCTCCTTGATCACCTCCCCCTGATGGGGGAGCAGCCTTACCAGGCTATAGGGAAAGACAATGCAGCCACTCCTGATGGGACCTGATAGACTAGGATCAGACTGAAGGAGACCTCCCCTATCAGTGGACTGAAGGAAGAGCAAAGATGGAGGAGAGCAAGGGAGGGTAGGATTGGGAGGAGAGGAGGGAGAAGCTACAGGTGGGATACAAAGTGCATAAACTGTAATTAATAAAAAAATTAATGAATTTAAAAAAAAAGAAAAAGAAAATCAAGCTGCCCCATTGTCCCATGTATGCAGGGGCCCTAGGTCTAGACCATGCATACTCCTTAGTTGATGTTTCAGTGTCTGTAAAACCCCCATTGGACTGGGTTAGTTCCCTCTGTTGTTCTTCCTGTGAGGTTCCTGACCCCTCCAGGCTTTTCCATAATTCCCCCAATATTTCCACAAGATCCTCAGAGCTCCACCCCATGTTTGGCTGCAAGTCCTAGCATCTGTTTCTGTCTTCTGCTAGCTAGAGTCTCCCAGAAGACAGTCAAGTAAGACTAGTCTGCAAGCAAAGCAGAGTATTATTATTAGTGTCAGGAGCTAGCTCCCCACTGTGGGGTTGTTCTCAGGTTGGGCCAATTATTAGTTGGACTTTCCCTCAATCTCTGTTCCCTTTTTATAGGCAGGGTAATTTTTGGATTACAGGTTTTGCTGGTGGGTTATTGTTCCCCTCCTTCCACTAGTCCTGCCTGGCTAGGAGGTGGTCACTTCAGTCTTCATGACAGCCCCTGTTAAGATGTAACAAACACATTGTAAAATAAATTACGAATAGAGTCTCATTTAAAACCCCTCTCCTCAAAAAACATTTTAAAGTGAAGCTAACCAAGAAAAATAAAGATCTCTGAAATTAAACCTAAAACACTGAAGAATGAAATTTAACAATGGCATAATGTTAAATGATGGTATAACATCCCCTGCTCAAAAATTGTAGAACAAATATTGTTTAAAAAAATGGTTATAACATCAAAAGCAATCTGGAAATCCATCCATAACCACCCTTTGAAGTCCCAATGTCACTCTTCACAGATATTCATAAAGCACCTTTAAAATTCATATGAAGTAGTAAAGAGCATAGATATACAAAGCAATTGAACATAAGAATGATACTTAAGGGATTACCTATTTGATTTTAAGTTATATTATAAAATCACAATGAGTACAAAAGCACGGAACTGTCATGTAAGCCATTGCAATAGGACAGAGGACCAGGTACAAATGACATAAGTACAATCAACTGATTTTGGCAAATAAACTCATAAACTCTTTCTGGGAGAGGCAATAACTTCAACATACAATTCTGGGAAATTTTGACACCCACATGTAGACCAATGAAGCTAGATTCGTATCTTATCATCTATAAAACTTACTCCAAAGTATCAATAGAAAAAAGTAGCTTAAAAACTTCAAAATACCATCATAGGCAAAAACTTTCTGAAAAGGACTCCAGTTACTCAAGGAATAATGTCAAAAATTACTGAAATTATCCACCATCCCAGTCCTCAAACTATACTACAGAGCTATAATAATAAAAAGGAGCATGGTATTGGCACAAAAAAAAACATATATAAGTCCCATATCTAAGACTTCACAGATATGGATACTTGATTTTTGACAAAGAAGCCAAAATACCAGAGAAAAGATGCTATTTTCAGCAAATGTTCCTGGTCATAGTGGATGGCCACATGTAAAAAACTACAAACAGATCTATATATGTTACCCTGAACAAAATTCAACTCCAAGTAGATCAAGGACCTCAATATAAGTCCAGACACCTTGAAATTGATAGAAGAAATTGTGGAATAAGTTTGAGCTCATTGGCTAAGGAAAGAACAGAACACCAATAGCCTAGACATTAAGACCAATACCAATAACTGGGACTTGATGAAACTAAACAGCTTCTGTATGTCAAAGAACATCATTATTTAGGCAAAACAACAGTCTATAGAATGGTAAAATACCTTATCAACTGTACATGTGATAAAGAGTGTATCTAAAATACATAAAAAACTAAAAATGCTAAGCACCAAGAAATCCAATAACCCCATTTAAAAATAAAGTATGGAACTAAGCAGGGGGTTCTCAAAAAAAAAATGAAACACAAGTGGCTGAGAAACAGTTAAGAAGTGTTATAAGTCCTTAGCCATCAAAGAATTTCAAATAAAAAGTTCAGTGTCCAAGCGGGTTCCCTAGTAATGGGAACAGAGACTGTCTCTGACATGAGCTAATTGGTCTGTTCTTTGATCACCTCCCCCTCAGAGGGGTGTAGCCTTTCCAGACCACAAAGAAAGACAATGCAGCCATCCTGATGAGACCTGATAGACTAAGATCAGATGGAAGGGGAGGAGGACCTCCCCTATCAGTGGACTGAGGGAGGGGCATGGGTGGGGAAAAGGGAGGAAGAGTGGGATGGGGAGGGGAAGAGAGAGAGAGTTACAGAGAGGATACAGAGTGAATAAACTGTCATTAATAAAAATTTTAAAAGATTTAAAAGTACTTAGATATTCCATTTCAAACCAACCAAAATGGTCAAGATTAGTAAAAACAAATGACAACAGGCTTGTCATGATGTAGGGAAAGAAGAACACTTACTTGTGGCTGGTAGGAGCACAAAGTTGTGCAGCCACTCTAGAAATGGCTGTGACAGTTCATCAGGAAACTGTGAATAAGTTATAGCATTCTTGGGAGTATATACAAAGGATGCTACATCCAGTTACAGAGAGACACTTGCTCATCCTTGTTCATTGTTGCTCAATTCATGTTAAACAGAAATTGCAAACAGCCTAGATGTTCAACTGATCAATGAATAATGAAAAGGTGGCACATGTATGCAATAGAATATTATTTAGCTGTTAAAAATGAAATTGGTAGGTAAATGTATAGCACTATAAAAAACTCATCCAGAATGAAGGAACCCACACCCAAAATGCAATATTATGTTTTCATTTATATGTGAATGTTAGCTTTTCAGATTTTGGTATGTATGTGTGCTGCAGTCTTACAATTCTTTGTAAGGGAACTGGGTGATGACAGAATTTTCCAAGAAAGAAGAAAAAGAATATAGTGTAATGGAGAGACAAAGAAGAAACTAGAATAGAAGGATTAAACAATGATGGATAAAAATAAGGAAATTAATATTGGCAGAGACAACACACACTGAAGGTCATTTGAAAAAGCATGCAGATTTTCTGTAGAAATTTCCCAAAATACATACATATATGAAAGGAATCTAAATGGCGCTGTCAAATAATAAAGAAAAATATCCCAACTAGATATCGTATGCCACCAAGTAAAGCCTTCAGTGACAGGAATGGGTTACATCTTATTGAGTCCTTGGCCAGAGAGGCCCCATGGAAATCCCAAAACACCAAAGGCTATTTCCAAGGCTATTTGTTACTCTTCTCAATCTGATGGTAAGATTCTGTTGCTGAAAACTACACTTATGTCATCAAACACAGAGAAGTTAGGCTAGGGCTTCACTAGAACTTTTATCCCTACTGGCTAGTGTTCATCGTACTAACAGGTACTCAATACTGTACTAGAAGAGAAGTAATAATCAGTGAATGACAACTATGAATGCTGTGATCTCCAACAGTGACCTACCTGCAAGATATACTGGTGCAACAATGGCACAGGTGTTATGAGAGTATAATAATGATCTCATTGTATTTGAAGGCTCATTCTATGCAACAGAACCGGTATCTGATACTGCTAATGTGGCCAATAACATTAGACTAGGTCAGCCATGTACCTAGGGTTAAACACTATGATTTTGCTAAAAGAACATAACAATAAAAGACTCCTAATCACATACTGTCAAACCCATAGATCATTGCTTCACTCAGCAATTATCAGAGAATTCTTCTTGCATAGATAGAAATTAACATAGCTAAACACAAATAGACAATGTCCAGAAAGATAGTGACTTTAGAGTACCCGTTTACTGAAGATAGGATGTTTTTATCAAATCCCTCTTCTTAAAGTTCTGGGATCTATGTGGAAGAGTAAGTGCTAAGATCTTAAGATCCAGAGGTAATGGTTGACTCTAAGAAAACAGTTTCTTCCTGACACAACAGGACTGATGAACATGTGAATTTACCAATATTGTGGCAGTATGCACAAGGCCTGAAATCCTATATTTTGCAGCAAAGATATGGAACTAAAAGACTTTGTGTTAAGTGTAATAAATGAGACATAGAAAAGTAAATATTAAATATTACTTTTCATATTAAAATAAAAATAAGTTGATTTAAATGCAGGATAATGATTTTGAGGAACTGGAAATGATGGCAGAGATGGAGAGAAAGGGTACAGGAACAACAATTAGAATGACTGGAGCAAAGTGCAGAAAACGTGAAAATATCATAACAAAGTCCATTAATTTATGTAAGTAATGCATGTAAAAACAGCCATGAATAACACAAACCTAAAATCACTGAACCCATCATAATATAGGCAGACATTGAGCTCAGGCCTGTCTGGCAATTTAGTAAGACCCAATAAAAAAAAGAAAGAAAATGAGACAAAGGAATAAGAAAAGAGAAAAATATCTGAGTCAGGATCAACTAGAAGACTGTTGCAAGACTGCGTAAGCTGAAGCTGAGGAGACTTCCTCCTGTGTTCTTTGGACTGACTATGCACACAAGATGTCAACAAGTAAATTGTTCCTTCCTTGATTAGGAAATAAGAAGAAAATAGAAATCAGATCCCTATCTTCCTGTGTCATCACAGTTCCTGAAATCAGTTTGGAATTTTATAGCCAGAGTGACTAAAAAATAAAGAGAGAGAGAGAGAGAGACCAGATTAATGTACATGGTCAGAAGGAGAGGAACCTTCTCGCTAGGTGAAGGAACAAATCACCCTTTTATAGCGTTGTAATTGGAAAGTGGATTGTGAGGGTGAGGTGGAGAACAGAGTTAGGTGACCATGATGAGGGCAGGTATAGATGGTGAGCTTTCATGTATATGATGATGTAGGGTATAGATTGGGAGGGTGGGTGTTGGTGCAAATTATCTGGGATACTGTGGATCAAGCAAAGAAAACCATTTTATGGGTAAGTATCACAGATCATTTATGAGAAATGTATATCTCATCATACTAATTATCTCTCAGCCAATAAATAAATGTAGATTATGTAACTTGCAAGAAGTATATATGCAAAAATTAGGTCACAGATTGGAATATAGAGCAAAATACTAATTTTAAAATTAAAGGTTTTGATTTTAGTGAAATTAAAATAAAAACGTTGTCTTAGCTTAATAATGTGAAAAAATGCATTTCAAAGAGGGCTAGAAATAGAACAGGAGCATGCCAAAGAGGACCTATG
>CM053758.1:41659618-41682052 GCA_028658305.1 Pachyuromys duprasi
GACAGACTGGCTAGATCCCAGGGGAGGACTTTGCAGCCAGCCCTGAGGAGACATGATAAGTCGTGGTTGGATGGAAGGGAAGGAGGTCCTCCCCTCTTGGTGGACTTGGAGGGGGCGGGGAAGAAGGAGATGAGGGAGGGAGTGGGAGGGTAGGAGGGAATGGGGGAGGGGGATACGCCTGGGATTCAAAGTACCCAACTTGTGATTGAGATAAAAATAAATAAATTAAAAAAAATAAAAATAAAAAAAAAAATAAATTAATTAATTAATTAAAAAAAAAAAAAAAAAAAACAAAGAGGGCTAGAAATTCAGCATGGGGATGTATCAGAAAAATTAAAGGAAAGAGAAATAAGAAAGCATTAATAAGCCTCTTGGTCCCATACACTACTGGGGCTGAGCATCACTTAAATCTGGACTATTCCAGCGGTTATAGTTAAAGAGAACTTTGACAAAATCTTTGACACAAATCCAAAGCTTCACAAGTCCTACAGATATAGAGCTGCTAACTGAGACTTGACACTTTCTCTGACAGGTCCAATGAAGGAGGTATAGTCTGAATGAACTAGTTTAGGCATGATTGACTAGGGTTATGTTCACTTTTGTCTTATCATTTAGTCCAATGGAAGAAAAAGAAAATCACAAGAGTCCACAGATGAATAATGTGGATTTAAGTCTTCGTGGCAAACCCATATCCAACAGTCTCTACAGCTCATCAGACACTAGAGCCCCAAAACCAGTGGCCTGCAGTGTATGGATGGGCAGACGCCTTTCCACCAGGTTTTGAAGTTCAGCATTTATCCCCCAAAGCTACAATTAAGACCTTTCCAGTTTCTTAGTGCCTTGACCTCTGGGGTTTTCCACTGGAGTTCCACAAATCTCACTACAGAAACCGAGTCCACAAAAATTCTGCAAAAAAAAAAAAATCACTTTATTCTCAGCCAGAATAAGACCCCTATTTGAATTCTCATTTCCTCAAAACCTTTCAAAATTGGAACTGATCATGGAAAGCTTGAAATATTTCAGTCTCCATTTCAAATCCCAGTGTACCCTGAGTAGTAGAATCAGGCACTTGTCATATTGAAAGTTAAAACTGGGGTAATCCAAGGTGGCATTGCCACCCAGGCCTGATATCCGAACAGCAGCTCTGCAGTGAGAACAGGGCTGGATACAAAATTAACAACAACAAAAAATGAATAGGTCTACTGCATACAAAAGACAAACTGGCTGGAAAAGAAATGAGAGAAACAATAGCCACAAAATAAACCCCATAAAATATCTTGGTGTAACTAACCAAGCAAGAGAAAGACTTGTATGAAAAATCTTCAAGTCTCTGAAGAAAGAAATCGATGAAAATATGAGAAGATGGAAGGATCTGCCATGCTCATGGATTGGTAGCATTGACTTAGTAAAAATTACCATCCTACCAAAAGCAATCTACAGACACAATCAAATTCCGATCAAAATACCAGCACAGTTTTTTTTTTACAGACCTTGAAAGAAAAATACTCAACTTCGTATGGAGAAACAAAATACTCATGATAGCTAAAACAATTCTGTTCAATAAAAGATCTTCTGGATGTATCTCCATCCCTAATCTCAAGCTATATTATAGAGCAACAGTAATACAAACTGCATGGTACCTGTATAGAAACACACTAGTGGATAAATGGAATAAAATCAAAGACCCAGAAATAAACCCACATACATATAGATACTTGAATTTTGACAAAGAAGGCAAAATCATACAATGGGAAAAAGACAGCATCTTCAACAAATGGTGCTGCTCTAACTGGATGTCTACATGTAGAAAATGCAAATAGATCTATATGTATCACCCTGGAAACCAAGTAAAGTCCAAGTGGATCAAAGACCTCAACATAAAATCAGACACACTAAATCTGTTAGAAGAAAAAGCAAGGAAGAGCCTTGAACTCATTGGAACAGAAAAATCTTCCTAAACAGAACACCAACAACACAGGCTTTAAGATCAATAATCAATAAATGGGATCTTTTGAAACTGAAAATCTTCTCTAAAGCAAAGGACACTGTCAAGAGAACAAAGCAACAGCCTACAGACTTGGAAAAGACCTTCACTTACCTATATCAGAGGGCTAATATCCAGAATATTTAAAGAACTGAAGAAATTATAACACCAACAAACCAAGTAATCCAATTAAACATGAGCTACAAATGTCCTTGTTGTATAGTTGAGTATATTTTGGATATATGTGTAGGAGTGGTATAACTGGATCTTGATGTAGCACTATTCATAATTTCCTGGAAACGCGCCAGGTTGATTTCAAAAGTGGTTGTATAAGTGTACACTCCCACCAGCAATGGAGGAGGGTTCTTTTTTTCCCAAATCCTCTCCAGAATATGTTGTCACTTGAGTTTTTAATTTTTAATTTTCTTTTTTATATTAATTACAGTTTATTCACTTTGTATCCCAGCTGTAGTCACTTCCCTAATTCCCTCCCAATCCCACCTTCCCTACCTTCCCTCCTTCCATGGCCTTATCCAAGTCTACTGATAGGGGAGGTTCTACTCCCCTTCCATTTGACCCTAGACTATCAGGTCTCATCAGGACTCACTACATTATCTTCTTCTGTGGGTTGGTAAGGCTACTCCCACCTTAGGGGAAGGTGATCAAAGAGCCAGGCACTGAGTTTATGTCAGTGACAGTCCCTGTTCTCCTTACTAGAGAACCCACTTGGACACTGAGTTGTCATGGGCTACACCTGTGCAGGGGTTCTAGGTTATCTCCATGCACAGTCCTTGGTTGGAGTATCAGTCTCAGAAAAGACCCCTAAGCCCAGATTGTTTGGTTCTGTTGCTCGCCTTGTGGAGCTCTTGTCCCCTCCAGGTCTTTCTATCTCCCCCTTATTTCATAAGATTCCCTGCACTCTGCCCAAAGTTTGGTTAAGAGTATCAGCATCTGCTTTGATACACTGCTGGGTAGACTCTTTCAGAGGCCTTCTGTGGGAGGATCCTGTCATGTTGCCTGTTTTCTCCGTCTTCCAAGTTCCTGAGTTTTTATCTTAGTCATTCTGATGGGTGTAAGTTGAAATCTCAGAGTAGTTTTGATTAGCATCTCCCTAATGACTAAGGACATTAAGCATTTCTTTAACTGTTTCTCTGCCACTCGATATTCCTTTATTGAGAATTCTCTGTTTAGCTCTGTACCCCACTTTTTAATTGGATTTCTTCATTTGTTGCTGTTTAACTTCTTGAGCTCTTTATATATTCTAGATATTAGCCCTCTGTCAGATATAGGGTTGGTGAAGATCCTTTCCCGGTCGGTAGGCTATCGTTTTGTTCTGATGACAATGTCTTTGCTTTACAGAAGCTTTTCAGTTTCATGAGGTCCCATTTATTGATTGTTGATATTAGAGCCTGTGTTGTTGGTGTTCTGTTCAGGGTGTTGTTTCCTGTGACAATGAGTTCCAGGCTCTTTCCCACTTTTTCTTCTAACAGGTTTAGTGTGTCTGACTCATAGCAGCTCTATTCATAATAGCCAAAGCTGGAAACAACCTAGATGTTCCTCGATGGAGGAATGGATTCAGAAATTGTGGTACATTTACAAAATGGAATAATACTCAGCAATTAAAAAGAAGGAAATCATAAAATTTGCAGGCAAATGGTTGGAGCAGAGAAAGATTATCTTGAGTGAGGTAACCCAGAAGCAGAAAGATACTCATGGAATATATTCACTTAAAATTGTATATTAGCAAAATAATACAAGATAAACATATTAAAATTACAGACCTAAAGAAGATAAATAACAAGGAGGACCCTAGGGAGGATGCACAATTCTCATTCAGAAGGGCAAATCAAATAGATACCAGAAATGGTTGAAAAGAGGAAACAAAACAGGAGCCTACCATAGATATCCTCTGAAAGACTCAACCTAACAGGGATCAAAGCAGATTCTGAGATTCATAGCCAAACTTTGGGCAGAGTGCAGTGTGTCTTATTGTAGAGTTAGTGTGTTCAGATGGGGGCATAGAAGAACCTAGAGAGGACAGGAGCTCTATAAGTAGACCAACAAAGCCAAATTATCTAGGCTCATAGGGGTCTGCAGAGACTGCTGCATAGACCAAGGACCATGTATGGAGAGGATATAGACCCCCTGCTCATATGTAGCTAAGAGGCAGCTCAGTCTTCATGTGGGTTCTCTAGTAAGGGGAGCGGGTGTTATTTGTGATGGACTCTGTTGCCTGCTCTTTGATCACTTCTCCCTGGTGCTGAAGAATTGCCAGGCTACAGAAGAAGAGAATCCAAGCAGACCTGATAAGGCTTGATAGGCAAGGAGCAGTATAAGTAATGTCATTCTGTTTTGAGAGTGTAGATTAGAGTCAAGATGGTGATTTCAGTCATATTTAAGGAAAATAAGACTTTACAATGTATTAGTAGAGCGGGTTGAAGCTCTTGCGGTGACTTTTCAAGAATTCATTTTTCTCCTTTGTTTTCCTCCCATTCTGTAATATGCAGCTTTTTTTTTCCTGGTTTTTGGCCCAGTTCCAGACTTTTCACAACTCTGCTAAAACATTATAATGTATAGGCCACAGTTACTCCCATCTTTACCTTAAAGCATATATCAACTTCAAAAGTTATATATATTTTATATTATAAGCTACTGGAGACAGGTATTCTCCAAATAGCATTGTTTGTGTCAATAATCCTAGCCATAGATGTAGATTATACTGGAGTAGTTCTAGAGACAACCATTATTCATTACAAAAAAGCTTTCATATATGAAACAATCCTATAGACATTTACAATTCTATAGATCTTCATAAGAGTATCAGTTATAAGGCGGCATAGCCACAGGATACACTGGGACTAACCATTCAGATAGATCATAGATGACTTTAAAAGTAATAAGAGCATTAGCCTATGCAATAATTTATGCAGTACCTCTACGAGTTCTGGTTCATGTTAGAAGGAAATAAATGTTCCATTTGCACATTTCTCAGAATACTAGTAGCAGATCACAGAATTGCCAGCCTGTTAACAATTAGCATGAAGCACATTTTCATCTAATATAAGGTAAGCAAATTTATCATGGGACAGGTGAGGTTTGTCTTAAGTAGTAAAAAAACAAAAGCAAAACCAAGAACCATATGTGAAGTGGGGTTGGGGAGTACAGACAGAGAAAACTAGAAGCAGGGCCCTGATTTTAAGGAAATTGTGTCTTCTCTCTCCACTCTACCAAGCCCCATTCTTTCACATTTATTATAAAATCCATATTCATATTAAGCAGGAGTTTCTTTTTAATGATAATTAAAGACTTTTCTAGCCTAAGAGTTGTATCTTTTGCCTTGCCAGTCTTCTACACTGATGGACAAGCAGAGAGAACTTTGAACCAGACTTTTAAAAAAAAGCAGAAGCTAAATTTTTCAAATATGAGACCTTTAACCCTACTATGAGCCCATTTAATTCTGGGTTAAGCATCTGCATTCACTTCGTTATAATTCCATAAGGCAACAGAATTTTTCAGAGCAAAATAAAATTCTTCAGTGCAAAGAGACTCTTCAGCTGGCAGAGAAAGTCAGGCATGCATTGTTCAGTGCTTTAATTAAAGAGATATTATTTCCAAGTCTTTTTAAAGCTGAAGAAAAGTGATTTGGGGCCAATTTCAAACTTATTCATTTATTACAAGCCAGAAGTTCATTATTTGTGGGAAATGTTCTGGAAAATTTCTGACTAAGATGAGAAGGGCCACTTCTCTGCTGTTCCAAGTGTCAAACAAAAAGAGGTCTTTATCATTAAAGCTTTTGTCTGCAAAGATTAAAATTCCTCACTGCTGGATGTGACGGCATTACTCTTCTATAGTGTAGAAAAACAGGTCACACATTCAATTTTATCTCAATGAACTTAGCAATGTCTATTTCATCTTTATGCTTTGGGATACTGGGGAAAACAGAATGAGGAAAATAGCTTGTTAAATGTAGCCATCAAAATAGAGTATGAGTCCCCATGGTTTTCATGCCCTGAATGAAGTTCTACGGTTATAGGGATAAGGAAAATGATGCAGATGTGCACTTTAATGGGGTTTAATCAAAAGATCTCAGAAACCTGATTTTTTTCTCTTACAGATAATGTGTTTGGCCAAGTAGATCCACCTGAAATGGGCTTTGTTATGTGATTTGTTTTGCTTAAAAGCAAAGAAACAATTATTTACATAAGATAGGCAGGGTACCAACAGACCAATAGAAGGCAAATCATGAGTTCATTGGGGGTTACTTACTGAAACATGGTGACTAAAAGGCAACTATGTCACCAAGAAGTTCCGTTTATAACATACAGACACCACTAAAGAGTCGGGCTCCAGATGCCTGCATGTAGCACTAAAAGCTTCAACACTGAAGACTCCTACCTTCTACTCCACTGTTGGCATCTTATATAATATCAGGGGCAGGAAGGGCTTCATGGGGATCTTATGAAACCTTCTTGAGTAAAGCTAACACATTAGGTCTCTTGTGGGTGGTCATCAATCATAACTATTCTTCAAAAGGCAATGGTGCCATCAGAGATGTCTCTGCTTGACATCATAGGGGATGACATCATGGTGCCTGAGATTCTGTACCTTTGGGGTTTGTAAATCTCATTACACAAGTTCACACAAGGGTAGACATCTAGAAAAAAATCTCTTGGAAATTGAAGAGATGTGAAACCAGCCTTGGAGCCAGTGCTTGCATCATTCATATGAGGAGCTGTTCATTTCCAGCATGAGGGTTGACCATGTCATCCAACACTTTCCTAGAAGCAAAACTATTTTCAGATAGGTAGCTAAACTTCCAACTAAGTAAAAAAAATCCTAAGATCATCATTTTGAGGGATATATGCAAACTGGAAGTACAGCACATAAGCACCGTCTGATGGCTTCTTCACCTTATGGCTTTGGATTTGTCTCCGGAAAGTGAACAAGAGTCCACATGAAGCTTGCTTTGTGGTTGTGCAACATATTCCTTGCAAAGAGGTAGTAAGAGTCGGAGAGAAAAAGTTCTCCTAGTTTATCATCTCCTGTAGCTTGAGGTCCAGGAACTATGACATTGACAAAAATCATTTACTCATTGGATATGCTACTGGGAGACTGCTATGGAAAACAGGCTCTAGGACAGAGATTAACATTCATGAAGAACATTCTTGGAATCTATACCTACAGGAGAGTGAGAAAAGACAAGACATGACAGAGGGAAGCCTCATGATCTGAGGGTCTTTCAAGGTTGAATGCTCTGGGAGAGGGTAATGACTTTGGGTATGGGATAATAGCAGAGAAAGAACCTTGTTGAAAATTGTTATCTTCTATAGCACCTTCAACCTCAGGACATGGTTTTTGGGTTTTTTTGGATTTTTGTTTGTTTGTTTGTTTCTTTGTTTGTTTGTTTTTATTCTTGAAATCATGGTAGATAATACTGTATCCTCCAGAGGGGTGTAGTAGGTGTGAGGGGCAGAGCCTTCACTCATGGTTCCAATCTTTGCAGGGTAAAGATATAAGAAAACAAGTATTGTAGCAGAGATGATTCATTTGAGGATGTATAAACATCAAAGCAATGTAGAAAATAGGTGCTGATAAGTAGATTCTCTTCACCCTGGCCTCTCCTTAATGCTACTAGAATGAGCTGTGTCTGAGGTGGACGTAGAAATTCACATCAAAATTGTATAACCTTGAAATGGGAAAAGAATATTCACAGTAAAGAAACTTGGCAAGCAAAACCTAACCAAGGGACCTAGCATAAGAAAACCAGCAACACTATGTAGGTGTTATATATCATTGGCATCACATGATATGGAAGAAAATTTATGACTGGGAACCAATTTCCATAACTCAGAACTCCAGCCTAATTATATACAAATAAATCATAGAACCACGAATTGAGTGTTTCTAGACAACTAGAAACTATTCCTTAAAATGACCAAAGAAACACTAGAAAGTACCATGGAATAGAAGAAACATTAGAATTAAATACAATACAGAACAGAAAAAGGACACTGATGTAAAAGAAACCTAACGGTGAGCAGGAGAGATGGTTTAGTACTTAAGAACACTTGTTTTTCTTGCAGAGGAGCTGGGGTCAAGTCCCAGGATTTATACAGTAACTCGCAATTGTCCATAACTTCAGTTCTAGAGGATAGAAGGTCCTCTTCTGACCTCCATAGGCATGCACATGGTACACAGACATGCATTCAAATAAAATATTTATACACATAAAAGAAAATAAATATAAAAGACAAAAATATTGGTACTTACACAATTACTGGTTTTTATTTGACGGTAATATAGTAGTTTACTACTTTTTGCTTAAAAGAAGCTAGATGTAAAATCTCAATATTATATTTGCAACTTTTCTATAAATCAAAAGTTACTATAAAAGTTAAGATTTGTTAGGAAAGTAACAAGATTCTTATTTTAAAATTTATATGTAAAATAACATGACCATGGTTAAACAAGTCATCTTTGTTTTTATTAATTTATATTTTGCTTGTTGATTTTATATGTTTATGGTATACATGCATTTATTATGAAGTAACTCAATTAAGCTGAAAAACATATGGTAGTGTTAATGACCATGTCTTCCCTAAGTTCAGATGTTTAAATACTTGGTCCTCAATTGATACAGCCTTGTTGGAGGAAATACGTAACTGGGGGCAGGACTCGAGGGTTTAAAGACCCATGCCATTGTTGTCTCTCTTTGTTTTTGATCCTTCAGCTTCCTGCTCCAGCCACCATGCCTGCCATCCTGAACATTTATTCCTCTGAAACTGTAAACCCAAATAAACCCTTTCTTCTGTAAGTTGCTTTGATTATAGCAATTTATCACAGGAATAGAAAAGTAACTAAAATATCATGCAATACCTCAAATGCATTCAGATGAGACCACTGCGGTGAGAACTCATTTAGCAGGAAGGGAGGCTTGAGGCTGCAGGTGACAGTCATTCCAGGTACTTCCTCTCCTGTCATAAACACATAATGTGCAGTAAAGTCATACCAGTGAAGCACATGTGGCTGACCCATGAGAGTTAGCTAAACCTTTGGAATATCTGCTTTGCACTTCAGTAGATTCTAAAAAAAATAGTTTGTTTCATCACTATTTTGTTTTACAATATTTAATATTTTCATTGTAGGAATTTGACAAACAATGGTTGAACACAGCACAGTATATTCCATAACACTTTGATATATACAAACTTAATGATTACACAATCCAATTACTTAATGTCACATCATGTTTCAAATTCTACTTCTACTTTAAGTTGTTCACCTTACAACACTCATGCTCACAGGCAATACTAATGATTTTACTTTCTTCTCTGAACAGAACTGTTTTAAACTCTACATATAAAGTCATTCAAGAAGTATTCTTCTGTGTTTGGTAAGGCTTATTTCACTTGGCATAATGATCTTCAGATTCACCCATACTGTTGTAGAGGGTAAGGTTTCATTATTTATAGCTGGAATAATGGCTTAACGGCTTAATATTCTAAAATTCATCTTCTGTCACTCCAAGATCAGAATTAATGTATTGAATAAAGACTTTGAGAGAGAGAAAGTGTGGAAAGAGACAGCTGGAATTAGGAGGCATTTGCAGGGCAGTATGAAAACCCAGTGCAGTGGAAACCTTCTTGAATCTATGAGGGTGACTCTAGAGAGAAGTAGTATTGGAGGATATAATCTAAACTGACCATTTTTGTAGCAGTCAAGGCTTCCCGTGAAGACACTGACTGTATTCAGTTGAAATGTTAACAAAAGGTGTGCACAGAGAGCCCTAAACAACCCAGGCTGATGTTAGGAGAGAGAATCACTCTCCAAAAATGACAACAGGGACCCATTGGTAAGGACAATATCTACACAGCTCATTGAATGTATAAAGGTTGAGTAGGTGCCTACATGGAGCCTTCAGCCCTGATGTCTATGGAAGACTGTTTATGTAGGAACTACCTACCATCTCTGGCTCTTACAATCCTTTTATTTCCTTTCACTGAGTCTTAAATGGAAAGTTTGAGTAAAGATATATCCTCTAGTATTGAATACATGAATCTCTTTCACTCTGATCACATTGTCTATTTAAATATCTGTATTAATTACTATCTACTGCAAGAAAGTTCTCTGATAAAGGTTGATTAATGCACTGATTTATGGGTATAACATATCATTAGAAGAAATTTTATTACTATATTTTTAGTAAGATATTACCATTGGGTTTTCCCCGGGGTCAATGGTCTCTCTTGTATCAAGTGCTTGGCCACTTTAGCAAAGTCGGGTATGAATTTCATATCATGAACATGGGTCCTAAATCCAATTATGGAAGTAGTCTGTCACTCCCATAACATGTGTGCCATTGCTACACCAGCACATCTTATATACAGGTCATTGTTATAAGTCTCAGAATTCATAGCAGGGTGCTATTAATTATTACTTTTATTGCTTAGTAGCATGCAAAGTATCTTCAATCGCCAAGAATACTAGTCAATTAGGGTCAAGTTTCTATTGAGCACAAGCTTGATTTCTCCTTGTTCAACTGCATCTATAAGTGGTGTTTCCAGGAATAGAACCATACTTTGGGTTATGGAGGTTAATAAATAGTATTATATACAATATACAAAGTATATAAATATACAGTAATATGTAAAGTTTGAAGAGGGTTAGGGGACCCATTTGGCAAAAGACCCAACAAGATATAACTAACTTATTCCTGCTACTGGGGTTTTACTTAGAAGTATAAAATATCTATCTTGGGCACTACCTTTACTGTTTTATGGTTACATAATAGTTTAAATCCATTTCATATATAATATATTTTAGGCAGCTTCTAAATTAGTATAGTGTTCTACTAACAGTAGTTGTCCCACATACTTCAGTTATAAACATTGGAGAAATCAAGCTTCTATTGACTTAGAATCCCTACTAGATAGCTTTCATGGTGCTGGAAGTTCATAGGCATTCTTTGGAAAAATAGTTATCAATCTCACCCAACTGTCTACCTTGTAAGTTATAGTAACAAATGACCTGGTAAGACATGTCCACCAGAGATATTAACCAACTACATTTTTATTAGGTTTAAGGCCCACTCCAGAAGTTTAACTCATATTTGGAACCCATACCTAAGAAACTAACTTATCTACCAAGACATAGATAGTAATTGTCACTTATCCAAAGTCAACTTGTACAGAACACTATGGTCTAAAGGACAGTAACAATATTTTCTATTTGTCTTGACTTACTCCTAGTGAATCTGAGTCTATACAGTTGATATACAGGAAATTCTCAACAAAGTCTAGCTAAAGTATTCTTGTCAGTTCATGTTAATCTACACACATGATCACAATATTCTCAAATAGGTAATGAGATCTAGAATACAAATATTTATTGCCTAAAACAAGGAGACATATATTTTATTTTATGTATTTTTAAAGAGAATAATATTTATTAATGAACATATATACCATGTAGAAAAAACTTAATTTAGAGAGAGCCCCTAAGTGGAATAATACAGTGATGGCCTCTTTTCTCTATTTCTTTACTGCTATGAAGTAAAATATCACTCTTTCAAATATTCCTTCCAAAATGTTCTCCAGCACTACAGTTTGCTAAACTACAGATTCAGCAAACAACAACAATGAAACAGAATCCTTGAAAACATGAGCAAAGCTAAATCTTTCCTTTGTAAAAGATGACCATCTCAACATCAGAGACAGTACCTCAGAGTAAAAATCTAGAAACTTGTTTTCCAAGCAAATAGACCCAAGAAGCAAGCTGAAGGAGCCATTCTAATATCTAATAAAATAGACTTTTAACAAAAATTAAACAAAAGATATGGAAAAGAACATTTCATACTCATCAAAGTAAAAATCCACCAAGATGGCATCCATAGATGGAATATCTATGTGCCGAATGTAAGAGCACCCACATTTGTAAAAGATAGGTTACTAAATCTTAAATCACACATTGAACCCTACAGAATAATAATGGGAGACTTCAACATTCAACTCTCACCAATGGACAGGTCATTCAAACAAAAACTAAAAAAAGAAATAATGGATGGTTAAAATGTACCTACTAGATACCTATAAAACAAATCACCCAAACACACACACACACACACACACACACACACAAACACCTCACAGAACCTTCTCGAATATACTTGGTCACAAAATATATTTCAAAAGATACAAAAATGTGAAATAACCCCTTCTATCTTATCAGACTACCATGGATTAAAGCTGGGTTTCAACAACAACAGAAACAACAGAAAGCCTAAAAATGCATGGAAACTAAACTAATCTCTACTTAACAACCATTGGGTTAGAGAAGAAATAAAGAAAGAAATTAAAGATTTAATAGAATTCAATGAATATGAAAACAAGACCTTCCCAAACTTAGAGGATACAAGAAAAGCAGTGCTAAGAGGAAAGTTCATAGCACTAAGTACCTTCATAAAGAAAGTGAAATGATCTGATATTAGCAACTTAACAGCACACCTGAAAGATCTAGAACAAAAAGAAGCAAAAGCACACAAGAGGAAATGTCAGGAAATAATAAAACTAATGACTGAGATCAACAAATTAGAAACAAAGAATTAACAAAACCAGGAATTGGCTCTTTGAGAAAATCAACAAGATAGACAAACCCTAAGCCAAAATAACAAATGGCAAGAAGACAGTACCCAAATTAACAAAATCAGAAATGAAAAGGGGAGCATAACAAGAGATACCAAGATAATCTAAAGAATCATTAGGTCTTATTTCAAACACCTGTAGTCAACAAAATTGGAAAATGTAAACAAAATGGTGATAGACACCACATTGCAAAGTTAAATTAAGATGATTTTGGACAAACAATTTAAATAAACCTATAACTCCTAAGAAAATAGAAGCAGTCATGAAAAGTTTTCAAAAAAAGGGGGGGGGGGATGGATGATTTTATCTCAGAATTCTACCAGACTTTCAAAGAACCATTACTACCAATACTCCAAGAGTTATTCCACAAAACATGAACAAAAGTCATATTGCCCAATTCTTTCTATGAAGCCACAGTCTCCCTGATATCTAAACCACTCAAGGACTCAAAAAAGAAAGAGAATTTCAGAACAATTTTGCTTATGACCACAAATGCAAAAATACTCAATGAAATGCTCACAAATAGAATCCAAAACATCATCCATTATGTCAAAAAAAATCATCCATTATGACCAAATAGACTTCATCCCAGAGATGCAGGGATAGTTAAATATATGAAAATCAATCAACATAATATACTATATAAATAAACAGAAAGAAAAATATAATCATCTGATTAGATCCTGAAAAATCCTTTTACAGAACCCAACACCTCTATTAAAGCCTTGTAGAGATCAGGAATACAAAGCACATACCTAAATACAATAAAGGCAATATACAGCAAATTGATAACCAATGTCAAATAAAATAGAGAGAAACTTAAAGCAATTTCACTAAAATCAGGAACAAAGCAGGGCTTCCCACTCGCTCTGTATCTATTCAATACCTGAAGTATTAGTTAGAGCAATAAGACAACCAAAGAAGAACAAGGGAATATACAAATTATAAAGAAGTCAAAGTATCACTGTTCTCAGATGAAATGATAATATACATAAGTGACCCCAAAATTTTTACCAGAGAACTCCTACAGTTGATAAACACCTTAAGCAAAGTGACTGGATACAAAATGAATTCTAAAAAACATATCCAAACCATAAAAACATGCTAGGAAAGAAATTAGGGAAAGACGACCTTTCACAAAGGACATTTTGACAAAGGAACCAAAACCATATGATGGGGAAAAAAAAAGACAGTATCCTCAACAAATGGTGCTGGCCTAACTGGATGTCTACATGTAGAAAAATGCAATAGATCCATATTGTTCATCCTGCATAAAAGTCAAGTCCAAGTGGATCAAAGACCTCAATATAATACCATGAACACTAAAGATATTAGTAAAGAAAGTGGGAAAGAGCTTGAACCCATTGACACAGAAGGCAACTTTCTGGAGAAAATACCAGCAGCTCAGGCTCTAAGATCAACAATTGATAAATGGAGCCTCATGAAACTAAAAAGCTTCGTTTAAGCAAAGGAAACTGTCAATAGAATAAACTGACAGTCTACAGATTGGGTAAAGATCTTCACCAATCCTACATGTGATATAGAGCTATTATGCAAAATACATAATGAGCACAAGAAACCAAACATCAATAAAAATATTTTAAAATGGAGCACAGAGCTAACAGAGAATTCTCAACAGAGGAATCACAAACGGCAGAGAAACACTTAAAGAAATGTTATGTACCATTCGATATTCCTTTATTGAGAATTCTCAGTTTAGCTCTGTACCCTATTTTTAATTGGATTACTTGATTTGTTGCTGTTTAAATTCTTGAATACTTTATATATTCTGGATATTAGCCGTCTGTCAGATGTAAGGCTGGTGAAGATCCTTTCCCAATCTGTAGGCTGTCATTTTGTTCTGATGACAGTGACTTTTGCTTTGCAGAAGAATTTCCGTTTCAATAGGTCCCATTTATTTATTGTTGATCTTAGAGCCTATGCTGTTCGTGTTCTGTTCAGGAAGTTGTCTCCTGTGCCAATGAGTACAAGGCTCTTCCCCACTTTTTATTCTAACAGGTTGAATGTGTCTGATTTTATATTGAGGTCTTTAATCCACTTGGACTTTAGTTTTGTGCAGGGTGATAAGTATGGATCTATTTGCATTCTCTACCTATAGACATCCAGTTATACCAGCACCATTTATTGAAGATGCTATCTTTTTCCATTTTGTGGTTCTGGCATTTTTGTCAAAATTCAGGTGTCCATAAATGTGTGGGTTTATTTCAGGGTCTTCTATTAGATTCCATTGATCAACCAGTTGGTTTCTATGCCAGTACCATGCAGTTTTTTAGTTCGACCCTGAGATTTCACCTTACACCCATTAGAATGGCTAAGATCAAAACCTCAAGTGACAACACATGCTAGAGAGGATGTGGAGAAAGGGGAACTCTCCTCCATTGCTGGTAGCAATGTAAATTGTACAACCACTCTGGCAATCAATCTGGTGCTTTATCAGACAAGTAGGAATAGTGCTACCTAAAGATCCAGCTATACCACTCCTAGGCATATATTCAAAAGATGCTCAAGTATACAACAGGGACATTTGTTCAACCATGTTTCTAGCAGCTTTATTTGTAATAGCCAGCACCTGAAAACAACCCAGATACCCCTCAGGTGAGAAACTGATACAGAAATTGTAATACGTCTACACAATGGAATACTACTCAGCAATTACAACAACAACAACAACAAAAAAGAAATGATGAAGTTTGCAGGCAAATGGTGGGGTCTGGGAAAGATCATTCTGAGTGAGGTATTCCAGAAGCAGAAAGACACACAGGGTACATACTCATTCATAAATGGATATTAGACATATAAATATAGGTTAACCATACTAAACTCTGTACATCTAAATAAACTAATCAAGAAGGAGGACTCTGTCTAAGAGGCTCAATCCGCATTCAGAAAAGCAAAGAGGATAGACATCAGAAGAAGGAGAAAACAGGAAACAGGAGAGTAGCCTACCACAGAAGGCCTCTAAAAGGGTCTACCCTGCAGGGTATCAAAGCAGGGGCTGAGACTTATGGCCAAACTTTGGGCAGAGTGCAGGGAATCTTATAAAAGAAGTGGGAAATAGTAAGACCTGGAGAGGACGGGAGCTCCACAAGGAGAGCAACAGAACCAAAAAATATGGGCACATCAGTCTTTTCTGAGACTGATACTCCAACCAAGAACCATGCATGGAGATAACCTAAAAACCCTGCACAGATGCAGCCCATGGAAGAGTGCAGTAGACCTTATGAAAGAAGAGGTAGATAGAAAGACCTGGAGGGGACAGGAACTGTTTGTGTAGCTTACTTTTTAATTGGGTTGTTTACTTGGTGTTTAGCTTTTAGACTTCCTCGTATATTGTAGAGATAAATCCTCTATCAGATCTTCTCCACTTTCAGCTGACAAAGATTTTTACTGTTCTGAGGGTCATCTGTTCATTCAGTAAATCATTTACTTTGCAGTACAGAAGACTTTTAATTCTATTAATACCATTAATTTGCTTACTTACTAAATAAGTAGAGTTCTATTCAAAAAGTTTTTATCTGAGCCTATATCCTGACTCTGTAATCATTCTTCCAGAGGTTTTAGAGGTTTGGCTATAACAAGATATATTTCACCAACTTGAAATTGTCCTCTGTTCAGGATGTAAGAAAAGAATCATTTTGTATTTCTACAAGGAGTTATTCAGGTTTTCCTAAAACATTTGTTAAAGATGTCTTTTCTCTGATGTATGTTTTGGGGTTATTTGCTAAAAATCAGGTGGATGTTGATTCATAAACTTGTATCTGTGTCCCCCATGGCCTTTTAAATTGTTATTCCACAGCACTTTAAATATTCCCTATTGCACAAGTATTTCTCTTCCTGGGATAAATTAATTCTGATGTATTGTATTTTGGGATCCTTATAGAAAGGATGAATGAAATAAGGAAGATGTAAAAATAGAGATAGAATTGATGAATTAAACTCAATTTGAAATTATAGTGGAAATAAAAACTCAATAAGGTTAATAAAACTTCAAAAGAAAGTCTCACCTATAAAGCAGATCATGTGGGAAGCAGACAATCTGGGGTAGAAGACAAGGTCGAGGAATAGTTTCACTTGATAATGGCCTACAATAAAATTAAATATAAATATGGACAGAAAAGAGGAGAGCCCTGGAACACTATGAAAATACCCAAACTTTGACACAGAAAGAGACAAACACCATAGGAAGGTATACAGAAAGTTTTCAAGAAAATATCCCAAATATAGAGAAAGTGATGTCCATCCAGGTACACGAGGCCTAGATAACTTTAAGTAGACAGGGCCAGAAAAGAGAGTTCTCACAACATATTATGGTTAAAATGTGGAATAATGAATGGGGATTGACAGCTGTAAGAAAGAAAAGTCAACGATAAAGGTAGGCCCATCAAAAATAATAGCAAATTATTCAACAGAGATGTTTAACGCTAGAGGAGCCTAGGATGATGTATTCCAACTTCTGAAGGACAATTTGTTGACAACTCAGTGTATTATACCCAGAAATACTACTAAAATTGAGGAAGAAATAAAAGCTTCCCATGATAAGAAAAGATTAAACAATTATATTGCTACTAAACTAGATCTACAAAGGATGCTGGGAGAAATATTTCCATCTGAAGTGAAGGACAAACATACTCTAGGTGTCAGAGGGAGTAAATAAACAACTTGATAATAGTTCATCAATGAGGATCCAAGCAAACGCTGTGGACAGCAACAACATCAACAATAAAAGCCTTGGTAGTAATTAATGCAGGTTGTTCAATAATAGCTTCCTTTACTAATGCTTTCAATTCTCCAATAAACAGATACAGACTAGCAAATGGGATTAGAAAATCCTTTTGCTCTGCCAAAAAACACATCTCCTCATCAGAATTAGACATAAATGTATGGTAAAAGAAAAGTTAAAAAAAAAAAGGTCCAAGCAAATTGAACCAAGAATCAAGCATGTATAACTATTCTAATATCCAACAAAACATCAAACATGTGAGCACATATTACACACACATAAATTATTACTGAATCTAAGTCTAGTGATTAACACCAACATTTGGATAGTTGATTACTTCAGTACTCACTCCGCTCTCATCAATAGTTAGAGCATGTGGCAAACCAAACAAAGAAACATTTGAGTTAAATGACATCATAAACCAAATAGACCTAACAAACATCTATAGATATTTCACAGAATGTTTTCGAAAGTTAACTACATATTTCTATCTGACAATACCAAAATAAACTGGAGGTCAACAGCAACTGAAACTAAAGACATTACAAAAACTCATTTAACCTAAACAATATGCTATTAAATGATAGTGGTGTCAGAAAAGAAATCAGGAAGAAAATTTAAACTGTCTTAGAATTGAATGAAAATGAAAATGAAAATACAATAAGCTGGGTATAGTGGCCCACACCTGTAATTCAGCACTCAGGGAAGCAGAGGCAGGCATATCTCTATGAGTTCAAGGCAACTCTGGTCTATAAAACAAGTTCAGGACAGCCAAGACTATACTGAGAAATCCTGTCTTGAAAAGCAAACAAAAACAAAGAAAATACAACATAGGATAGCAAACTATATGAGACACAATAAAAACAGTCCTCAGAGTTTTATCACTAAATGCCTACCCAAAATTTGAGAGATCTCAATGAATAAAACAATGCTGTACCTGAAAGCTTTGAAAAACAAAAGCAAACAACACTCTAAGACATGAAATAGGAGGAGCTAATAAAAATGAGGACTCAAATTAATGAAATATAAATGAAAATAAAACAAAGGATAGATAAGAGGAAGAATTTGTTCTTTCAAAATAATAACAAGCAACATTAATCAAAAAGAAATAAAAATTCTCAATTGATTAGAGATGAAAGAGAGACATAACAACAGACAATGGGGACATTTAGAGAAGCATAGGGACAAACTTAAAATTTTACTAAGTTTAAATTTCAAAGAAAAAGATAAGTTTTAGATGTATATGGCCTAAGCACATTAAATCAAGATGAGGTATATAATTTAAATATACCCATAAAACCAATGAAATAGAAGCAGTAATTAAAAATCTCACAAGAAAACCAGGCCATGGCCAGATGTATTCAGCACAGAATTCTACCAGCCCTTCAAAGAAAAACACACACCAATACTCCTCAAGTTATGTGGTTAATTAAAAATAGATGATGACTGCAGACTTTGAAGACAAATTCCTGATGGAATAGGTCAAGCTGTACCTTACTGGCTATCACTTACAATAGGTATTTTAAATCTCTTTGAGCCTTCTTTCTGGAACTATAAAAGAGTTTGATGGATCTAAAGGACATGAGACATGTGTCGAAAGTGTTCCTGTAATGACTTGCTGTTTCTGACTCTGCCTGAAAGGAACTGTTGCTCCTATGAAACCAGCCACAGCCCAGTGGCTGTTTTTATGTCTTATTGCATCTGGTCCAGTGTTTGTAGGTGAGCCATTTAAGAGGAAATGTATGATTTTTATATGTCTCCACATCTTTCAGGAGGTAAAAGGTAACACAAAATTCAAAATCCTTATAGAGTGAATAAGAAATTAAAATCAAGTCATTGCAGAAACTGATTCCCCGCTCTGGCAGCTGAGGGTGCTCCTTGTGTTAAAACAGTGTACAAAATGTTCAAATTAGCACACCAGAGTCATGGCTCAGCAAATACATATTATTGCTCTGATGCTACTCTATGACCCTCATGAATGTTGATATGATTATATTTGAAACCCTGGTGCTGACAACTTATTTCTTGACTATTAGTGAACCATGCTTTTAAGGCTCACAAATTCTAGAAGAATTGTGAATACTACAAGAGAAGAGCACATAAAGCTCCACTTTAAATACCTGTAGATTGCATCTAAACACCTACAAAAGACGCATGGGCCAAGTATGGGTACACGTGTAATTCCAGCATTCTGGGCTAAAGTAGAAGGGTGACAAGTTCAAGGATAGCCTGGAATACAAAGCAGACAGGACCCTGTTTCAAAAATTGAAAACCTACACATGATTGAGCTCTTCTCAAAGCCTCATTTTTACAATAAATAATAACTGAAATTTGTAATCATGAATTAAAGTTCTGAGTGCCCCTTTCTTCTGCTTTGCCCAGAATTTCTGTTTTTAGCACTGATTCCAGCTCTCCTATCTTCATATTTTAAATCCCTCACTAGTTCTGAGACTCCTATTTCTCTCGATCATTGATTGTTTCATAGTAAACAATTATTTTGTTGACTCTTATGTTACCAATTATAGGAAAAAATTATAAGCAGGAGACTATATTCACAACACATACAGAGTTTAATTAGCTCCATTGCTTGTAGGCTACATAGGTAGGTACAAGCAAACCGAGAATTATTTGTGACTTTAAAACAGCCCAGTCTCCCCCAACCCATGTCCTTCTCTGTATAATGAAAATAGTCTGTATTTTCATTCTTGACAGTACTAAGTGGTTATTTTTTCCAAAATCTTGATTTTTTTTCTAGGTAGCCCTGAAGGGTGATGCTTTGGACCTACAAAAGTGAGTGTGTCGCTGCCCAGGCATCAATGCACACAGCCAAGAGCAAGCATGTTCCAACATCCTCATGAAAGTGGCCTTTCAAATCACTGAAAGAAAAACTAATTAAACAAGTTTAGCATTAATCATTTCTGGAGGGGAACCAAGCCGAGGCAGTCACGCCAGTTGGTCTTAATCACAACCCCTTAATTTAATAACAATCTACACTGGGAATTGTAACATCATGTGAGGTGGACCTGGCAAGCTTCTTTATCCGGTTCCAGATGGGAAATTTAATTGATTTGTTCAAAGAGTTTTAAAGCACAGAACAAGACCCGGAATCCTACTGCTCTATCCCTACCAGATTCCTGCCACTGAGCCAGCACCCAGGGACCAGGGAGGAAAAGAGACTCCATTTTGTGTGGAAAGGCTCAATACTAGTTTTTGCTAAATTTAAAGAATTTATAATGTAGGATAAACATACTAAAATTTATACTCCTAAAGAAGCTAAGCAACAAAGAAGACCCTAGGAAAAATGCTCACTCCTCACTCAGAAGGACAAATGCAATAGACATCAGAAGCAAGAAAAGACAGGAACAGGACAGGATATCGAAGCAGATGCTGAGATTCATAGCCAAACTTTGGGCAGGATGCATAGAATTTTATGAAAGAAGGGGGAAATAAAAAGACCTGGAGGGGTCGGGAGTTCCAAAAGGAGACCAACAGAGCCAAAAAAAAAAAAAAATGAAGAAAGAAAGAGAAAAAGGAAAAAAAAGAAAAAGAAAATTGGGCCCTGGGGGCCCTGAAGAGACTGATACCCCAACCAAGGACCATGCAGGGAGAGGACCTAAAGCCCCTGCTCAGATGTAGCCCAAGGACTCAGTCTCTAACTGGGTTCCCTAGTAAGGAGAGCAGGGTCTGTCTCTGGCATGAACTCAATGTCCGTCTCTCTGATCACCTCCCCTTGGGGGATGCAGCCTTACCATGCCGCAGAGGAAGATAATGCAGCCAGTCCTGATGATACCTGATAGGCTAGGGTCAGATAGAAGGGGAGGAGGACCTCCCTTATCAGTGGACTAGGGGAGGGGTACAGGGGAAGAAAAGAGAGGCAGAGTGGGATTGGGAGGCGACAATGGAGGGGGCCACAGCCAAAACACACATTGAATAAATTATAATAAATTATAATAATTTTTTAAAAAACAACAAAAAAAAGAATTTAAAGGATGTGATGCTTTCCTTCTGAATCCTTTGTTCCTCCTTCCCTTTCTACGCCCTTTTTCTCTTTCTGTGTCTTTACAGTCTCCAGGGGTGGCATATGTGTGACAAATTAGGAGGGAGTTATTAAAAGCTTGATATAGCTTGATGAGAGTAAATGTCAGCATTTTTTCATGCTACTTAGCATGAAAATATCGTTTTGTTTATTTGTTTAATTAATTTAAGTATTTACTCATTTTACATACCAACTATAGCCCCATCCCTTCTCTCTTCATGGTCCCACCTTCCAAATCCTCTTCCTCCTATCTCCCTCCCCTACTCCTCTGAAAAGGAGAGCCCCAACAACAACAACCCATCCCAGCACATCAAGTCTTATAAGGACTGAGCACACCCTTTGTCCCTGTTTCCTGGCAGGGCAACCCTGCCACAGGGGTGATCAGAAAACAGGCAACAGAGACTATGTCAGACATAGCCCACACTCCCCTTACTAGGGAACCCACATGAAGACCAAGCTGTCCACTGGCAACATCTGTATGGGAATTCTAGGTCCTGCCCATGGATGGCTCTTGGTTGGTGCTTCAGTCTCCACAAACCTGTCTTGGACCTGATTAGTTGGCTCTGTTAGTTTTCTTGTGGAGCTCCTGTCCTCTCCAGGTCCTTCTATCCTTCCCCTGACTTCCACAAGACTCCTTATGCTTTACCCAATATTTAGCTGAGTGTCTCAGCATCTGTTTAATCCACTTCTGGGTGGTGTTCTGTCTCATCTTTTTCATATTTTATGGTCCAGTGATATGGGATGGATCAGTTAACATCATTCATGTGGATTTGTTCCAGAGTGTCATTTAAAAATCAGTGGCGAGGATGTCCAAGATGGCTGCCACTAGAGGATACTGTGTCTGAGGAGTAGGACAACAGAAATAACGCAGCGACCAGGAGACTGAACTCTGGGACCTAAAACGCCAGCACCCGTGATTGCCAGGTGAGCAGAACTCCCACGGTGAGAAAATCAAGTGGGAAAACCCTAGGGACACCCAGTTATTCCCCGCAAAAACCTCCGGGTGACCAGCGGCGCACAGCTCTGATCGGAA
>CM053758.1:41682552-41698414 GCA_028658305.1 Pachyuromys duprasi
AGTTTTTCCTGGGAGTATCTGGGTGTCCCTTGGACTTTTCCACTTGATTTCCCCACCGTAGGAATTCTGCTCACCTGGCAGTCGCAAACGCTGGTGTTTTAGGTCCCAGATCTCAGTCTCCGGGTCGCTGTGCCTACACTATTGTCCTGCTCTTCAGACACAGTGTCCTCCTGGGGCAGCCATCTTGGATCTCCGCTGCCTCTTTTCTAGTGTGTATTTCTGTCTTCTTTATAAAAAAAATCATGTGTGGATTTCTGTCTGGATCTTCAATTTAATTTCATTGATCAACATGTACCCGGTATTACTACAGCTATACAACGCAACTTGAAATCAGGACTGGTAGCACCCACCTTCGTCCCCTTCCAATCTCACCCTTTCTTCCTCATCTCCTCCCATGCTCCTTCCACAGTCTACTGATAGTACAGGACCTCCTCCCCTTCCATCTGACTCTAGCCTATCAGGTCTCATCAGGACTGTCTTTCATAATCTTCCTCTGTAGCCTGGTAAGGCTGTCCCCCATACCCCCCTTCAGGGAGAGGCAATCAAAGAGCCAGCCACTGAGTTCATGTCAGAGACAGTCCCTGTTCCCCTTACTGTGGAGTCCATTTGGAGACTGAGCTGCCACAGGCTACATCTGTGCAGAGGTTCCAGGTTATCTCCATGAATGATCCTTGGTTAGAATATCAGTCTCAGAAAAGACCCCTGTGCCCAGATACTTTGGTCCTATTGTTCTTCTTGTGGAGCTCCAGACCCTCCCAGGTCTTTCTGTCTCCCTCTTCTTCATAAGATTACCTGCATTCTGCCCAAAGTTTGGCTATGAGTTTCAGCATTTGCTTTAATACCCTGCTGAGTAAAGTCTTTCAGAGGCCCTCTGTGGTAGGCTCCTGTCTTGTTCCTTGTTTTTACCTTCTTCTGATGTCTATCCCATTTGCCTTTCTGAGTGAGGATTGAGTATCTTACCCAGATGGAAAGGATGTGGAGAAAAAAGAACCCTCCTCCATTGCTAGTGGGAATGTAAGCTTGTACAACCACTTTGGAAATCAATCCGGTACTTTCTAGACAATTAGGAATAGTGCTTCCTCAAGATCCAGCTTATACCACTCCTAGGCGTATATCCAAAATATGCTCAAGTACACAACAAGGACATTTACTCAACCATGCTCATAGCAGCTTTATTTATAATAGCCAGAATCTGGATGTCCTTCAATTGAGGAATGGATACAGAAATTGTGGTACATTTATACAATGGAATGCTACTCGGCAATTAAAAATAAGGAAATTATGAAATTTGCATGCAAATGGTGGGAACTAGAAAAAGTCATCCTGAGTGAGGTATCCCAGAAGCAGAAAGACACAATGGTTTATACTCACTTATAAGTGGATATTAGACATACAATATAAAATAATCATACTAAACTCTCTGTTGTAATTTTGATGGAGATTGCACGGAATCTGTAGATTGCTTATGGTTAGAGGGCCATGTTTACTGTGTATGCTATGGACCCATGAGCATGGGAGATCTTTCCATCATTTACTATCTTTTTAAATTTCTTTATTCAAAGATATGAAGTTTTTTATCATACATATCTTTCACTTGCTTGGTTAATGTTACCCCAAGAGATTTCATATTATTTCAGGCTATTGTGAAAAATGTTGTATTTATAATTTCTTTCTCAGTCCTTTTGTCATTGTTTATTGGAGGGCTAGTGATTTTTTTTGAGTGTTCTTATATGCAGCCACTTTTTGAAAGTATTTTTCAGCTGAAGGAGTTCCCTGGTTTACTTTTTAATGCCACTTACATATACTATCATATGCTATTTATGGGTGACATGCTATCATATGCTACATATGATAGTATCATATACTATCATACTATTTATCTGCAAATAAAGATACTTTGACTTCTTTCCAATTTGTATCTTTTTGATCCCTTTCAGATATCTTACTAATCTAGCTAAAACATCAAGTACTCTGCTGAATAGATATAAAGAGACTGGGCAATTTTGAGTTGTTCCTGATTTTAGTCCAATTGCTTTGAATTTCTTAATTTGGTGTCAGTTATAGGCTGCCTGCAAATTGTCTTTATTATGTTTATGTATATCCCTTGTATCCTTAATCTCCCCAGGACTTTTATCATGAAGGACTATTGAATTTTGCAAAGGCTTTTCTGCATCTAACGAGATGATCATATAGTTTTTATCTTTTAGTTTGTTTATGTGGTTGATTACTTTTACTGATCTTCCTATATTGAATCACCCCTGAGTCTCTGGGATGATGCATATTTGATTGTGGATGATCTTTTCTAAAATGTGTTCTTGGATTCAGTTTGCAAGTATTTTATTGAGTATTTTTGCCTCTAGTGCACAAAAGAAATTGGTCTGTAATTATTCTTTGTGTATGGGTATCAGGATAACTGTGGCTTTGTAAAATGAATTGGGCAATATTCCTCTTGTTTTTATTTTGTGTAATAATTTGAGAAGAATTGGTATTAAATTTTTGAAAGTCTGGTAGAATATTGCTCTACTGGCCTTGGCTCTTTTGCTTCTTTCTTTCTTTCTTTCTTTCTTTCTTTCTTTCTTTCTTTCTTTCTTTCTTTCTTTCTTTCCTTTTTTCTGTGTTTGTTTATTTGTTTGTTTCTTTCTTTCTTTTTCTTTCTTTCTTTTCTTGTTTTTGGAGAGGGGTAGCATTTTCTTCCATTTTACTAGGGGTTATAAATATCTTTAAATGGTTATCTGATCTTGATTTAACTTTGGTATGTGGTACCCACTGAGAAAAATATGCATTTATTTTAGATTTTCCAATTTGGTGAAAAACAGGATTTTAAAGCATGTCCTTGTGATTTTCTAGATTCCCTGAGCTATGCCTAATGTTTGGCTGTGGGTCTCGGCATCTGCTTTCATCAGCTGATGGATGAAGCCTCTCTGATGATGATTATGCTAGGCTCTGGTCTATGAGCATAGCAGAGCATAATTACTAATAATTTTATTGACTTTTAATTTTTTATTTTTATAATTTATTCATTTTTAAATAATTTTTATTTTTTAATATTAATCTCAGGTTATTTACTTTGTATCCCAGCCGTAGCCTCCTCTCTCATTTCCTCCCAGTTTCACTCTCACTCCCTTATCTCCTCCCTGTCCCTTTCCAAGTTCACTGATAAGGCAGGTCATTCTCCCCTTCCATCTGACCCTAGCTTATCAGGTATCTTCAGGACTGGCTGCAATGTCCTCCCCTCTGTGGCCTAGGAAGGCTGCTCCTCCCTCAGGGGGTGGGGTGGGGAAGAGGTCAAAGATCCAGTCATTGAGTTCATGTCAGAAATAGTCCTTGTTCGCCTTACTAGGGTGCCTAATTGGATACTGAGCTACCATGGGCTACATCTGAGCAGGGGTTCTAGGTTATATCCATACATGGTCCATGGTTGGAGAAACAAGTCTCATAGATATATATGATAAATTTGGTCCTTGTGGAGCTCCTGTCCTCTCCAGGTCATACTAACTCCTTTCATTCACATAATTCCCTGTACTCTGCCAAAGGTTTGGTTATGAGTCTTATCATCTACTTTGATACACTGCTAGGTAGAGTCTTTCAGAGACCCTCTGCGGTAGGCTCCTGTTCTGTTACGTGTTTTTTTCTACTTTCAGTGTCCATCCCATTTGTCTTTCTAAGTAAGGACTGATCAACTTACCCTGGGTTCTCTTTCTTGTTTTTCTTCTTTAGGTGTACAGATTTTAGTATGTTTATCTTATAAGTCTAGTACCCACTTATAAGTGAGTACATACCATGTGTGTCTTTCTGCTCCTGGGATACCTCACTCAGGATGATCTTTTCTAGATCCATTTTTTATCCTGATTGTAGCCCCTTCTCTTATCTCCTTGCCATCCCACTTTCCCTCCCTCTTTCCCCCTATTGCCTTTCCCTAGTGCAAGGGGAGTTTTCCTCCCCTGCTATCTGACCCTAGCTTAACAATTCTCATCAGGACTGGATCCTCTACCTCTGTGGCCTGGCAAGGCTCCATCACCAGGGGTAAGTGATCAAAAAGCAAGTTCATTTCAGAGATTGCCCCTGTTCCCTTTACTCAGAAATCCACAGGAAGATGGAGCTGCTTATGGGTTATTTCTGAGCAGGGAGATCTAGGTCGTTTTCATACATGGTCTTGGTTAGTGTATCAATCTCTACAGCACCCCCTTGAACCCAGATTTTTTGGTTTTGTTGGTCTCCTTGTAGAACTCCTGTCCTCTCCGGGTCCTTCTCTTTCCCCCTTCTTCTATAATACTCTTTGTGCTCTGCTCAAAGTTTGGCTGTGAGTCTCTGCATCTGCTTCTATCCTCTGTTGGGTGGCATCTTTCAGAGGACCTCAATGGTAGGCTCTTGTCCTGTTCATTGACCTTCTCCCCGCCCCCTCCCACCAGTCATGTTTCGTTCTATCCAATGTCTCTGGGTTATACAAACTCTGTTTCCTGGCCTTCCACTGATTTCAGCCTCACCTCAATTATTTTCTGCTATCTTCTCCTCTTGAGTGTGGTTACTTCTTTTTGTTCTAGAGCTTTCAGGTGTGCTATTAAGTTGTTTGTATGAAATCACTCCAATTTTTTGTTTATATAGGTGCTTAGTGCTATGAACTTTCCTCTTGGCACTGCTTTCATTGAATCCCATAATTTTGGATATGTTGTGTCTTAATTTTCATTGAATGCTAGAAAGTCTTTAATTTTTTTATGTCTTGACCCATTTTTTTAGCTTTTAATTTTTTTCTTCACAATTTATTCATTATCTATCCCCATTGAAGCCCCCTCCCTCAACTCCCCCAGTCCCACCCTCACCTCATCTTTCCCTATCCCCTTCCCTTAGTCCACTGAAAGGGGGAATTCTCCACTATTGCCATCTGCCTATAGGTTGTCAAGTCTCACCAGGACTGCCTGGATCCTCTTCCTCCCTGGCCTGGCAAGGCTGCATCAGCAATAGTGAGTGATCAAATTGCAGTCAAATGAGTTTGTGATAGAGGCTCCTGCCCCCTCACTGGGAGAACCACATGGAGACTGAGCTGCCAATCTGTCACATCTGATCAGGGATCCTAGGTCCTCTCCATGCATGGTCCTTCAGTTTTCTCGAGTTAGTAAACTTTCTGTTATTGCTCCTATCTAGCTTGCAATCCATAGTGGCCTGATAACAGGCACAAAGCTTCCGGGTAAGAACCAGTTGATTTCTCCATGTTCTATGACTTCAGTATGTGGTGTCTTCAGCAACAGCGTTTTACAATCAAGTGCTGAAGAGTGAAAACAAAAATTAGCAATATCGTGTAATAGGTGGAGGTCTTTGGGACCTCACTGGCCGCTAATGCCAAAAGAGGCAACCTCTGATATGTAGTGGGCATTGTTGTCCTTTTAAAAGACAGTTTCACTTTGACTCTTTCTATGTAGCAGAATAAATATATTTTAGGAAATTTCTACAGTAATAGGTTTCTATATGATTTTTTTTTTGCAAAGTCATTAAGTTTTTTTACATTTATGTGTGATGTGAATATCTGTATGCATGCATTCCTGTGTGTACAAGAATGCATGGGTATGGATGTGAGTTCATGTTTACATATGTGAAAATGAATTTGTGGGCTTGGGGATGATGAAGGAATTCTTCCTTGTTTACTCTCAACCTTAGTTATTGAGACAGACTGCTTACCTGAACCCAGAGCTCACCAATATGACTAGTCCATAGAGTAATTTTATTTGGGGATCCCCTGTCTCCACCATTTGAGAGCTACCACTTATACCTGATACTACTTGAGTCCGTCAATCCCGCCTCCAGTCCTCACACTAATGGCTTTTGTTATAAGCCCTTTAACTGTTAAGCTACCTTCCCAGCCCCTACAATGTTACTTTATTGAGACATCATTTACTAACACCCTTATACAAAGTAATTGAAAAGTGTATTATTTATGTGATTATTTCCTCTCTCTTTTCCATAATCAGAAGATAGAGAAACCATACCTTGTCCTTAGACCCCTGTACCTGCAATGTCTGCTAGATAGCTATGTTAAAATAAATGTCCAATCAGTGCTTTTTTATATCAAAAACTTAGAGATAGGTATGAAAGAAAAAGTGTTTTTGTTAGTTGTTTCAAAGGCTAGCCCAAAACATATGACTCAGTTTGGAACAAAATCCCTGTTCTATGAGAATTATCGATTGACATCAACAAAATGTCTCCTGCATCTACGAGTTAGCTAATGAAACTTAGAGTAGAAGAAAGCACATATAAATTTCACTGACTCTACATTGACTGTTGACAAGAGCCATGAATAATACAAATCAGAGTCTGGCAATAGGAAGATAACCCAATGGAAACACTCTGCAGCTCTTTTATTTGATCATTTTGCAAATAGTTAGATCTTTTCTTGGCAGCTAATTTATCCCATATAGAAACAAAATATATAAGTTTCTCTTATTTTTGCTAGTTTAGCCTGAAGCGCTAGGCAATACAAATTTCTCTTCTCACTTCTATTTCTCCACCCTCTACCCAGCAACCTAGTGTAAGCAATCTCAGAATTGCTTGATTAGATCATTACTGGATAGGAAGGAGTGCAGTATGCTGGCAGCTTTCAGTGAAAGGTTAACACTTCTTTGTTAGAAGGCTAAGAGGAGGGATACTGTTCAGTAAAAGAATGCTTGTGTACTATGTATGAGGCCTTGGGACTGCAGGCAGACACACACAGAGAGTCAGAAAGAGAGAGAGAGAGAGAGAGAGAGAGAGAGAGAGAGAGAGACACCCTCAAGTGCCTATGTTAAAGTGATCTTGAACCCCGACAAATTCCTCAGGATTAGCAATAACCATGACAATAGGAAGGAGGGTTGTGTATTGTCCTGTCTTTGTCTTCTTATTGGCATCTACTCATATCTCCTGTCACAGCCTCTACATGGGTAACAGGGTCCTTAATTTCCAGAACATTACACAAATGTGTTTCTAATATGTAGAAAGTGCTGTAGAGCTGCAAATCAGATCTGAGAGGATCATGAGACAAACATCAATAGTGCTCAAGGAGCCAGCAGTTTGGTGATGAAGTAGATGAATTACGAGAGCCAAGTAGAAGTTTCTAGACTGGCTGCAGCCCACTGCTGTAGTGTTTTGGATTGAACGTCCATAGAAAATATTATCCTGTCATTTTTGGAAAGTGCTGGAACCTAACAATGACAGAATAGGCCGAATGGCTGGTAAATCCCAGTGAATACAGAGACAGGAATTGAAGTACAAGCTGAACTGATTACTGCTGTCTTATGGAATATACTGTAGAGACTCCAAATACAGTCATTGAAACGGCTTAGAATAGATTAGCATGAAGCAGAAAAAATTGATTTGAGAGTCATGTGTACAGAGGTGAGGTTTAAGCTATGAAATGATAAGCTTTCAGCAAAAAGGGGGATATGGAAACTTAAAACATGTACCTGTGACCTTGTATGACAGAAAAATGGCAAACTTCTCAGGTTTTTGGACACAGAGTCATAAGTGAGGAAATGAAAAAGCTGAGGATTCATATTTTGTTAACCAGGAGAACTGCCCTGCCCCCACTCAAAAGGTGATAGAGGATCATACCAGGCATTCCTGAACTTTGGGTCCTGTAACTGGTTGGCTCAGCTTAAGAAGCCAGCAGCAACTTCCCTCAACTTTTGCAAACTCTAAACCTTTCACTTATGCTGGGAAGGGTAGCAATGAGAAAGGGAGCACCAGTGAGAGGGTCCTAAAATTTCTGGATTGGTCTATTCAAAGTTAACACAATCAGGCATCATAGAAAAAGAAAGGGGGCATAAAGCACCACTATTAGTCATGGAATCCAGTCTTTTAAAAACTGTTTAAGTCTGTATGTGTTCTTTCTCACTTCTGTCAGTCACTGATATTTTTTATTTTATTTTATTTTTTATTCCCCTTACATCCCTGTTGTAATTCCATCCCTTCTCCCTTCCCAGTCCCACCTTCCCTCCCTCCTCTAATTTCCCCTTTTTTTCAGAAAAGTGGAGCTCCCTTTCTCACTCACTGTAGCTTATCAACTTGCATCAGGTCTGAGCATGTCCTCTTCCTCTGTGGTCTGGAAAGGCAGTCCTGCCAGGAGGAAGTGATCAAAAAACTGGCAGATGAGTCAGCCTCCAATGTGGTCTCCATTCCCCTTACTAAAGAACCTAAATAAAGTCTAAGTTGCCCATTTGCTACATTTTTGTAGGAGGCCTAAGTTCATTTCCTGCATGGTCCTTGGTTGATGCTTCAGTCTCACAAAGTCCCTCTGGGCCCTAGGTAGTTGGTTCTGTTGGACTTCTTGTGGAGCTACTGTCACCTACAAGTCCTTTTCTTTTTCCTCCCACTTTCCACTACATATGGCCCAATGTTTGGCTGTGAGTCTTGGCATCTGCTCTGAGGCGCTACTGGGTAGGGCCTCTCAGAGAACAACTTTGACAGGCTCCTGTCTGCAAGTTTAGCAGAGCATCCTTCATAGTGTCAGGGGCTGGAACCGAAGTGGGTCTTCGGTTGGGCCAGGTATTGGTTGGGCATTCCCTCAACCTCTGCTCTAACTGCTCTATCTTTTTCCATGTACATCTTGTGTGTAGGGTAAATTTTGGATTGAAGTTTATGTGGGCGGGTTGGTATTCTCCTCTCTCTGCAAGGAGACTAGTCTAGTTAGATGGTGTCCTTTTCAGTCTCCATGGCCTCTGTTATGAGTAGTCTTTGCTTGAATCCCCATCATTTCCTCTCAGGAGCCTACCCTGACTTAGGTCAGGGATACAAGGCACTTACCTAAATATAGTAAAGGCAATATACAGCAAGCCTATAGCCAACATCAAACTAAACGGAGGAACTTAAATCAATCCCACTGCAATAAGGGACAAAGCAAGGCTGCCCACTCTCCATATCTCACTGTTGTATCTTAATCCCTGCACATCTTGTAGGCAGGATAGATTTTGGGTCCAAGTTTTTGTGGGTGTGTTGGTGTTCTCCGTCCTCTGCTAGTTCCATCCATTTGCCTGCAGGTTTCTTGCTTTGTTTTTAATAGCTGAGTATTATTCCATTGTGTAAATGTGTCATAATTTCTTTATCAGTTCTTTGGCTGAGGGATATCTAGATTGTTTCTAGACTCTCAAATAAAGCTACTATGAACCTAGTTGAGCAAGTGTCTTTTTGGTACGTTGGAGCAACTTTTGGGTATATGCCCAGGAATGGTATAGCCGGGTTTTGAGGAAGAGCTATACCCAATTTTCTGAGAAAGTGTCAGATTGATTTCCAAAGTGGTTGTACAAACTTATACTCATGCTAACAATGTAAGAGTGTTCTCCTTTCTGTACTTCCTTGCTGGCATGTGCTATCCCTTGAGATTTCGATCTTGGCCATCCTGACCACTTTGAGATGGAATCTCAGAGTCATTTTGATTTGCATTTCCCTGATGACTAAGGACATTGAGTATTTCTTTAAGTGTGTCTCTGCCATTCGAGATTCCTCTGTTGAGAATTCTCTGTTTGGTTCTGTGCTGCATTTTGAAATTGGGTATTTTTTTAATTGCTGTTTGGCTTCTTGTGCTCATTATATATTTTGAATATAACCTTTTTATCAGATGTAGGATTGGTGAAGATCTTTTCCCAATCTGTAGACTGTCATTTTATTCTGTTGACAGTATCTTTTGCTTTACAGAAGCTTTTCAATTTCAAGAGGTTGAATTTATTAACTGCAGAGGAAACTGAGCTGTTGGTGTTTTTCTTCAGGAAGGTGTCTCCTGGGCCAATGAGTTCGAGGCTCTTTCCCACTTTCTTTTTTAATAAATTTAGTATATCTGGTGCTATGTTGAGGTCTTTGATCCACTTGAAATTGAATTTTGTGCAGGGAGATAAATATGGATCTTTTTGCATTTTCTACATGTAGACTTCCAGTTTGACCAGCACCATGTATTGAAGATGCTGTTTTGTTGTTGTGGTTTGTTTTGTTTTGTTTTTACATTGTATGATTTTGGCTACTTTGTCAAAAATCAAGTAACTACAGGTATGTGGGTTTATTTCTGGGTCTTAAGTGCAATTTTATTGATCAACCAGTCTATTTCTGTGCCAGTACCATGTTTTTTTAGTACTTTGCTTTGTAATATAGCTTGAAATTAGAAATGGAGATAGTTCAAGAAATTCTTTTATTGTATAGATATCTTTTAGTTATTCTGGGTTTTTGTTTTTCTATATGAAGTTTAGAATTGTTCTTTGAAGGTATGTAAAGAACTGCATTGGCATTTTGACGAAAAGTGCACTGAAATTGTTGATTGCTTTTCCTATGATGGCTATTTTTACTATGTTAATACTACTGATCCATGTGCATGGGAGATCCTTTCATCTTTTGATGTCTTCTTTCACTTATTTCTTTACAGACTTAAAATTCTTGTCATACAGGTATTTCATTTGTTTGGTCAGAGTTACAGCAAGACACTTTATATTATTGTGGCTATTGTAAAGGGCATAGACAGGTGCTGTGAAGGTGCTGTGAAGTCTAGATTTCCACAAGTGAAAATATAAAGCCAGAACTGATTATATATAATAAATGAAAATCAACTCCAAAGGGCTAAAAATATCTAACAGATATATCTATAGGTAAGACTTGAAACCATGAGATTTCTAAATAGAAAACAGAAATTTTTATTGATTGCTATCATAGTGGCAATGACCTAATATAAGTTAATATCTAAGATTCTAAGTGGTATAAATACTCACAAAACTCAGTAAACTATATACATATATATTTTTCCCTGACCATTTTAAATATGTATACTAATATGTATATATACTAATATGTGTTAGTATGTATTATTAATTATTAACTAGTAATTAATTAGTAATATATACATATTATATACTAATATATAGTGTATACATATTAGCATATGTATATATACTAATGTACATATTAGTATACACACACACACACACACACACACATATTACAACTAGGCCTGGTGTCCAAAATGTGTAGTCCAGTTACTTGAGTGGCCAAAGCAGGAAGTTTACAAGCCCTTGTTTGGGCACCTTAGTAAAACTCTGTCTCAAAAATTAAAAAATAAATTAAAAAGAGGGTAAAGTGTTTGTCTGGCACATGTAAGGCTTTAGATTTGATGCTTAGGAACATACTCAGCCCTCCAAATGAAAGACTACTCAAATAGATAGTCTTTTAAAATAGAAACATTAATGAGCAGGTTAGTTGAAAGTAAATTAAACACACTGTTCATTAGGGAAATGTAAATCAAAATGACTGTGAGATGTTACTTCACATCTTTTACTATGGCTGTGGTCAAAAAGTTTGTAAAAACAAGGAGAACAACAGAACCGAAAAAATCTAGGCCCAGGGTTTTTTGTGAGACTGATACTCCAACCAAGGACCATGCATGGAGATAACCTAGAACCCCTACATAGATGTAGCCCATGGCAGCTCAGTCTCCAAGTGGGTTCCCTAATAATGGGAACAGGGGCTGGGTCATTCTTATTCAAACCATCACATTGATGTGTGTGTGTGTCTGTGTGTTTTGGGTACGCGCATGTGTGCCACATACGCTTTAGCAAAGGAGACCCTATCATGGTAGACTTAGAAGACATTGAGCTCTTGAAATAAGTCAGAAATAAAAACATTGTATAATCTCACTTATATGCTTAAAATATTTAAATGTTTAAAAAGCCAAATATTCATAAATGAAGAATAAACTAGGAAGGGTAAAGGGGAGGAAATAAGTAGATGAAAGTTTAGGACTAAGAAGTAGCAGTTACAGAGGATGGAGAGGTCTGGAAGTTTACTTCAGGAGTAATAACAAGTAAAGCCATACTGTTCACAAAATGTTGAAAGCGACTAGACAGTGGCTCCTCTGCCAGGTATGCACACATGAGAAATTACTTCACTATTTCTAATTCTTCCATATATCTTAAATACATAAAGTAAAACTTATGTTTTAAATCTCCATTAATATGTATATTTTAATATATACTATAAATAATAAAATAATAACTTTCTAATGCAATTGGCCTTGAATGTAAGGTAATGAGATGATTTCGGTAAAAAATTCTTTTGACTTAGCTTAAAGAAAGTTTGACACTATCAGCTTCCTCCACACACAACACAATTCCTTTTACAACATTAATTGGGCCACATACCAGAGGCACAGGAAAGTGCTCCAAAATCTTCCCCTTCACCATGACTCTACATGTCCAGGCAATCTGAAACTACTTCTTGTGAAAATCTCGATTTTTTGTCTCCTTGAAATATCTTGCTCTTCTTTTGCAAATGCATTTCTCTTTGAGGCCTAAGTCACAGTTGCCCAAGCCACATAGTTTTATAGCCCTTCCAGAATTTAACTAAGGTCTACTGGGTGCTGTAGGCTGTGGGCTTATGCGCTCCTTGGATTACTGTATCTTTGAAGTGTCTTATTACTTGAACTGTTCCAGCTACTAATAGCCTCAATCTGTGATCCAACTTGGTGCATATGTGCAACACAGGGCGTGAATTTGGTGCTTGAATCTTCTGGGAATGAACAGAGTGAAACATTCTGAATGAGAGATGACTGAGTAGGAGAACATATTTGAAAATGTTATTTATATTGTATCCCAAAGCCAGCATGAGGCCACATTCATGGCAACAGGCTGATAAAAAACATATATTTGTGTTAACCAGTATCTACTGTATGAGGGCTTAGAGATACACTGCTTTTTGAGTACATAAGTGTGGTCTGAGGAATTATTTTATTGCTATGTTCATTTAGCAGAGTAATAGTAACAGAGACTGATTACTGCACAATGTGCAGAAAGCAAGAAACTTTGGAGTACTCAGTTCTAAATGAGATGTCTTTATCAAATCCCTCATTTCAAGGCTCAGTGATTATTCAGAAGGTAAAAAGACTGTAAGAACAAGAAGTATGGAGGGTGGGTGGGACAGGGAGGAGATGAGGGAGAGGGCTGCAGAGGGGATACAAAGTGAATAAATTGTAATAAGTAAATAAATAAAAATAAATAAATAAAAATGAGCAAGAGGTGGTAGATGACTCGAAGGAAACAGCATCTTTCCAATAACAGGACAAGAGCCTACCACAGAGGGCCTCTGAAAGACTCTACCTAGCAGTGTTATCAAAGCAGATATTAAGACTCATAACCAAACCTTCGGCAGAGTGCAGGGAATCATATGAAAGAAGAGGGAGTTAGTAAGACCTAGAGAGGACAGGAGCTCCACAAGGACAAAATATATCAGGGCACAGGGGTCTTCTATGAGACTGTTTCTCCAACCAAGGACCATGTATGGATATAACCTAGAACCCCTGCTCGGATGTGGCCCATGATAGCTCAGTATCCAAGTGGGTACCCTAGTAAGGGTAACAGGGACTATTTCGGACATGAACTCAATGGCTGGCTCTTCGACCCCCCCGCCCCCCGTGGAGGAGCATCCTTGCTAGGCCACAGAAGAGGACATTGCAGCCAGTCCTGAAGAGACCTGATAAGCTAGGGTCAGTGGAAGGGGAGGAGGTCCTCCCCTATCAGTGGACTTGCAAAAGGGCAGGGAGGAGATGAGGGAGGGATGGTGGGGTTGGGAGGGAATGAAGGAGGGGGCTACGGCTGGGATACAAAGTACATAACCTGTGATTAATATAAAAAATAAAAAGATTGACAGACGTGAACTCATGGAGACCATGACAGCATGTGCAAGGTGCTAACTCAATGAGATCCTAGTCCTGAGAACAGGAAATGAACACAAAGTCCCACCCTAACCAGGAAGCTATTTGCAATTGATATCTACTACAAACGGGAAAATCAGTTTTCTCCACTGGAGGTTCACTGGCTATATCAACTATACTCCAGAGCAGACCCCATTCCCAATAGTAGTTGGCTAATACAAAATGGACTCCATGTTTTGTGTGTGCGAAAGCTTTTTATTTTGTTTTTGTTTAATGTTTTATCTTATTTTTTATTTGTTTTGATTTTTTTTTTACTTTTTGTAGAGAGAAAAAAAGGGAAAGAAGGAGACAAGTTGGGTGGATAGGAAGATGGGGAGGATCTGGGAAATTTGGGGGTGGGAGGAACATGAAAAAAAAATGTATTATATGAAAAAAATGAACAAAAAAAAATAAATACTCCCATGCCCTGCTCATTCAAACCTCATACAGTTGTGAAGATTTCAGATCTAAGCCAACCACATGCTTGGAAAACAACATATACATAGATATGCACAGAATTCTGGCAGTCTGAGAGAAGGTCAAAGGTATTTGAATTTCATGACTTATGTGCATTAAGTCATGAGGTATTAATTTTGAGCCTTAGGCTCACGTAAAAGAGACACACAGAACTCACATGGTATCCATGTGGTATATTGGCTTTGTGGCTCTAACTCTAGAGAAGAGAATCTGTTTTGCATCGAACACTTCATTCATAAAAGTGGTGTTAAATATTCAGCTCCAGCCAATACTGAAGTTTCTTTCCTTAAAGTATGTCACACTTCTGCTCCCATGGGTTTCCTTTCCCATTTCAAGTTCAATATTCTGATGGTCATTCCTTGTTAAGGGTTTGGTCCTCTTAGTGTTCCTTGTATCTATATTTTTGTTCTTCCTGCTGAAAAAAATTTACTTTCTGAATCACAAAGAGAAAGCCCAAAGAGCATTTGTTATTTTTGGTGGTTGTGCTAGAAATATGAGGCAGAAGGGAAAATTGATATTTAGAGATATTTAATGTGACTCCTTTTTTTCTGGGATCCCCCACTCCCAGTTAGTCAGGCCTTCCACCATCTATAATTGGAGTAGGGACAAGCATAATGGGATAGTGGACAGGTAGATAATACTCAGTCTCCTCATCTGTAAAGTGACTGGATCAATAGATTTCTGTTGAGTGGGTCCTACCAGGCAGCTATGAACCTCTGTGATGAGGGAAGGAGGACAGCAGACCAGCACCGAGGAAACACATGGGCCCATTGTCAGAGAGCTCACAGTCAGGAAATGGAATGCCCTACTTTAGCTTTTAATGAAAGTCTCCACTTCAGGCCAGTAACAAATCTTCTGTAAGAACAGTGCTAAAACCAGATGTTAATCTCACGCTCTGAGAGCTGACCAGATCACATAGTCACACAGCAAAGTAAGGGACAAGTGGTTGTGAAGGCAACTAATCATCTTAAGTCTTACACCAAACTGTGAGCCATATAAATTCAGGAAAGAACAACTGGGTGGATTTTTCACTCTAGTTTTTAAATCGTATTTCAATCATACAGAAACTAAGCACAGAACAATTTTGAAGTAGAGATAAGAGGAACATGAAAAGCATGCTACTGAAATGTCCTTCTGACCATGGAGCCCTCTCTGTCTGTCTCTTTTTTTCTCTCTCCCTTTTCTCTGTTTGTCTCTGTCACTCTCCAGCTGTGTTTTCTCAAAGGTAGAATAATGACATTCAATCTTCTTTGCAATCTGCTCTGAAGTTTAATGAAATTTTCATATTCATATAACTGCATCTCTATGCTGCCACTTTCCTGGGTGCAGAGTGGTTTACTCATATGCAGTATGGTTTAATTATCCTAAAAAAATCTATGGAAAACGTCTGTGTGTTTCTCTACTGTATTTATTATATTTATTTTCTAAGATCAGTATATACCCTTTTTGAGTTAGAAGTAATTCCGAGAAATTACATTGGTGAATAATATACTTTAGACAGATTGCCAAATTAATAAGTTGTCTATGGTAATTTGTATTGTAGATAATGCACATCACTATGTCATACTGGAGTTACCTCTCCATAGCATGTCATAGGTCGATTCCCATGGATTGCCACTGATTTTTTTTATTATTAATTAATTTATTTTTATATCAATCACAGGTTAGGTACTTTGCATCCCAGGCATAGCCTCCTCCCTCATT
>CM053758.1:41698914-41746223 GCA_028658305.1 Pachyuromys duprasi
GACTCGTGATCAAGCCTTTGGTAGAGGGCAAGAAGTGATGATAGAAATGGAAGAGGTTGGTGAAACTTGGAGAGAACAATGACTAAACTGAGCAGGGCACAGGGGTCTTGTATGAGACGGTTTCTACAACCAAGGACTACGAGTGGATGTGTCCTGGAACCCCTGTGCAGGTAGGACCCAGTTTAGCTTGGTGTAGGACTGAAGACCCTAGTGAGGGAAACAGGGACTGTTTCAGTCTTGAACTTGATGGCTGTCTCTTTGACCCTCCCCCATACAAGCCGGGGAGTGACTCACTGGCTGGATCCCAGTGGAGGACATTGCAGCCAGCCCTGAGGAGACAGGATGAGCTGGGGTTGGATGGAAGGGGAGGAGGTCCTCCCCAGTTGGTGGACTTGGATTGGGCGGGGAGGAGATGAGGGAGGGTTGGGGAGGGTGGGAGGGAGTGGGCGGGCTGCGCATGGGATGCAAAGTACCTAACCTGTGATTGATAACAAAAAATAAAATAAATAAAATAAAATAAAAATAAATTAAAAAAATTAAAAAAAAGAGGCAGCTTCTTCAACAAATAATGCTGGTTAAACTGGATGGATGCATTTAGAAACCCGTACTTACAGACCCTTCACAAGACTCAAGTCCAGTGGGATCAAAGACCTCAACATAAAACCAGATACACTGAACCTGATAAATGAGGAAGTGGTAAATATAGCCTTGCAATCATTGGCACAGAAGAATCTATGCTGTATATTTAATTAGATTTGGGGGGGGGTTGATATCTAGTTTCTTGAGTTCTTTATAAACTTCGGTTGTTAGTCCTCTATCAGAAGTGGAGTTGTTAAAACACTTTTCCCATTCTGTAGGCTACCTATTTGTCTAACCACATCCTTTGTCTTACAGAATTTTTTCAATTTCATGAGATCCTATTTATTAATTGTTCCATAAACCTCCAAAAAAATCCACCCCTAAACAGTAGGACAATATATCACAAGCAGAAGTTTGCTACCAATGTAATTTACAGATATTATTCAGATTTTACTCACTATATATGCAATCTTCATCTGTATAGAAGTTTATATTTATTTACTGGTATGTTACTTACTAAAAATGTATGTAATCACTGCCACAGTCAAGAGACAAAACAGTGCTATGTGACAGAAAACTGAGAACTGTGCTAATTAGACTTTGTGAATATTGAGAGCTGCAATGTTAAAGATCTGGAGTCAAATTTCTTGGACTATCTTTAGCCTCATCACTAATCACTTGTTACCCACCTCTGTATCTGACATAACATTTTTGTGACTCATGAAACATTGTGATATCTTAAAAGACCACCAGTTTGCAACAAGCCATGCTATGGGAAGGACTGGAAAGATGGCTTAATGAAATAAAAAGTGAAAAGCATACACAAATGCATCATATTCTGTTTTTATTACTAAAATTAAAGGTTCACTCAAAAGTTGTCTCTGACCTAGTTGTTATGAATAGTGTACAATAAACATCTATATACAAGTGTCTCTGTGAGATGTCAAAGTCTGGAAGTGGTTACACAGAAATGGTAACATAGGCTCATATTGTAGATCTATTTTTAGTTTTTTAAGAAACTCATGCTGACACTGACTTCTACAGGGCCTTGACTAATTTACATTCCCCTTCCCTGCTGTGAATAAGTATTCCCCTTTGCCCAAATCTCCACCAGAATTTTTTTTTTCTTAATGACTGCCATTCTGACTGGAGAGATACAGAGTCTCAATTTAGTTTTGATTTGCATTTCCCTAATGCCTAATGAGATTAAACATCCTCTCTTATGTGCTTATTGCCCATTTGGATTTTATCTTTTGAGAATTGTTTGTTCATTTATTTAGCCCATTTGTTGATTGGGTTGTTTAATTTCTTGTTTAATTTTATGAGTTCTTCGTATTCTATACATCAATCAGATTTGTAGCTAGCAAGTATTCTGTCTATTCTGAAGGCTGTTTCTTTACTCAGTTAGCTGGGATTTTTTTATGTACAAAAACATTTTAATGTCATGAAATCATGTTTGGTAGTTGTTGGTATTATTTCCAGAATGACTAGAGTCTTATTTAGAGATTCCTTGCCTGTGAATGGTTTCTAGATATTTCTTCCCTACTTTGGGTGTGTTTTTTATTGTTTGAGAATTTTACACAAGCATATAAAGTGTTTTATCAAGCATATCTCTTATTGGTGAAACTCAAATTCCACTGCAGGTCTTACATTAATGTCTTTTATTTGGACTTGATTTTATGGGGAGTGAGAGATGGAGAATGAGTGTCACTCCTCTAAAGGTGGACATCAGCATTTCCAGTACCATTTGTTGAAGATGCCCTCTTTTTTGCAACATGTATTGGTTTATTTCTGGGTCTTAGTTAGGTTTACTATTGTTGTGATGAAACACTGTAATCAAAGCAACTTGGGCAGGGAAAGGTTAATTTTTATTACATTTTGACAGTACTGTTAATCACTGAAGGAAGTCAGGAAAGGAAATCAAAGAGGTTGGGAACCTGGAGGCAGGAACTGATGCAGTGGCCATGAAGAGCTGACTGCCGCTTACTGGCTTACTCATCACAGCTTGCTTAGCCTACTTTCTTTTTGTTATTGTTGTTTTGATTTTTAAATTTTTAATTTATTCTTCTCGCATATATTACATCCTGACTGTAGTTCCTCCTCCCCTCTCCTCCCAATCCTCCCCAAAATTCTTCCAAACCTACCCCTCCTCTATTTTTCTACAGAAAGGGGCAGGCCTCACAGGGATATCACGGCATATCAAACATAGCATATTAAGTTACAATAAGTCTAGGCACTTCCCCCTGAGAGGTTCAAAATTTTAGAGTTAATTCTTGGGACTGGGGCAAAGTCACCATAGCACAGTTCTTTCAGAGCAAGGGTCCAGCAATCCCCCACCCAGATTAACCTTGGGATGTGACTAGGGTCATGTAGCCCCTAAGGAAGCCTATGGAATGTGTTAACTCCCTCCCCCTTGCTACAACGTAACCTGCATGTAACAGGGCAGGTATCCCCAGATAGCCAGATCTGATCATTTGCAGTTTTGGTGCCTGAAAACAAACCAATCATTTTAAGGTCAACTCCCCTAGGGACCCTTTCACCCAATCCTACAGTGCCAAGACTTACACTTCCCTACTTTCATTTTTGCTCCCTTAAAAACCCCGTTTCCCCAGAGTTGGGGGTCGCTTGCCTCTTTGTTCTTGCAAAAGGCAGCCACCCAGCTCGAGTTTGTAATAAAGGCCCTCATGTGTTTTACATCGGACTCAAAACCTGTTGGTCATTTGGGGACTCGCAATCTGGGTATTTCACCCCCATATTAAAGCTGGACAAGGCAGCTGGAACAAAAGAGTCCCAAAACCAGGCAGAAGAGTCACAGACAGCCCATGCTCCCAGTGTTCCGTGTCCCACATGGCAACCAAGATACACAAGCATAATATATTTGCAGGGGCCTTAGATCAGACCCATTCAGGGTCCGTGGTTGTCAGTTCAGTTTCTATGACCCCTGTAAACTCAAGATAGTTGATTCTCTGAGTTTTTCTGTGGTGTCCTTGACCCCTCTGTAAGAACTCCCTGAGTTCTTATAGAACCCTGGACTACCTTGTCAAAGATGGAGCAAGTTACAATGAGCTGGGCCCTTCTCCATTAACCATTAATGAAGAAAATGCTTTACAGAAGCTTTTCAGTTTCACAAGGTTGCATGTATTAATTATTGATCTTAGAGACTATGCTGTTGGTGTTCTGTTCAGGATGTTCTCTCCTGTGCCAATGAGTTCAAGGTACTTCCCCAATTTTTCTTCTAATGGATTTAGTGTGTCTCATTTTACATTGAGGTCTTTGATCCACTTGGACTTTAATTTCGTATAGGGTGATAGATATGGGTCTATTTGAATTTTTCTATGTGTAAATATCCAGTTAGACCAGCACCATTTGTTGAAGATGCTATCTTTTTCCATTGTATGGTTTTGGCTTCCTTGTCAAAAATCAGGTGTCCATAGGTGTGTAGGTTTATTTCTGGGTCTTCTATTCTATCCCATTGATCCGCCATTCTGTTTCTATACCAGTACCATTCAGTACTGCTCCATTGTATGGCTAGAGATCGGGGATAGAGATGCCTCCAGAAAATCTTTTATTGTACAGGATTGTTTTAGTTATTCTCAGGTTTTTTGTTGTTGTTCCACATGAAGTTAAGAATTTTTCTTTCAAGGTCTGTAAAGAATTGTGTTGGTAATTTGATGGGAATTGCATTGAATCTACAGAATGCTTTTGGTAAGATGGCTATCTTTACATTGTTAAACCTACCAAGCCATAAGCATGAGAGAGCTTTCCATCTTCTGATATCTTCTTCCATTTCTTTCTTCAGAGCCTTGGAGGTTTTTTTTTTCATCCAAGTCTTTGACTTGTTTGGTTAGAGTTACACCAAGGTACTTCATGTTTTTTATGGCTATTGTTAGGGTGTTGTTTTCTTAATTTCTTTCTCAGCCCATTTGTCTTTTGTATATAGGAGGGCTACTGATTTTTTTTAGTTAATTTTGTATCAAGTCACTTTGCTAAATGTGTTTATCAGCTGCATTAGTTCCCTCATAGAATTTTTGGGGTCACTCATGTGTACTGTATTATATCATCTGCAAGTAGTGATAGTTTGACTTCCTTTTTGATTGGAATCCCCTTGGTATATTTTAATTGTCTTATTGCTGTAGAAAAGACTTCTGGTACTATGTTGAAGAAATATGGAGAGCGTGGGCAGCCTTGCCTTGTCCCTGATTTCAGTGGGATTGATTTAAGTTTTTCTCCATTTAGTTTGATGTTGGCTATAGGCTTGCTGTATATTGCCTTTACTATGTTAAGGTATGTGCCTTGTATCCCTGATCTTTCCAGGACTTTAAACATGAATGGATGTTGGATTTTATCAAATGGTTTTTAAGGAGACAATGATGTTTTTTCTTCTTTCAGTTTGTTCATGTGGTGGATTACATTGATAGATTTCTACATATTGATATCAATCTTGTGTGTTCTCAGAAAATTGGGAATAGTACTACTTCAAGATCCAGCTATACCACTCCTGGACATATATCCAAAAGATGTCCTACCATTCAATAAGGGCATTTGCTCAACTATGATCACATCAGCTTTATTTGTGATAACCAGACTCTGGAAACAATCTAGATGTTCCTAAATGGAGGAATGGATACAGAAATGTGGTACATCTACACAATGGAATACTATGCAACTATTAAAAACAAGGAAATAATGAAATTTTCAGGCAAATGGATGGAACTAGAAAAAAATCATCCTGAGTGAGATAATCCAGAAAGAGAAAGACAGTCATGGTATACACTCATTTATAAGCTGATATTAGCTGTATTATATAGAATAGCCATCTACAGGCCTAAAGAAGCAAAACACTAAGGAAGACCCTAGGGAGGATGCTTAAATCTCATTCAGAATGGCAAACAGGGTAGACAATAGAAGTGGTGGAAGAGAGAAATCAGGATTGGAGCCTCCTCTAGAGGGTCCTCTGATAGAATCCACCCAACAGGGGATGAAAGCAGATGCTGAGACTCACAGCCAAACTACGGTCAGAGCACAGAGAGTCTTGTGGAAGAAGAGAGGGATGGGTATAGAGGGACATTGAGGGGACAGGAACCCCACAAGGAGACCAACAAAGCTAATGGATCTGAGCCCAGGGGGTCTTGCAGAGACTGATGCACCAACTGAGGACCATGCATGGAGAGGACCTAGACCTCCTGCTCAGATGTGGACGATTGGCAGCTAAGTCTCCATGTGGATCGCTGAGTGAGGGGAACAGGGGCTGACTCTAACATGAACTCAATTGCCTGCTCTTCGATCATTCCCCCCTGGCGATTCAGCCTTGCCAGGCCAAGGAGGAAGAGGATCCATGCAATCCTGATGAGACTTAACAAGCTATGGGCAGATGGCAATGGTGAAGAACTCCACCTTTCAGTGGACTAGGGAAAGGGCATGGGGGTGATGAAGGAGGGAGGGTGGGTTGGAGCGAGTTGAGGGAGGGGGCTTCAATCAGCATATATAAAGAATAAATTGTGAATAAAATAGAATTTTAAAAGAATACCTATATAAAAAGAGAAGTAAATACTTCACAGGCTTGCCTAAAAACCAATTTTATAAAGGCATTTACTCAGTTGAAGTTCCCTCCTCTTTCAGGGTTCAAGCTTGTATCAAGTTGACATAAAACTAACAAGTACAATCTGGGTCTGATATTCTAATGACCTTTTCTCTGTTTTTGTGCTAACAACATGCTGTTTTCACTACTATGACTTTATAGTATAAACTTGAAGTCAAATATGCTGATATTGTCAGCATTATTCTTTTTGTACAGAATTGCTTTGATTTAATTAAGGGACTACTATAAGGTCAAACAAAGAAAATGGGTATTTTTAAGTAACTATAAATTCAAATGTAACTATACTATATGATACTAAGGAATTCCCATCACCCTTTATTTTCTTAGTTTTTATCATGGGACTGGCCTTTAGAAGAATGCTCCTAGTTGAGCATGGCATATGAGAACTTCTTTTATTGGAATTACTATTATTATTATTATTATTATCATCATCATCATTTTATTATTTATTCATTTTCATCCAGGTTATAGGCCCCTCCCTCATCTCCTCTTGGTCCCACCCTCCTTCCCTCTTTCCCCCCTATCCCATTCCCTTAGTCCCCTGATAGAGGAAGTCCTCCCTACTATCTGACCGTAGCCTATAAGGTCTCATTAGGACTGTCTACATCCTCTTCCTCTGTGAAACGGCTGGGTTGCCCTGCCAGTGGGAAGTGATCAAAGAGCAAACAACCTAGCTCATGTCATAGGCTGCCCCTGCTCCCTTTACTAGGGAACCCACATGGAGACTGAGCTGTCTGTGAGCTCCATCTGAGCAGGGGATTCTAAGATCTTCTCCATACATGGTCCTTAGTTGATACATCAGTGTCTGTAGGGACCTCTGCCTCAGATGTTTTCTGCTTTGATGGTCTCCTTGTGGAGCTCTTGTCCCCTAGGGTCTTATCTCCCACGTCTTCCATAAGACTCCCTGTACTTGGCCCAAAGTTTGTCTGTGAGTGTCTGCATCTACTTAAATTCCTGTTGGGTAGTCTTTCAGAGGACATCTGTCATAGGCTCCATCTGGTCCCTCCATTCTATTACTTCTGGTGTACTGTCTGGGGTCTCTGCAGCTAAGGATAGTCTGGTCTCTGCAGATCTGCACTTGGTAAAGTGATCAGTGTCAAATTTCAAAAGTAATTCAAACTGCTGCTGCTGTTGCTGCTGCTGCTGCTGCTGGGACTACTACTACTACTTTTTCTTCTTTCTCTTCCCTTTCCCCTCCTCCTATTTCTCCTCCTCCTTTTTTTCTTCCTCCTCCACTTCCTCCTCCTCTTCCTTCTTTTTTTCTCCTCCTCTTCCATCTCCTCCTTATTTTTTGATACAGTGTGTGTGTGTGTGTGTGTGTGTGTGTGTGTGTGTGTGTGTGTGTAGCCTTGGCTGTCCTGGAGCTACCTCTATAGACCAGGATGACCTCAAACTCACAGAGATCTGTCTGCCTCTGCCTCCTGAATGTAGACACTGGGATTGAAGGTGTATGCCACTATGCCCAGTTTTAAACTTCTCTTTATACATAATCCCCTTTGTGCTCCCACGTCTGTAAGATTTTACAACATAAGTGAGTTCTACTGACATTTGCTCTCACCCCAGTTAAGAAAACACTGAATCTGCTTTCTTCTTTCCCAGGTTTTAAATTGGTCCAATTGGCTAAATTAGGTCACTAGTGATGGAACTCATGTGATTAATGATTTCACTTTGAAAGAATTAAATATACTGTTATTTTATTTTTCAATTAAAAAAGATCCCTGTGCCCACATTTTTTGCTTCTGTTGCTCTCCTTGTGGAGCTCCTGTCCTCTCCAGGTCTTACTATTTCCCACTTCTTTTATAAGATTCCCTGCACTCTGCCCAAAGGTTGGCCATAAGTCTCAGCAATCTGCTTTGATACCCTGTAGGGTAGAGCCTTTCAGAGGCCCTGTGGCAGGCTCCTGACTTGTTCCCTGTTTTCTCCTTGCTCTGATGTCCATCCTCTTTACCTTTCTGAATGGGGATTGCACATTTTAGTCAGAGTCCTCCTTCTTGATTAGTTTCTTTAGGTATACAGATTTTAGTATGTTTATGTGCTGATTACTTTTCCAAATATTTCTTAATTATCATATTTGAACTATGCAAAATAATGAGTTTCATTATAATGTTTTAATGTATATGTGTAATATACTTTGATGGCATTCGAAGTGCCTGCAGATTGGGTTTAGAGCAACAGACAAAGGAATTCTGTAAGGGAAGAGATTGAGCAACCATAGCCACGTGTGGCCATATAGCTGGTACAGCCATATTGCATACAGTTTCATTTATCTGAACTTGTTAGTTTTGTGAAGGCTGATTTCTCCACAATCACATGAGAAAAAATAATTTCTAAAGAAGCAAATGTGTGCGTGTGAGTCTGGTTTGTCTGTGTGTGCACGCGTGCCTGTGCTTGAGTGTGTGTTTACAAATATAGCCATTCTTTTAGTCTCCTATCCTAGATTTGTACTCAGGTGTCACAAAACCAAGAATTACTCCTATACCAAGTTTAAGTGGAAGGGAGGCTGCTGAGTTTGTTTGTTTTGATGACACAAACCCAAAACAACTCACAGAACTTGGAGAATGAAACTACTGAAAAATTTACCAGTACCTGGAATACCATTCTTACAGATCAAGTGTGGAAAGTGTCATTTACAGAAGCAATTCAAAACAGATTACTTTAGAGAGAAAAAAAACTACATTTGCAAAGAAAGTCGCTATGCTAATTTTATAAAAGTGTGTCTCCCAAGATGATCTGGGGTCAGATGGAAGGGGAGGAGATCCTCCCCTGTTGGTGGACTTGGAGGGGGCGGGGAGGAGATGAGGGAGGGTTGGGGAAGGTGGGAGGGAATGAGGGAGGGGGCTACACATGGGATGCAAAAAACCTAACCTGTGATTGATATAAAAATAAAAAATTTATAAAAAAATAATGTGTCTCCAAGCTAAAGCAGAAATACCTGTGAAAGTTAGTCTTAGATATGGACATTTTCAAGGATTGCAGCTTCTGTGATTCCTTTATCACAGGGAAACATTCTAAGATGTTTGTGTGTGCGTGTGCATGTGTGTGTTTTCCTGATAGGCTGGAGAATTTAATAAAGAAACAAAGCTAGAAAGTATTACATTCTGAGGTTCTTTTTTATGACCTCATGTTATATATGACAAATTTTATTAACATTCTCCTTCAAGCTGAGCAATTGATTCTCATGGTCCAAATAGTGAATCTGTTCTTAGCGAATGATTGAATTAACTGAGAGTCTACTCGTTAAAATGTAATGATGCAGCTACAAATACAAGAAAATATTATAAAATTTTCAGCTAGAATATGAAAAAGAACATGTTTTTATTTGTGCTATAAAGAAAAAAATAACTTTTCCGTCAATCCTGGACTTTTTATTAAAATCTTTTTATAACTTTGCTTTTAAAATGTCTTGTGAGAGCTGAGGATGCAGCTGAGATATAGAGTATTTGCATAGCCCTGGTTAAACCCCCAATACCACAAAATGACTACATTTTCTTATGAAAATGTTTACAAATTCTGCAATTGGCTTAATAATCCTTTCACAAAAGAGAAATAGTGGCTCAGATGCCAAACAGAACTTTGTTGGTGGAGAGAAGATAAGTAGTGTTGTGTAACTGTAGGGATAGATGTGGGGAGATGTGTGCTTAGGCAATTTTGTCATTGCCTAATCATTATGGAATCTGCAGACAGAAACTTAATGTTATAGTCTGTGATGTGCCAAGGGCATGTGGTATATCCTATCACATAAGCATCCTCTAGTTGACAAAAACTTTGCTGTATGTCCACATCCTAAAATTTTATCCAGAAGAGTAAAGTTTGTTGGACTCTTCCTAGTTTGGTTCTTCCAATTTTCAGGTTTCTTCAACTGGGACTTACCATCACAAGAAAATAGCTTCCTAGAGCAGACACAGCAAAACACCATAGTCCCGATGGCTTAATAACCAGAATTGTACTGACCCCAAATCCTGGAGCTGGGAACTCCAAAACCAATGCCAGCATACTTGTTTCTTCTGTAGTTGTGAGGGGAGAACCTGTTCTAGGCTTGTGTGTCTTGTGACGGCTATCTCCTCTCTGGCACTCATCAGCTCTCTCTCCCCTACACAGTGTACCTCTGGTTCAAACTTCTCTTCCGTAAAGATACAATAATTTTCAAATATGTCCATTTTCATTCAAGTTTCCTGATTTCTTTTTTCTTTAGAGCTGAATAAAATTCATTGAAATAGCGGGTGGAGGAGGACGGGAAGAGAGAACAGAAATCAGGGAAGTGGGAGCTGAGGTGTCTGGGACAGGAGAGGCTCCCAGGAGTTTATGGGAGTGACCCTCGCTGAAACACTTAGCAGATGGAATTAAGAAGCCTGAAGTCACCACCTCCTGTAGCAAGATGGGACTTCCAGTGGAGGGAGGGGGACACTAACCCACCCATAAAACCTTCAACCCAAAATCTGTCTTGCCTACAAGAAGTGTATGGATAAAGATGGAGCAGAGATTGAGGGAATAGCAAACCAGTGACTGGCCCAAATTGAGACCCACCCCATTGGAGAGAGTCAACCCATGTCACTATTACTTATACTCTGGTATGCTTGCAGACAAGAGCCTAACATAACTGCCTTCTGAGAGGCTTCATCAAGCAGCTAATGGAAACAGATGCAGAGATCCACAGCCAAACCATAAGCCAAGCTAAGGGAGTTCTGTGGAAGAGTGTGAGGAAGGATAGAGGGGACTGAGAGGTCAAGGACACCACAAGAAGACCTACACAGCAAACTAACTTGGACCCATGGAGGTACACAGAACATGCATGGGCTGACCCTGGCCCCCTTACACATATGTAACAGATGTGCAGAGTGGGAAACATGTGGGTCCCCTAACAATGGGAGCGGTGGCTGTCTCTGACTCTTGCCTACCTTTGGATTCCCTTTCCTTAGCTGGGCTGCCTGGTTAGGCCTCAGTAGAAAAGGACATGCTTAGTTCTGCTGTGAATTGAGGTGCAGGGTGGGTTGATAGCCTTCCATTTTCTGAGAAACAAAAGAGGGAGGAAGGGGGAAGGGAGTGTAAGGGTAGGAGAGGAGAGAGGGGCTGGGATCAGGCTGTAAAGTGATTAATAAAGAGAAAATGGGGAAAATTCCTTTTTTCCTATAATCTAGCATTTTATTCTTTTTATCTGCCATCAAGTCTGATTCCATATTCTTGCTGTTTTGAATTGATGACCAACAAAAACAATTTATGTCTGAAAATGCTATGCTGAAACCTAAAACTCTGGATGCTAATTAAAGCATGAAACTGTACCGTTAGGGCTTACCTTATTTATCTCCTTTTCACCTCTACTGAAGATGGGAGATGCAATATTTAAATAAAGGATATGATTCAGCTCACAGTAACTCAGATTCTGATTCAAGGTGAGGAGTATGAATAAACTACCCTCACAGGCTATGAAGAACCAGAGTCAAAGAACCTAACCAACCAAGGACTTGTATTTTCCATGTTCTTAGTTTTCGTTCAGAATAGTATTCCTGAACATTACACTATCAGCCAGTGAAACTCTTAGAAACCTCTACTACCTAGGAGCTAAGGCCAGAAATCTTAGGAATGAACCTCTAAGTATGAAGTTGCTCTCAGTATCTCTTATACTGAAAATAACCATCCTCATAGTAAAGAGGAGTGATTTCTGCTTTTCTCCCTGCCTTGTAACCAAAGGTAATAAAGAACCAGCTCTGCTTTCTGGGAAGGTAATATGTGAGAGGGTGGGTTCTGAATTCTTCCTCATAAGGAAATTATTTTTTTCTCTTCATAATCCAATGGTGTTTCCACATCATAGATGAGAAGTCTAAGTTGTAATGAAATAAAATGCTTTCCCCATTATTTGTGTTTAAATATCACATCTAGTGTGCCTTTTTCTTTATTATAAATACAGTGCTACTTGTGATAAGAACAGGTAAGTTAAAACAAACTCTTAAGTCTTCAAGTTGAGGGCTAGAAGTAATTTAATAGGTTCGCTTGCAAAGTAGCACTGTTGACAACATCCCAGAAGTGGGAACCACCCAAGGACCCATCAATGCAAAAAAAAGAAAGATGAGCAAAATGTTACTATGCATACAAGAAGATAATAATCAGTCTTACAGATAAAAAAAACTGCTGATCTCACCAATTTCTCTCTCAGTACATTTGTCTTTTGTATACAGCAAGGCTACTGATTTTTTCTTTTTGAGTTAATTTTGATTCCAGCCACTTTGTTGAAGGTGTTAATCAGCTGTAGGAGTTCCCTGGTAGGATTTTTGGGGTCACTCAGGTATACTATCATATCATCTGCAAATAGTGATATCTTGACTTCTTCCTTTCCAATTTGAATCCCCTTGATCTCCTTTAATTGTCTTATTGCTCTAGCAAGGACTTCAAGAACTATGTTGAAGAGATATGGAGAGAATGGGCAGCCTTGCCTTGTCCCTGATTTCAGTGGGATTGATTTAAGTTTCTCTCCATTTATGTTGATGTTGGCTATAGGCTTGCTGTATATTACCTTTACTATGTTCAGGTATGTGCCTTGTATTCCTGATCTCTCCAAGACTTTATACATGAATGGATGTTGGATTTTGTCAAATGCTTTTTCAGCATCTAAGGAGATGATCGTGTGGTTTTTCTCCTTCGGTTTGTTTATGTGGTGGATCACATTGATGGATTTCTGTATATTGAACCACCCCTGCATGCTTGGGATGAAGCCTACTTGGTCATAAAGGATGATATCTTTGATGTGTTGTTGTATTCGATTTGCAAGTATTTTGTTGAGTATTTTTGCATCCATGTTCATTAGGGAGATTGGCCTTAAATTCTCTTTCTTTGTTGGGTCTTTGTGAGGTTTAGGTACCAACGTGATTGTGGCTTCATAGAATGAGTTTGGCAATGTTCCTTCTGTTTCTATTTTGTGGAATAGTTTGAAGAATATTGGAGTTAGCTCTTCTTTGAAAGTCTGGTAGAATTCTGGGTTGAAACCATCTGGCCCTGGGCTTTTTTTGCATGGTAGACTTTTGATGACAGCTTCTATTTCCTTAGGGGATATAGGACTATTTAATTGATTGACCTGGTCTTGATTCAGCTTTGGCAAGTGGAATCAATCAAGAAAATTGTCGATTTCATTTAGATTTTCCAATTTTGAAGCATATAGGCTTTTGAAGTAATAACTAATGATTGTTTGGATTTCTTCAGTGTCTGTTGTTATATCCACCTTTTCATTTCTGATTTTGTTGGTTTGGATAGTGTCTCTCTGCCATTTAGTTAAGTTTGGCTAAGGTTTGTCTATCTTGATGATTTTTCTCAAAGAACCAGCTCTTGGGTTCAGTGATTCTTTGAATTGTTTTATTTGTTTCTAATTTGTTTATTTTAGCCACAAAGGTCATAAAATACCTTGTTGTCAACCTAACCAAGCAAGTCAAAGACTTGTATGAAAAAAATTCCAGTCTCTAAAGAAAGAATTACAAGAAGATATCAGAAGATGGAAAGATCTCCCATGCTCATGGATTGGCAGGATTAATACAGTAAAAATGGCCATCTTACCAAAAGCAATCTACAGATTCAATACAATTCCCATCAAATTACTGACACAATTCTTTACAGATCTTGAGAGAAAAATTCTCAACTTCATATGGAGAAACAAAAAACCCAGAATGCTAAAACAATCCTCTACAGTAAAAGATCTTCTGGTGGTATCTCCATTCCTGATCTCAAGCTGTACTATAGAGCAACAATACTAAAAACTGCATGGTACTGGCATAGAAACAGACTGGTGGATCAATGGAATCGAATAAAAGATCCTGAAATAAATCCACACACTTATGGACACCTGAGTTTTGACAAAGATGCCAGAACCATAAAATGGAAAAAAGACAGCATCTTCAAAAAATGGTGCTGGTCTAACTAGATGTCTATATGTAGAAAAATGCAAATAGATCAGCCTGCACAACTCTAAAGTCCAAGTAGATCAAAGACCTCAATATAAAACCAGACACACTAAACCACTTAGAAGAAAAAGTGGGGAAAAGCCTTGAACTCATTGGCACAGGAGACAACTTCCTGAACAGATCACCAACAGCACAGGCTCTAAGAGCAACAATCAATAAATGGGACTTCATGAAACTGAAAAGCTTCTGTAAAGCAAAGGACACTGTCATCAAAACAAAAGGACTGACTACAGATTGGGAAAGGATCTTCACCAATCCTATATCTGACAGAGGACTATTATCCAGTATATATAAAGAACTCAAAAAATTAAACAGCAACAAAACAAATAATCCAATTAAAAATGGGGTACAGAGCTAAACAGAGAATTCTCAATAGAGGAATATTGAATGGCAGAGAAACACTGAAAGAAATGCCCCACGTCCTTAGTCATCAGAGAAATGCAAATCAAAACGACCCTGAGATTTCACCTTATACCCATCAGAATAGCCAAGATCAAAAACTCAAGTGACAACACATGCTGGAGAGGATGTGGAGAAAGGGGAACCCTCCTCCACTGCTGGTGGGAATGTAAACTTGTACAACCACTCTGGAAATCAATCTGGCACTTCCTCAGACAACTAGGAATAGCGCTTCCTCAAGAGCCAGCTATACCACTCCTAGGAATATATCCAAAAGAGGCTCAAGTACACAATAAAGACATTTGCTCAACCATGTTTGTAGCAGCTTTATTTGTAATAGCCAGAAGCTGGAAACAACCCAGATGCCCCTCAACTGAGGAATGGATACAGAAATTGTAGTACATCTACGCAATGGAATATTACTCAACAATAAAAAACAGGGATATAATGAAATTTGCAGGTAAATGGTGGGAACTGAAAAGGATCATCTTAAGTGAGGTATCCCAGGAGCAGAAAGACACACACGGTATATACTCACTCATATAGACATATACTATAGGATGAACCTATTAAAATCTGTACACCTAAAGAAACTAATCAAGAGAGAGGACTCTTGCTAAAATGCCCAATCCCTATCCAGAAGAGCGAAGGGGATGGACATCGGAAAAAGGAGAGGGCAGGGAACAGGTCAGGAGCCTGCTACTGAGAGCCTCAGAAGGGCTCTGCCCTGCTGCTATGGAGGCAGATGCTGAGCCTTATGGCCAACCCTTGGGCAGAGTGCAGGGAATCTTATGAGGGGAGTAGGAAATAGTAGGATCTGGAGAGGACAGAAACTCCAGAAGGAGAGCAACAGAACCAAGTGGTCTGAGCACAGGGGTCTTTCCAGAGACTGATGGTCCAACCAGGTACCATACATGGAGGTAGCCTAGGACCCCTGCACAGGTGTGGCCTATGACAGTTCAGTGTGTCCAAGTGGGTTCCATAATAATGGGAACAGGGACTGTCTCTGACATGAACTGATTGGCCTGCTTTTTGATCACCTCCCTCTGAGGCAGAAGCAGCCTTGCGGGGCCACAGAGGAAGACAATGCAGCCACTCCTGATATGTGATGGACTGGGATTGGAGGGAAGGAAAGGAGGACCTCCCCTATCTGTGGTCTTAGGGAAGGACACGGGTGCAGAAGGGGGAGGAAGGGAAGGATTGGGACAGGAGGACGGAGGGAATTACAGGGGTATATAAGGTGAATAAAGTGTAATTAATAAAGAATTTAATAAAAAGTGAAAAAAAGAAACTGTTAGTAGAGGCTGAAATTTGCATGAATATTGAAGAAGGGTGCTCTGAGAAATAAGCTAGTCACAGAAGGACACATACTATATGTTTTCCCTTATGTGAGTTCCTTAAAGTAATTGAATTCATTGAGACAGTGAAGTAATGTTGGCTAGGGTCTGAGATTGGGAGGAGGTGGGTAAAGAGTTATTATTTAATCAGTATAGAGTTTCAACTGAAAAGTGTTTTGTATGTGGATGATGATTATGGCTATGCAACAATGAGAATTTATTTAATAATTGCAAATTTTGTGCATGAAAATTGTTAATTTGTAAAATTTTATTATATATTTATATATGTATATGTGTGTGTATGTGTGTATACTTGGAAGAATAACAAAAGCTGAAACAAAAACAAAGGTTAAAGAAGAAAAGAAAGATTTATTGACCTCAACATACATACCCAATAATTTTAAAACAAGATTAATTTGCAGTGTTAGAAAATAAAATGTTCCAGTCACTGAGAAAGCAAAAGAGGGATGTCTGAACTTTCCGAGAAAGAAATGACCTTGTAAAAGCATGGCATCTACCTGTTTTACCAGTAATAATAATAATAATAATGTGGTAATAAATTAGTTTCACTAAAGGAAAAATTCAGGCCCCACTGAAAGATTTGTTTAGTGAGCAGTTCAAGGTACAGGCTCTGGATCCCTTCAGTAAAGGCTGGTTTGTCTCTGAATAGTGAGTCTAAGGGGATAGGCACCTACAGGGAATATGGATTTGGAAATAAGCAAGGAAGCATTCTCCAGGTCTGAGCAAAGGAAGCCCCCTGAAACTATGTGGCTGTTCCTCAATGTGCTCACTACCCCTGACCAAATCAGGAGGACCTCGGTGTTCATCTCCATTTGCTCCCCACCCATTGCCTGTTTTCCTCCCTTCATCTCTCCTGCATATAATCATAGGTATTTGCCAATTAGTGTCTGGTTTATTGCTCCTACTTTCATCTTTGAAGCTTTATTCTTTTCTCTCTCCTTTTAACATGCTTTTAATTAAAATATAATTACATCACGTTCCCCTTCCTTTTCTTCCTCCCAGCCCTCCCAACGCCCTCTCTCCATTCCTTCCATGTCACCTCCACTCTCAAATCAATAGCCTCTTTTCCTTTGATTGATATTGTTACACATATATGAATATATGTATTATGAATGTTCATAGATATGTAAGTACAACCTACTGATTCCATTTTAATTGTTGGGGTATGTATAGTTTTAGAACGGAGCATTTTCTGTGGTTCCTGACTGAGGTGTCAGTACATGCTTAGAACATATTTTGAGCAAGTTTGTCCATATTTACTCTCCTCCAAGTCTTCTCATAACAACACCACTTTCTCTCCCAATTCATGTGTTCTTTCTTAAATCCACTTGGCTACTTAGTGCTGCCAGAAACTTTTAAACATTTGTACCATTTGCAGAGAGATTATTATTTTTAAATTGTTAAAATGACACCATCCATCTATTTAAACTTTTTCAGCTTCCTTCCCTGAAGCAAATTATTAATCCCCCCCCCCCAAAAAAAACCATGGAGGAGTCTGTGCCCTGCCTAATCATCTTGTTGTTACCCGGGCACAATTTCAACAGGATGCGTAGACTGTAAGCCCTTCCTCTATACTTCATAAATGTTGCTGGAACAGCATGAAGCCCCTATTGCTGCAGGCTTCTCTACCTGGTCACCTCTAGCTTAGATTCAACTCTCTCTTCAGCAGTGAGGATGTCCTATGTGGGTTCCAGAGCTTCAAAAAGCTTCTATAAGGCAAAGGACACTGTCTATAGGACAAAATGGCAGCCAACAGAATGAGAAAAGATCTTCACCAACCCTATATTTGACAGAGGGTTAATATCTAATATATATATATTTTTTTAAACCCAAAGAAATTATATAGCAACAAACCAAATAACTCAATTTTTAAAATGAAGTACAGAGTTAAACCAAGAATTCTTAACAGAGGAATCTCCAATAGCTGAGAACCACATAAGGAACTGCTCAAAGTCCTAAGTCATTGGGGAAATGCAAATTAAATGGCTTTGAGATTCCATCATATACCACTCAAAATGACTATGACCAAAAACTCAAGTGATAGCATATGCTGGTGAGGATGTGGAGCAAAAGGAACACTCTTCCATTGCTGGTAAGAGTGTAAACTTATACAATCAATGTGTAAATCAATCTGGAGTTTTCTCAGAAAATTGAAAATAGTCCTACCTCAATATCCAGCTATACCACTCTGGCACATACCCAGAAGATGCTCTACAAGGACACTTACTCAAAGCTACTTATGTTCATAGTAGTTTTATTTGTACTAGCCAGAAACTGGAAACAACCTAGATGACCCTAAATTAGGGATAAAGACAATATGGTATATTTATACAATGAAATACGACTCAGCTATTAAAAACAAAGACATCATGCAATTTGCAGAAAAGTGGGTGGGACTAGAAAAGATCATACTGAGTGAGGTAACCCAGACTCAGAAAGACAATCATAGAATGTGCTCAATAATAAGTGATATTAGCAATAAAATCAAGATAGCTATGCCACGATCCACAGATCCAAAGAAGCTAAGTTACAAGGAGGGCTCAAGGGAAGATGTTTGAATCTCACTCAGAGGGGAAATAAAATGGGCGTTGGAGGTGTATAGAAGGAGGGAACTGGGTAGGTGAGGGAATGGGAAGGGGGCCAAGGGTAGGGCTTAGGAGTAGAGAGAACTATGGAGAGAGGGCCAAATGAAAGAACAGAAATCAGATGTGGGGGCATCTCTGGGACTTACTAGTGATCTGGGATAAGGACGGCCCCAGGAAACCTAACGGGGTCACACTAGCTAAAACTTCTAGCAGCAGGAGATATGAAACCAAAAGTGGTCACCTTCTGTAGCCAGGCAGGACTTTCAGTGGAGGGATAAGGACACAAACCCACCAACAAACTTTTGACCCATACATTGTCCTGTTTACAAAATGTGCAGGGACAAAGATGGAACAATGTTTGAATGGGCAACAGAAAACTGGTCCTACTTGATATCTATCCCAGAGGAGAAAAACAATCCCTGACATTATTTTTTAATTTAACTTTATTTTTCATAATTCATTCACTTTACATCCCAATTGTAACCCCCTCCCTTGTCTCCTCTCAGTTCCAATCTCCTGGCCTCTTCTCCCCTATTCACCTCCCCTATTTCTCAGAAAGGGGAGCCCTCCTCCCCTATCATCTGATCCCAGCTTATCAAGTCTTACTAGAATTGCTTGCATCCTCTTCCTCTGTGGCCTGGCAATGCCCTTCCACCTGAGAAAAGTGATCAAAGAGCAGGCAGCTGAGTGCATGTCGGAGACAGTCCCTGTTCCTCTTACTAGGACACCCACATGAAGACTGAGTTGCCTATGGGCCACATCTGAGCACGGGATCTAGGTCCTCTCCATGCATGGTCCATAGCTGGTGAATAAGTATCTCCAGGCCCCCATGGGCCCAAATTTTCTGGCTCTGTTAGTCTCATGGGGCTCCTGTCTACTCTGGGTCCTTCTGTTTCCCCACTATTTCCTACGACTCCCTGCTATCTGATTTGATTAGCATCTGCTTTGATCCCTGTTGTGTGGAGATTTTCAGAGTACATTTATGGTAGGCTCCCATCCTGCTTCCAGTGTCAATTCCGTTTGCCCTCCTGAATGAGAATTAAGCATCTTCTCTAGGGTCCTCCTTGTTATTTAGCTTCTTTAGGTCTGTGGATTGTAGTATGGTTATCTGGTATTATATGGCCAATGTCTGCTTATAAGTGAGCATATTCCATACCTGTCCTTCTGGTTCTGGGTTACCTCATTCAGTACTATCTTTCCTAGTTCTATCCATTTGCAAGCAAATTTCATGATTTCCTTGTTTTTAATAGCTGAGTAGTATTCTATTGTGTAAATGTAGCACAATTTCAGTATCCATTCTTCAGTTGAGGACCATCTATGTTGTTTCCAGATTCTGGCTATTATGAATAAAGTATGCAAGCCCTAAGATATCACAGATGCCAGTCCAGACTACTATACCAAGCAAAACTTTCAATCACCATAGATGGAGAAAATAAGATATTCCATGACAGAACCAAATATAAGCAATATCTGTGCACAAACCCAGCTTTTCAGAAGATACTAGAAGGAAAACTCCCACATGAGTAAGTTAACTACATCCAATAAAACACAGGATATAAATAACTTCACTATAGCAAAATCAAAAGTAGACAAGCACACAAACACTACCACAACTAACACCAAAATATAAGGAATTACACAGTAACTTTCAACATCATTGGCTCAACTCTCCAATAAAAAGACACAGACTAAGAGAATGGATGCATAAACAGAACCCATCATTCTGCTGTATATAAGAAACACATCTCAGCCACAAAGATAGACATTACCTGAGAGCAAAGGGCTGGGAGAAGGTTTTCCAAGCAAATGGACCCAAGAAGCAAGTTGGAGCAGCCATTCTTATATCTAATAAAATAGACTTTCAAACAAAACTAATCAAAAGAGATGAGTAAGGATACTTCATAATCATCAAAGAAAAATGCCACCAAGAATACCCCTCAATTCTGAACATCTATGCCCCAAATACAAGAGCACCCACATTTGTAAAAGAAACATTAATAAAGCTTAAACCACACATCGATTCCCACACATTAATATTGGGAGGCTTCAACTCATTAATATTGGGAGGCTTCAACTCATTAATATTGGGAGGCTTCAACACCCCACTCTCACCAAAGGACAGATCCACAAAACAGAAACTAAACAGAGAAATAATGACACTAAGAGATGTCATGAATCAAATGGACCTAAGAGACATCTACAGAATTTTTTCACCCAAACACAAAAGAATATACCTTCTTCTCAGCACACCATGGAACCTTCTCCAAAACTGACCATATAGTAGGTCACAAAGCAAGCCTCAACAGATACAAGAGTACCAAAATAATACTTTATATCCTATCATACAAGAATAGACTAAAGCTGGACCTCAACAACAGAAATAATCCCTGTCACTATTACTGTTATTCTGCTATGCTTGCAGACAGGAGCCTAGCATAACTGCCTTCTGAGAGGTCCCACCCAGAAGCTGATGAAATAGATGCAGAGACCCACAGCCAAACATTAAACAGAGCTCAGCAAGTCCTATATAATAGTTGGGAGAATGGTTGAGAGAGTCAGAGAGGCCAAGGACTCCACAAGAAGACCTAAAGAGTCAACTAACCTGGGCCTGTTTGGGCTCACAGAGACTGAACCACCCACTGAAGTATATGCACATATCCTAGAACCCTGCACATATGTAGCAGATGTGCAGCTTGGTGTTTACATAGGTTCCCCAACAACTGGAGTAGGCCCTCACTGACTCTTATCCTGATCTCTTTAGATCCTGCTCCCCTAACTGGGCTGCTTTGTCTGCCCTCAGTGGGAAAGGATGTGCCTAGTCCTGCAGAGACTTAATGTGCCAGGGTGGGTTGATCCCCATAGGGACCTTCCTCTTCTCTGAGAAGAAAGAGAGGGATGGAAAAATTGGGGAGAAGGATAGAATGTGACTAAGAGGAGAGGGGGTGGGTCTTCAATCAAGAAAAGTGTAAATAAATTAATTAATTAATGGAGAAAATTTCATTTCCCTAGTAACAGCAAATTCCTATAATTACCTTATTTCTGGAAGTTGATTTGTTGGTTGTATTGTGATTTACAATATCTAATTAAAAAACAAACCTCTTGGGAAGGCTAGCCAATACCTTTGTCTCTGTGAAAACTTTTCCATGAGATTCAGTAACCATTGAACCTGAAATACATTGTGCCGAGGATGTTTACCTCACAGAGCTCGCAAAGTGTCTTTGATTCTTCCATGTCTCAGAGGCACAGATCTGCCTCACCCTCCCAGGTGTGCTCAAGAAAGCTACCATGGAAAACAGGCTGTGTGTGGCCAAGTGGCATTGTTTCTAGGCGGGTTTTCTTTTTGGTAAGACGAGTAATTCCCTGCAAGAACAAATACTAACTTGTTTGTCTGCCTTTCGAATGACTCTTAAAACACAAAATACACTGAAATTTCTGGAGATAGTTATTTTGACACTTCTTTCTCTAGGATAACTGAATTATTGAAAATCAAGGGATGCATGGAAAGTAGATGCAATATGTGGAAGAGACACAATGCAGAGATTAGTTGGTGGTTAGGAAGGGAAGATTATCCAAGACTTCCCAAGTTCTTTGTTGCAGGAGACACTGAAAACCTGTGGTAAATGGGTGGGTTCATGCTATTAAATTTTTTATTACACAGTCAGCCTTGTGTATCTCCAGCAAAATCATGTAGCCCATAAAAATGATCTTTGGTTCTTTTCAGATCTTTTGATACAATCTTCCTCAATGTCTCTTGTCTTTAATTCTTTTCTTATATTTATGTGCAAAAAGCAAGCAAAACAATACAAAGCAAGCCATATCCTAAAATGAAAAGCTGTAAAGGTTAAACAATTGAAATGCTGAGTCCTCTTTTAAAAGCTAGCAAAGTAGAGTGGACTTCACATTTTATGGCATGTATTTGAAGCCTTTTATTTCTAAACTTTGCAAAGCAATAGGAAACTCATTAACTTTCATAGCCAGACAAAAAGGTAATAGCATTTGTAGATGTAATTGGGCTTTTATTTAAATGTGGCAGAGAGTTTGTGCTCATTATAGGAAACAAATGAATAGCAACAAATCACCCACTGGAATCCATCATCCATGTGACATTAGAGATGGTGGACATAAGAATATGCCCAACACTTTCTCAACATTCTGCAATAAGCAAGAAATTCGTGGAAACAAATCTTATGAAAGTTTGGATAGCAACAGTCATTCTATTAATAATAATATTCAGAAATATTTCCTGTCCCTTTTATGTCTGTATAAAAAGTGGAAAGAAACATAATAATTCATCAGGTAAATTATTCATTTTTGATGGGAAAACATCAAATTTGATTATCCTCTTGTCTCTGCTCTGACTAAGCTGTTTCTAGGACTCTAATTCTTGTTTCTCTCCCAACACAGCAATTTCCTCTCATCTCTGTCATCTTCCTGTCTAATTAGGCATGCTCAGCAGAGTACAGAAAAAACTGGGAAGGTTTCCTAGTGAAGTCTCACAGACCCTGTACAGATAAGGAATGCTGATCCAGGCTCTTTGTCCTAACTTACATTCTCTCAAAGGAGATAGTTTAAAATAAAAAGGGCAGGTTAGTATTTGTGAATCTAATCTTAGCTTCTCTCCACGCCTCATAAGGAAAACGTAAGTGGGAAGAAACAAAACGCATACAGTCTCACACATATACACATGCACAAACCGAAAGTGGCTCCTGCCTTCCGTTTTGACATAATAACTTTCCAACTTTTAATTGTTCAAAAGTTTAGCCACACAACCATCCTTTTACCTTAAGTACAATATACAGCATATTGCCAAGCTATTCTATATTTGTTTTAGAGTGGGGTTTGTGTGAGGTAATTTTCCCAGTAGTAGGTTAATTTGAGTGTTCTGAGCACATTTGAATTGAACTCTACTAACCCGTAGTGCTCTGTAGGTTAAAAGTATTAAACAATTTCTACATCGGCTGGCTTTTTAGATATTTAGTCCTATGATAAATCAAAAACCATCTGTACACACACACAAATTCACATACCACCACTAATATTAACAACAAAAACAACATAAAAGAATAAGACAAGAGACATCTGCATTTTAGGTGAATCAGGAAAGTAGCAATAAAGTCAAATAAATATCTGGCTTTGTTTGTTTGTTTATATTCAAGGTCTTTCTTTCTCATCAGCTTTTGCTAACCTTGAGCTTCTGGGCTGAAGTGATCCCTTTGCCTGAGTCTCCACAGTAACAGAGAGGCTGTGACAGTTGCTTGCCTGTTACATGACATGTTACCTGGTATCTCTGGGCAGTAACGAGGTGCTCCTCAAAAGGTGGATCCTTGATTTGCTTTCCTGTGCTCCAGACTCCTGCTTCCATAATGATAGTAGGCCAGCACAGCAGCCACATGGAGAGCAGGGAAGAGTGTGAGGAGTCCTTAGAACAGGAAATACTAGATATCGTTGGAAGACTTTTTGAGATAATCCAAGTCAAAGCATTAGACTATCTTCTCTGATCTTCTTGCTATTACTTTGTACCTTCCCTTCAACTAACTCTCTGGAACTACTTACTATCCCTCTTCAAGAGCAGTCACACAAGAATAACAGATTGGGCTTAAATAGAAAGACTGCCACCTACTAATCATCTGACTGCATTCACACACATGTGGCATTCACATAGGCATAAATCTTTAAAATATATAGTTAAGCTTTAAATACATACATATGATGGTAGAGAAAAGAACAAGATGATATTTTCCAGGGGCTTCTGCTGCAATAATTCTGTATGGCAGCTTTGTGTTCTGACACTAGGCTCTATTTACATTCTGACAGTGCCCTGGGCAAAAATGGCCCTGTTCTAGAGAAAAAAAAAACATTCAATTTCATTAAACTCAAGGAACATTGTCTACCATAAAATGAGGACCTATGAATCATAGAATCCTGTACCTAATTACAAAGCTTCAAAGTTTTGAAAGAGCAGTAACTACAGAGAATGTAGTAAAGAGTAGTGTAAGCATTGAATGCTTTGCATTCGGTCTTTCAGAGACCAATGTTGCCACCAAGAAGACAAAAACCACTTGAAACACACATTCACCAGATAAGTGAGCTACTATTCTGATGAATGATACTGATCAGTTTGGAGTTGATTGTATGTAATGTGTGTGTGTGTGTGTGTGTGTGTGTGTGTGTGTACGTTTGTGTGTGTTTAAAGTTCTGGTAAATTGGGTCCACATGCACACATAGAAACAAATATATGATTCAGTGATCATTTGGTCTACCCACACTCCAAATTGTAAGCTCAAGACTACAGAGAATACCAATAATTCCAGAGACTAGAAAATACATAAAAATCTAACCACATACTAGGCTACAAAGAAAAGTTTCACTAAATTCCAGAAAGCCAAAGAAAAACTGAAATATTTTCTAATCTTGGAACACCTAAAACAATCTTACAGTAATGTCCATTACAAAATTAGCCTGAGAAACCAGGAGATATTTTGTTTAAAAAAACAACAACAAAGTTACCTCAAGTGAATTAATGGCTAAAGCTGAAGCTACAAAATCCAGCAAAGTAAATGCCAGAGATATCTAAGACAGTAAAAATCATTATTTAAAAAATGAAATATAAAAAATCTTAGAATAATTCTGAAAACAAGTTCTCAAGAAATAAGATGCATAAGCCAATTGAAGCCCACTCCTTCAACTCCCTCCAGCCCCACCCTCTCTCCCTCTTCCCCCCATTCCCTTCCCCTAGTCCACTGAAAGGGGGAGTTCTCCACTATTGCCATCTGCCCATAGCTTGTTAAGTGTCATCAGGACTGCCTGGATCCTCTTCCTCAGTGGCCTGGCAAGGCTGCAACATCAGCAGTGAGTGATCAAATAGCAATCAACTAAGTTCATCATAGAGGCAGCCCCTGCTCCCCTCACTCAGAGATCCATGTGGAGACTGAGCTGCCAATTGGCTACATCTGGGCAGGGAGTCTAAGTCCTCTCCATGCATGGTCCTCAGTTGGTGCATCAGTCTCTGCAGGAACCCCTAGGCTCAGATCTTTCAGTTTTGTTGATCTCCTTGTGGGGGGCTCCTGTCCTTGCCATGTTGGTCTATTCCCACCCCTTTCTTCCTCCATAGGACTCCCTGCTCTCTGCCACCCACCAGGAGATCAAAGCAGATGCTGAGACTCATGGCCAATCTTTGGGCAGAGAGCAGAATAGTAATTTGGAGGAATCTTATGAAAGAAGAAGATGGAAAGACCTGGAAGAGAAAGAAGCTGCACAAGGAGAGCAACATAACCAAAAATCTGGGCATAGTGGTCTTTTCTGAGACTAAATAAATTTAATCATTTCTTAGGAAATCTTTATGGGTAAATTCACAAAGTGGTCTTAAGACGAAAATTCAAACAGAAACAGTTTTCACAGGAGAGTCAGAAGATATTTGTCAGTAACATGAGACTTACACACTTCATAGAGAAAATGTGTAATGACAGCATTAAAAGCATGATTGGCTGACCCTAGCATGTCAGGTATCATCAAGACTGGCTGCAATGTCCTCCTATGTGGCCTGGCAAGGCTGCTCCTGCCTCAGGAGGGGGGCTTAAAGAGCCAGCCACTGAGTTCATGTCAGAGACAGTCCTTGTTCCCCTTACTAGGGAACCCACTTGGAAACTGATCCTCCATGGGATGGAAGGGGACGAGGACCTTCCCTATCAGTGGACTTAGAGAGGCCATGGGAGGAGATGAGGGAAGGCGGGTGGGATTGGGAAGTAATGAGGGAGGGGGCTACAGCTGAGATACAAAATTCATAAAATGTAATTAATGTAAAAAATAAAAATTTAATTAAAAAATTTAAAAGTATGATTGTTTAGGCTTCTAGAGCAGTTCCAAAGGAAGCACCTCCCCACCTTCCCTCCCATCTGGATCCACCTACTTTCTGTCTCTCATCACAAAACAGACAAGACAAGCTTATAAGGGATTATTATAAATAATATAAAACGATATAGTATAATAATATGAGAAACAAAAGTAACACATTTGACAAGACAAATAAACCAACAGAAAAAGAGCCGCCCCAAAAAACATAACAATCATAAATCCACTGGTTTTCACACTCAGGAACTGCATAAAAACACTAAACTAAAAGGTCTAATATATACTTACAGACCTGGTGCAGACCTGTGCAGGCCTTATACATGCAGCATCAGTCTCTGTGAATTCATACAGGTATTGATTCTGTTGGTTTAGAAGGCCTTGTTTTCCTTTCCACCCCTTCCTTGCTCTTACATTCTTCTTGCCTCCTCATCCACAGGGCTCCCTGAGATCTGAGGGAAGGGATCTGATGGGGATATCCTATTTTAGAGTTGAATGTTCAAGGTCTCCCAATTTCCGCATAATGTCTGGCTGTGGATTTCTGTATTTATTCCCATCTGCTGCAGGAAGTTTCTCTGATGATGACTGAGCAAGCTGTTGATCTATGAGTGAAGCACACTGTCACTGGGAGTAATTTTATTGTTAGGTTTTTGTTTTGCTTTTGTTTTTGTGGTGGTATTCAGTTTTTACACTAGGTCCTAAGACTATTAAAATAGCTATCCAGTCTCAGGGTTTTGGTCACTGAAGCCATGTCAGGTATGGATGCCATCTCATGGAGTGCACCTTAAGTCAAATCAGATATTAGTTGGTTACTCTGACAAGCTTTGCGCCACCATTGTCCTAGCATATCTTGTAGGCAGGACACCATTGTAGACCAAAGTGTTTGTGGCTGGCTTTCTGTTTACATTTCTCTTTGGATAGCATTCAGAGTGCCTTCCTGTAGCAAAGATGCTAGAATATAGGGGTGAAGGCTCTATGGAGAAGCCAGAGCCAATGCCCAATGAGTTGTGTGGGTGTTGTTTTCAGCAACAAGGCTTTGTATAGTCTTGACAACATCCTAGGTTGTTTGGGGATTCCTATGGGACCCCTTTGGCCAACAGCTCAATTCTATATAACTCAATACCAGGACTACAAACTTCATTTGGTGACAAGAAATGGCCATTAGGGGTTTGTATCCCCTATTTCCCTATTTTATAAATTTCAGTTAGATCACCTTCATAACAAAAAAATTTTGTGAAGATCCCAACCCAGCTAGCACAGCAGGTACAGCTCTGTCTCTATTGTGCACATGAACGCCTAGGCTTCAAATGTGATAGGAGCAGACACTAGCCATATAGTAGTATTCTGGCAGCACCAAGACCCCTCAAATTGCAGAATATATTTTTCAATCTACTGTATGTTCATATGATGCAATATATTAAATAAAATTTAGAATAAAATTCTACAAGTTCATCTCTGCAGTTGTCAAAAAAATCTATTTTATTACCTTTCACCCCCAATCTTCGGTTTGCAAAGGAATAGGTGTTTTCAAAATGAATGGTAGAATAAAAATGAACAAAGGTCATGCTTGATGAATGAGAACCAGGAACATTCCTATGCAATAAAGGAAATTGGAAAGCACACAAACATCACCCAAACTTCTGGGTGTTACTGTGGTGTCACTAACTCGACATTTTTGGAGAAATATGACATATACACACTGGAAAGAAAGAGAGAATGTGAATGTTGCTTTCAGCTGTTGTGATCATTTGCGTCTATATCTTAGAGAATCAATTCATATGGAACAAATAACAGAATTCATTAAAGGTAATGAATAAAAATTAATATGCATCATGCTATATCTCAAAATATTCAAAATCAATAGTGAAGGTCAGCAGAAAAAGCCTTATTTTTTTTGTTTCCATACACAATACTGGACTTCATTATGTAATTTTCATGCTTGTGTATTACTTTACTGTATTCATGTTCACTCTAATTACCCTCTGTTGTTCTTCCTTTCTGCTCCTCTTTCTTATCCTGTCTACATTAATGTGAGATGGATCAGAAAGGTAGACAGACAGACAGACACCACATGTACAAAACATAATACTTATACCCTGATTTTATATAGGAAATTGGTTAGACTTTTATCTGAAAAAAATGATAAAATGCATTAAGTGACTATAAAGAAGTTTTAAGTACGTGTGTAATCATATATATTGTTCTTAGATTAAACAAGAAAGTAATTATATGCCAATCATTCCTTGATTTGCCTGTAATGGAGATCAATCTAAAATGCCAACAAGATTTTCCTATTCTTTTCTTTGAAACCAGACAATACTTCCTTAGATTTTTGAAGAGAAAAAAAAAGAAAGTGATGTATATGAAGGATAACAAGAACAGAAGAAAGTGCATTCAGTCATTGAAATATAATATTTAAATATTTGCTGATTAAAAGATTGTGAGGCAAGTACATAAAAATCAACAAAATAGAATGAAAAATCCATAAATAGTAATGTATGTCAGCACTCAGGCAATGAGGATGGCAACATTTCAAAGCAGTAAAATGGATTACTCAATATTTGGTGCTGACAATATTTATGAATCTAGAAAAGATAACTTGAAGCCTTAGTTTACATGACACTCAAAATAAGTCCCAAACAATGTGTCACCCGTCTTTTCAAACAACACAGAATAATAGAAAAACAAGAATATTTTTCATCAGGAAATAGAATGAGAAAAGAATCTTAAATTGTTACACAAACTGAAGGAATAAAATTATTGATTAAATGATCTACATGAACATGATAAATTCTATCTGAAAATATAGTACAAATAAAATTGAAAAGATGTGAAAGACAGGTATAAAATATCTGCTCTTTACAAAACAATAAAAGATTAATAGGTAATTTCTTAAATTCATGAGACCAAAATCAAATGTTCAAATAAAATTATAAAAATAATGGCATGTTGTACAGAAGGAAACAACTGAACTTCATCATTATTAAGTTGTTAACTGCAAGCAAAGACAAGATTTGACTTATCAAGTTTGACAAACAGAAAGGTATTTCTGCTGGCTCTGGCTCTTGGTTTTGACAGTGTAGTTTGTTAAACCCTTATAAAGAACATAAAGACACTATCTAATCAAACATTAAAGTTCAGATACTCAGCGAGTATCACACCTGATTCATTCAGCTGAGACAATGACTACTCATTACAACCTTGTTTACAACAGCAGTGCAGTCTTTGACTTACAGTGGCTTAATGATTTTCAGCCTTATCATGATGCAAAAGCAATATATATTCAGTAAAAATATAAATATACATATATATAGTTTTAATGAACATCCTCATATGAGTTGATGGTGATTATCAAAAGCTGAAGACCACCTAACAAAAACTCTTTTGAGTTGTTGGCCAGGGCTGTCCAAGAGACTCCCCAAATGTGCAGCCCATTGCAGTTGCCCTTGGTTACCCTCCAAAGGTGGAAAGTAAGTCTTTATATCGGAGGACATCATGCACTTCAGAAACAAGGCACCGAGACCCCTGTCCTGAAACTGACCTGAATGCCTCCTCCCTGAGAACTAGTTATGGTACCAGAACATGTCATGCAAGCTTCCAAAGGTGGGAGACACCCAATAGTTCTAGCCAGCTATGACACCTGTAAACCACATCAATGACCTGCAAGACACAATAACTCTAAAAGTGCAGTAGTTACATGTAGACATTGGTGATAACTAATATTTCTCTAATTAGGCTATACAGGGGCAAAAACATGCCTGGTAGTGTAAACCTAGCTACCTACTCAGGGCTATTAAAGTGGTTATTTGAGGTGGGTTTGCCACCACTAATTTACTAAACTAGAATACTTTCTAACAACTATCTATAAACATGTGTCTTTATATCCACAGATAAATGTTGTCTTCACTTGTCAACAAGGAAACTTCTGTCTGTAGCAAATGAAAACCACTTCAGAAAACCACAACCAATAAAAATTTACAGTTGTGGAGCCAGTCCTAATGGCTCCATCTATAAAACACTTTCACATCTAAGTTTCAGGGAACTTTGCAGAAAAGAAGTTGAAATATTGTAAGAGCCAAAGGATCAGAGAGTTTGATAAGAGATTGTGTATTCTAGTAATATTGGAAGCTACACTTATAAAGTCTCACCAACATGAGTGTCCAAATGTGAGCTGATCAAGGATGACACCAACAAACTGGATGGGAAAATTCCACAAGGCCACACCCTTCACAGATAATTATAGGTAACTAAGGAAAGGTGGGAATGCATATAACTTAAAACAAAATGAAAGTCTACAAATTAAAAATTACATATTTAGAGTTTAGATTCTTTGAAGGTTGATGCTGTGTCTCAATGCAAAGACAAGCTGCAGCTCCTAGTCAGCCAACACTGCAGTGTACTGTGTGGTTTGCAATTTTTAGATACTATGTTTTGTGTTTTTGCATTCCATCACATGTTCAAAATTTCTGTGTATGATTTGTGTGAACAAAAGCTCCCTAAAAGTAAGCTACACCCCTCAATGAGCCTTCAACAAAAACTGTGGAGAAATTGAAATGTTGCCAAACTGCAATTTTTATTGGGTAACTTCAGCCCCCTAAATAGCTATTCATTCTCAACCCTGTGCCTGGTCTAGCATCCTTGCAACTGGCAAGTGAAAACTTTTGAAATGTGTTAACATACCATTATTTTCCCCCAACTCAAAGGTAAGAATGATCTCATCTTAGTAGTGATTTCCTGTTTTGCTCTAACTTGCCTACCTGATACTTCCACTAACGCAGTTGAAAGTATTTTAATCAGTAACTTCCTTCTGTTGCTATCAAAACTTCATAAAATTGTTACTTCATTGGAACATGAAACAGGGGTACTTTTTGTTCACAACCCATAGTCACCTATCCCCTTTGCTATGAGAGCTGTGTTCTTTACATTAATATGTGTACAAAAAGTAGTCAAAATTTATTAGGATTTATGTTAGAAGATTTTGCTTAGGCTAGTGTGAGTGATTATGTGTAGAGTAGGCAATGCTGATGATGCTGTAAACAAATTTTTGACCTAATATTTTTAATTGTGGTAAGCTTCTCAGGATGAAACCCCATTTTCAACTGAGGAAACAGTTTGTGTCACCATTAGAGAACTGTGACTTAAACTGTGGTGGATCCATGCAATTTAATTCTATAAATAAAATAGTCTGCATATGCTGAAAGTGAATTTAAAAAGTAAAACTGACAAAATTACAGACAATGCTCTCTCTCTGGTATGATTATGCATGCATGTAATTCCAAGAAATCAAAACTAAACTAAAAAGCTGATTGGGACAGAGAAGGCTATCCTTTGACTATTGGCTCTTATTGTTTTTCATTTTTCCCATGCACATATATTTCTAGTTAAAATTAATAAGGTATTTATTGGAAAGCACAATGGATAATATATAATAAATGTGACAAACCCCTAACATGCTTCAGATTCACATTCATTACTGCTCAGGTCTATTGTAATTGACACTGTTTATCCCTCAGCGTCCATCAATAATAAAGCTCAGTAATAAAACTCTAGCCTGGAAACAATTCGCAATTGTTGATTGATGAAAATAAAAGGGTCTGTTTTCACTACAAGTGTAGCCTTGATAAGGAGACCACACTTGAGTGGCAGGCCACATACCTAGAAATATTTGGGTCTCAGAACTGTCTTTGCTAGCTGTCTTAGTCAGGGGTTGCTACTGGTGTGATAAAGAACATTACCTAAAGCAACTTGGGGAAAAAAGGCTTTATTTCTTAACTAAAGGTCCTTCTTCCCAGATGACCCTGGCCTGGATAAAGTTGACAAAACACCAACAACAGCCCACTTCTGTCAGGAAAACAAGTAGACTAACAGCAGAACCACCTTTTACTTCTACTCATGTGAATTTAATCTCTCCAGTCTCATTCCCAGCTCTGTAACAGAAAATCTGCTAAGGTCTCCCTTTCCTCTCTGACCCCATTTCCAACAGATCACAAAGATATTCTTCTCAAAACCTTCCCCAAAAACATCCCATTACCTCACCTTCCAACAATAGCAGGCATTCTCTGTGTACATGCCAGATGAGCAGACCAGAGTAACAGGTGCACAGAAAACTTCCTATCAGGCAGCACACAGCCACCATACTCCCCGAAAGTCAGGAAGGAAGCAGAAACAAAGGAACTAAACACTCATCCAAAAGATAAATCTAGATATTACTGTCCAGTCCTATAATCATTCCATTCCCAGATGCTGAGACATCAATATAAAAAAAATCACTAACAGCCAGAACAACATGGCTACACTGAAACACAGAAATCCTATCACAGCACTCACTGATTATTCCAACATAGCCATAAACAAAGGAAAAGATCTATTAACAGTTTGTATGAAGATGATAAATGTCCTTTAAAAAGAAAAGTAATAAACACCATAAAGAAACACAGGAAAACACAATGTGAGAAAATGAAAAAATATATAAAGAAATTTAGGAAAAAGAGCACAAACAGCAAGGAAATGAATAAAACTGTTCAAAGCATGAAGATGGAAGTAAAATCAAAGGCGAAAACCCAAACTAAGCAAATGAAGTAAATGAGAAATTTGGAAGTTTAGACTACAAAAGCAAGCTTCAAAAATAGATTACAAAAGATAAAAGAATCTCAGGCATTGACAATACTATAGAAAAAAAAGAATATGTCAATGAAATAAAATGTTAAATCTAAAATTTTTTCTCAAACAAAACATCGAAGAACTCTGAGACACAACAACAGCCCTGGGAAAAAGACCAAATCTAAGAATAATAGGAATAGAGGAAGAAGAAATCCAGCTCAAAGCCGGACAATATTTTCAACCAAATTATAGAAGAAAATGTTCCTAACCTAAAGAACAAGATGCCTATAAAGGTATAAGAAACCTAAAGAATACCAAATAGACTGCAGCAGGAAAGAAAGTCTCTTCAGCACATAATAACCAAAACAATACATATAAACAGCAAAGACAGACTGTTAAAGACTGCAAGGGAAAAAGACTAAATAACATCTATGGGTCAACTCTGAGGAGAGGAGATATATAGAAGCCTATGGACAGTGACACTTCACTTTTTGGATCAACATCACTGCACTGATCTTATGCTTTGTCACTTAACTTCGTAGGAGAAACAATCCAGAGAACTTCTCAAGGCAATCCAACTGAGTCTTATCCCAATCTTCTAAATAGTGCTGATTTGTGATGCTGCTTGGTGTTGGCCTTTGGACTGGACTGCAGGTATCCTGAAAACCGAGTTTGGCAAATCCCCTAAAGACCCATTGACCCTAATCAACAGGAAGTAGATACAAGAGGACTACGGCCCTTTTCCCTACTAATCTACTTTTGGTTGGTAGGAAAGGAAGTAAAGGTTTTTAAGAGCTCTAAATTAAGTAGGTTTGGTAAAAAATCTAGGGATTATTTAGCTTACATGTCCAAGGTTATATTCCATTGAGGAAAGCCAAGGCAGGAACTGAGGCAGAGTCCATAAGGAATGGGGCTTACAGGTATGCTTTTTGAGTGATGCTCAGCCTGCTTTCTAATACAATCAGGACAATGTGCCAACAGGTGGCACTTCCTGTAGTGGGCTGGGTCCTCCCATATCATTCTTTAATCAAGAAAATGTTCCACCAACCTTTGTTCAAGCTAATTTAATGGAAGCATTTTCTCAAAAATGGTTACCTCTTCTCACAAGACCCAGGCTTGTGCCAAGTTGCCAAAACAAACAAAACACCAACCAACACAATATGGGCAATTTTTAACAAGGACACAATGTTGGGTGAGGAGGGAAGGGGGTTGTATCTAGAAAGAGTTGGGGTTTTTTCAGTTTGTTTATATGGAAGATCACATTGATGTATTTCCATATATTGAACCACTCCTGCATGCCTGGAATGAAGCTTACTTGGTCATGGTGGATGATATCTTTTATGTGTTCTTGGATTCGGTTTTCCAAGTATTTTGTTGAGTATTTTTGATTAAATATTCATAAGGGAGACTGGCCTGAGATTTTCTTTCTTTGTTTGGTCTTTGTGAGGTTTGTGTACCAAGATGACTGTGGCTTCATGGAATGAGTTTGATAACGTTCCTTCTGTCTTTTTTGTGGAATAGTTTGAAGAGTATTGGTGTTGGCTCTTCTGGTAGAGTTCTGCACTAAAACCATCTTTCCCTGGGCTTTTTTATTTTTATTTTTTTGGATGGGAGATATCTGATGACAGCTTCTATTTCCTTAGGGGATATAGGACTATTTTATTGATTTACCTGGTCTTGATTCAGCTTTGGTAAATGGAATTGATCAAGAAAATTGTCCATTTTATTTAGATTTTCCAATTTTGGTAGTATAGGCTTTTGAAGTAAGACCTCATGATTTTGGATTTCCTCAGTGTCTGTCCTTATATCTCCCTTTTCATTTCTGATTTTGTTGATTTGGATAGTTGCTCTCTGTCTTTTAGTTAGTTTGGCTAAGAGTTTGTCTATCTTGTTGATTTCCTCAAAGAGCCAGTTCTTGGTTTCATTGATTCTTTGTGTTGTTTTATTTGTTTCTAATTTATTGATTTCAGCCCTGAGTTTGATTATTTCCAGCTGTCTACTACTCTTTGGTGTGTCTGCTTCTTTTTTTCTAGGGCTTTTAGCCAGCAAAATTTTAACTGCATTCTAAATATTTATTCTTGAGATCACAGACACTGTAGCTCTCATTCTTCATTTTAAAAAAACTCATTGCAACAGACAAAGGTTATTAAAGATATTATAGAGAACCACAGCTGGTCAAAAAGCAGAGAAAATATGACCATAGTATCCCAAAACCCAATTGATACATCTACTACACTTCCCCACACCTAAGGCTCAGGGAATAAGAGAAAAGAAGAGTGCAAAAATTTTAAGAGCCAGAGGACCAGGAAGTCATCTGCAAATTTGTGACTCTAAGAAATTACAATAAACTATAGCCATGATCCATCCACAATTTGGCTGCCTAAATAAGACCTGAACAATGACACTAATGGACATGTTAGTGTGGAGGAAGTCTGACAGAGCTGAACCCATAAACGAGAACTATGGTCATCTAATGGCTGCAAAGAGAGGGAAAATTAATTTTTCCAAGGAGGTTATGCCTAATTGGTTATTCAATACTAAGTAGTCAGCCTGGAAAATATATGTGCAGTGCTTAATATATTCAACAGGTTATATTGATATATTTCTGCATGTGAGTGTAACAACAAAAATTAAAGAAAAAGAGAACATGAATTTGGGAAGGAGTGTGATGGCAATACAGGAGGAATTTGAGGAGAGAGAGAGGGTCAGAAATGGTTTACCCATACTTTTATTATAAAGTATATGGATTCTATAAGTTGGATATGAAATTCTTCTCACATACCTGAAAGGTTTCACTATTGGAGAATGTTGGAAGCTTTAAAAGGTGGAACCTTTATATTATTAATCATGTCACCAAGGAAAACAATAGATCCCTATCCCTTTCTCTCTCTCTCTGTCTCTATCTCTCTCTCTGCCTTTCTTGATGTAAGGTACACAATTATGTTTTGCCATGCACTCCTGATTTTCTAGCTGCAAAACCAAAAATTTTGATGAGGCAAAAACATGAACAAAATTATTTAAAGTATGCAAATGAGCAATTCATGAAAATAGTTGATAGAATTAAGTGATAGCTATATGTGGTGTATGTTCCATGTTAAAGGCTGCTCCCCCATGGTGTGCTTATTGGGAAGTGGTAGAGCCTTTAGGAGTTGGGTACTAGTGGAAGGTCTTCAGCTCATCCAAGTCATATTATCAAAGGAATATAGGGCCCCTAGTCTCTTTCTCCACTTTTACCTCTGCATATGCGGTGAATAACTTTGTTTCATAAAGAGCTTCTACTATAGTGTCATTCCTTGTCATAGGCCTAAAATCAGGCTAACTGATCACAGACTGAAACATTTGCAACCATGAGACAAAATAAATCTCGTATTCTTATGAGCTAATTTATATTGGGTATTTATGACACTGATGGGAAGTTAATAACATTGTTTGAAACAATGGGTACTGAACTGGACAACATAAAGTTTTATGTGTAACCTTAAATTGGGGAGTTACCTGGTAACCATGAGTTACCAAACAGATGCACAGAACTACAGCCAAACATTAGGCATAACATGGGAAGTCTTGTGGAAGAGTTGAAGGAAATATAGTGGGTCCTGGAAGGGACAAGAATTCCATAAGTACACCAACATAGTCAAATAACCAAGGATCATGGGGGCTTACAGAAACTCAATGACCAACCAAAGAGAATACATGAACATATGTGCAGATTCCCTACACATATATGTACCTGATGGGCAGCTTGGTCATCATGAGGGTCATCTAGCAATCAGAGAGGATGACATAGACTCTGTTGCCTGCTTTTGGATCACTTTCCCACAGCTGAGCTGCCTTATGTGGCCTCAGTGGAAGAGGCTGCAATTAGTCCTGATGCAACCTGATATACCAGGTGGGTTAGTGGGGGAGAGGGACTCCCCCTTTCTGAGGAGAAGATGAGGAGGAAAAGGGGGAAAAGGGAAAGAGGGTGGGACTTGGAAGAGAGGAGGAAGGGGCTACAATGGGGATATAAAGTGAATAAATAAATATATTTTTAATTGATATGCTTTTCAGGCCATAGGAAAGTATTACCTCATACATAATTCCTTATCAGCTAGACCTGCTCTTCCTCACCCACTCCCGACTCTAATAAATTTTACCTTTCTGCCTTTCGTGAAATTATTCATAATAGCAAATCATATCATTTCATAGGGACAGGGGATCTTCAGCTCTTGTTGATTAAACTGTTTTCTTGTGATAGCCACTTTTGGTATTTCTCTCTGCTCCCAAGTGCAAATCCTGGTAGTCCTTTGTGAAGCAAAGTGTTCTCTGCTGGACTGTAAGTGTATGTGGCTTACACACTGTTTGGCACTCTGTATTCATCTATTTTAACCTTTTTATTAGGAGGAAGTTCTGTTCTTCAGTGATGAGTGAATCAGGTGGCTGAATTGGTTCCTTCATTTCTAAACAGAGAATTATTAATGGATGTGTAATATGGCCAAAAAACTGTCTGCTTTAATGACTATTTCCGTACCCATCTGAGAAGACTATAAATTCTAATGCTGTTCAATGAACTAGTCTATAAATGTTAAGTATTTTCAGTTGATAGATGGATCACTTCAGTTCAACATACATCTCCTTGGCCCTGTAAAGTCTTAAGTAGTTCCCTACTCCTGATTCTTTTCCAAATTATGAAATTTGCCTTTTAAAATTATTTTAGGCAGTCCATAATGGCCTTGAACTTTCTAGGTAGCCAAAGGTGGGACCCTAATGTTCTTTCTGCCTCTGCCTTTCAAGCCCTGGGATTACAGGTACCCAGCTCACCCACTTGCTGTACTTAGCCTCCTTTATCTTAAAATAACAAGCTAGGGAATATTGTGAAGTATGTGGGTTTGATAAGTTGTATGCTTCTCACATACCTGAAAGGTAGCACTATTGGAGAATATTGGATCCCTCAGAAGATGAAACCTAGTGGGAGGTCTTTATAAGACTAATCATGGTACCAAGTAAGACAACAGGTTCTTATCCCCTTCGTATTCTCTCTTTGGCTTCCTATAGAAGTGTAGAGTTGTGTTCTACCATTTACTCCTGTCATATTTTGCTTCTTTGACACAGGCCCAAAGCAATAACACCAAGTGATCATGAATTAAATCTTCTAAAAGTAAGAGTTAAAATTTATCTTTTCTCTTTATAAATTGATTATCACAGATATTTACCATAGTACCAGAAAAAAAAATGCCTAACACAGTGAGATAAACTGTTGGTAACCAAGCTAAGGTAACTAAGTCTTTAAATTTTAATGAGTCTTTTTTTGCCAGTAAAGTCAGTCTTTTCACCCTCACTAGAAATAGCCACTTGATCCTCCATCTCAGGTGATTCTCAACACAGAAGTCATGGATTTTTCAGAGAATCCAAACTTCTTACTATCCCTCTTGTAGATGTCTAACTTTGATCAAGTTCCAGAAGTCCCCAAAAGATGAAGGAGTTCAAGACTGACAGAATTACTTGGGGTTTCTAATTTATACAAAGATTCAGGTAACGTGTTAGAGAATTGTTATTACAAGTGTAAACCAATGGGCAGAGTCATGTAACATTCAATCTGGCTATATTGATTTAAGTGGGCCCACTAACCAGTGATTTTACATCTAATGTTGTAATGCTAAGGTTAGAAAAAGTCCAAACATTCTGCTCTATTGGATGTAACAAAAACCAAAACTTGTGCTTTGGTTTAACATCAGTATTTGAAGGCTTAAGGAGACTGAGATACCTTTTTAATTTACTTTTGAGATTTTAATATATTTCTCCATTTTCTTTTCTCCCTCAGAACCTCTAATATATGCCTCCCAAGTCAATTTCAAAATCATAACCCCTTTTAACTAATTTATTTTGCATGTATATTCCTTTTTATTAACATTTTATTTTATATTAATCACAGGTTATATACTTTGTATCCCAGCCATAGCCCCCTCCCGCATTCCCTCCATATCCCCCCACTCCTCCCTCATCTCCTCCCTGCCTCTTTCCAAGTCCACTGATAGCAAAAAATGCTCAAGTACACAACAAACACATTTGTTCAACTATGTTCGTAGCTGCTTTATTCATAATAGCCAGAACCTGGAAACAACCCAGATGCCCCTCAGTTGAGGAATGGATACAGAAATTGTGGTGCTTTTACACAATGGAATACTACTCAGCAATTAAAAAGGAGGAAATCATGAAATTTTCAGGCAAATGATGGGACCTGGAAACAATCATCCCGAGTGAAGTATCCCAAAATCATATATATTCTTAATTATAATCTGTCCAGTCCATATAATGTCACCTGTATATGTATTCCCAGGTATAACTATTTACCAAAGAGGAAATGGAAAGACTGTAAAAGCTAAAGGATTTGCTGTGAGTTTGTGTCTCCTAGCAAGGCCATAAGCTACACATATAAAGTCTCCCTAAAATGACTGCCCAAATGTAAGCTGAACAAAAATAATACCAATGGACATGCCAAAGTTCATGGGATGAAATGCACAAGGCTTTTCACTACACTACACAAAGAACTATAGCAAAGAGAGAAAGCTGTGATTGGGAGACATGGTCTTCTCCAGGGAAAATCATACACACTGGTTAAGAGACTGGGATGTTGGAATGAGTTTCTTCCTCAGCACTTGCATGCCCTCAGCTTATCTAGATGACACTCCTTTCACTATGATTATACAGCATAAATTTGCAAGGAGAGCTCCAGTCTCTTAGAAAAGCTCTGTGTTTTCACACTTTTAATTTTTAATGTGTTTTTAATTTAAATATAATTACATCATATCCCCTTCTTCTTTTTCTTCCTCCAACCTACTCTGTGTCCTCTACCTACTCTCAAGTTGGTAGCCTCTTGTGATTCGCACTGACAATGCTCCCTACAAGAACAATAGACTAAGAAAAACATTATTACCAATCATAGGAAGCCCAATTTTGAGTTCTTTGTTAGGGTATTCCAAATTATTTAAAAAACAATATAGATTATTAATGTAACTCTTTGCTGTCTTTCAGGGGTTGAGGGTGGACCCATACTGCTGAAGACAGTGTGTACTTCGTACATGGAACTCAGATGATTTGAGCTGAATCTAACCTGAAAGTCTCTTTTCTCTATTTTATCCCCCATTATTAGAGAAAGCATTGTGAAAGCTACTAAGTGGGTGTGTTGGCTAATTCTATGTCAAATTGATACAACCTAGAGTTATCTGAAAGGACTTCCTTGAATGACTGATTATGATATGGAAATGCAAGCCAACCAAAGCCTTTTCTTACTAACTTGTCTTTTGTCGTAGTGTTTTATCAGAGCAACAAAAAGCCTGACTGGGACAGTAGGGGAAGCAATTAAACAATTCTACCCAGATACAACACATATGAACTACAAAAATTAGTGGCATATTTTAAAAATGTATAAAGGTACAATAAGTGACACTCAAAATTTGGTAGCATTCAACAGCTATCTAAACTGGCTCACTCAACAAAAAAGAAATAGTATGAAGACCTAGCCAGCTTCCCAGGGCTAGTGTGTCCATGCTAAACCAGTGTAATTCCTGACTGCATTCTAAAGCTTATCTTCATACCAAAAGATAAGTGTAGCTACTGCCCCTCATCAAAGAAGCATCTCCTTACAGTGTTTCCCTCTTTTAAGAACCAAGTCTTATGGAAACTATAGCCACAGAATGCAAAGCTAAATGTTTTGAGAATGGTCAGATTTCACGGTACAGGAGCCAGGTGGTATCACTCAACCACTAAAAACAAGGTGAGCATAGGTACCATATTGGACTTCAATAGAATAGTTTAACTGAAAGTTCTGTACCAGTGCCTGGTTGACCACAGGTGATTAGAAATGAAAGTCAGGAAGCCTATCAAAATCTCACTTGGTCTGTGTATAAGCAATGTAATTCTAGGTCTAGTGAATAAACACTTAGCCTGCATCATAAAAACAACTCTTTAGTCACTCTTAAGACTTGAACCATTGAATAATGAATCCCTTAAAGGAAGGATAGGTCTCATTTATGAAGTACCAGAAGATGAGGCTAAAATTTTCCAGTTAATCTTTCTCCAAACTTTCACAAAATATGCTTGTAGACTTTTACTAGGGTAAATGTGCATTACAGGGAAGCAAATGAGCATTTTTATATATTTATTTTATTTATTTATTTACAATTTATTCATTTTATATCCCAATTGTGGCCCCTCCCTCATCTCCTCCCAGTTCCACCTTTCCTCCCTCCCTCCCTCTTCCCCCTAGTCCACTGAAAGAGGGAGTCCTGTTCCCCTGTCATCTGACCTTAGTTTATCAAGTCTCAGGACTGCCTGGGTCCTCTTTCTCTGTGGCCTGGCAAGGCTGCATTGCCAATGGGAAGTGGTCAAAGTGTAGACAACCGAGTTCATAACAGAGGCAGCCCCTGCTCCTCTTACTCAGGAACCCACATGAAGACTGAGCTGCCTATCTGGCTGTATATGAGCAGGGAGTCTAGTTCCTCTCAGTGCATGGTCTCAGTTGGTGCATCAGACTCTGTAAGGCCTTCCCAGGCCCAATTTTTTGGCTTTGTTGGTCTCCTTGTAGAGCTCCTGTCCTCCAGTTCCTTCTATCGCCCTTCTTCCATTAGACTCCCTGTGCCCTTCTCAAAGTTTGGCTGTGATACCTGTCGGGTGGAACCTTTCAGAGGACCGTCATGGTAGGCTCCCATCCTGTTCTCACTCTTAACTCCTCTTCTGGTGTCTATCCTATTTAACATTCTGAATGAGATTTAAGCATCCTCCCTAGGGTCCTCCTTGTTGTTTAGCTTCTCTAGGTCTATTGATTTTAGTATGTATATGATATGGCTAATATCCACATATAAGTGAGTATATAGCATGCATTTCTTTCTGGTTTTGGGTTACCTCATTCAGGATGATCTTTTTTATTTTCATCCATTTGCCTACAAATTCCATGATTTCTTTGTTTTTAAAAGCTGAGTAATTTTCCATTGTGTAAATGTGCAACAATTTCTGTATCCATTCTTCGGTTGAGGCCCACCTAGGTTGTTTCAAGATTCTGGCCACTATAAAAAAAAAAGCTGCTATGAACATAGTTGAGCAAATATCATTGTTAATTTGTGGAAAGTCTTTCTGTTATATGCCCAGGAGTGGTATGTTGGATCTTGAAGTGTGCTATTCTCAGTTTTATGAGAAAACACCAGATTGATTTCCAAAGTGGTTATACAAGTTTGTACTCCCACTAGTAATGGAGGAGAGTTTCCTTTTCTCCACATTCTCTTCAGCATCCAGTTAAAAAATGGGGTACATAGCTAAGCAGAATTCTCAACAGAGGAATATCAAATGGTGGAGAAGCACTTACATGCTCTACATCCTTAGTCATCAAGAAGATGAAAGTCAAAACAACTAAGATTCTGTCTTACATCCATCAGAATGGCTAAGAGCAACAGAGCATTTAAGGGCTAATGATCATTGACTTTTAACACTAATTATGACCCATAAATGTCATTGGACTTCTGGGTATCAGATGATGAGAGGAGTTTTAACTCAACTCACAGTGGTTCCTGAGAATCCCATAGACTATCTTATGGTTGTATACCAGGATGCATGTTTTGTATAAATCTAGTGAATCACTAGCAGAATTCTTGCATTGGTCCTATGATATGTGGAATGAGGGTTCCTAAGTGAAAAGGGTGAAGAAGAAGGCATCATAATTGATTGTGCATCCCAGATATCAAACCAAATAAATAATTCACTCCTGGAGGGACTGAAAATATATATCCCAACAAAGAACTTGAAGATGCAGAGGTGGTGAAGGTGAACATCCTCATTTAATTATGCTGTTTGGCCTGTACAGAAGACTGAGAGTTTGGAGGACAGGAACAGATTATCATAAGTTTAATCAAGTGTTAATTGTAATTTTAGCTGCCTTGCCAGATGTAGTTTCATTGCTTAATCAAATTGACATAGCCCCAGTGCTTGGAATGGATCTAATAGCCTGGCAAATACCTTTTCCCTCTTCTGTTAGAAACATCCCAAAGAAGTTATTTTCTTTCACCAACACATGGATGCTTACCTTTGGGGCATGTTGACTCTCTGGTTCTATCACAATTTAGTTCCAAAACAACTTGCCATGTTTCCTTCTACAAGATATCATACAGGACATTACATTACTAACACTCTAGTGTAAAGATTGAGAAAAGGCAACACTCTAGACTTACTGTTAATATAATAAACAGCTGGAGAGTGAAATATATATCTGACCAAAGTTTACAGTGTTCTACCTCAGTTACTATCTTGGAAGCAAAAATGTCAGCATGTTGAGCTAGTCCTTCTAAGATAAAGGACAGATGGCTGCTCCTGGATTCTATACAGCTAATTCCTGATGGGCCTCATTATTGGAGTTTTGAAACAAAATATTATTTAGGTGTATTACTCTGTCCCAGATCCCGATGGGCTTGTTTGAACAGTGCCAAAGAGAAAAGGGTAGATTGGATCCAAGCTGTTCTGCAGGCAGCTCGGCTAGTGGGACTTCTGACGCAGAGAACTCAGTGATGTTTGAGATGCTGGAGCCAAGCAGGATGCTGTTTAGAGCCTTCGGCGTCCCCTATAGCTGAATTTCAGGTATTCTCTCAGCATTTTGAGCAAAGTCTTCCAATCATCTCTGGATAAATATTATCATTTTGAGAATGAGCTTTTAGCAAGGCAATGGGCTCTTTTTAAAAACTGAACTTTAACCATGGGAATCAAGGATCTACACAACATGAGCTAGCCACTATGAATTTCATGTTCTCCCAGGAATATTCCACTGTTCAATGGAAGTGGTAAATAAAAAGAACAGACTCTGAAGACAGAGCAAAGGTCCACTAAGAAGCAGACCAAGAACTCAGAGTCCCTATTCTTAGTGTGTTACCTTCTTGTAGATACCACTTTAATTTCATAAAGTGTCCTTTAGAATTAATCAAAGAAGAGGAGAAATTTCACACCTGACTCATAATTGGTCCTGAGTAATATGTTTACAGCATCCCAGAGTTGGTAGGGGAAGAACTCTAAGCCACTCAGAAAACCCAAGCTCAGTTGAAAAGGAAATTTTTCCCAGTTTACAGAAATTCCAGTGGGACACCAGGTAATATATTTGACCTGCAAGGAGAAACGACTACACTTATTGTATAAAAAATTGTGTGCTTTAGCCAATGATTGGGCTTGATGGTAAGGAAGTAGAAGAAATATGGTGGCAAGATCTATAGCAATGAAAAGGTGTGATGAATAGACCTTTCTGAGGGGAGAAATGATGATGAGGGCATTTGGGCACCATGGCAGTATCCACCAACATGTGATTTTGACTGTGGAGTTCTTTAATAATCTAGTAGATTTGATAATTATTCTGGGAATATAATCCATTTTTTCAGTTGCTCCTGTGATTACAAGAGGAAAGAAAGACAAGTTATAGATGAAGTCACTAAACCTGATTATGGTCTCCACTGAGTGCCAATGGCTGACATTGACACTGAGGCTCAGGTATAAATGCAAAGAAGCCTACATATTTCGCTCTGATACATACATTTTAATGAATCCCTGTTCCATTAAATTGGGACATGGACTGGGGGATAATGTGGAATTGGGAGTGAGAAAAAGTATTTGAAAAGGGTTGCTCAAAGGCGTTAATGAGAGGCTTGGACCTAATGTATAATACATATCATTTGCATTTGCAGCTCATATAATAATAACAATGTAACAGTTGGTACTTGTTATGTGTCAGATACTGAGCCAGATTAGACAGACATGTGAAGTAGGTACTTAGCAATACTTAATAGTGGGAACATTTCAATTTGAAACAAGGAAACTTAGGATAAAGGTGGGAAGGGAAATTAGCCTGGGATGGAACACACAGCTGTGGGAACAAGGTTCGAACTGATCATCTAGTTCTAGAGCCATAATCTCCGCCATAATATTAAACTGAGAAAACACTCTGTGTGTGTGTTAGCAATGTCAAAAAAGGCCATTCTTAGAAACTTTACTTATGTTTAATCTGTCACATGACATACTAGAATACTGACATATAATCCAACATAAATTCATAAAACTATTGAAAGTTGGAATTAGAGAGTTTATAATGGAAATCTCTAGGAACTATTCAAGGAAAGCAACTGATAATAGGTAATATTTTGTTTAGTTTTGTTTTTCTTGTATTTGTCACTTTCCTAAAGTTGCATGAAAAAATTCTAAATATCAAACTTTCCTTTGATTTTGAAACTGCCTAAGTGCCCCGACCCCGCCCCGACCTGCGGGACTTAGTTATTGGTGGGGTCCGAGGGGATCCAAGCCTGAAAGAAAAACGGGCGGGAAAGAAGAAGGAGGACCAAGCAGTTTCCTTGTCAAGGTCTCCTTTAATGGGGTGAAAAGTACCAGTTTTAAAAGCGGAGGAAGGAAGGAGCAGGGAGGGGGAAGGTAAAATTCCTGAAAGAGGAGTGGTTCCGCCTGGGCAGCTTGCGATCTTGGAATGTTGTTCCACCTGGGAGCTTCCTTATCTCTGGAATGTCCGGTTGCGACTGCATGGCTGTTGTTTTGGGGGTCATCAATTCATAGAGAGGGGAGTCTTTTACTCTAAGCCACATTTGTTCCCAACACCTAAGTTGAATCTTTTTTGTTTGTTCATTTGTTTTGTTTTTGTCTATCCCACAGACATGGCATTTTGTTTTTGTTTTTTCAATTACTTTTTAAAATTTTTTATTAAACTATATTCATTTTGTATCCCAGCTGTAGCCCCTTCCCTCATTTCCTCCAATTCCCACCCACCCTCCCTCTTTAATTGAATTTTTTTATAATTTATTCACTTTACATCCTGATTGTAGCCCCCTTCCTGATCCCCTTACTAGGGAACCCACATGGAGACTGAGATGCCTATCTGCTACATCTGAGCAGGAAGTCAAGGTCCTCTTCATGCATAGTCCTAGGTTGGTACATCAGTCTCTGCAGGTCCCTATGGGCCCAGATTTGTTGGCTCTGTTCATCTTCTTATGGAGCTCAGTCCACTCTGGTTCCTCTATTCCCCCATTCTTTCCTATGATTCCCTCTGCTATGCCCAAAGTTTTGGCTGTAAATATTAGCATCTGTTTCAGTCTCCTGATGTGTTGAGTCTTGCAGAGGACATTTATGGTTGCCTCCCATCCTGTTCCCTCTCTTCAACTGCTTCTGGTGTCTATTCTATTTGCCCTTCTGAATGAGAATTATGCATCCTCCCTACTCCCTATGGTCTTCCTTGTTGTGTAGCTCCATTAGGACTGTATATTTTAGTAAGTTTATGCTATATTATATGGATTATGTCCATTTATAAATGAGTATATACCATGTGTCTTTCTGCTTCTGGGATAACTCACTCAGGGTGATCTTTTCTAGTTCCATCCATTTGCCTGCAAATGTCATGATTTCCTTGTTTTTAATTGCTGAGTTGTATTCTGTTGTATAAATATGCCACAATTTCTGTTTCCATTCTTCCTTGAGGGTCATCTATGTTGTTTCCAGTTCTGGCTATTATGAATAAAGCTGGTATGAGCATAGATGAGCAAATGTCCTTGTTCTATTGGTTGCACATATTTCAGATATATGCCCAGGAGTGGTATATCTGGATCTTGAGGTAGCACTATTGCTAATATTCTGAGAAAGCACCAGATTGATTTCCAAAGTGGTTGTACAAGTTTATATTCTCAACAGGAATGGAGGAGGGTTCCCCTTTCCCCACATCCTCTCCAGCATGTGTTGTCACTTGAGTTTTTAATCTCAGCCATTCTGATGGGTGTAAGGTGAAATCTCAGGGTTGTTTTGATTTGCATTTACTGTGTGAGTAAGAACATTGAGTTTTCTTTAAGTGTTTCTCTGCCATTCTATATTCCTTTATTGAGAATTCTCTGTTTCACTCTGTTTCCCACTTTTAATTGGATGACTTGATTTGTTGCTTTTTAACTTCTTGAATTCTTCATATATTCTAGATATTAGCCCTCTGTCAGGTATAGGGTTGGTAAAGATCCTTTCCCAGCCTGTAGGCTATTGTTCTGCTCTGTTTACAGTGTTTTACAGAAGATTTTCAGTTTCATGAGGTCCCATTTATTAATTGTTGATCTTAGAACCTGTGCTGTTGGTGTTCTGTTCAGGAAGTTGTCTCCTGTATCAATGCATTCAAGGTTCTTTCCCACTTTTTTTTTTTTTTTAACAAATTCAGTGTGTCTGGTTTTATGTTTTCTCCATCTATGTTGATTGAAAGCTTCGCTGGGTATAGTAGTTTTGGTTGGCATCTGTGTTCCCTTAAGGACTGCATGACTTCTGCCCAAGCCCTTCTGGCTTTCATAGTTTCTGATGAGAAGTCTGGTGTGAGTCTGATTGGTCTACCTTCATATGTTACTTGACCCTTTTCCCTTGCTGCCTTTAATATTTT
>CM053758.1:41746723-41778660 GCA_028658305.1 Pachyuromys duprasi
ATTTTCTCACCGTAGGAGTTCCGCTCACCTGGCACTCACAATGCTGGCGTTTTAGGTCCCAGAGTTCAGTCTCCTGGTCGCTGCGTTGTTTCTGCTCTCCTACTCCTCAGAGGCAGTGTTCTCTCGTGGCAGCCATCTTGGATCCCCACATAGCATTCCCACACATTTTTTCCCTGGTTTTATGTTGAGGTCTTTGATTTACTTGGACTTTGCTTTTGGCAGGGTGATAAATATGTATCTATTTGCATTTTTCTATATGTAGATATCCAGTTAGACCAGCACCATTTGTTGAAGATGCTATCTTTTTTCTGTTGTATGATTTTGGCTTCTTAGTCAAAAATCAAGTATCCATAGGGTATGTGTGTGGATTTATTTCTGGATCTTTGATTTGATTCTATTAATCCACCAGTCTCTTTCTATGCCAGTACTATGCAGTGTTTATTACTGTTGCTCTGTACAACTTATAGTATATATCAGGGATGGAGATACCTCCAGAAGATCTTTTATTGTACAGGATGGCTTTAACTATTCTGGGGTTTTGTTTTGTTTTTCCATATGAAATTGAAAATTGTTCTTTCAAGATATAAAGAATTGTGTTGGTATTTAAATGGGAATTGCATTGAATCTGTAATTGCTTTTGGTAGAATGGCCATTTTCACTATGTTAATTCTAACAATCCATGAACATGGGAGATCTTTCCATCTTCCGATTTCTTCTTCAATTTCTTTCTTCATAGAGTTGAAGTTTCTTTGAGATAATCAACAAGATAGACAAACCCTTAGCCAAAGTAGCTAAAAGGCAGAAGGACACTATCTAAATCAATAAAATCCAAAATGAAAAGAGGGACATAAAACCGACACTAAGAAAATCCAAAGAATCATTAGGTCCTACTTCAAAAGCCTATACACCACAAAATCTGAAAATCTAAATGAAATGACAATTTTCTTAATAGATTCAATTTACTAAAGCTGAATCAAGGTCAGGTAAATAAATTAAATAGTCCTATATCTCCTAAAGATATAGAAGCTATCATCAAAAGTATCCCATCCAAAGAAAGCCCAGGGCCAGATGGGTTCAGCACAGAATTCTACCAGACCTTCAAAGAAGAGCTGATGCGAATAGTCTCCAAACTATTCCACAAAACAGATACAGTAAGAACATTACCAACCTCATTCTACAAGGCCACAGTCACGTTAATAACTAAACTGCACTAAGACTCAACAAAGAAAGAGAATTTCAGACCAATCTCACAAAAATGCTCCCCTTCCATCCAACCCCAGCTCATCCTGTCTCCTCAGGGCTGGCTGCAATGCCCTCCCCTGGGATCTGGCCAGTCTGTCACTCCCTGGCATGTATGGGGGAGGGTCAAAGAGTCAGCCATCAGGCTCAGGACTGAAACAGTCCCTGTTTCCCTCACTAGGGTCTTCAGTCTGACACCGAGCTATCATGGACTTGGAGGGGGCAGGGAGGAGGGAGATGAGGGAGGGAGGGAAGGGAAGGGTGGGAAGGAATGAAGGAGGGGGCTACGCCTGGGATGCAAAGTACCTAACCTGTGATTGATATAAAAATAAATAAAATTTTTAAAAATTTTTAAAAAGTAAAAAAAAAAATGCTCGATGAAATACTTGCGAACTGAATCCAAGAACACATAAAAGGTATCATCCTCCTTGACCAAGTAGGTTTCATCCCAGGCATGCAGGGGTGGTTCAATATATGGAAATCCATCAATGTAATCCACCATATAAGCAAACTGAAAGAGAAAAAAAACACAAATAATTATCTCCTCAGATCCTGAAAAGGCATTTGATAAAATCCAACACCTGTTCATATTTAAAGTGTTGGAGAGGTCAGGGATACAAGACACATACCTAAACATAGTAAAGGCAATATACAACAAGCCTGCAGCCAACATCAAACTAAATGGAGAGAAACTTAAATCAATCCCACTGATATCAGGGACAAGACAAAGTTGCCCACTCTCTCCCTATCTCTTCAACATAGTACTTGAAGTCCTAGCTATAGCATCTAAGGAGATCAGGGCACACAAACCAGAAAAGAAGAAATAAAACTATCACTATTTGCAGATGATATGAGTAGCCCCAAAAATTCAACCAGAGAACTCCTGCAGCTGGTAAACAACTTCAGTAAAGTGGCTGGATACGAAATTAACTCAAAAAAATCTGAAGCCCTCTTGTATTCAAAAGACAAACGGGCTAAGAAAGAAATTAGGGAAACAACACACTTCACAATAGCCACAAATAACATAAAGTACCATGGTGTAACTCTAATCAAGCAAAAGAAAGACCTGTATCAAAGAAATTTTTAGTTGATGCTTGTCACTTAATAATTACAGAAAGAACCCAGGTAGGGGCCCTTATAGAGAGCACATCTTTCCATTTACATTTACAAGTGTAGATTGAGGAACCTGCAGATCTTCACAGAAAGAAAGGTAGTATGGATTGTCTTCACTTCCAGAGCACACTTGCAGAAGGCACAGCATTTTTTTTTTGTCCCCAGATACTTAGACTTTGCTTAGTCGACAAAGTACACTGTTGATAATCAGAAATTGCTTCAGGGAGCTTTCTCAGTGGGTGCTAGTTTCTCAGATGACCAGTGCCATATTAATAAAATGTTAAACTCCCCCCAAACCATCCAAAATCAATAAATAATGCAGGCTGAAATCACTAAATATGCCCCCGAGGGCTATTTCGTTGAAATTCACTGCTTCGACACTATTCCAAGGAAGTTCTGCCACATTCAGCATTCTTTCTGAGGAATTCACCGGACTGAATACCAAGGTCCTTAAAGGTCCTTCTGGCTGTCACCCCTCTTCAGCTCACAAATGATGGGGATACAGGCTGATTCTCGGGGAAATTGCAATTGTGCTCTGTCTACAAATGCTGGCTGGTTTCTACTCTGCTTCCAAGTCCCAGGAAAAAAAATTAGATAAGCTTTTTCCCTGAAGATTACATTTGCCATTATTTACTTCCACCACAAAGTTCAAAGGCAGAATTGGGGAATCTTTGAACAGGCTGAGACAAGCGGGCTTCTGCTGCTGACAGCATCTGCAGAGTATTGATTTGGAAGATGCATTTCCAAAATTTAATATGCTTCCCATTCTTGAATTCCTACAACAAGTGCTTCAGGAACAACATCTCATACAAACACATGAAATTTGTCCATCAACAAGAAAAAAAGAAAATTTCATTTATCGGCAGCTCTTCTTGTGTTCCCTTCCAGAAAGAGGAAGACATCTGGAAAGAGATCATTAGCAAAAGCAAGAGAGAACACACAGCCAACAACATCCTTAGAGCAACTGCTCACGGAATGAGAAAGATGTTTTAGTGAAAGCAGCCTGGCCTTGGAGAAGGGTCTGTGCACACCATGGCAACCATCTGCATCTTGGGAGCAAGGAAAGTGTTCTAGGGCAGTTCATGAACTGCAGGCAGGTTTGAATCCCTAAAAATCTGCATGTTGGTCTGAGTACTCTCTGCTCCGGCAGTCAAGAGAGATTTATCAGAATTCTCTTACATGCAATCGGAGGGTAGGCTAACCACTGGGTTTTACAAACAAATAAGTTTATGTTAGGTCCTAAGCCTTCCTGCGTTAGTTCACAACTTTAGAATTCTTTGGCTTTGTTTGTTTGTTTCTTTGTTTTAGACTTGGTTGTCCTGGAACTATACTTAGGTTTCCAAAGGATTACTTGCTTACTGTTAGGTTTAAGCCAGGAAGAAATGGCTGAGGCACATATTTAACATATCAAAGCAAACCTGGCCACCAGTTTCTCCCTGCATTCCTGCATCCCAACCTGTTACAATGCCTTCTTGCCTGGCAATACTCCACACCCTACCCCAAATTTCTCCAGCCCTGGGGCTGAGTTGCACTTTCCTAAGTAATCCAACTATTTTGGCTACCTGCCTGCTTTGAACCTTTGGGCCTCCAGGCTGCTGCAGCTGGTAGCCCTCTCTCCCTTCAGTATTTCCCTCCCCCATCTCCTCCACAGCACAGCTCAGTCTAATTATGTCCGCTCCGGACTCTCCCATATATCCCTTCCTCTTGCTATGCTTACCCACATATCTATACTAAGCTTTCTCCTCCTCCATACCCAGAAACAGTCGTGTTTATTTTCCTTTTTCTTTTCTTCTTTTACCCATTCATCTGGTGCAGAACCCAGGACTAGTCATGCGCCTTTTCTTTTTCTTTTATTTTTTTCTTTCACTCACCTGTGAAATGAGGACAGGGTACCCTTCTACACATGGGTGTTGGTAAAGGATGCAAACAAAAGCCCAAGTAATTGCATATAATTATAAATATTAGGAAAATCTTATTTACATCAATAATATTTTCTATTCTTTTATTATGTTAGGTATAATTTTAGTTTTTCATGCTACTAGGGAAAAGGCCTCCAAGAAGCCAATTTAAAGACTCACTGTGGGTAGAAAAGTTATAGAAAATGGTAGTTAGAATGTTCAGAAATACATGAATTCTAGTAGCCTAGATATGGAGGGGGAAAAAATAGAAGATTTGTCTAGGATTGGGAACAACTTTAGATTGTCAGCAGTGAATAAAGCCAGTATGCATGTGGTGTTTAAAAGAATAATTGCTCCACTAATATAATTTATAAAAATAGTAAAGCATTTTAGTAAAGGAAATAAATTTTTTCCTGAGCATATACATCACACAAAAAGTTTTCAGATATAGAGAGGAATGAAATTTCCTTTAGACGTGTTTGTAAAGTATGGGATACTCTGTTAGTAAATTTTTGTATTTTTTTAATTTTTTTATTAGTTATTTGTATCCCTGCTGAATCCCTCTCCTTCATTCCCTCCCAATCCTACCCTCCCTCCCTCATCTCCTTCCTGACCCTTTCCAAGTCCACTGATAGGGGAGGTCCTCCTCCCCTTTCATCTGACCCTGGTTTATCAGGTATCTTCAGGACTAGCTGCAATTTCTTTAAAAAGAAAAGGAAATCGGGTTTCTTTGTTTCTTGAGGCTGGAGGAAGTCCTATCTGCCCACCTGCTGTTCTTCAAGCTGGTAGAGCTAGTTACAGCCATTTGATGGTACCACCTGACAGGCTACAATCAAGAGAAGACCCAGAATATTCCAAAAGTTCAGGGTGCTTATTTGCAAAATGACAAATAGGCTCCCATTGCCCTAGAGCAGCAGTTTCCAACCTGTGGGTCTCTACTCACTTAGGGTTCGAATAACCCTTTCACAGGGACCACAGACCAGATATTCTGCATATCAGATATTTATATTATGATTCATAACAGTAGAAAATTACAGTCTTGAAGTGGCAATGAAAATAATTATATGGTTGGGCTCACCACAACGTGAGGAACTGTATTAAAGGGTTGCAGCACTGGCAAGGTTAAGAACCTCTGCCTTGGAGAGATGGAATAGTTAGCAGGCCTGAAAGTTTCATCTGCCTCCATCTGTCATCAGAGGTCCCTTCCTTTCCTAGGAGTAGCTCAAGTTCATTGATGTTTGCATATTTTCTCTTTTCTTCTTTTCTCTTAGGGATTTTGAGCAGCATGTTTCAGTGAAAGAAAAATAAATCTTAACATCAATAGTGTGTGTGTCTCCATTAACCAGGCTTTGCATTTGTTACTGTGGTACGTACATAATTCTTATAAACCTAATAAGGCATCTAAAGGCTGTAATAGGTAATAGCATGGCACTTAAGAACCATATGCACCATCTTGGAAGGAATTCCCCATATAGACTTACAAAAAGGTCTTCAGACAGGATAGGTGGGCTGACTTTAATAGGGAAGTCTTAGAGAAAATTGTGGTTCAAAGGATAGAAGGACCTGGAGGGAACAGGAGCTCCACAAGAAAACCACATATCCAACTAACCTGGGCCCAGAGCAGGTGGAGTCGAGGGAATGCAAAGACTGAAACCAAGGACCATGTACGGGCTTGACATAGGCCCCCTACACATATGTACCCAATGGACAGCTTGATGTTCATGTGGGTTCAAGGGGAGTGCAGGCTGTCTCTGACATGGACTATCTTGCCTGCTTTTGGGTCACTTTCCCCTGGCAGGTTGCCTTGCCAGGCTACCACGGTAAAAGATGCACTCAGTCTTGATGCATCTTGATGTGCTGGAATGGGTAGGTGGGGTAGGGACTCCCCTTTTCTTACCGGTGGGGGGAGGGGTGGTACAGGGAAGAGGGGAGGAGGATGCAACTGGGACAGGAGGGAAGAAGGGAGGAGATGATGATTGGGATGTAAAGTGAATAAATAAATAAAATAATTAATAATTAGTTTTAAAAATTTTCTACTTTTCCATTAGTGAATAACACTGCATGTTAGTGTGTCATTTAAACCATAGTTAAGGCTTAACTTCATCTCTACTGCCTGGCAATTCTAATTTACACTGGAATCACGAAAGCTGCTTGGGTAATTTCCAGGCCTGGCTCCCAGCAGTCCACATACCTTGCTGAAGCATGAACAAAGTTTTGTCTAACGTCACTGCAGAAGCTGTACTGAGCCTCTCTGGTCTTGACATGATCTGGGCTAACTGAAAGCATGTCATGTTCTGGGGCTGCTTTTCAAGATATTATACATGGCTACCACATCCTCATCCCTTCAGCCATGTAGTCAGCGCCTCAGAGAATGCCAGAGCAACACCAGAGGGGCCTAATCCTATCAATGTTGGCATTTATTTCCCAGGAACTGCGACTGAGAATTGAATCATAATACCATTCCTGTGAGTTTCAGAAATCCCATTTTTCAGTCAGTAATGCAATAAAAGTGAAGGCATACCAAATCTAGCCTAAATCCTCACATTGGATATAAAAGCAGTTACACGGTCTACCTTTTATGCATATGTTTTATTCTTTAGAAAGGCATGAGGGCACAACTCTGAGGAATGGGTTCAAATGCCATTACAGTTCATGTTCATTTTTCAACATTAAAAAGACAGTGTCTACACACTACTTTCAGGATAAAAATAAGAGTCTGTTTTAGTCATTGTAAATTTTTTGATGGTCACACACAAGCATGCAAACTCATTATTACATATTTACCAGTGCCTTTTGGCTTCAGCCCCACCTGTGAGTGCTTGAATTAACAAAGGCTGTTTGGTAGGACAGCACACATCTGTCCAGGAAGTGTCCCAGACAGCCTCAAGCTTCATCAGCTGCTGACTTGTGACTGTGTTGGGAGCCTATCTGCAGCTGAAACTCCTTGATGGAGAGGCTTTGGCTGAGTGTGCTGGAGTTTGTAAGGACTGAAAGGGCAAAGCCAGTGAACCTACTTGTTCATTCTGAAGGATCACCCTTAATACTCTTAAAATGGCTTATATCATCAAGGCTATTAAAGTTCAATGATTTAATAAGTTTTCCCATTTGCAACATCAATAGTAATTACAGAAATTAGGTGAAATGCGCTACTGTTTAAGTCCAGTGGAGAAATACTTTGTCTTCTAGTAGGATGCCTCTCTCCCTACCTTGTTTTACTTCTGTGATAATCAAAAACGAGTAATCCTAGCATCAGGGACCCAGACAGGATTTCTAGTTTACTACTAACCTGGGCTACATAGAAATAATTTTCTAGAAAAAAAAGTGATTAAAATGTGTTATATCTGAGACATTTTAAGTAAAAATACATAAACACATATACAGATGTTTATGGATAATTATCTCAGGTGTCTCCAATTGGCCCTGTGTATTGGTGGGTTTCAAACCTGGGTTCCACCAATGGCATATAAAATTATTTTTTGAAAACAAGAAAGGAGTGAAACGTCTCGTAGGTCTCTTCTGAAGGCACTAATTTCGTTATTAGGACTCCTCCTTAGTGATCTAGTCTGCTCTCCAAATTCCCACTTCCTCATGCCATCACATTGGAGACTTACATTTCAACATGAAGCCTAGCCATTGGGTGAACACAGATATTCATCACCCACAAAAGCCCCGAACATTTGTTTGGCCAGGCTTAACATGACAACTTTGGGCTACATAGATTTACCAAACAAAAAACATAGGTCACTTAGATTTAAGTTTCAGTTAAACAGTATATAAGGAATATGGCTAGTTATATGTGACCTTTATTGTTGAACAATGCGTTTGAATCATACAAGGTTTGGGGAGAGGTTGTGTTACCAAAGAAACCTTATACCTAAGAAAACCTAAAACTGCAAAATAAACCCTAAATTAGTACCACTTAGATAATTGTTACAAAAACTTTAGGCAAAATCAGGTTTCTCCTGTGGAGTGACACTATAGCTATTTCAATCACACTCCGGCCTCATGTTCGGGAGTAGATGGCCAACATGAAATGCACTCCGTGATATTGTGTCTGTATGCTTTCTAGTTTGGTGTTATTTGTCCTTTTGTTTTTGTTTGTTTTTCTGGATTTTTTATTTTTTGGAAAAGAGAGAGTGGTGAAGTTGGTTTGGTATAGGGAGGTAGGGAAAATTTGGGAAGACTTAGGGGTATAATCAAAACACAATATATGAAAAACTTTTAAAAATTTTTAAAAAGTAATTTTAAAAAATCCTGTACATTTACCACCCTAAATGAAAGCATAGGTTTTACTGCCTTCTTCAAATATAACCATGAAAGTAAATGGAAGGCAGAAAACGGAGGTTTGGCATAGCTCTGACAACTTTTCAGACCACCTTCTAGGAGAGACTGGAACAGAGACAATATTGGGACAATGACAGATAGGACCATACCTTGACCAACACTACATAGTAACCCAAACCTTTGACTTTGACAGCACTCAAGGAGACAGAGGCAGGTGGATCTCTGTGACTTTGAGGCCAGCCTGGTCTACAAAGCAAGTCAAGGACATCCAGGCCTGATACACAGAGAAACCCTGCCTCAGTAATAACAGTAATAATGATGGTGATGATGATGTTAGAACATTTGGAAATCAGCATTGGGGCCTGGGTGTGTTACTCCTGCCCACTTCTACTACATGCTTGACCATCTGGTATCACATAATCAATGGTGACAAGAAGATTACCAAGAAATAGCCATCTTTATTTCTGAGATTTGCAGAAAATCAAGACTATATCATAGGGATGAAACATGTATAATCTGATCTACCAGCTATGGGAAGATGCAAGCCAGTCTGGGAACACCTTCAGATGTTACATTAAGAAAATATAAAGAAAACCTAAATCAGAGGCATAACAAGCATCTTACTACTGATCCATTTTTATTTCATAGATTATTTTGTTATTTTAAAATAACACTATTTATTTGGATAGGCTTCTCACAGCTCCTTTTTACTCTTTATAGGTTGACCTCTTTTAGTTTTATGAACATAGCTGACTTCATAGCCTATGAAGTCCAAGGCTTTTGTGGGGATAGGTTCTATTGACTGAATATTCCTGGGTGGGGTTGGATTTCCACTGGAAATCTTAGTAACAATAAAAGAATAAAAGTATAAATAAAAGATAAAACTGTTATTTTTTTAAAGTGATGCAGAATAATCCACATCCAATTTCCAGGGAAATAACTGACCATATGGTGATCTGGTATACAATGAAACATTTAAGAAATGCTTACCCCAAATAACCAGTTAGAAATTACAATGGGAAGAAAGAGATACAGAAGAGCCTACAGCTCCTTTTTCTGAAGGAGATAAGTTTTTTTTTTACACATTTAGAAATGCTCACATAATTTATCTTCCTTGCCATAAAAACCTATCTTCAGCTTCTTCTTCACATATGACCTTCATTCAAGATATTTTCGAAATGATGAGTCCAAATTGTTCTGGGAACAAGTCCTGCTGCTTACCTCATTTCAAGCTAGAGGGTAGTTATTGAGGCAAGGATCCTGACTTAATCAAAATCCAAAATCCAACTAGAGAAGATGGGGCACTCTTGTTGCAAAGCCTGTCTAATTTAGAAGCAAAATGTGTGTGAGTGTATCTGTGTTTATGTTTGTGCAAGTACACACATATGGATATGCTGTCAAAGGCAAATGTGAATTGTCTTCCTCAACCATTTTCCACTTCATTTTTTGATACTCACTGAACCTTGACCAATTCAACTAGCTTGGCTGGCAGACAAGCCTTAGCGATCTTCCTGCCTCTGTTTCCCAAATACTACTGGTATTAGAAGTATGAGGTACTAGACTTTCTTCTGTGTGTGGTGTGTGTGTGTGTGTGTGTGTGTGTGTGTGTGTGTGTGTTTGTGGTAGGGGTCTCTGAGGGCATGTAAACACTACACTAGAGAGAGTGCAAGATGATGGCGATCAGCACGTACCATATCTGAGGGTCACAGGATCTGAAACTCTGAAATGGGTAAGTAGAAGGGCAAATGAAGCCAGAACATCAACATTGAGGCTTTCTAGGTGAGAGAGGACAACCCGTGAGCTAGGACAGTTTGGGCCTGGGTCACCTGTAGATGTCTTCAGGGCTTGAGAGTAGAGAATATTCAATTCCCCTTCACTTCCCCTTGTCCCAAGCACAGACCTCCCTGCTGGGGAGAGGTGGCAGTGGCTGCCCCAAATAGGAGCCTCCATGCTTGGTGACTGAGACTGCAGAGGCAGCAACAGTAAGAGCCTCCCAGGTCTGCAGCTGTGATGGGGAGGGTGGCAGCTAGCCATACCAGGGGCCTCCATGCTCCACGACTGAGAAGGAAGAGGCAGGCGGCTGCCCCAAGTACAGGTCTCCCTGCTTGTCAGGCAAACAGTGGACACCCACTGAGCTGAAGGATCTCCTACACTTTCATTTGCCCCTGTGGGCCCAGATTTGAGAATAGAAGACAGGGGGAATCCCCTATGCTTTCCAATTAGGCCTGTGAGTGAGTGAGTGCACCTTCAAGTGAGTGTGTGCAGAGCGCCAGATCCAGGGTCTTTCTGTGCTAACAGACAGACATCAGATACCTCCCACCCACAACCACTTGTGGGCAACTTAGGGAGCCTTGGGACAGCATTCTCAACATTGAAGCCCCTGTTCTATGGGTCTACTAGTGCGGTCCAGGCAAAGAGTTCATGGAGCCCAGACAGATCTGAATACCAGGAGAACAGCAGGACAGGCCTGTAAGTCACTAAGGTATTCAGGGTACCTGTGTGTTGCATTGTGCCCACAAACAGTGCCAACCCCCCTCCTGTGCTTAAGCGCCACCCTTCCAGGCATCTACACACTCTAGCACCATGTCCTTCAAGGCACACATACACGCACACTCCCGCTCTTGCACACGTGAGCCTGCGACCTTCCTCTCTTGGCTACACCTTAAACACCAATATCCACTCTTGAACCGGTGGACCGCTCTCATCTACCTGAAGAATCTCCAGACAGCAGAGGTAGATGGACCCAGTCTGAAGTACAGACCCCAGGAACAAACATCAAAGGTTATGGATGAACAGATGGATAGAGGTTGACGAAGGAACTCACAGAAGTCCCTCAGTTGAGGAATAGATACAGAAATTGTGGTTCATTTACGCAATGGAATACTACTCAGCAATTAGAAACAAGGAAATCATAAAATTTGCAGGCAAATGGTGGGAACTAGAAAAGATCATTATGAATGAGGTATCCCAGAACCAGAAAGACACACATGGTATATACTCACTTATTAGTGGATATTAGACATATAATATAGTATAAACATACTAAAATCTGTACACCTAAAGAAGCTAAGGAAAAAGGAGGACCCTGGGCAAGATGATCAATCCTCATGTATAAAGGCAAACAGGATGGACACCGGAAAAGGGAGAAAACAGGACAGGAGCCTAGCACAGAGGGCCTCTGAAAGACTCTACCCTGCAGGATATCAAAGCAAATGCTGAGACTCATAGCCAAACTTTGGGCAGAGTGCAGGGAATCTTATGAAACAAGGGGGAGACAGTAAGACCTGAAGAGGATAGGAGCGCCACAAGGAGAGAAAAAAATTTCTGGGCACAACGTTCTTTTCTGAGACTGATATTTCAACCAAAGACCATTCATGGAGATAACCCAGAACCCCTGCACAGAAGTAGCTCATGGCAGCTCAGTGTCCAAGTGGGTTCCCTAGGAAGGGGATCAGAGGCTGTCTCTGACATTAACTCAGGGGCCTGCTCTTTGATGACCTCCCTCTGAGAGGGGTGCAGCCTTACCAGGCCACAGAGGAAGGCAATGTGGCCAGCCCTGATGAGACCTGATAGGCTAGGGTCAGATGGAAGGGGAGGAGGACCTCCCCTCTCAGTGGACTTGGGGAGGGGCATGGGAGGAGATTTGAGAGGGAGAGTCAGATTGGTTGGGCACAGGGAAGGAGTTACAGCTGGGATACAAAGTGAATAAACTGTAATTAATTAAAAAATGAATATATATTAAAAAATAAAATCAAACACTAAACTATCGTGGATAGCATGGGTGTGTCACAATACTAGGGCAGAGCAGCAACATCGCATCATAGCAAAGGAGACCTGATTCTTGCGGTTCTCTAAATCTGTCCATAGCCTAGCAGATTTCCAAAACATGAAGAAATAACTCACTATGAGTATTTTTGTAAGCATTTCCACATAACTTTTCTTCTCCCTTGAATAAGGAAGAAGTGATCACTTCACACCAAAAGTGAGGTTCTCCCTGGCCTGTCAGCCAGCACAGTGTGCCACTGCATCCTGAGAACACTCAAAGACCAGTTTTCCCCATACTTGTGATGGAATTGAGAATGAGGGATGTAAAGAGGTGAGGCATTGTCAGGCTGTGTACAAACCATATTCTGAGTTCTCCTGGATGATGATTTACAAGTCTGAAACTATATTATTTTATTTATATTTAAAATTATGTAGATTTATTTATTGAATTTAAAATATAATTATACAACCAGCCTTTTCCCTTTCTTTCCTCCAACCCCTCCCGTGTATACCATTGCTTTTTCTCAAATTGGAAGTACAGCCTGACTGCCCAATCCACATCGCATTAATTATATGTATATGATTTCCTAGCTGACCACCTGGGATTGGGTAACCAGCTGAGTGGCTCTGCCCTACAGAAAACCATGTCTCCCACTCAACAGCATGGGTGCCTCACAACTTTTAATCAGAAATTCTCTATAAGAGCACCTGGAGACTTCTAATGTCCCTTTTCAACTTTAAGTTGTGCTTTGTTGTAGATCATTTTCTAAAATTGGGTAACCCACGGATTAATTTATTTGCTTGTCACTTTCCCATTAGAAGGTTCAATTCATTTCTGTTTTCATTACCAGTACACAGTGCTTTGTCCAAAATTACCTTCACCCAAATTCCACATGGATGAACTTACAGCATTTTAATAAGATGGCTATTTGCTTTGGGAAGAATTTATAATAGATGAAATAAATCTCCTAGCTTTCCAAGTAATATTCCGTTATACCAGCAGGCATGTGCACACAGACATGATGATGGTGAAGCAAGGTTAAATGTGAAATCCCAGCATAGTCTTTTTGCTTGCTCACAAGAAAACTCAAAATCTTTCTCTAAAAGTTTAATGCTAAAGCTATTATGTAGTATTTTATGAGATGATAAAGAGTTCCTTTTCTTCATATGTTTCCCATAAACTGCTGAGTTATCAAAGTGTTCCATAAATAATACAAGCTACTTGCCCATCATTAACAAACGGCGCTGTTAAGTGGACAGAAAATTCAATGACCCCCTTTTATGGTGATCACAAGACACATACTTTGCACAATTTGCTGACCTTGCCATCAAAAATTACTGTCTCCTGAAACCCTGGCTAGGTCCTTTAACTTTGGAAAATGAAGAGTTGGGTTTTTAATGGGAGGCACGGAACACTCGTTAAAACTATGACTTTACTTGAGAACTGATCTGTGAAGAAAAATTTGTTTCTTCCATTCAGAGCACCGTCTTCTAATAATGACAGCCTGGGCAAGGGTTCTGAGCTCTTTTATGAAATCTGCTTGTAATAACACCAAATCAAATGCTAACTCAGGTCCAATAATAGAATTATTATTATTATTATTATTCAGGATATATCATGAATCACTGTTCACGCATCTTGTTTCTACAATGGGAAAGATGCCACTCAGGCAGATACACCTTACATTGGTACTATGGAGTTGGGTTCGGGAATGAAGTCAGGGGTATCAAGCTTGGTGACTTTAAAAATCTAATCAATCAATTGCCTGCAGAACAGCTATGGTGAATATATAAAATTTCCAGGTATCCTGTCTTATATTTTCCCCTCAGCCCAAACTAAGGTCTAATGTCTCATTTCTAATTTTCTAAGTAATAACTACTGCATGCCTGCACTAATCTATAGTGAATCTGGATAATGCCCCTTTTTAGGATACTCTTCCATAGTCACATAGTGCTGTTCTCTGGAATATGGAGTCCCTTGCATTATGTTCTTCTGAACACTCAATGATCCTTTCCAGATGATGTACAAGTTGAACTCTAACAACTCCACATCTTTCACTTCTTCCACAATATGTAATCTAACTCTGACTTGTTCTTTCACTCTGTCATAACTCAAACTGCTAAAATTGTTTTTGTTTGGTTTGGTTTTTGTCTGACCAATTTAGAAAGAGATGTCAAGCATTATGTGCCATTTTCTGATATTACCCACCATGATTAGCCACCATAGGACTCAAATGTGCTCCCCTTCCCTAGGAAAAAAAAACCCTAATATACTTTCTAGGGAAATTTTATTATCCCTTTCATCCAGATGTCTTTTTTTTCTGACCAACTATTTCAGAATAAGCTTCAGGACATGATAAAATGCTGGAAGCTGCGCTTTATCCCAGAGATGCCCAATTACAATTCTGGAGAATGAGGCTTAGGGACTTTACTTTTATAAGCTTCCAGATGGTGCTGTGCACAGTCCAGTTAGAGAATCACTCGGGGTAGATTTTATCCGATGCTCCTTTCTGTCCTGTTGTCCCGAGATTCAGGAAGCATCCAAACAATATCGCTAGTGCACATCACTAAGGAACATCAAGAAGGCCACTTGCAACTGCCGCCATTTTCACAGATCTGCAAAAAGAACGCTGGACGTGAGGGAGATACTAAGGCCTGGAAACCATAGATATGGATTCATATTCATAGTTTCACCTCCAGGTCTACAGTCTTAGATCAGCTGGCTAATCTCTCTAATATCTGTTTTATTTTTAATTTTCAAATTCAGAATAAAACAGTTGCTTCCTAGATTGCAGGAAGATCAAGCAAATTAATGATTCTGTGGGAGATTGTCCCTACTGATATTCCCTTAAAATTTAAATAATTTAGTTCAGGCAAGGCTTTCCCATTTTTCTATTTGCAAAATGATACGATGGTTACTTCTGGGTTGTGGGTTGCTGTGATGAACGCTACAGATGGAGGGGGGCATGGAGAGATTACCTGTAGACACTTTGTGGGGAGCAGGGGCTCTAAATCCCTGCACCAGCCTTCGGAGAAATGGCAGGCCACTGATTCAATGTAAGAATAGGGTCTTAAGGTTTTTTGCAAATGCAATTAAGCTATTCTCTTCAAGACAAGGCAATGATCCTGGACCATTGTGGTGCGGCTGCATTGTTTTCTGGAGAAGTGTGTGCAAATGTTCATTCACCTCAAACAGGACACTGACAGTAGACCACCCAAAGATTTTATTACAGGAGCATGAGTGAGGAGTAACACATAAGATTGTGAGTGACCCAAAGACAGATATTTCACAGAAGAGCCCCCTCTAACATGAATGACAACTCATGAAATACACCTCTGGATCTCCTTGCCCAATTTGCATATAGATCCACAGAAAGTACTTTATTCTCCAGCAATTGCTCAACCAAGTTTTAAGGGAAAATGCTTTGTGATTTCTTTTGAGCTTTACAAAGGCCTCCCCTTCATCAGAGAAGGAAATGTGTTGTTTCAGAGAAAATAGTTACATTAATACTCTACTTCTTCCTCCAGTATTTAGCATCCCTTTTCTGTTGAATACCCAGATCGAGAGTCCCCAAATGACCGACAGGCTTTGAGTCCGATGTAAAACACAGGAGTGTCTTTTATTACAAACTGGAGCTGAGTGGCTGCCCTTTACAAGAGCAAAGGGTCAAACGACCCCCAACTCCCCGAGAACAGCGTTTTTAAAGGGACAAAACACAAGCAGGAAGTACAAGTCTTGGTGTTACAGGACTGGGTGAAAGGATCTCTAGGGGAGTTGAGCTTTAAAATGATTGGTTTGTTTTTAGGCGCCAAGTCTGCAAATGGTCAGGCCTGGCTACCTGGAGACACCCCTCTCCTCCCCTCCCTCTCCCCCCTCCTCTACTGCCCTGGTACTACCCTGTTACCTGCAGGTGCAGGTTAGGCTATAGCAAGGGGGAGGAGGAGTTAGCACATTCCATGGGCTTTTTTAGGGGCTACATTACCCTAGTCACACCCTAAGGTTTATCTGGGTGGGGGACTGCTACTGGACCCCTGGTCTGAAAGGACTGTGATCTGGTGATTTTGCCCCAGTCTCAGGAATTAACTCTAAGTTTTTGAACCTCTCATTGTGTTCTCCAAGCTTAGTAGGGGCTGATCTAGATATCTGACAACATTATTTTGTTTATGGCTGAGTGATAGGAAACCAAGCAATAACAACAGTCACTTAAATATTCCTAATGTCTTGACCACTTATGAGTCTATGTAATAATCACCACTCAATGTAAAAAAGAGGCATTTCTGCTCACATAAATTATTTAAATTATTATGCTAATAGCTATAATAATTTATGTGTACATGTTATATTCATTTAATAAAACAGTAAGAGTGTCCTCTACATCTGAGCCTATGATCTTCCTAAGCATTGGTTTTTGCCATAATTTACATTGGCAGATATGAGTTCCCTCCTGTGGAGTGGCCTTAAATCCAATGGAAAAGAAATTGGTTACACCTATAACAGTCATGCCACTATTGTACTAGGAGACTCATCTTACTTGTCATGTTGGGAGTATAGTATGAAAGGTTCATAACCAAACAGAACTGTCAATTACGATTATAACTTTAGAAGCCTGTCTAGTGACGCTAGCATTAAAAAAGCTAGTCAACAGGAAGGAAACTCCCAGGTCAGCCCCAGGCTGATTTTTTCATGTCCTTTAGCCAAAGTATACAGTATCTTCAACATCTGGTGTCAACAAAGCATTAAACTCAATAGCCTGCCATTGGTTTGTGGGTTCTCAGGGACCTCTCTAGCCAAAATCCAATATGGAAGTAACTCACCCTTCAGCAGTGGAATTATTCTTGGATTGCACTTTTCAATCTGTGCAAGATGTCTTTAAAACAAAACAAAATTCTTCAGCTGCTGTTTTTATTGTTCTTCAAGCTGCTTTTCAAAGTTAGCACGAATATTTTTACATATTAAAACATACATATTACATAATAAAACTCCCCCCCCCCCAAAAGGCAGGATCTCTAAATGCCTACTACCATTTTTTTCAAGTAAGTGACAATTTATTTTGGGATTTAGAAGCTAAATCCATTTAAAACTAATAAGATACAATATGAATGAAAGTATCCTCTTCTATTGATGTTTTTGTTTTTCAAAATAACAAAGCAAATACAATGGTGTAGGTGGATAATACCACCTTATTTAGTTCTTCACACTCTGAAATATTCTGCATGATCCACCCTACATGCTTTCACTGTACATCTTCTTGACTGCAACTGACTTTGTGCTATGAGTTAAGGGTGATATGGGAGCAGGGACTTGTTCTTGCCTGCCATGCCTGCAGCTGGACTAACTTCTGAAGTTCATTAGGTTCCAGGGTTGAATCACAACTTCTACTTCTTCATTGTTCATGCTTGGCAGGTAAAAAGATCTTGAGCTATGTAAACAGTCTCCATCCATAGCATATTTTCTTAGAAGGTAGAAATGCACTCACATAATTTGGGGTGAAGAGCTGCCCACCCATAGGACAAAACATTTTTTGCCTGAGCTATTTTATCATTTATGTCTTTTGTGAACTGTTACACAGGCTTTAAAGCCTTATAAAAGCTCACTAACACAGGATTTGACATTCTGTCAATTGTACTTTAAGAACTTCAGCACCACACAAATCTTCTCATTTGTTTTGGAGTGACCTGGATAGACCTCTTCGACCAATTTATCCTTTTGTTTTCTAATCCCCTCTTGAGTGCTTTAGCAGCTTGCAAAACTGATTTATATGTAAGTCTAAGTCATTCAGATCTTCCAGAGCCCCTCCTGCCCTGCAAAGTCATTAAAGGATCACACCAGCCCCCAGGTCACTGCTGAATTAGTTTCTTGTCCTGTAAATTCATTCTTATCAGGCTAAGTGATATGGGCATCAAACATCATCTCTTAAATGTCCAATTACCTCAACAATACCTTCTCTTTCTCTATTGTCTTCCAGTCCCTGATAACCAAGGGAACCTCAACTAGCAATAACCACATATCCCTAATGCATTATGTCAGCCATGCAGTCAGGAATTGTTTTCCCTCATGTTAATTGAGATTATATAATTTTTGTCTCAAGGAATGTAGGGATAATATCCAGATTCTCTAGTTCTATGGCTCTCAAATCAAATCTTCTCCCATATCCCACAACCCTACAAACAAAGTTGTCAACAGCTTTTCACTACTTGTTCTAAAATATTTTCCTATTCAAGCAATGCTTTTCTTATTAAGGCTTTCATATGCATGATGAAGTATGGATTTTTATCTTCCTCTATATTAAAAGACAAACCTATCACTTCTATCTTGCTGTATCCTCTTCATTCTCCAATTTTTCTCATGGGTTCCAAATTTTTATATGTAATTTGTATTCTTCCCTCCTTTTATCCTGCCATCTATTAAAAAAAAAGGAAACCAACATCTTTGTCTCTTCTCCTTTTTACACATTTCCTGCCAAATCAAACACTAATGAGAAAGGTAATATCTTCATATTTTCTTCTTGTTCTAATTCTGCCTTACAAGGGTAAGTTATTTTTTGACATATAGCTCACTGTCATTAACACATCTTTTCACTAACAACTAAGGCCACACAACTGCATACAACCTTGTCCCATATGTGCTATTTCCAGAAACTGTAATGTATTCTGTGGTACACCAGCCATTTTTATGGAATCACTATATACATAGGATAGATTCTATTCATCAATGAGATGTACCACCTCATGCTATCTAAAGGAAGATGGCCACTCTAGCAATCCTCCTTAAATACCACCCTCCAGCAGACAGTTCAGCCTTCATTGAACAGTTTTCATCTATCAGTTTTCATGCAATACAGCAAAGAGGCAAACTATCTATTCCACATGTGTGGTGAGGTAGCTACCACAATAATGCTCCACTCTGAGCTAGCTCAGCTTTGGTTACATTTTTCATCATTTATTACAGTGGCTATGTAACTGCTCCTCTCAACATATTTTTGGTTTAATTGGTCCCTGTCCAGAAACCAATTGGTTTGCATGTATTTTCATTGGAAGATGTAAAGGTATACCTATTCCCTTCAGATGGGGCACCAAATTATAGGCCAAAGAAAAATTTCAACCCAAGTCTAGTTTGGTGAAAGATGCTACTTAGAGAAGTGTAAGTGATGGATCGCTAACAGAACCAGATGTGGCTCTAAGTCAGTTACATCACTGAAAAGCTTACCCCACCACAGGTGATTCATGAAAGGTGCATCCATGGAATTCCCTCACCAATTTACAGGGAGCTTTACCGAACCTTTTCTTTTCCTCCATAAATTATTCACCACATTGAATGGAGGGGACTCTATACTTGGAAGTTTCATAAACTTCATGGGCCTATTAAGTTTAATTAACTTTTTCATGCTTATGAAATTCTCTTTCCCCTAGGGAGAAAATGTTTTAATTTGGAGGAAATAACTACATGACACCCTACAGGAAAGCATGATTAGATTTCTGATAGACAGAGAGGGACTATACTCCAGTCCCTCATTGGCCTCAGTTTTGCTTTTCAACATTTCAGTTACCTGCAGTCAACTACTATCCAAAAATATTAAATAAAAAGTTTCCTTACTGATAATTTTCTAATTATACACCAGCTGAATATTGTGATGATATCTAACAACACTCCCCTCACCCATGCCATCTGTGGGATTTCTCCATCTGGCACATCTATGCTGTGTATGCTGTCTGCTGGCTGGTCATTTAGCAGTTGTCATACTATTGTAGCACGTGTATGTAGGGTTGCATACTATCTGAGATGCCAAGCACACACTGGCTATCTTGGAACATAGCCATGAATTTAAGGTAAGGGCTACATTAGGAAAGGAAACCAGTTGGGGAGGATAAAGTGATGGGATGTCAGAAACGGTCATGAACCAAGTAATGCAGATGGCTTCCCGAAGACAAAAAGGGATCCAAAGCAGATCCAAATCTGTACACCTAAGGAAGCTAATCAAGAAGGAAGACCCTAGGTAAGATGCTCAGTTTTCATTCAGAGAGGCAAAAGGGACAGACATAGGAAGAGTGAGAAAACAGGGAACAGGACAGGAACGTACCACAGAAAGCCTCTGAAAGACTCTACCCTGCAGTATATCAAAACATATGCTGAGACTCATAGCCAAACTTTTGGCAGAGTACAGGCAATCTTATGAAAGAAGGGGGAGATAGAAAGACCTGGAAGGGACAGGAGCTCCACAAGGAGAGCAACAGAACCAAAAAATCTGGGCACAGGGTTCTTTTGTGAGAATGATACTCCAAACAAGAACCATGCATGGTGATAACCTAGAACCGCTGCACAGATGTAATCCATTGCAGCTCAGTTGTCCAAGAGGACTCCTCAGTAATAGGAACAGGTACTGTCTCTGACATGAACTTGGTGGCTGGCTCTTTGATCACCTCCCCCTGGTGGGGGAGCAGCTTTACCAGTCCGCAGAGGAGGACAATGTGGCCTCTCCTGATGAGACCTGATAGACTAGGGTCAGATGGAAGGGAAGGAAGACCTCCCCTATCATTGGACTGTGGGAGTGGCATAGGAGAAGGGTAGGGAGGGAGAGTGGGATTGGGAGGAGATGGAGGAGAGGGCTACAGCTGGGTTACAAAGTGAATAAAGTGTAATTAATAAAAATAAAATTTTTAAAAAAATTTAAAAAGTTTCATTGATTAATCTCTGAGCTAAACTTGAGATTACTGTGAGAAGGAAAAACTATTTTTAAAGGTGAAAACTTTAAGAAGTCCTTGAGTGTCTGCACAAGCAAGTCAAGAGCTGCTTTGCTCTGTCAAGATTAGGTAGTTAAGGCAACTTGGATATCTGAATAAGCAGGTTACAAATACTAAAAAAGCTGCTAGTCATAGTATTACAAGCGGATGGTCATGGCTATACATTTCTGGATGATGTCATTAAGTCAGGGATACTTGGAATTTATCTTCCAGGGACTGGAGTCAGAGACAAATGGCTGGTGGGTACCAAAATGGATGCCTATTATAAAATGGAGTTTTGTTAGCCACCATAATACAAAATAACAAGTGTTCCATGTTTGGCTATATTTCCACTATGCTCACACTCTGGAAAGGGAAGGGAGGGGGGCTATGCAGACCTGATCATGTTTCCTGAAGCAACACCATCAACTGTAACTAGAGTAGCACACAGACTATAGTTCAAGGGCTTCAACAGATATGCAAAGGCTCCATAATTTTGAATTCCATCTTAGCATCATTTCAAAGTTTCAGTAACCAGACATTCAAACCAGTTCTATTTATTGTTTGTTCTTCATGTCAATATGCATTAGCAATTTTTATGGAATTCTATGAATAGAGTGGTTGTGGACATTATGTTTCTATTATTTTCTGAAAAATGATCTTTGAATGCAGGTAAGAATAAATGAAAGTCAAAGAGTGTCTTTAATGATACTCCGGTATGCTTGCAGACAGGAGCAAAGGATAATCGTCTTCTGGGAGGCTTCATCCAGCAGCTGATTGAAATAGACGCAGAGACCCACAGCCAAACAATAGGCCAAGCTCAGGTAGTTTTGTGGAATAGTGGAAGGAAGAATACAAAGAACTGGAGAGGTCAAAGACACCAGAAAAAGACCTATAGAGTCAACTCACCTGGGCTCCTGGGGGCTCAGAGACTTAGCCACCAACCAAAGAGCATGTATCATCTGGACCTAGTCCCTCTACACATATGTAGCAGATGTGTTGCTTGAAAATCTTGTGGGTCCCCTAACATTGGGAATAGGAGTTGTTCTGCCTGCTTTTAGATCCCTTTCCTTTCAGTTGGCTGCCTTGTCTGGCTTCAGTGGGAGAAAATGTGCTCAGACCTGCTGTGACTTGAGGTGCCAGGGTGGGTTGGTGCCTGTTGGAGACCTCCTCTTCTCTGAGAAGAAGGAAAGGGTTTGGGAGAAGGAGTGTGAGGGTAGCACTGTGAAGGGAGAAGGGAGGGGGCTGAGAGCAGGCTGAAAGTGATTAAATAAATGAAAAAGCTGGAAAGTTCTCACTACTGGTAAAATGAGCTGATGAATAAATTTAAAAAATGTGTTAATTCTCATAACGTTATTCCTTTGACAGTTGTTAGATGGACATTACAAAAAAATTCTTCTTAGCTTAAAAGTTAAAACCCTGAATGTTCCAGAATCCTAAGTTTCAAGTGCCGGGGTTCTGTTCTCAGGGTTTTCAGAGAGCTGTTATCAGAGAGCTGGTGGGTAGAGAAAGATTAACCATGCCAGCAATTTTACACAGTACTCAAGAACCCCTGGATATTAGCCTATTATGGCATGTGAATATGTTGTAACTGAAGATGCCCTCCTGATAGACATAGCATGAAAACACCTACAGTTGAACAAGTTGGAACACAGGAGACTTAATTCAGTGCACACAAGGGGGTACATATGGTGTTTCAGTAAATGTGCTAAAGTCACTATGGGTCTTGGGCTTGTGTCTGGTGATTTGTGGGAAGGTATAATAGGAACAACATATTAAAAACTTCTTCCTGAGCATTAGAAGTAACTTATTTCATCTGGAAAGCATAAGCCAACATCTAGAGGTAAGACAATAGAGACATATTTCCAGACTAATACACAGGCTTCCTTCATGACTCTAAACAGTTCACTCAGGTCTTTGATCATGAACTTTAAATGACCTATTAGTCTACTCGCCCACTGGCATAATTTATAAGTCTATCTGTATACCCTACTCCAACTCTTTATTCATGCCTCAAATGACCTAAGGACTGAGGACTACTGTCTTGGAAAATGGTGACCTCCCTGCCTAGGATTTGTAGGTGAAAATCTTGAGCTCATTTCCTGTCATGGTTGCCTAGATTTTCTCAGAACTCCAGACAGAGTACTAGGTAGAGCTTTCAGTATTAGAGCAATGGTCAGGCAGGATAAGTTAAATTCTGGTAAGAGCTACAAAGTGTCTGGCAAAAAAAAATGTTTCCTGAGAGAGGGACTCCAGTGAGTCGGGCACTTAGGCATTAGACTGTCTATCAGATAGACAATCCCGTGACAGATGGTACATGTCCCCATCTAGCTCCCCTGTGGTCTGTTATGGCACTGTTTCAACTCTGGTAGTGGAACTCCAATTCAATTGAAGCATTCAAGATTGGGAGGGTCAGGGAAGTTAAAGCTTTGCTCTGGGTTAGATACATTCAGAAATAGAGAATATTATGCTAAAGTACTTCAATTCCCCTCTTCTAGAAAAAAGGCAGAGTGGACAGAGACAGCAAGATCTCAGTAATGAAGAAGAAGTACTCAAGAATGTGAGCAAGATGGGAATCGTTGGGTTGTTTTGTGGCTTGGATAATATTCTGTTTTGTCTGAGTTTAAGATGATTACATAGTTCTGGTTTTGCTCTGTCCCAGGCATCCAATGGCCTTTTTAATGTTCCGCTTCTGGGAAATTCTTTATGTCTATCAGGAAAGAAAAAAAGCTTAGCTGGGAGCAGGAACTGACTGACTTCTGCATGTTAAAGAATGCTTTTACTCCTTTTCTTAACAAAGTTCAATGCTATGGTTATTATTTAAGAAGGCTGCTTGTTGAACCATACTTTACCATAGTCTTTTCTTTAGAAATACACAGAAATAATTATTTTGGAAGATGGTATTTCAGATCAAAGGATGCATAAAGAAAATGTAATAAGCATAAAGGAAATGTAATAAAATATTTGTGCCTTTAGCACAAACCCTTGCAATAGTCAAATATGCATTGGAAGTACCACCTTCCATGAGACTGGAGGAGGCTGGCCATGCCAGTCTTTCCCTCGGAACAGGTCTCCTTCTGAGCCATCAGTTGGACTGGACTTCAGCCCCCAAGCCACAGTGATATCTATCCATCTTCTTACAGCTTCTTTTATTCTATGGAAAGTGCCGGCTCCACCTCACAGTGCTTCCTCCCAGCTCCAGGATAGTCCAGGACAAAGACATAATGCTTTTCTTTATGCTGGCCCAGACGAGGTGAACAGAGCCCTCTCTGATGGTCCCAGTATAACAAGAACCTGGAATAATATGAGGAGAAATAAAAGTGAAGAGTCAGAGGAAGGAAGACTGACTGGGAACCCTAAGAATAAAAGAACTACAAAGTACTATATGCCCATGACCCAGAAAAAGGGATCCTGGCTCTACACTGGATGGTTGCCAGATGTGTTTACCCCCAGTGATGGAATAGTATCCATGGCAGTTAATGTTGATTATCAATTTGAGTGAATTTGAAATCACTTAGGAGGCACACCTCAAAGTGTGTCCATGATAAATTTTCCAGAAAGGTCAAACAGAAGAGGAAATGTCTGGGGGGGGGGGGTGTTCCATCATGGACTAGAGTCCAACACTATATAAGAAGGAGGAGAGGGGCTAAAAGTCAGTTGAACAACAATATTTGCATCTTTATGCTTCCTGACCCTGGATACAATGTAATCAGCCAGCTCACATTCCCACCACTATGCTTTCATTACCATGGTGGTGGTGAATTATATCCCCTGTATACTTAAATAAATAATTCCTCCCCTAAGGGGGGCAGAGTGACAAGAACAGTTATCTGATATAGCAACCCCCCATGACAATGCCAGAGCAGTCCCCTAAGTGCCAGGGTTCTGTTCTCAGGGCTCTGTATCAGAGAGCTGCTGGCCAGCAATTTTACACAGTACTCAAGAACCCCTAGATATTAGCCTATTACAGCATATGAGTATGTTGTAACTGAAGATGCCCTCCTGATAGACATAGCATGAAGATACCTACAGTTGAACAAGTTGGAGCACAGGAGAATTTACTCAGTGCACACAAGGGGACACATGTGGTGTTTCAGTAAATGTGCTAAAGTCACACACATTCCTTCCTTAAGAGCAGGGGTGTTTCTCTCACAGCAAGAAACTCCCAGTGGCTGTCCTTATTATTCAACCAGCAGAACCTCTTCAACAGGCAGCCTGAGCCTCTAAGAGCAAAGGAGAGACTCCCAGGGCCAGGCTAGGTAAGGAAGCACAATGCTAGAAACTGCAGGAGCCTCTGGGACATACAATAAATCAAATAGGAGAAAACATCCCAGTAGAGACTGGAAATCATACTCTTCTTATTGAAGCAGGACGATGTAGCAGGCAGGACTAACACAAAACCACTGGCTGCTTCTAAACTAAAAGACTTTAATGGGGCCCAGAGTCTCCTGAGTGATAGGAAGAATGTTTAAGCCATAACTAAGATTACTTCACTGTGCCAGAAAGAAGACCAGAATGTGAAAGAGAAAGTTAACCAGCTGCTGCCAGCACAGATGAATCACATATTGAAATTATCTTGAGAAGACTTTAAAATAGTTCTAAAAAAATAACTTCTGTTCTTTATTTGTAATAGCCAGAATCTAGAAACAGCCTAGATGCCCCACAACTGAGGAATGGATGCAGAAATTGTGGCACATTTACACAATGGAACACTACTCAGCTGAAAACAAGGAAATCACAAAACTTGCAGGCTAATGGATAGAAAAGATCATCCTGAGTGAGGTAACCCAAAAACAGAAAGACAGGTATAGTTTATACTCACTTATAAGCAGATATTAGCCATATAATATAGGATAGCCATATGAAAATCTACAGACCTAAAGAAGCTAAACACTAGGGAGGACCCTGGGGAGGATGCTTAAATCTCATTCAGAATGGCAAATAATCTAGATAACAGAAGCGGTGGAAGAGAGGAAACAGGATGGGTTCTCTAAAAGGATTCACCCAACAGGGGATCTAAGTAGATGCTGAGACTTATAGCCAAACTTTGGGCAAAGTGCAGGGACTCTTATGGAAGAAGTGGGGTGGACTAGACCATCATGGAGGGGACAGGAGCCCCACAAGGAAACCAACAAAGCTAAAAATTCTGAACCCAGGAGGTTCTGCAGAGACTGACGCACCAACCAAGGGCTATGCACAGAAAGGACCTAGATCTCTTGCTCAGATGTAACAGATTGGCAGCTCAGTGTCCATGTGGGTTGCTGAGTAAGGGGTACAGGGGCTGCCTCTGTCATAAATTCGATTGACTGCTCTTTGATCACTTGCCCCTGGCGATTCCGTCTTTCCAGGCCACAGAGGAAGAGGATAGAGGCAGTCCTGATGAATCTTGATAAGCTATAGGCAGATGGCAGAGGAGGAGAACTCCCTCTTTCAGTGGGTTAGGGGAAGGGGATATGGGAGAATGAGGGACTGGGGGTGGGGTGGGGAGAGGGCTTCAATCAGGATATATAATGAATAAATTGTGGAAAAAATAACTTCAGCAGTTAAGATGTTCTTGAGCTAAATGAATTCTAGGTCCTGGGGCTTTGATCTCCCTTCCAAGGCTAGTAGCTCTTTCTTGTTTATTTATTATTTATTTGTTTGTTTGTTTGTTTGTTTATTTTTATTTCAATCACAGGCCATGAACTTGTATCCCAGCCATAGCCCCCTTCCTCTTTCCCTTCCAATCCCACCCTTCCTCCTTCATCTCCTCCCTGCCCCCTTCCAAGTCCACTGATAGGGGAGGTCCTCCTCCCCTTCTAGCTAACCCTAGCTTATCAGGACTGGCTGCAATGACCTTAACTGTGGCCTAGCAAGGCTGCTCCTCCCTCAGGGGGAGGGGAAGCTCAATGAGCCAGTCACTGAGTTCACGCCAGAAATAATTCTTGTCCCCTTTACTAGGGAACCCCCTTGGATACTGAGCTACCATGGGCTACATCTGAGCAAGAGTTATAGGTTATATCCATACATGGTCCTTGGTTGGAGAAACAGTCTCATAGAAGACCCCTGTGCCTAGACATATTTGTCCTTGTGGGGCTCCTGTCCCCTCTAGGTCATACTAACTCCCCCTTCTCTCATATGATTCCCCGCACTCTGCCGAAGATTTGGTTATGTGTCTCAGCATCTGTTTTGATCCACTGCTAGGTAGAGTCTTTCAGAGGCCCTCTGCGGTAGGCTCCTGTCCTGTTATTTGTTTTCTCCTACTTCCAACGTCAATCCCCTTTGTCCTTTGTTTTTCTAGGTGAGTATTGATCATCTTACCCCTGGTGCTCTTTCTTGTTTATCTTCTTTAGGTGCACAGATTTTAGTATGTTTATCCTATCTTATAGGTCTAGTACCTACTTATAAGTGAGTATATACCATGTGTGTCTTTCTGCTCGTGGGATACCTCACTTAAGATGATCTTTTCTAGATCCCACCATTTGCCTGGAAATTTCAAGATTTCCTTGTTTTTAATTGCTGAGTAGTGTTCCATTATGTAAAAGTACCACAATCCCTCCGTTGATGGACATCTGGGTTGCTTCCAGGCTTTGGCTATTATGAACAAAGCTGCTATGAACATGATTAAGCAAATGTCCTTGTTGTGTACTTGAGCATCTTTTGGATATATGCTTAAGAGTGGTATAGCTGGATCTTTAGGAAGCGCTATTCCTGATTGTTTGAGAAAGTGTCAGATTGATTTCCAAAGTGGTTGTACAAGTTTACATTCCCACCAGCAATGGAGGAGGGTTCCCCTTTCTCCGCAACCTCTCCAGGATGTGTTGTCACTTGAGTTTTTGATCTTAGGCATTCTGGTGGGTGTAAGGTGAAATCTCAGAGTCGTTTTGATTTGCATCTCCCTGATGGCTAAGGACGTTGAACATCTCTTTAAGTGTTTCTCTCCATTCTATATTCCTCTACAGAGAATTCTTTGTTTAGCTCCATACCCCATTTTTTAATTGGGTTGCTTGAATTATTGCCTTTTAACTTCTTTAGTTCTTTATATATACTGGATATCAGCCCTCTGCCAGATATAGGGTTGATGAAGATCTTTTCCCAATCTGTAGGCTGTCGTTTTGTTCTGATGACAGTGTTCTTTGCTTTACAGAAGCATTTCAGTTTCATGAGATCCCATTTATTGATTGTTGCTCTTAGAGCTTGTGCTGATGGTGTTCTGTTCCGGAAGTTGTCTTCTGTGCCAATGAGTTCTAGGCTCTTCCCCATTTTTTCTTCTAACTGATTTAGTGTATCTGGTTTTATATTGAGGTCTTTCTTTGATCCACTTGGACTTTAAATTTGTGAAGAGTGATAAATATGGATCTATTTTCATTTTTCTGCATTTAGACATCCAGTTGGACCAGCACCATTTGTTGAAGATGATGTCTCTTTTCCGTTGAATGGTTTTGGCTTCTTTGTCAAAACTCAAGTATTCATAGGTGTGTGGGTTTATTTCTGGGTCTTCTATTCAGTTCCATTGATCCACTATTCTCTTTCTATGCCAATACTATGCAGTTTAGCTCTTGTTGCTGGTGCCTCTGCCACAGTGGGAGCTCTTCACACCTTGCTGTGCACGGCTGCCTACTGCCTGTTCAAATGTTCTTTGTAGGAAAGCCTCCATGTTCACATTATTAGCGTGTTCCTGATGCCTGTCCACACACTGAGGGTGAATCAGGTTTCATAGCATATTTATTTGGGAAGGTAAAGGAAAGTAGCTTTATAATTTTTCCTTGTAAAATCATATTGATATTTTCCATCAAGGATCTCTCTGTCCTGAGCTTTGAGTAGAAATTGATTATTCATCACCCAAGTCTTGTTGGTTGAAATTCCCGATCCCAAGCCTGATCTCCAAATCTCAGGCCCTATATGAACTTAAAAATTAAGGAGAATTGGAGCTGGAGAGATGTCCTCAAATGCCCAGCAGCCATATCAAAACCAGTAAATGGCTGTGTATACCTGAAATCCCAGCACTGGGGGATACAAGACAAGCTGGAAGCTTGCTGTCCAGCCTGTTTAGCCAGTTTAGCTGTGGTACTATCTCCAGAGAATATAGTCGAAAGCAATAGAGGAAGACACTTGATGGATGGCCTCATTTGCCCTCTGCACATACACAAACAGAAAGAGGCACCTACAGCATTCAGGTGAATTTGGCACACACACACACACACACAAACACACACACAAATTAAGGAGGAGCTCTTCTGTTACCATATTTGTTCAGCTACCTAGCATGGTGCTTAGCCAATATCTTTTAGTATGAATAGAGAGGATGTAACTGAATCCCATTTTTATCAATAATCTAAAGACAAATTGAGTTACACTCTGCCCTGCTTTGAGCCTTCAGGGGCTCCCTGCTGCTTAGAGAGACAACAGGAAATTACAAGGACACTCCAGCTCCTCCAGGAGGTAGCACTCATTCTCTCTGGGTAACTGGTGAGATTGTATGGTAACTTGTGGCTGCCTCCATGGGACTTGCCTGACTGCATCACCTCTGTTCTGTTCCAGGCCACCTAGCACCTTGTCACGCTCCTCTTTTCTCATTTGTCAACATGTCCTGTCACTACTTCACTGAACTTTCCACCCAACTTTCAGCTCTACCTTGTGTATCTCTCTCTCTTATCTCTTATTATGGGCATTTCAAACATACTCACTCTGTTTATTGTTTCTGCTGCTATATATGTGTGATAGCTAATGACCCTTCTAGCTTCCTTGATGTCATAACCTCTGTACTGTTTATGCGTGCTTTTTAAGCATTTGCATTCCAAAAATTATCACTTAGGAAGAAGCAACTGAAAATATCTCTCTAAACTTTCTCCCCTCACTCAAGAATATGCTGATGGAGGTCACTATCATAGTAAGTGGGGGTTGTTATATTGGAGAAAGGAAGCCTGTGTTTTGTGAAGGCTTTAAAAACAAGCCATTCCTATCTTGAGTGTAGGAGTGCTAAGGTTGGATCCTGTCCCAAACTTCCAGCTTACCTTTCTTGTGTACTTTGTACTATTATAGGCTATACTATTGAGTAGCTATTCATCAGTTGCTATTTAAGAGAGGGGAAATTAAGGTTGGATAAGGTAGGCGATCAAGTGCTGGTGGTCAGTTAGTGGGAGCAGAACTGGGTAGGGTGAATGCAACTCCCCACTGTGATCATTTGTAATCACTGCAGTACAGGTACAGCAGGTGAGCAAGGGAACAAAGCTTGCAAGCCAGAGAAGTGTCTTCAATAAGCTTTCTTTATTGTGCTCTATCCATGGTGTGGAGCCTTAACACAGCCATAAAACATTCTCGAGGACTTATGGCTGCAAAATTATTCTCACATGATCCCTTTGCCTTTCCCCCCAACAGTATCCCAAAAACTATAGCATCGAAGAGTAAACTCTTAGAGCACAATGAATTCAGACAAAAACTTTCAATTTTGTCTACTCATGATTATACCAATTAGTGACTGAAATGATATGAAGACCAAAGCTAAACCAGGCAGATTAGTTCTACATATCCTTCTATCCCACAGAGCCAAAGTCAGGATACCTCTCACCCCCCCCCCCCGTTATTTCTAAAGAAGTCAAAACAAGTATTTGTAAACAGAAGCAGCACCAGGACACTTTTAGGAGTAAGCTCACACACAGTTATTGTGTACAATGGCAACAGTGCTGGTCTGAAAACTTGTCTGGTATTGGAAGAGCCACTGACAGCAATCTGAGAGCTGGCTTCCATGTTGCATAGTTTCTGCCCCAGAAAGAACTTGTTTTAGCTGTTCTGGTTGAGGGGCATTTTCTCATGGCTGTCTTTTTGACAGAGGGGGCAGCAGATGCTTTTGTTCTAACCTCCTATGAATTTTGTAACCCAGTATACCAAGACTGGGTGGTTGCAGCATCAGTGATTTGTTTTTTCATCATTATGACTGGAGTCTAAAATTAGCATGCTATCAGAGATGCCTTTTCTAGGCATCTCTCCTTGGGGGCCTCTCTGTGACGTCATGTGTAATCTTTCTCTTGGTGTGTACATCCTTGTTGTGGATGTAAACACGTTTTTATCCCAGGTGTAGGATATGGGATTGGTCCAGACTGTCCACAGCAACAAACTATTTGCCTCCTGCAATCTCTGAGAGGGGCTCTTTGCCAGCTACAGATAATTTAAATCTGAGGACTCTGAGAGAGAATAAAAGCCAGAGCCCAGAGAGGGTTGAAAAGCTTTGAGAAAAAAGAAGGCTGCTGGTGCTCTCCCCTGCTGCTCCTGGTTGCTGTTGATGCAGTTTGGATGAGAAGCTGGAGTTATCCCAAAATGAAGATTGCACTTGCCCCAAGGAACCCAATGACCCTAACCTGCAGGAAGTAGCCAAAGAGAACTATGCCCCATCTCTCCACTCACCTCCTTTCTCTTCTACCCAGAGTGGGGTGTTCGAAGGGATTGGGATGGAGAAGGGAGGAAGAGGATTAAGAAATGTAAATTGAATAGTTTCAAAAGAGCACTACACATCCTCATCTCTTCTTTTAAAGATACCAGGCATATTGAATTAGACTAACTACTGCTGCCCAGTTTTAACTTGTTTAACTCTTTAAAGTCCTATATTCAAATAAGTTCATCTGGAGGAGTAGGGTTTGGAACTTCAACATATGCATTTGTGAGGAAATTATTCAGCTTGGGAGCAAAGACTGTGTTTTCAATGAGGTACAGAACTATATGACCTTACATTTCAGTTGTGGGTTGAAGTCATGAGGCACATTGCTCATGACTTTCCCCATTCATGTATTTCTTTTTTTTTTAATTTATTTATTTTTATCTCAATCACAGGTTAGGTACTTTGAATCCCAGGCGTAGCCCCCTCCCCCATTCCTTCCTACCCTCCCATTCCCTCCCGCATCTCCCTCTTCCCCGCCCCCTCCAAGTCCACCAACAGGGGAGGACCTC
>CM053758.1:41779160-41811043 GCA_028658305.1 Pachyuromys duprasi
GACCCTCCCCCATACATGCCAGGGAGTGACAGACTGGCTAGATCCCAGTGGAGGACATTGCAGCCAACCCTGAGGAGACAGGATGAGCTGGGGTTGGATGGAAGGGGAGGAGGTCCTCCCCTGTTGGTGGACTTGGAGGGGGCGGGGAGGAGATGAGGGAGGGTTGGGGAGGGTGGGAGGGAATGAGGGAGGGGGCTACGCTTGGGATGCAAAGTACCTAACCTGTGATTGATAACAAAAAATAAAAAAATATATAAAAAACAAGATATAAATTGATTTTAACTATGGACATTGACAGCAAAAATCATAAGATAATGTAGGCATCACCTCAGGAATATATTAATGATCTCACCTTAAGTATTCTGTTAATGAAACCTTCTTCTGGGGAAAACTGAAGTTTCTGGTCCTTTCTATGGATACTGTGAAGGCTTTGACAGAAAGACACCATCCCAATTTTTCCCAGAGAGCAGTAAAAGTTGAGAGGATACATGTATAATTTTTATTATGATGAAGAAAATACATGTGTTTATACAAGTAAAATTATGAGTCATTAAAACATCCATCAACGCTAAGAACAAGACAAGTATGCAAACAAGCCAATTACCGTTCTCAAGTGCAATTGAATAGAAAGAAAATACAGATATTGGGAAGGATGAGTTAAAGAGAAAACTTAGAAAACAAAATTATCCCAATTATGGTGGCATTTCCCAACACGAATACCTGCTGTGCAAATCCATTGTGACCCCCAATTAGATGCCCATGACACAGAGAATAAGAGGGAGGGAGCAGAAGAGAGTATCCACTTGAAAATATTATTAATAATTATAACAATAACAAGGACAATAATGATAGAGCTTTGCAAAGCAACACCATTGAGGCAGATTAATCAGCAGAACAGAAAAGCACTTGGAGAAACATAATTTACACGGAAGGTGACAATATGAACAGTGTGAAGAGTCTCATTACATCATAGAAATGCTTTATCATATGTCTTTGTACCAGTGACCACTCTTGGAGATAAACAACTAGGTCCTTACATTTCGTATAACGAATCTTAAAGAATCAAAAGTTATAAGGGTAAACAAGTGAAAATGTTAAGTTTTAGAAAGAAAATATGAGTAATTTATTTGTAATTTCAACATGGGGAAGGCCTCTTAAAACCTAGAGGAAAAGCTTATGTTCTACAAGAGAAAACATGAATAACTAACAACATAAACTTTCTATATGCCAATAAATATGCAATCAATAAGTACCCTAAAAACAAATGGCAAATAAAAATTAAAACAATAATGAAATTTTTATAAAAGATATAAATATTAAAAAATTCAGATTACCAAAATATATTTGAAAAATTCAAACTTGTTCATGGTAAAATGAACTAAAATCAGAATGTTTTTGCCTTATCATTTTTACCAATCAGTTGTGAAGGGAAAAATTAAATTTGAAAATACTTAACACAAGAAAGCGAATTTGGCCCTTTCACCACACTCTGGATAGGGGTATCCACTGACCAGTTCACAGAGGACCATCTGGAAATATTTATCAAAAGTGTAAATGCACATAGTTTTAGATCCAGTAGTTCCATTTCTAAACTGGAATTTATAAACAAAAACATAGCAAAGTATGCACCAAAATGCTAACTACAGGCTGTGTATAAAAATAAAACCTGGAAATATAGTAGCTATGTGTTCATCACTAAAAGGCTAACCCAACAAATTATAAGCCACCAATGGAGTGGAACTCTAAGCAGCTATTTGGAGGAATGAGGTAGACCTTTAGATGTCATTATGAAAAGCTCTCTAGGACAAAACACTAGGTGTCTAGCACCTTTCAAGCATGAGTTCTAGGGAATCAATGACAATGTCTCTCCATGCTCTCCTCCCTCTCTGTCCACATCTTTTCTTTCTCCTCTCTGAAACTGTCCCTAGGAGAAAATGGAAGCAAGGGGAGACTGTTTTGAACCATATACATTTTCTAACTATGAGCACAGTTTTTCATCATTATTTTTATAATGACAATAAATACCCAGATAGTCAAAGCAATGCTAGGGTTCAACTTTTTAACTAACAGTAAGACACAGAGCTGGTCTTTTGGTATCAAAATACACCTATTTGTTTCTAGTTACTTTAATCAAAAGGCATAATATCAGCAAAAAGAAATATTGTGCATCATTTGTTGACACTGTATATAACAGATGCATGCTGGAAATGATGCTGTTCTAGATGGTAGGTGCTGAAATCAACAGTCTCCAGATTTCACTCTATACTGTCTGCTGCTCTCTCCAGCTGAATGCACGCACACACACACACACACACACAGTGCATACATGCACATGCCCACATACACACAGGTTACCACCAAGACTTCATCTTCCTGGAGGAAAATTAATGGTTGGGGAAATATGAATTTTTTTTGTTGTTCTGAGAAATGTAAACTTCCCTCATGATTCCATCTCTGGAGTCAGAAGATTAAAATTTCTGGACTCTCAAAAGCCTGGCATAATTTTAAGCTACAGGAAGTTCAAAAACATAATGCAGCAGGAAAACATTTTTCTTGGTAAAGTATCCTTCCTCTTACCTCATTAACAAACAAGGATGTGAAGTGCAAGCAGACCAGTATGAGCTATACAGCAAGACTCTAACTCAGAAGAAGAAAAAAACGACACATACAATGACACCCCCTCATCTCTAATGACTCCATGCACTGACCCCAAGTCAACAATGCATTTGATTCCATGAGAAGGCAGATCCCTAGAAGCCAAATGCTCATGCTACTAGCTTGGTATCTAGATGCATGACTAGGGACATCACCTCTTGCCAGCTCTGGCTACACAGGAACATAGAGGGGTCTTAACTGATTCTCCATAGCTGCCACATGGGGAAAAGCCATAAGGCCTGTTCACTTGGTGGTATCCAGCAGTACAAATGCACACACAACCATCTAAGACTAGTGACGTGTGCCACGTGGAGCAATTAACATGCTCTCATTTTAAAAACACTGACACAAAAAGGTTTAGGTAAGCTTCAGGTACTCCTTAGTTAACACTCAGAACTCTATTTGCCCTTCATGTTTTGCACAACCAAACAGACTCACCCTAATTCTTCTGGACACTGGGGCAGCATGAAGCTTGAGGATTACCTGAAATCTACAGGGGCCAAGACCTCCAATTTTGGCTAGGGTGAGTCCTAGTCTAGAATGGACACAAACTGTGGGCTAATTTCATTGACAGTACAGATTTAAAGACATTCCTTGCTCAGAATATCTTTTAGAAGGCCAACTTTCTCTTTAGTATAAAGTTGTCATCAGTAAAGACAAAAAATGGGGGAGAGGGTAAATAGTAAGTTGAATCACAGAAAAACCAGCAGAGAAGTTTGTAGTTTGAATTAGAGTCTGCCTTCCTTTTCATAAGGCAGTTGCTGAAATGGACCCAGTAAGGGCTGCTTGGCATTGGTTTCAGCCTGGGCCTGTACATGGCACAAGCAAACAGTAAATTCTTGTGGGAGCCCAAGACAAGGGGCATGCAGACATGCAACACCAGCTGGACAGGCCTCTACAGGCCAACCAGAACTATTGAGATCTATCTTTCAGGGCTGTCGAGAGGGGGCAAATGACCACCTAGTGCCCCTGATGAGGATGAGGATATGCCAATAGCAAGTGCAAAAAGAGTAAACAGAAGGGTGCTGGAATCTTTTTAGTTAAAGTAACCAGGAAACAAAGTCTCAAGACTGGCAGCTACTAGGATACTTTAGAGTTGTTCCATTTAGCACAATATGGGGTTAGGACCCCAATTCTCATCCTCCTTATCTGTGCATTTCCTATGTGGTTATATTAAGCAAAGTCTTTGGACACAGCCTCCACAAAGTTTGGTGCTGACATAAGAATGCCAATGGTGCAGATGATGGTAAAGACCGAAAAGGCCATGAGGCACAAGCGGTCCACCACACAGGCTGCAAACTTCCACTCACTGCAGACCACTTCACTCTCATCCTGGCAGCGGAAGCGGTTGGCGATATAGCGGACCTCCTCCAGGATCTTCACCAGGTCAGGGTCCCCATCAGAGGGGTGTGTACCATGCATGAGGTGCTCATCATGAGTTGGGGAGCAGGCTAAACGACCACACACAACCCCAGAGTCTGGAGTTGGGGCACAGTGCATGCCCTCCAGGCCTCTGAAGCCAATGTAGAGCAGGTTGCCATTGCTGGTGGGTGGCCCGGCCCCTGCACTCAGCTCCACACTGGCCAGGCTGCAGCGGCGAGGCTTGTGCTGACAAGCAGGCCGTACCTTGTCCTCTCCAGGCCTCTTCATGCGCAGGAACCATGCACACCAGTTCAGAAGAATGATCCTGGTCTGCAAAGACAAGAGGATGTCAAGAGCAGCTCAGAGTTGATTTATAAGCTGAGCCCCACAGCAATGTGACCCCCCGGTGGAAGTCCTGCTTTATAGATCCTGGGGAGAACAGGCTTCCCCGGCTTCTCAGGGATTTTATACAGCAAATCAGTTAGGAAAACGTGTAAGAATGGAGTCAGATGTGAGCTGAGAATACGACCTATGTAGGTTTAAAACTGTGGGAACAAACTGAAATTCCCTCAGGGTAGACATACTGCATATTCTATGAGAGAGAGAGAGGAAAAAAAAAAAGCAGCTAGTTTGCTAAGAACGCCTGTGATGTGTATATAGGAAAAGTCATTTTCTTTCCTGAGCCTTTCTCTTTTGCTTCTAGGGACCTGCAGATCTAATTCCCTGGCTCCCATGCAGACTGTACGGTGCCCTGGAAGGTCACTACAAGCCAAGAGAGGCTCTGTAATGTGTCAGACACAAAGCAGACTCCCAGCTCAGAACAACTTCAGGGTACTAACTTCAGATGGCCACATCTCTTCTGAGTCATTCCTATCTTTGCAAGATTGGTTTAAAAAGTTGTGCTAAAATTACCAAGAGAATCAATGAGAAACAAAAAATGAGGGTGATAGACTCTAATCAGTTTCCAGGAGTTGGTAAGACATGCTATGCTCCATGGATGCCAGGCTGTTAAGGCAAATGCTTGAAATAATTTGTTTTAAATGGACTGTTGGGCCTCAGAGCCCTATGGGCGGGGGGAACAGATGAGATATTAATATGGAAGACATTAATACGGAAGGTACTTCTAATCCAACTCATTGGGCTATGGTGATGAGCAAGTAAGACCATGGTTGGAATAGTACGCTGAGAAAGCAGAAGTGCATGTTAGCACAATTCCATGAAGGCCCCTGACAAAAATGCCCTGTGCTGGCGCATAATGAGTGCATGAGTGTATGGGAATGAGGGTTGCCTAAAAACGTCATTTATTTTTAAAAAGGCTGAGAGCTATAGTTGAATACTGGAATCATAATTTATCAACCTGGTCCTTAGAGTTTTATAAGTATACAGTAATTGGGTATTGGAATCATAGAATGTCTGATGCATAGAGAAAAAAACAGTGAAAAGAGAGTTTATAGGTTTTGTGTTTTGAGGCAGTTTTGTGTTTTTTTGAGCCTGGACCAAAAAAAAAAAAGTAGAAGAAGGGGAAGAAGAAGAAAAAGAAAAAGAGGATTGTTCTTGAAAACAATCCTAGTGTGTAAACAGTGGGCCTTTTCTTAAACCCACCAAGATACACATTTCATGTTCATTTTGACTTATGATCTCAAGAAAATTCCTCAGCTTCCCACGTATGGGGGAAGATACAAGTTGTGAAGTTCAAGTCTGTAGTCCTTGCTTTCTTGGCAATCATTTTTATGACATCTTATAAAAAAAAAGCGGCAAAAATCAGGTCTGTAGATAGGAAGTGAGAGGCACAAAAAAGGGCAAGCTTAGGTTCCCCACAGCTGAGAAGCCTTTCACAGCCTTACACTTCCAGTGGCAGACTGCACTGGGAAAAGCCCATGGTTGTAAGGACTTTTCAAGATTAGGAAGAATTAGGGGCTTACAGCTACCTTCTCATGAGGCTGGATATCTAGCTCAGTCATTAAGGAGACACGAAGGGAGAATAAATCCCCAATTTTACAGATAGACTGTTGCTCAGAGAAGATATTGCATTGGTTCATGGCCAGCCCCTTACTGTGTCTACAGTATTTGTTGCAAGCCTCATCTACCAATGGCACCCCAGGGTTCTCTTCAAAACTCCTATGACTTAGCCAACCTTCTTTCAGAAGAAGTAGAAGGCCAACGCTAGATATCAAAAGAGGCTTTCAAACTATACGTGAGAGTGAACTCGGAGGCAGCTCTGTACAGAAAAGCTGAGTAGGGTTGGGCACTTCCCCTGATCCTAAGGGGTCTGTGTGCCATCTGAGATTCATCTGAAACCAGTAAGGTCTATGTTACCAAGTCTGTTTTGAATTCCCCAGTCTGAATCATTAGCTTTCAAGGACAGCACGTCTCCAAAGACAGAATTATCCTCTCGGTACTTATCAAACAGTGCCCATGACCTCTTCTGTTAGCCTACGGTTTTGTTGTTGCTTGTGCAAATGTCACATAATGCCACTGCACCTGCCAGCAGCTTCTGCATAATAGCAACAAATCATAATAAGAGTCCCTTGGAGACTGTTTATGTTTCAGAGACACATGGAATGAATGAAAAATGTCACATGCTTTATAAAATGAGAAATACAAACTTATGTTTTACTTACAACCAATTGGTTTTAACAACCTTTTATTCTGAGAGGCTTTTTATTCTGATAGACAAAAATGCTCTTAATTAAGATTCTAGGAGAATAAAGTGGTACCAGTCCATTAAAAATGGTTTTGTGTCTCTGTGCGTCAGTTCCTTTATCTTCTCACCAGCCAAGATACTTAAAGAATTAAGTGTGAGTGTATTTTTTTGTGTTAGCATACACACTGGAGAAAAAATAAGAAATTCATTAAAATAGTTATTAGTATTGGTGGTTACAAGGGACAGAAGTCAAATGGGAGGCAAACTTCCTTATGAATAATGCTGATTTTACTCTTGCTTTTGAAACGGGCAGTGTGAAATATGCTTCAAATGTATGGACAGGCAGAAAGCCGCATAAGTCACACCTAGCTTATTTTACCCTAGGATATCATGATGCTAATAAAGATAAGAATAAATGTACCTCAACTTTGCAACAGGACTGGTAATATCTAAAACAAGCATCATGGATGGCAATAAGAGCATCTGAGACATAAGCATCAAGGCTAAGCACATGCTGGGCTGGTACTATGAAATTTATGTGGTATTTTTATTATGTATATAAGGCAAGTAGAATCAAAGAACTAGTGCTTTCACAAGGCCACTGAACCATAAAAAAAAGGCCCTTGCCTAAGTTAACACACTGTAAGGTATTCATGACTAGGCCATGTAAGGTATTCAAGGTGCAATGGCTGTACTCAGAAGGTTGGAAGCCTACTGGGGATCTAAATGCATCATTTGCCATATTCTGTGTTTGGCAAGTGGGTGATTCCTAGTTTTCTTTCTGGACTTGAATGGGTCATCAGACATGCCCCTTTTGGGATGGAGAGGAGGACAAGGGATATCTGTAGGGCTCACCAATGGTGGGGACTCAGGGTAGCTCCCCTCTACTTTGGGCTATGTTCTGGCAAGGTGGAGGAAAATATGGGCTCAGACTAAACTCTAGTCAAGGTCTCTGTGCATCAGCAGAGTTGCAGAGCTTCAGACACTGGGTCCTGAAATGCCTTGGCAGATGAGCATCAGCAGCTAATATTGATGCTTGCAAGCACAGGAAAGTGATGATGTTCCCAGGGCCGAGGGCTCATCCATTTCCTTTTGTTCTCTCTCTGCTATCCACTGGGAACTACTCATCTTACGTCATGGGTTTGGATAGAAACTTGACCCTCTGCAGCAACGTTTTCTGCCCTTGTTAATTCTAGTAAACACACACTGAAAAAAACTTCAGGAAAAACAAAACCTGAATGTGTACTGATCATGTTCAGATATTTTTCTTATATCATTCCCCATACAACATAGCATAAGAATGACTGGCATGGCATTTACACATCAGTATACTGTAAGTCATCTGGAGATGATCTGCAGGACACTAGAGGATGTGGACAGGTTCTGTGCAAATGATACTCCACTTCAGCAAGCAGAGGGGGCACCTTCAGACTTCTCTATTGTCAACAGTTCTAGATCCAGTGACCCGTCAATACCGGGGAAACACTTGATCTGGTTCTTATTCTTTTTACTCCTCAGTCTGCTGTGAAGTTCCAGCCATGGTGCTTCATGGCCACTCTGCTAGTTCCTCCAACTGCTCCTCAATGGACATGGGGAGGGAGCACTCGTAAAATGCAATGCCAGCAGAATACACAAGCAGTCAGTGTGTAGTGCTGACCTGGAATGTCAGCATGAAACACTGCCACCACCACTACACCATCTTCAAATATATACTGAGGGGTGAAGTCTGTTCAGGGGTACATTAGAAAAGAGCTAGAAGTCCCCCTTCACGGGGAGCTGAAACTCTACAGAGGCACAGGACATACCCACTTGGGCATTTTGCCCCCATCGGGGTCATGGTGGTGATATCTCAGCACAATCACTGTCACCACCACAGAGAGGCCCACGATGATCATGGTGCTGGCGAAGTACTGTGCTGTAGAGAGAACAGAGGCAGTGTGAATCCCGGCACCGCAGCAGCACCTATGGAGGCTATGTTCTCCTATTAGGCCTCACTGAAAAACAAGTGGTAGCCTAATACCCACACATCTTGTAGGAAAGGAACAGCGCAGACCTCAAAAATTTCATTCTCTAACACAAGTGATAACTCTCCCATTGAAGCCTAAAAGTCCCTGACAGGATACAGTTCCCATCCCCATGACACACAGGACTAGGAACTGAGCCATGGTTGCAGCAGTGAGAACTTAAAACTAAACTGGACACAGCATCCTTTACATAATCACCCTTGTTTCCATCTAGGAAACTCTATACAGATATGGGGATCTTCCTATTTCTGTCCCTCATCCACAGGCCTATCCTAGATATTTGTTCTACTCCTATTTCTCTAAACACTTAGTAAACAATATCTAGGTAAAAAAAAGTCTCTAATTATAAAGTCTTTGACTCTAGAGAAGGAAGTCTGAGTGGAAGGAGTACAGGAGGAAGGGGCATTGCAGCGCCCATGCACATGAATGGGTGTGCACACACAGATGGCCCTCTCTCATTTTTTGAGATTGTTCAATCTATGTTTCTGTAGCTAGTCTTAAACTCCTGCATCCTCTAATCCTCCTGCCTCGACATCACAAATACTGAATCTACAGGTATATACCACTATGAATGACCACTTTTTTCAGTTTAAAGGCAAGTCACACAATTGAACATCTCTTTTTTTTCCCTCCAGCTTGGGTCTAGGTATGAACCATGGTGTTCTGCAATAGTTGCAATAGTAAGTCTTGTCCCCACAGCAGAGAACAGAGGAGCAGAATAGACCTTCAGGGCCTTAAAGGACATGTCCTCCATGCACCTGCTGGGAAATCCTAGGCACACTTGAGCCCTTACCTATCAAGGGCACGGAATCAGATGTTGCAGGCATGATTTCAGCCACAAGAAGCATGAAGACAGTCAGAGAAAGCAAGACAGTTATTCCTGAAACAAAAAAGGTGAGGAGGTCCTTAGGCATAAGAGAAAATAAGGTCAAAATTCCATCTCATTTTTATGAGCATTCTACACTAGCTTCAAAGAAATAGGTAGATAGATGGTGCTAAACCATAAGTCCCATGGTTTCTAGACATATAGGCATATGCATTTTCTAGGTATGGTCCCTGTCACTCCCAAAGCCCAAAGGAACCTCAAGTGGAAGCAATTTTAGAAACCACAACTTTGAGAGCAGCAACCAGCATGGTTACTTCTGAAGGACTTCGCTGCATTAATAATAAGAAGCGGTTTTACACAGCAGGATCGGAAAACCATGTGGCCAAAAGATTCAGTTTCATTCAGGTCTTGACTTTGCAGCTTAATTAGATCTGTGACCTTGGCTAAGATATTTAACATTCTAAGCATTATGCTAAGAAAGCTTGTGGAAGCTTTCTTCAACACACTAAATATGTATTTACTTAGTAATTTCTTTATATAAGCAGCTCATTTTACCATTCAAAACCTCATTTTTCATATCTTCACAGGGAAGTAATTACAAGGAAATGCATTTCTATTGTAATGTGTACAATGATTTACAAATGCAAGCTGATATTACATAAATGTGTCTCCCTTCTATAATGGAGGTGGGTCAGTTGCCACTGAGAAGCAGGGGGCAGTGAGGGAAAAAAAGTCCATCAGGGTAGAAGTGATCTGGTCCTTCACTGTATCCTGTCTTCTTCACAAGATCATGGAATCCCTCGATCTTGCCAGTTATCAGGAAGGCATCTGTCTCCTAAAGAGCCAGAACCAGGAGTTTCTGAAGTTTCGAGGCTGTTCCTAGAACAGAGGCCCATGTGTGGTAGGTCACAAGGAACTCCTGTATAGTCCACGGTATCCTGCAGAGCCAGCCTCAGTGAAGGACTTGGACACTTACCAAGGGAGATTTTCTCCCCAGAGTCTGCAGGGAGCAAGAATACCAGCAGAGCCAGGGCCGAGATGAGCACGCAGGGGATGAGCAGGTTGAGACCATAGTAGAGTGTCCTGCGGCGCATAGTCACTGTATAGGTGACATCTGGGTATGGCTCTTTGCAGCATTCATAGAACTTCTCATTCCTCTTGCCAGGGATTCCTGAATTCGGTGCCAGAGAAAGGAAGTGGGTCATCAGGAGGCACAATTGCCTTTTGTTGCCACATGTGTACTAAACAGGATTATAGGCCTAAAAAGGTGGGTGTTGGGCATCTCAACAACCCTTACTGGCTTGCTACAGCTGTTAAACAGTATCACAATGATAACAGCAAACTAGTAGATACTCTTTTGATGTATTAGAAGCACTTTACAGCATTACAAAGGCAATTAAAAGCAGGTGTCACAAAATGGTGCTTCTGTCAAAGATGGAAGAAGTGTACAACAGTGAGCTGATTCTGCAGCTGGCTTACTTTGTGTAGCGTAAGTGCATTCTATGATGCTCACACAATAAAACTGCATAACAACACTTTAAAGAATGTGTACGTGATTATAAGAGACTCATTAATAATGGTTTGTAATTAAAATAATGCAATATAGTTTCCCATTGATAAAACAAAAAAAAATAAAAATAAAAATGGTTACAGAGAGAAAAACCAAACTATTTTTCTAAGGCTTAAGAGATTTGACAACAGGTGGTAAATTATCATGCAGGCATCACATCAGGAAGTGTGTCTGTTAGAAGGAACAATTTCTCAGAATTTCACATAACTTTATAACATTGAGATTGCTAGAGTGATCAGTTTGTTCCCTGGCCTATACAGGACGATGGACTTAGGAAATTTACAACTACTCTGGTCCACACCATTATCAAACTACCCAACTCACCTTGTGTAGCCTTTCACCCCATGCTAAACTATCACATGTACTTTTTGCTTTAAAATTCAAAGTCCATTTCCTCCCAGCAGAGCACTGACTTGATGTCTACTTGAATGTGTGTCTCCCAATGTGAAATTTTGTTTGTGTCCTGAACACCGCTGTTTTGTACTTGTGGATGAACCTCATTTGTGATTTTCTTCATTCACATCGTCAACAGCAAGGTTCTGTCCAACCATACCACAGGACTGGAATGGATCCCATGAGCAGACAAAGTCTGCACTAGGACTGATTTAACAGGCCCCACCATGACTGTTTGGTACATTTGCTCATTGTTTTTTGCTTCTCATTCTAGGGCTCTTGGGACAGGATAGAAAAGGCTGTCAAATGTAACAAATGAAACAGACAGTGGAAATCCCTAAGTTTTTCAACTCACATAGGTAAAATGCACCTTTCTTCTGAAATATAAAGTCTGTCTTTGCTGGCCTTACCCATGAGATCCCATTCACCATTGGGTATATAGCTGCTGATATCTGCCTCTTGCATCTGCAGGTCCAAGGACCACCCTCCATAGGACCAGGACCCAAACTTCAGTTTGCACTGCTGCACATCAAAAGGGAACCAACGCACATCGATGTAGCAGGAGCTCTTGAATATGCCTATGAAAGTGTGGGAAACGATCAGAGGACTGAAATGAAGCCAACTACAACAAGTCAAAATACATAGTAGTTCCTATAGCCTCTTTTCCCCACCCCTGAACTTTTGCTAGACCTACTTAGAACAAACTGGGGTGCTTCCTCCCACCTTTTTTTTTCTTTTGCAAAAACCTCTAGAGTAGCTCAGCCAAAGCTTTATTGCTTTTCCAAATTAAAATACTGTGATAGCCTCTGTTATAGGAGGCTTTTCTCATGAAACTGTTTAAAAAATTAATTATAAACTTTATGTGCAATGGGCACATTCAGACTCTAAGCAATATGTGAAAAAGAAAGGATGTAATCAATCTCACAGAAGTTGGTACAAATGATGAACTTAGAAAGAAAACTGGAAAGGGGTGCGGGGATTGAATATGGCAAAAGATTGAAGAGAGAGTTTGGACACAAAGAAAGCTTCCACTGAAAGAAGCTAGAATTTCCAGAAGTGAATTTCCCAGAAGGTCATAGTGAGGAGACATAAGAAGTACAATCTAGGTTTTTGTGGCCTGGGCTCTTGCCTACCTACAGTTAACTGGATCGTCCTAGAAGGCACAAATGGCTGAAATATCCCAGTTCTAGTGGGGCAAAGGCAACAGATTTCACATTTAGTTGACTGAATTAAAAGACTGAATGAGGAAGGAGCTAAAAGGCTTTACACATGTAAGCTCCACTACGCACCCGTGCTGAGGAAACACAATAAATTGTCCCTTTGAGGTACTTTCAATATGATTTAGAATCCCAGATACTTGGGGGAATGAGGAGGGAGGATGACAAGTTCAAAGCCATCCCAGGCATTGTAGTGATGCCCTGTCTCAAAAGAAAAAAGTAGAAAGATTAGGGATATATAGCTCAGCAGTAGACTGCTGGCTTAATATGTATGAAGCTCAGAATTCAATCTGCAATACTATAGTGTGTGTGTGTGTTATGACTTACAGAATTATTTCAGATGCTTACCGGAACCTGAAAGTCACTACTGACATTCTCATACCATTAGTGGGCTGAATTCTCCTAAGCTAAATATAACTAGAAAACTTTATTCAATTCCAAGTCTATGAAAAGATCCAAGAAGGAGAAAGAATGGATTCAAAGGTTGTCCGAGGCTTGCAACGAGATCAATGAACTGCGACCAGGTAAGGCACAATGGGGACATCACTCCAAGTGTATAATATGTAAAATCTACCCCCAACCACCTCTTAAAAATAAACACATGAAGGGAAGAGATGGTTATGAACACAGGCTGCTTTTCTAGAAGATCTAGGTTCAATTCCCAGCACTCACACGGTGGCTCACAATCACCAGTCATCCTTTCAAAGTGTGCTGGAAGGCATCACTCAGCCCAGTGCTTGTGGTGAAGAGGAAGGGCTGGAGTAGGCAAGCAGATGATTTAAGACAGCAAGCCTGAGAAACAACACTTCTTTAATCGATATAAACATCACTGAGAGGGATCTATCTCTGTTAGATTCACTCACTTATTCATTCATTTATTGACACACAGCCACCTGCAGTTGAGAAGTGATGGATTGTAGGGCGAGCAAACACATATTCTGTCTATAGAATTCTTATCACCTGCTAACAGGAAGAGCACTGTAAACAACAGGCAAAGCCAGCTTTTCTGTGTGCACTGAGACAAGGAGAGGCTGGATGCTAGAGAAGGATGTGGCAGGCATATGTGTGTAATTGTGAGGAGCTGTACTTCCAAGGGTTGCATATGTGGGGAATGTGTTAGTGTGCTATGAGTCTAGTGGCAACAGTGTGGCAGTGGGTTACAGATTTGTTGTTAGCAGTTACAACAAGGAAGATGATTCTTGAAAATATGTTAACAAATCTTTTAAATGATAAAATGAAAAAAATTAATACCCATGTGCTAAAACACACCTTGAATGTGCCTCAAAGGGCACAAAACAGCAATCCCAGGCTGTGGGTTGTACAATGAGCACCGTGGGATCCTGTGAGCCCCACAGTAATGACGGGCTGGGAGACACTCAGCAAGCAGGAGGGTAAGGAGAGGAAAAGAAAGCAGTTGATGAACAAGTCACCAATGAGTGTTCCCTTGAGAGAGCACTAGGTCTTGCATCTGACTTCTAGGCAATCTTGAGTTCGTGAATCTAAGATGTGAACCCAGAATGTCCACCATCTTCCCAGAACTGGAATACCTGCCAAGTTACTGTGCCGAATGAGAAGAGATGAAAGAGAAAGGGCCTGTCTATCATGTTTATGGCAGAAAGGAAAGTTAGAAATTATTCAGCAAAGGAGACTAAACTGTGAATTAACATTAATAAGAACATATGACAGACTCTGGCAAAGATTCTCTGAAATGTGACCTCAATATCAAACAGTGATGACACTCAGAGTGAGCTGAGGAGACTGAGAGTTCTGATGGGAAAAGAGGGGAGAGTGGGAAGATAACATGGAACCAGTGCTCCCCTCAGGAGGGCAGGCCCTGGGACTGATACATGTACTTGCTTAGATGCTCTTACTAGAAAGAGGTCAGGAAGTAGGTCTTACCTGGTGGGAGGTATTGGCAATGCCCAGATGCATTCACCAAGACATTGGTGTGGAAGGTGGCATCAAACCGTTCATCAGCACTAGAAATAGGAAAAGGATTCATGAGCCAGCAACTCCAGGCAGTGAGTTTCTCAGTGTCCTTAGAGTTGTTCTATGGGACTGAAGGGTAGCCACATTTTGAAGGGTCCCTGCTTGTAGCTGGACAATATCACACCTGCCTGGAAAAGTCAATGGAGTCCACCTGGAAAGTCTTCTCAGGAAGGAGCCAATGTCCAAGCCCATTTCATATGAATTGTGATGCCAGAGTTTCCTTTCTGTTGCTGTGATTAAAGTCTCCTGACAAAGAGCATCTTAGAGAATAAAGATATATTTGGCTCACAATTCTAGGTTATAGGAAAGTAGAGGCAAGAACTTAAAGCATTGCATGCACAGTCAAAAGCAGAGAGAAAACACACATGCACCCCATTTGCTCTTTCGCAGCCAGCTTTCCTCTCTATTACCCTGTTCAAGACTCTCTGCTGTTGGGTAATATTATTCCTGAGTAGACATGAACAAATCTCTACTCATCCTAGATAAGGGACAATGGACAGGCAAAAGAAAGGATAACACCAAAGTTCAACTTAAGTAACTTTTATTGGGGGTCATTTACAGGAATATGGGTGAGTGACTGAAGATATTTGCACCAGAATCGGTGGCATCTCAGAAAAGCTGGAAACATGGAACACATTGCATAATCTGCAGGAAGCTGAACAGTTCTGAGAGTGTCCTTTTCAGCTAGCTCACTTGGTCTGAGACTTTTCCAGGCTTCTTGGCTAGTCTTTACCCTTTTCAGGCAGCTCAGATTATCTCCCCTCCTTCCAGATAGCTTGGCTGATCTCTTACCTATTCCAGGAGTTCAGCTTGTTTGACCCTCTTCCAGGCAGCCTAGTTTGTCTTAGGGTCTCTTAGCAGTCCTTACAACTTGACAAAGTAATGACCTGTTATAGCTAGTCAGTTTTAGGGACTTCCTAAGGCCCCTGAACCTTTTTTTCCTAAGCTCAACAGCTTTCTTGAAGGATGGAATGTTGAGGATTAGAACATTTTGTGTCTTAAGGAGCTTCCCTCTAAGGTTTTATTTCAGAGGAAATTGCTGCACAATACTTGCCTGAGGAATGCTGCTGCCCACAATTAGGTGGGGCCTTCATAAATCAATTAGCAGTCAAGACACCCTTACCATCACCCACAAAAATGGCCACAGGCCAACATGTTCTAAACAATTCATCATTAAGACTCTCTTCCTGGGTTACTCTAGGTGTGTCCAGTTGACAGCTGACTAGCCAGCACAGATGTCTTCCATCAGGTATTAATACAAAGCTCCTAACCAACATGTAACCTAAGAATAAGAGATGAGAAGGAGACCTCGAGCAGACACTTAACCTGTGTGACTGAAACCCTGGAATGGGGCTCACACTTGACTAGTGTTAACAAACGGTTTTTGAATAACTAAAATTACAGGTACAGGATCTGGGTACCAGCAGGGCCCCGGAGATTCCAGAAAACAGTGATAATAAGGGCAGTTGGTTGGATGGCAAATTAAGTGTTTTACATGAATGCATACTAGCTTTCTTCCCTATGTTTAAATATCCTAACATAGGAGTTATGATTGGAATAAAGAAAACACATACACACCAGAAAGATAAAACAACTGTGGAAACCAACAGTTTGTGCTAACCATCACTTAAGTTTTCTACATTCTAATGTTTTGAGATCTGAGACCTGCAGAATCTTTGATCAGGCAGCTCCCTAGAGAAAGTGACCCAGAGCCCTAGTTGGCTTACTGTTGCTATGGTCAACACCACAACCAACAGCAACTTAGGCAGGGATCTGAAGGCAGAAATCAAAGCAGAGTAATGCTGTTTATTAGCTTGCTTCCCTTGGCTAGCTCAGCTTGTTTTCTTATACAACCACCTGCCCAAACGTCATATCTTAGTTAGGGTTACCATTGCTGTCATGAAAAACTGTGACTAAAAGCAACTTGGTAAAATGGTTTATTTGACTCATAGTTGCAAACAGTATCTCATCATCAAAAGTGGTGAGGGCAGGAACTCACACAGGGCAGGAACCTGGAGGCTAGAACTAATGCAGAGCCTGTGAAGAAGTGTTGCTTCCTGTCTTGCTCCAGCTGGCCTGTTTGGCCTTCTTTCTTATAGGACCCATCACCTCCAGCCCCAGGGTGGCCCCAGCCAATAGGCTTAGCCCTTCCCCATCAATCACTAATTAATACAATGCCGTACAGGTTTGTCTACAGCCTGCTTATAGAGGCTTTTTCTCACTTGAGGCTTCCTCCTTTCTGATGAATAGATAGTGTCAAGTTGACATGACACTACCCAGAATAGGTAGCTTAGCCCACTTTGGGTTTGGACTTCACACATCAATCATTAGTCAAGAAATATGTCACAGAGATTTGTTCACAGGCCAATTTGATAGAGGTGCTTCCACAATTGATGCTCCCTCTTCTCTGAGGCAATTCTAGTTTGTGTCAAGTTGACAGAAGGTAAGAAGCACACCAAGCTTCAAGACCCCCTTTCAAATCTAACTGAACCAAAGGAACCATAGTCCCACTACTGAGTGTATCAGGCTTCATACTCTGAGCCCTCTCACCCCAGTGCTGCCCAGGGGAAACTATACCTTACTGATAGAACCTGTTGCATTATTTATGGCAGTCAATGGAAAACCCATTTGCCCTTTAGGACTGACCAACCCAAAGGAAATAAAAGGAAAGACCACTGCCCCCTTTCTCCCTCTTCTGTGCCTTCTGCCTCATATCCAACCCAGGGCTTTGCCCCTGTCCCTCCCAGCGTGCTTTATGTCTTGCTTTCAGAGATTTTTAAACAGAACAAACCTTGCTTGATGATAGTCATTTTCTTGTTCCCATATCAGAATAAAGTCAATTCTTTGAATCCTTAAAACTCTACCTTTTACTAAATAAAAATAAACAGCCCCAAGAAGACAACAGCAGGAAAAGGGAGATAACTCATTAGGTAAAGACCCCAGCACCCTCACAAAATGTCAGGCATGGCACTTCACACCGCACCTACAGTACTGGTGGGCAGAGACAGGTAGATCCCCAAAGCTCTTCCAGACAGCCTAGAGAAAGCAGTGAGCTCCGACCTCAGCGAGAGAACAGAGCATAGGCAGATAGTGACAGAGAGAGAGACACTGGATGCCTTATGTGACCTATACAGCTTCTAAATAAATACATAGAAAACCCAAGCATCCAGTCCAGGTTCTAGCTGCAGACAGCAAAGCCCCCTCACCTTGACAACCAAGGCCCCCAGCTGGGGCTGCCCATGTAGACAGCACCTCAAACAGCCTGTTGTATGCCCTCGGTTCCTCAGTGGAAAAGTCTGAATCACAAGACACCAATGATGATCCATCTTCACTGGGAGCCACACAATCACTGGCAAATATTTTAAAACACTTAAAAATAAATTTAAAAAGGAAACCTTTGGATGAAAAGTTAATTCTTAAAAAAAAAGTAATATCCTCCCCAAATTAAAGAATATATTATAGCTGGAAAAACAAAGAACAACATAGAAATTAAAAATTGAGGTTGAAAAAATAATTTTCAATACATGGCGGGAGGTTCTGCTGATAAGCATCAACGATGACATGTAGAACAAAAATGACTCATACCGCAAAGGACAAGGCCAGCAGAGCCCACATCATTGACAGAAACTCCATTGGAAGGCAACAGCCAGAGAGGGAGGGAGGGAACAACCAAAGAAACCACACAAAGGAATTGTCTAAGCAAAAGGAAATCATTTAAGTGTGAAGGCAGAGAAAAGTACTTACATGAAGGCCACAGAGACCTACAGTCCCACCCATGTCCTTGGGAGCTTTAGAGAAAAAGATGGTAAAGGCTGAGAAAAAGAGAAAGTAAGGGAGGGAAGGAAAAAAAAGGAGAGGGGGGAAAGGGAAAGTTAGAGGGGAGGGAGAGAGAGAGAGAATATTTTTATACTCAACTGGGGAGGGAGAACAGAGTCAGTACGATGAGCTATGTAGACAGCTAGAAAAGCTGATGCCACACCGGAGATATTGATACATTCTGGGTTGACAAGAGATGGGAATCAGACAGGAAAAAAAATGTGTGTTTTGGAACACAGGCAGTGTCTTGCTTTGTAGTCTAGCCTAGCCAGGCATTTTGAATCCTCCTGCCTCAGTCTCCCAAGTGAGGAGACTGCAGCTGTGCGTACCACACCTGGCCAACATCACGGATCTGATTAAAGGCACATTTTTAAGATCTCCTAAGAGGAAGTTCTTCTGTTACTCCCACTGCTCTCTGTACAGTGCACTAAAAGGATTTCTCGTTTTTTTAAAATATTACATCAAGAAAAAATAAATTCCAAAGGTAAAATGCACAAGGATGTCAAGACTTGAATATGAAACAAAAATATGATGAAGTTTAAAGGGAAGGAGGGAAGCAATTTATCATGGATGGACTGGGACAAACCAAATCTCCCAGGGTGGAAACACACTTGGCTACATCTGTACATGACTGTCAGTAAGCCACATTACAAATAGGGACTGGAAGGGACTAGCTGGCGTCACAGCTTCCACACTGACTAAGGGGAGTACTGTGACTTTCTAACCAGCTCTCTGGAACCTTGAGATTCTGCAGATTCGCTTCAGAATATAACAAAATGTTTTATTTTCTTTTTATTGTATATGAAAATGGATATAAAAGCCCACTTACACGCAAATGACTGGATCTGAAGTTTGAGCTCTTCAAAGACACCCAGTGTAATCACATGGCTCATATTCCTCCTTTCTGGGTGAAAAATGTAACAGGATTTTCTCTTCCCCTCAATGCACACACGTTCAAATCTCTTACACATGATCACTACATAAGACTCAATTCAGCATTGCCCTTTTAAGAAGTTCATGCTTGTGCCTACAATTTCTTATAGTGAGCCTGTGTCCCTACCAAGGTTGATGATCCAAAACATCCACAGAAAGTGTCAGAGGTGTACTGAAGCCAAGAGTTCTTGTATATTTTAAGTTTAGGTTTTTCTTCTGACTGATGTTTATATTTATAACAAATACCATTATGGGCATCTGTTAGATCCATAATTCAATTATGAGAAAAAGCAGTTCCTAAAAGCTTTTCCTTCGAGCATTTAGATCAATTTAATTGAAGAGTTCTCAAGACCACAAGTGAAATGGGCTGCTAGAAATGGTCTACAAGATAAAGCACTGTTGCCATTAGCAACAGCAAACCTGGGTGACTCCATGACTTGTGAATGTTGTTCATATACACAGGGCATTGAGACGGACTGGGCTGTAACACTGCAGCTGCTAACCAAACAGACTCTGGTGCTCAAGGCAGCAGTTTCCTGCTTCTGTCCCACAGGCAAATTGATTTCATCAACAAATGATACAAAAGCAAACTTGTGCAAGGGATTTGTGCTAATACCACTTTATCTGTTCTGAGCATTCTGGCTAGATAAAAGACAGGTTTAAAAAGAAAAAGAGCCTGTTGCAAAGCACTGAGTTTAAAAATAGCTCTCCCTCAGAAACTCAAGTGTCCAAAGCCAGTCCTGGACCCCAGCGGCTCTGAATCAGTCCAGCCTTGTGCTTCTAGGTCTGCTCCCACAGATACCAGAACACAGCAGCTTCTGTGCAGGAATCTTCAGTCTCAAAGCTGTGAATACTGATAACACTAGAGGCCAGGGCAGGACAGTCTAGAACAGTGGTTCATGGCCTTTCTAATGTTATGACCTTTTAATGCAGTTCCTCATGTTCTGGTAAAACCCAACCAAAAAATTATTTCCATTGCTATTTCATGACTGTAGTTTTGCTCCTGTAATGAAGAATAGTAACATAAATATTATCAGTCCTAGAGTTACTAATGGGGTCGTTGCCCACAAGTTGAGAATCACTGGTCAAGAGGGTTCCACTTTATTCTTTTGTATGTATCTGAAATTTTTATGTTAGTTTGATTAATAAATGTGATCTACTTTTTTTTCCCTCATTGGCTGAAAAACATAAAACATGTGCACAGTTCTTGAACACATCAGATCTAGCCCCAACTTTCTACCATCCAAGGGGGACCTAAGCATGCACTTAGTATAAGGAGAGCTCTGAGCCCCATACTCACCTGTACTGCAGAGAGGACAACGGGGGAAATTTAACTGAAATATTCAGATTGGGGTTGTCTATTTTGTGATGGTCAGGTGAGTTGGGCAGAGCTCTACTGATAAAAATAAAAGTATCCATGTACTTGGCAGAGGACATAATGGCATAATGCACCCAGGGTAATCCAGAATATGGAGGCTTTGGGAAGCTGGATCCTGTGGTATATCTAGCCCCAAGCAGTTATGTGTGAAAAGAGTCTTAGAAACAAATTGAAGGTGCGCATGGGATTCCATATTCTGCTTTAAGAGCCAGTGAACACATAAGAAAGGAGAATCTTTAGCACTTATCTAGACAATAAAGAACAGGACTCATGATCTCTCTTGTGATCTCCCCCTCAGCTGACAGGAGTGTCTGGCTCTACATCAGAGTGAATCTTGTCCCAGTCACATCAGCACTCTCCATATCACTGATATTTACTGAAGAACATGAGATATCATGCCAGCAAGGTGAAAAGTGACCAGGCCATTAGAGAAAGGCTCACTGGCCTGAGCAAAACAATGGGGCAGCCAGTCTCTAGGAGGCTCAGCAAGACTAATACCTTGGAGGCAAGGACAGGAGCTCCACAAGGTCCAAATATATCTGGGCACAGGGGTCTTGTCTGAGACTAATTCTCCAACCAAAGACCATGCATGGATATAACCTAGAACCCCTGCTCAGATGGAGCCCACAGCAGCTCAGTATTCAGGTGGGTTTCCCTAGTAAGGGGAACTGGGACTGTCTCTGATATGAACTCAGTGGCTGTCTCTTTGACCTCCCCACCCCTCAGGGAGAAGCAGCCTTGCTAGGCCACAGAGGAGAACATTGCAGCCAGTCCTGATGAGACCTGATAAGCTAAGGTAAGGGGAAGAGGACCTCCCATATCAGTGGACTTAGGCAGGCAGGGAGGAGATGAGGGAGGGAGGGAGGGACTGGGAGGGAATGAGGAAGGGGGATACAGCTGGAATACAAAGTAAATAAACTGTAATTAATACAAAAAATAAAAATTTAAAAAAAGAATTCACCAGAATGAAACTGTATCCATGAACTAATGAAAATATTTTCAAGATATCCAGGTGCACTGTACAGCTACATACAGGGTATATAGATACAGATATGTATCCATCATGTGGGTTAAGAATGACTCCTGATAAATGAGGTCTCATGAAAAATCAGCCCATTCCCTCTGAGCTCCGAGTAGCCCCCCCCAACCCAAAAAAGATGAAAGTATGATATACCTAAAAACAACAACAACCACACACACACACACAAAAGAAAAAGTCAGAAGAGGAAACCCATCTGTTTTAGAACACAGTCCATTTAAGGCATAATTTGTTTCAAATTTCATAAAAAAAGACAAAAAGTAGTTGCCAATAACATGTTAAGCTTTCATGATACAGACAGGTCCAGACTCACATCTCATTAAAACATAGAAATTGTATTAAATAAATTTTACATATTTGTGCCAGATCTATATATCTTGTGTAGATATATAGTTCTATTTTTAGTTCTATTTTTGTAGTCTAAATGTGGAGGATCTGCAATCAGCCATTCATGCAGCCTATCATGGCCACAAAGATTTAAATATCAAAAGGTGACCCTGCCAAAGGGTCATTCAACCCCCAATGGGTCATGGCCCACAGGTTAAGAACCAATGGCTTGGGAGGTATGGCTGAAACCCAGGAAGGAAACTTCCAGAACAGTGCACTCAAGAAAAAGAATAAAAATGTCTCTACAAAGGGCAGAGGAATTTAAGAAGGGAAGGGCATGGGTGAGGGAATAGATCAGAAGATGCAAAGTAACAGCTATACAGGGTAAATACTTTAATATACAGCATGAAGTTTAAAAATAATAGAAGTTGTACTGTTTGGGGATTCTTTTTGGTGAGTGGGGTTGGCTGACCCCTGCTCCGGACAAATGGAATGAAGTAGCTATGGGAGATTATGGGAACATAATTTCTTTCACTCCAGTGATCTTTTTATGTTTATATTCTCCCTAATATTCTGTGTAATTTACTTTGGAGTATTTCTTTATTCCACAGTATATTATATTCAATGTAATATCATGCGTGCTTCTGGGATAATTATAACTGGATTTAACATTAAATAGGTTGTAAATAGCATAGGATATACAATCAATCCAGCACCAACAATATGTCTACATGTTTCCGACTGAGTCCAGCTGAACATGATTAGCATGACAAAGTGTTTACACATAGCCCCACAAACAGGTTCATTCTCTTTTCTCCACATTATAAAATTTAGGATCTACCTCTCCAATCACATAAAGATCCTGCTGGGACTTTAGTTGTAATAACATTAAATTTTGTTTGGGAAAATTTGCTGCCTTCATGGCATTGTGTTTTCCAGGCATACATTGATGTAACTAGACATTTAGGAAGTACTTTTTCAGTGTACATTGATCATGTTTAACACCTACAGATGCTGGCCATGAAAACTGTCACGTCACATTTTCTAATTGTCTGTTGTAAGAAAATGGAAATATATCCATATTTTTATTATTTTTTTTACCATCTAATATATTTTGTTTAGATAGACTCTGGAAAAAATACAGTCAATGAACAATGATAGCTTATTCTCTTCTAGGCTTTTATGAATTTCCTTTTCATATTTTTTAATTTTTTAAAATGTATGTATTTACTTTATATCCTAATTGTAGACCTCTCCCTCCTCTCATCCTCTTCCTTCTCACCATCTTTCCCTTCTTCCCCTCACCTTGTCCTCAGAAAAAGGGACCTCCCCACACCAACCCACCCTAGCACATCAAGTCACATTAGGACTGAGCTCTTCCTCATCCGCTACGACGAGGCAAGGCAGCCTGGCTAGGGCAAAGCCATTCAAAGCAGGCAACAGAGTCCATGTCATAGACAGCTCCCACTCAACTTACTAGAGAACCCACATGAAGATCAAACTGCCATCATTACATGTGTATGGGGCCGAGGTCCAGCCCATTTTATGCTCTTTGGTTGGTGTTTCCCTTTCTGTAAGACCCATGAGTCTAGGTTAGTTGACTTTGTTGGTCTTCTTGCAACATTCCTGTCCCCTTTAGGTCTTTCTATCCTTCCCTCCCACTCTTCCACAGGACTCCTGAGCTCCACCTGATGACTGGCTGTGATTCTGGGCATCTGATTCGATAAGCTGCTGTTGGGGTTGGAGGAAGCTTTCAGAGAATGGTTAAGTTAGGCTCCTGTCTGTAAACACAGAGTATCATTCATGGTGTCAGGAGATGGCTCTCTCCCATGGGGATTTTTCTTCTTTAGTTAGTGCTGAGAAATGTCTGGTTTTGTTTGTTTGTTTTGATTTTTTTAACCATCTGACTAATCTATATAGTTTAAACTGATTAGTTGTGATGGTCTGTTTCTACCATCCAGTGATATGACTGGCTTCTCCACTCATTTGCTCACTGTATTTCCTCCTTTCTGCATCCTCTTGCACTTTCCTTATCCCTGTCCTTCTCACTACCTGTCTTGAGTATAAATATACAACCCATGTATCTGCTGGTTGTAGTCGATCATTTTAAAGCTGAGTACTTTACTAAACCTGATGTGCCCATGGTCTTTGTGGGCAGCTGGATGAGCATTTTACTCCATGCACTGTATAAACGCGGCTTCTCACACCACTCTTTTCCAATAGTTTAATTCCATCTCATTTGTTGTTGTTGTGGTTGGTTTTTGGCTGCTGGTGGTTTTGAGGTCACAGCCTTGTAAGAAGACATTCTATCTCTGAACTACTCTTCCACCCTTTGTTTTTAATGTTAGATTTAGCTTTCTTATCTCATGTATTCAACCTTGTTTATAATAAGCTACTCCTCCACACACCCCCATTTACCTGGGTTTTTAAACTATTTTACTTTGCTCACTCTTTTCATACCTCATTCCTAAATTTATTTTCTGGTCATTTTTTTTAAGTCAGTATGCATCCTGCATAGTAAATTTTACCCTCAGTATAAAGCATGGTTTATCTTGGGACAGAATTCTAGGTTGATAATTATCTTCTCTTAATGTTTAAAAGTATTATGACAGTTTGGGGCTCCTATTGTTGCCTTTAAACGCTCCGAGTCTGTCTGATTGCCATTCCTCCCTCATTCAGTTATCTATTTTTTCCTCTATCTTTCTACAGAACCTCTTTTGGCTTCAGCATTCTGCAGCTTTATTTGCCCAGCATTTCTTTGGCTCCTTTCTTATTACGCATCCCTCCTCGGACTCACATATTCTGAACCTGAGGGTTTATGCTTCATTCTGATATTATTAAATCCTCAGCAATTCTTATGGCTTGTGTCTTCTGTACAGAAAGCACTGTTTCAGTGGAAAGCCCTCCTTCCTCCGCAACACACTCTGGAGTTAGCTGCTTCCACCCTGTTGACTGCTTGAGCTATTTTGCAGCTGTTTTCAGATTGTGGGCAATTGACAGATGTATAAACTGAGCTTTCTGGGAATGGTTTAATTGGTAGAGCTTTGACTCACTGCCCATCGTAGATAAACAATTTTAGTGTTCATTTCCAAATCCTTTTTATGCCATGTAAATCTGTACTGGTTTGGCTTTTCCACTGAACTGGCCAGAACATCTGCCTTTCCTCATGTGACTTAATATATTCTAAAACATGTTCACTTTTCTATGTATATGAAAGTTGAACCTTTACCAGTTTTCTAAACACAATTTTTAATGCCTTTCCTTCATTCTTTCCATTACTCCTTTCTACAATGCCAACCAAGGTATGTGGAACACCTGCTTAGGCACCTGATTAGGCAAAGTTAGGAGCCCAGTCTCTCTTGATGAGAATTCAGCCTTCCAGACCTGTTTTATGAGTGACTTTGGGCATACTGTGTACATTTCAATGTACTATGTGCATTTCCACAATTGAATTAATCTAAAATTAATGGTCCTTTCTCTCAAGGGCTATTGACACATAGGAAGCATCTGTGAGGGTCTGGAGCAGAGAAACCGTGGAGTGCTGATGTCACATCATTGCAATGGCTTTTTACTATTCTTTCCTTCTTCCCTCTTACTCATTCAGGAAATTGTTTCTGCTCCATGAAGTGCATCTCACCTGGCATCCTAGGCCTACACTGAGTTTTCTAATTTGATGACTATTTCTCATTTCCACTAATTTTACTTGATTCTTGCTTTTTAAATGGTATGTAGCACTTTTGTTGTGTTTGCAACTCTTAATTGTACTCAATTATGTGTCTTTTACTGTGTTTGTAAATGATCACTCAAAGTGATTCTTTATTTTGTAATCGTAACTTAAAGAATTCATTTTCAGCCATTTTTAAAATTGTCTTAATCTCCAATGCCTTTCTGTGAAACTTTATACATATACATATATATATATGATACATACACACACACATATATATATCATACAAAGTTAATATATAACCATCAAGCTGGGTCAGAGGGTAAAGGTACTTTTTACCAAGTGTGAAAAACTGAATTTGATCCTGGAGACCTACATAGTAGAAGGAGAGCACATAAAATTGTCCTAAGATTGACTCATGCGTGCTGTGGTACATGATTTTACATGAATTTGCACATGTGCACTCACCCAAAAAAGTAAAAATTGTAATAAAAAATAAGAAGGTGAAGTTTAAGAGACACAAACGCAGTCCTCATGGAGATAAGCATGGAAGGAGAGAAATGAGGAGTCCTTGGATCCCTCATAGCTTCTCAGCACAGGCACCTGAGCATTCCCACAGCACGAGACACATGAAACTTACTGGCTGACACACTGGACTTAATACTGCATTTCTATAAGGTCAGATGGTTTGCCATCTTTCTTTGGGGGTCCCATGTGACAGGCCGAAAGGACTCCTCTCTCGGTTCTTCAGAGCCCCTCAGAACGTAAGTGCACTGAGGTTTCCCTCTGTGATGTTACTACCAAAAACTAAACTTGAGATGCACCAGAGAGCACCTTATTTCCATTACACATTCATGGTAGAGAGCCGACTTGCAGCGCCGCCTAATCAAGCCTAATCAATCTTCCTTTGCTGTGGACTGGAATTCCCCCATGCCCACTTCTCCCAAGCGGTTTTGTGTGATCTCAGCCTCCTCAGTTCCACCTTCCTCATACGATGTGAGAGAGGATGCACAGGCTATCCTCTTGCCTTGGTGGATAATTTGCTCTGTGACCTGCAAATGTTGAATGAATTAGCCAGGACACACTATGGGAGGAAGAGCTGGGCTTAAGCTCAGAGCGTTCACATTTCTGTAACACTTAACCCATAGTATTCTATGGGAAAGAATTCATGAGATAAATTTAATTTCAATCATGTGTTCTGCCAGCTTTAAGCCTAGGGAAAAAGAAAAGAAAAGTTGGCCAGTTGAAAAGAAAATATTCTGACTAATGTTGTTATAAACACTAAGACTGCTGCCTACTGTGGAAATTTCCCTACACGCATCACTTTCCCCCTGGGCCAGCCTATTCCCCAGCACTGAGGCTGACCTGGTATGTATGCAAACTAGGCACTTCCTGAACAATTTAGGGCACAAAGCTTATGCTGAGATTTGCTAGTGACTAACTGGAAAGTAACTAGCCTGATTAGTTGTTTTGAGACAGGGTCTTGCTAAATTGCCTACACTAGCCTATCACTGCTCTATCACTAGGTGTATGGACTTGAGCCTTGCACCACCACACTTGGGTCAGATGTTTTTTTAAAGAAACTGACCAATCCTAATCTGGTTAAATTTGTTAAATTCCAAATACACTAAGTATATGCTTTCAGAAAAAAAAATCAGCACTATGACAAGACAAAAAAAAAATCTAAGCTGGCTGTAAAGTTCAAATGGTGATGAACTGTTCAGGTTGGATGAAGTCATCTAACTGGTAGGTGACAGCCATAGAAAAACAAGGAGGGAAGAAAGCTAGCTCCAGCCCAAATCTCTACCTGCTCTTTTGTGGGTATACAGATATGTGCAAGCATTCCCATCTCTCTATTTTTTTCCTCTCCAGTCCTCATTTATGGATACTGTCAAGAAAGGGTTGTCTATAAAGCAGAGAAGGCTCTCACTGTGTAACCTAGCTAGTCACAAACTTGATCTTTGACTCCAAAAACAAACAGCAATAACAACTACAAAAACCAGTCTGTTTAAAGACTCAAAGGCTATGGTGTCTTCTGTGGCAGCCCATGTTGCCTATCCATCATTAGTCCTTCTAAGATGAGCAAATAACTGCATATAACACATTAAAGAATGGTGACTATGAGAGGTACAGAGAAGCCATAAGAGTGATAGACAACACTTTGTGCCGTGAAGAATGACACAAGGCTAGTGAACCAGACTTTACTAATTGTTGCACATACCGTTTTTTTCTATTTGCATCACATATTCTAAGGTATGACAGAGGGCTGTACCACAGATAGAGGTGAAGCCAAAAAAAAAAAAAACAACAACAACAACAAAAAAACAACAACTCTCAAGGACCCCCATTCTCTTATTGTAGAGGATTGTTTGAGCAATTCTGGGTTTCTTGTTATTCCATATGAAGTTGATAAGTTTTCTTTCAAGGTCTGTAAAGAATTGTGTTGGTAACTTGATGGGAATTGTATTGAATCTGTAGATTGCTTTTGGTAGGATGGCCATTTTCACTGTTAATCCTGCCAAGCTATGAGCATGGGGGGATCTTTCCATCTTCTGATATCTTCTTCTAATTCTTTCTTCAGAGACTTGAAATTTTTTTCATACGAGTCTTTGACTTGCTTGGTTAGAGTCACACCAAGGTACTTTATGTCCTTTATGGCTATTGTGAAGGGTGTTGTTTCCCTAATTTCTTTCTCATCCCTTTTGTTTTTTGTATACAGGAGGGCTACTGATTTTTTTGAGTTAATTTTGTATCTAGCCACTTTGCTGAAGGTATTTATCAGCTGTACTAGTTCCTGGTAGTACTTTTGGGGTCACTTAGGTATACTATCATATAATCTGCAAATAGTGATACTTTGACTTCTTCGTTTCCAATTTGTATCCCCTTGATCTCCTTTAATTGTCTTATTGCTCTAGCAAGGACTTCAAGAACTATGTTGAATTGATATGGAGAGAATGGGCAGCCTTGCCTTGTCCCTGATTTCAGTGGGAATGATTTAAGTTTCTCTCCATTTAGTTTGATGTTGGCTATAGGCTTGCTGTATATTGCCTTTACTATATTTAGATATGTGCCTTGTATCCCTGGAGAAGAGGGAAGGAGGGACTGGGAGGAGATGAGGGAGGAAGCTACAGGTAGGATACAAAGTGAATAAACTATAATTAATTAAAAGAAAAAGAAAAAACAAACACACACACACACAACGAACCCCCATTCTCTCTAGAAAATTTAAATGTAGACAGTAGCCTGCTCCAGCAAACTGAAAAAACCCAGCCATATTAACCCAGGTCCAGTGAAGGTCTGACCTTTGATAGTTTTTACAGATGAAAAAGAGAGCACTTTCCTGAACATGGTTAAAACAATGCTAGAAGACAGATGAAAAAGAGAGCACTTTCCTGAACATGGTTAAAACAATGCTAGAAAGGGGCAGATTAGGGCATAGGACTTAGTCTTAAACCATCAGTAACAAGCTTCCATCTGCAATATCAGTGGAGGACATTCAGAGAACAGGGACTTCTCTGCCCCCCCTGCAGTAACAACAACCCTGTCTGTAGGTATTAGTCGAAGCTGGGCATAAGACATCTATGTAACAAGAAAAGCTGATACCTTTTTCCTCCACTTAGGGTCTCACTAACTAATGTCCAAAGCATCCAGTATTTAACATCCCTTTTGTCTATTATATAAAACCTTTGAAACAAATTAAATTCTACAAGTGTCTTCAATCTCAAATGTTAAAAATGTCACCACACAGGATCTGGAACCTAAAGCAGAGATTTCCCTACTTCACTGTAACTCATCTACCTAGTGTCATTAACAATGTGGAAATGCCTTGACTTACCATTTTCATTTTCTGACTATAACAAGCTCATGTAACCTCTTCTACAATGGAACATGTCATTCAAGGGAAAATCAATCCAAGATTCTTCTGAGCCATGGTAGCTCATGCTTGGCTCAGAATAAACTCTGCCTTATTCCATTAAAAAAAAAACTCATCAGCCATACAAAAACAAAAACATAAAACTAGGAAATTCTGAACTATACAAAGAAAAGTAATGTGGTAGATGCTGAGTGAGGTGGTCCATCCTAGAATTCTGGAATTCTCCAATGTAGTTTTTAAAATCATTCCCATAAAAATGTGCCAGAGAGCAATGAGGAGCTTCCCTGAAATGAAGGAAAATAGAGAAGTTCTCAGCAAGAAATAGTAGATAAAAGAGAAGCTAAATGGAAAATTGGAACTAAAAAGTAGAATAGCTGGGTTAGAAACACAAAGGCAAAGCTCAGTAGCAGAGCAGAGAGAGCCACAGAATGGGTGTCTTGAAGGTGAAATGGAAAATGTCCAATCTGGACTAAAAGGTCAAAGAGAAAAATACTTTAGAAAATGATAACAAAGCTTTGGATGATAGTGAAAGACCTAGTAGTATTTGTGTTGAGAGAGTCTCAGAAACAAAAAGAGGCGAACGAGGATGAAGAGCAAATGTTATCTGAAGAAGCAACAGCTAAAACTTCCTCAAATTTAGCAAAATATATAAATTTATAGAGTTAAGAAGATGAGTAACTTTTCTTGGCAGAGAATTCTCAATAAAGGAATATGTAATGTCAGAGAAACACTTAAAGAAATGCTCAACATCCTTAGCTATCAGAGAAATGCAAATCAAAATGACACAGATTTTCACCTTACACACATCAGAATGGCCAAGATCAAAAACTCAAGTGACAACATATGCTGGAGAGGATGTGGAGAAAGGGAAAATCTCCTCCATTGCTGGTGGGAATATAAACTTGTACAAACACTATGGAAATAAATCTGGTGCTTTCTCTGACAATTAGGAATAGTGCTACTATCTCTCCCTTCTTTCATAAGATTCCCTGAACTCTGCCCAAACTTTGGCTATAAGTCTCAGCATCTGCTCTGATACTGTGCAGGGTAGAGCCTTTCAGAGGCCTTCTGTGGTAGGCTACTTTCTCCAACAATTAGGAATAGCGATTCCTCAAGACCCAGCTATACCACTCCCAGGCATATATCCAAAGGATGCTCAAGTTTACAATAAGGACATCTTCTCAACCATGTTCATAGCAGCTTTATTTATAATAGCCAGAAGCTGGAAACAACCCAGATGTCCCTCAGTTGAGGAATACATACAGAAATTGTGGTACATTTATACAATGGAATCCTACTCAGCAATTAAAAACAAGGAAATTATGAAATTTGCAGGCAAATGGTGGGAGCTAGAAAAGATCAACCCGAGTGATGTAGCCCAGAACCAGCAAGACACACATGGTATATACTCACTTATAAGTGGATATTAGACACATAATATAAGATAATCATTCTAAAATCTGTACATTTAAAGAAGCTAAGCAAGAAGGAGGACCCTGGGTAAGACGATCAATCCTCACTCAGAAAGGCAAACTAGAAACATTGGAAGAGGGAGAAAACAGAGAACAGGACAGGAGCCTACCACAGAGGACCTCTGAAAGACTCTACCCAAAAGGGTATCAAAGCAGATGCTGAGTAGTATTCCATTGTGTAAAAGTACCACAATTTCTGTATCCATTCCTCAACTGAGGGACATCTGGGTTGTTTCCAGGTTCTGGCTATTACAAATAAAGCAGCCACGAACATAGATGAGCAAATGTCCTTGTTGTGTACTTGAGCATTTTTTGGATATATGCCTGGGAGTGGTATAGCTGGGTCTTGAGGAATCACTATTTCTAATTGTCTAAGAAAGCGCCAAATTGATTTCCAGAGCGGTTGTACAAGTTTGCATTCCCACCAGCAATGGAGGAGGGTTCCTCTTTCTCCACAACCTCTCCAGCATGCGTTGTCACAACGGAATACTACTCAGCAATTAAAAAGAAGGAAATCATGAAATTCGCAGGCAAATGGTGGGACCTGGAAAAGATCATCCTAAGTGAGGTATCCCAAAAGCAGAAAGAAACATATGGTATATACTCACTTATATAGACCTATAGGATTGGAAGGACACGCTGAAATCTACACACCTAGGGAGGATATACAGGAAGGAGGTCCCACGTTGGTATGATC
>CM053758.1:41811543-41858443 GCA_028658305.1 Pachyuromys duprasi
GTGTGGATGTGGACTGGAACCTCCGCACGGATGGGGCCCATGATAACTTGGTGTAGGGCTGAAGACACTATTCAGGGAAACAGGGACTGTTTCAGTCATGATCTTGATGGCTGACTCTTTGACCCTCCCCCATATAAGCCGGGGAGTGGGGAGTGACAGACTGGCTAGATCCCAGTGGAGGACATTGCAGCCAGCCCTGAGGAGACAGGATAAGGTGGGGTTGGATGGAAGGGAAGGAGGTCCTCCCCTGTTGGTGGACTTGGAGGGGGCGGGGAAGAAGGAGATGAGGGAGGGAGTGGGAGGGTAGGAGGGAATGGGGGATTCAAAGTACCTAACCTGTGATTAATAAAATAAATTAAAATAAAAAAATCATAATCAACATAATTATGTGAAAGAGAAAAACGTTCTATATAAATGATCAACACTTTTAGAAAATTAGTAGTGTATAAAATCAGTATCCTTTCTAAATATGAGTAATAAGCATGCTGAGCAAAACATTGTAGAAACACTCTTATTCACAATAGATGCAACACACACACACACACACACACACACACACACACACACCAGAAAAAGCCTTAAAAAGAAGGAAAAATATCTTTATAATAAAAGCTAAATTTTTGAAAAAAGATAATGAGGAAGAAACTAGATATGAAAAGAATTATGTTGCCTATGCATGAGTAGCATTAACTTTGTAAAAATAACCATCCTACCAAAAGAAGTTTATAGATTTAATGCAATGCCTACCAAAACCATAGTGACATTGATCACAGAGATAGAAAAAAAAACCTGTCCTAAAAAACATATTTTCATACAAAGTCTTTTTTACACTGAGACATGTTCTCTTCAGTCTTACATGCTCTGGGACTTTTTTTCATGAAACCATCCTAAAATTCATAATAAAACACAATGAACCTGGGAAAACCAAAGCAATCCTAAGCAGAAAAAAATTGCTGGAAGGACTGGCAAGAATGAAATTAGATACATATCTATCACTCTACACAAAAACAACAGTAACAACATCAAATACCTGAGTATGAAACCTGAAGTGCTGAAACTGCTAGAAGAAAACATACGCAGTATCTTACATGATATAGGTATGGGAAACTACTTTTTAAATAGGATTTCATTTGTCTAGAAATTGTGACCAATAAATGACAAATGGAATCTCATAAAGCTAAAGAGAAACTAAAACAAACAAAACCATTTACAGGAAAGAAAAAAAAATCAATGGAGTGAAGAAGCCCACATGTCGTGACAGAATCTTTGTTGGTCATACTTGTAAAGGAATATCTAGAATATATGAAGAACTCAAAAATTAAAGAATCAAGAAAAGAATTGACCCATTCAAAAATGGGTTATGAATTTGAATAGATGTTAGATTACTATTACTATTCTTAGGTATTAGAGAAATACACATAAAACTACTCCGAGATTTCATCTTCGCCAGTCAGACTGGCTAACCTTAAGAAACACTGACATAAAATGCTGCCAAAGATGAAGAGAAGGGGAAATCCTCATCTACTGTTGGTAGGACTGCAAATTGGTAGAGCCACTATTGTTTTTGTAAATAAATATATATATTTATTAATTTATATATTATATAATATTTACACATATATGTGTCTTATAAATATAGTATCTTAATTTTTGCCTTCTACTGGTCTATTTTTCCAAACTCTAAATTTCTACTATAAAAAGTACATGTATTATATTTACATATATCACTTATTATTTTTTGAATTGCCCAAATTCAGTCTAAATACAAAGAAGTACACATATACTAATATATATAACAAAGGTTTTTTTCAGCTGCTACTATGAGAATCTATAACCATCAGGGACATTTTCACACATTTTGTATGTGTCATACAAAAATCAGATTAGACCTTTCGTGGCTTCACCAAACTGTTGTCTCTGAGTTCACCTTTTTATTTATTTATTTTTCTTTTTGAGAGATGTCTATAGAAGCTCCCCATATCGGACCTAGCTCAGCTCCTTAACCTATTCAATAGGAACAACAAATACCTTAATATCTATTTATTAAGAGTTTAAAAGTATTATACAAAATCTCCAAAAGAGTATTTGTTGGTCTTAAACGAGCCACTTTCCTAACCAAAAATGATTAAAAACAAGTGTGCTCACAGGTTGTCAATCAGAAAAAAGGCAGAGTTATCAATGAAAAGATTTCCAAGTAGAGAAAATACATCTATCCAGATTGCTTGTAGGCAAATTTATATAGCATTTTCTTTTCTAAAATATTTTATTATTGTCATTTATTACAATTTATTCAATTAGTATCCTGGCTTTAGCCCCCTCCCTTGTCTCCTCCCAATCCCTCCCTCCCTCTTCTCCCCCATGCCCCTTTCCTGGTCCACTGATAGGGGAGGTCCTCCTCCCCTTCTCTTTGACCCTAGCCTATTAGGTCTCATCAGGACTGGTTGCATTGTCTTCCTCTGTGGCCTGGCAAGGCTGCACCCTCCCCTCTGAGGATGAGGCGATCAGACAGCCTACCACTGAGTTTATGGCAGAGAAAGCTCCCTGCTCCCCTTACTAGGGACCCTACTTGGAGACTGAGTCTATGGTCTACCTCTGAGCCAGGGTTTTAGGTCCTAACCCTTGGTTGGGGTATCATTCTCTTCAGGGGTCCCAGGCCTCAGATTTTATGGCTCTATTGGTCTCCTTTTGGAGCTTCTGTCCCCTCCAGGTCTTTCTATCTTCCCCCTCTTTCATAAGATTCCCTGCACTCTGCCCAAAGTTTGGCTGTGAGTCTCAGCCTCTGCTTCGATACCTCTATCAGTAGAGTCTTTCAGAGGCCATCTGTGGTAGGCTGGTGGAGTCACTATTGAAATTAGTGTGAAAAATTCAGAAAAGACTAAAAGTAGATTGACCATACGACCCAGGTATACCACTCCTTGGCATATACCCAAAGGACTCAATATTCTACTCTTAGATATACTTGCTTAGCCGTGTCTACTGTCACTCTATTCACAATATCTAGAAAATGTAAAATATCTAAATGTATGAAACACACCACAGGACAGACACAATAGCTTGTAGCATCTCTGATTATGTAGCTAAGGTCCTAAGGTGAGCCTGTTCTCTCTGAAGCTGCATCCTTGTAGCCCAAAGATTCCTATACCTTCCATGTGGGTAAATGATGCACAGAGAGCTTATTGAGGGGCAGTGGTAATGTGTACAAGTTCGCAAAGCAGGTTTAGGGAAAAGGCTAACTGCTCTTGGCCTCTCTTATACTATTCACCCCTCTTTTCTTAGGCAGCTCATGATGTTATTAGCACTTCTCACTGGATTCCTGTCCAACATATTATACAGAGTTCATAATCTTGCTGCTGTATCCAAAGCTCACCCCCAAAAGCTACATGGTTGGGTATGACTGTTTGTGCCTCTGGGGTACAGGGTTGTAGGGAGAATTCCATGGACTGGCCTGACACCACATCCAAGACAGCCTTATCTTGGCCATCAAGGACGCAAAGGAGTCCAAAGAAATTCTGCTCAAACTCTCACAGGGCAATTGGAACTTTTCATCCCAAGCTCCATTACAGGAATGCTCCTGCAGTAGCTCACTAAGGATTGGGTCAAAAACAAGGTGGGCACCCGAAACTGAGCAAGACTCATTATGAAGGGACAGTTGTGCAAATCCCACAGCAGCCCAGGAACAGTCTAGGTTCCCTTCCACAGACAGAAAAGAATGAGAAGGCAGACAGCAGCAGCTCAGAAAGAAAGAGATATTCCTTTTCTAGAATGAGAAGGCTGAGGCAGGCAGAACTGTCCGGAAAGGAATGACGGTGCTGGCAGCTCAAAAGAGGAGAGAGCAAATATTACCCTTTTTAATTTCAATTTTGACTTGATACATCATTACACACTTGATACATCCATACACATTTATGAAGTACCATATAACATAACTATACATGTAAACACTATATAATTCTAAAATTGGGATAAGCATTGTTATCATCTCAACATTTTTTTTTACTTTGTGGTGAAAACAACTGTAATATTTTCTTTCAAATTTCCTGAAATGTACACCCCCTTGCTATAGTTTGACTATCAATGCCCTACACCACCCCCATCCCATTAGTTGAAGTCTTTGTGGTGTTACTGGGAGGAGGTGGACACTTTCATAAGGTAGGGCCTAGTGTAAGGTTTTAGGTTCTGTGCCCTGCTCTTACGGAAAACTCTGGGAGCCCAGAGTGCCTGTGTTCCCACCATGGTATCACCATGATGTGTGTGACCATAGGCCCAATGCAATGAGGTCATTTGGCTGTGGACTGAAATCGCCAATTTCATAAGCCCAAATAAACCTTTTTGTTGTTGTTGTTAAGTTGTATAGATATGTGTATGGTGGTTTGAGTGAGAATGCTTGGTCCCTAGTTGATTTTTGGGCGGCGGGGCGGGGGGGAAGGATTAAGAGGGATGTCCTTGTTGGGGAACGTGTGGATGGCTTTGAAATTTCATAAAGAAAGCCATTCCCAGTTTGCCCTTTCTTTCTGCCTTGTGGTTACGTCTCAAGATGTGAATTCTTAGCTCCTGCTCAAGCACCATGCCTGCTGGCATGTTGTCATGCTTCCTGCCATGATGGTCATGGACTCTAACCCTTTGCAACAGTGAGCCCCAAATAAACTTTTTCTTCTGTAAGTTGCCTTGGTCGTGGTGTCTTATCACAATAGAAAAGTAACTAAGACAATCTGTTACTATGAAAAAAAAATAACTAAGCAGATATATTATCATAATCAATACTCACCCTATTATGCAACTTAACTCATACAAACTTAAAATCCAGGAGTTCTAAAACTTTACATGCACTAAAACATGTACTTTACAGACAGGATCAGAGGCAGTAATCAGTAGTAATCAGATGATAAAATTAAAAAAAAAAAAAAGAGCTGTGTGAGTTAAGGCAAGGGGCCAAGCATCTCTGCATACCAGTTTCCACTCTTGAGAAATGTGGGTGAACATGTAAATTTCATGGTCTAGGAATGAAAAGAAGCCCTGGCAGGAAAAAAGTGCCTAGTAGACAGGACTTGGATACAATGTGTTAAAGCAACATGACAGCAACTTGAGCTCAGCTGACACTGTGGAAACTTGGTGCAAAATGGGCAAGGCAGTGATAAAAATCAGCTAATGACAGCTAGTTCCTGTGGTGTGCACAGCAGCAGGCAGTCTGCATTAGCTGGGCTCACAGAGCCAGGCAGCAATGCCACTAACATTTATTCCTTTTCTCCAAGTTCCAGAGAGGCTAGAGTAAACAAGAGCCTATGTATGGCTCACTGCCATACATAGGGTGTGTTTACAGTGCAGATGAACACAGAGTAACTTCTGGGCTAGGTCACCTGATGGCTACCAGTTGGGTGCAAGATGGAAGAAAACTATGAAAAGGCACCTGTAAAATTTTCAGATCAAAAGAGAAAAGAAACAGAAATTCCATAAAAAGATTAGCCTCTCTCATTCCACTCATACAGTCAGGCCTCTGACCCTAGGTACTTGACCCTAACTCTCTCTGTCTCTGTCTCTCTGTCTCTCTGTCTCTCTGCCTCTCTCTCTCTCTCTCTCTCTCTCTCTCTCTCTCTCTCTCTCTCTGTGTGTGTGTGTGTGTGTGTGTGTGTGTGTGTGTCTCCAGTTGTTGATTTTATGCTACCACCCAATTCTTTTAGCCATACTGCTCTTTTATAATAGATCCAGGAACATGTTCTTGTCTCAGGGTCATAAAAATAGATACACATTTTCAAAAAATGATGACATTTGCACAAACATAAATGGGACATTTGTCAAAGAGGACATTTAAGTCATTCATTGACTAGGAAACATAAAGGCACAGAAACCCATTCTGTGGTGCATGCAGAAAAAAAAGACACATGCTCAGCCATCCGGGAAGACTCACATGACCTGTGAAGAGAGGAACTCACCCACCATATAGAATCCATATGCTTTCCCATGGACTACACTCATTTGCTTTGCTACCAGTTTTCCAGAACTTCCAGCAATAGTTACAGTCCACTATAGAAGCAGATAGCTAGCTGTTGCCGGGAGCATGCCAAGCTGAGCTGTCAGTAGACCCTGGGGATCTCCGCTCCTTTGTGCATCTCATCTCTCACAGTCACCATGGGCAGGTCTTTGTCCCACTGCTCTCTCTTTCCCCTCCTTGACACCATAGGACATGTTATTCTGTGAATGTCTCCCCCTGTATCTGACTCCAGCCCCACTGTCTCTTTCCCTGCTGTTTTTCTGAGAGCACCTACAATCTGTTACATGCTCTCTACCTTTCTCTGTGGGACAAGGACTTGATCTGGTTTGACAAGGCTGAATCGTCAGTTCATCACACAATGTGTAATGGCAGTGTGGGGCCTTCATTTAATATTCGCTGAATGAGTCAACAAATGAAAAACAAACAGCACCAGCATCTAGGAGAAGCCATAATGGGCCTTTTGGAAGATAAGCATGTAAGAGCAAACATAGATTGGCTAGTTCCTCTCATTTCTATAAAACATGCCACTGCTTTCCAACCCATACAGTTTAGAAAGAACACCCTCCATTAGATGGGGATATTTGATAATGCAGATACCCATAATATAATAATGATAATGCCTCCTGCTCAAAGTCACAACAGCAAAACTATTCTCCAAGAGATTTCTGCTGCATCCTACAACTGTCCTGATAACTACTGAGACATCATGCCTGACTGCAGGCTTTGTTAACTATTGGACCAGTTGTTTCCAGATTTCATGATTTACGAGGTGTTAATTCTCTTACTAATTGGTCCCTCCCTGAGATCCCTTCTCACTTATGAGCCCATGTGGAACCTCTGTGAACACAATCCAGCCCATGATGGAACAGGTATCACATAACATACAGAGCTTACAGCTCAGATACAGATACAGAGTTCCTTGAACTTCCAGTTCTCTCTGCTACCTCCCTTCTGCTTTACCTACCTAAGAACACTCAACCGACCCACACCCTAAGAAGCCTCCTAACCATTTCTGATACTTCATTCTGCTGCTGCAATGCCCACTGGAAGCCAAGTTTGGTCCAAAACCATGCTGGGGGAGGGAAAAGGGAGACTGGACTTTGAGGGTAGAATTTGGGAAACAACAATAACAACTGTATTTCCTACATCCAAGGTCTTGACAGCTGGGTCTTTAGAGGCTTTCTGGGCCATGTATTGGGGCAAGCTATCCAAAGGTTCAGGGAGCTAGCAGCTTTGTACAAACCTTAGCCTAGTTGTCCTAGAACAGTGTAAGATGATCACATGGCACTTCCTAGCAGTTCACTTTTCACCACCGTATCCCTCACATTTGCCCTCCTACACAGTACTTCTTGGCATGATTTCTCAAATAAAATCACATGCACTGATATTGCAGCCTTGAGTTCATTCTAGAAGAATCTAAGACTCTTCAGAGGAGTAAACAATCAGTTCCAATAATGTGTCATTCACCAGCACTATGAGAAACTGTAACAGGTTGGAGCACACAGTTATCTCCATATGTTTGCCATTAACCAAGTGGTCCCAGGAACACAGAAAGAAAAATACTTGCCCACAGATGTGCAAACACAACTCCACCCAATCTCTGAAAGATATGCCTGAACACCAGTGCCGCTCCTGAAATCAGAGCTACCAAACATATCTTTAAGTTATATTCATTAAAAGTTTCCCATTATTACTAAAAATTTTTTCCTAGGTGATTAAAAAAGTCCTAGGGAGGCTGAGACAGCTGTTTGTGCTTGCATGGGGTAGGGGTCACCTCTATGTCACAATACAGAATTCTCCTGTGTGAGGTGACTGCTAACAACAGCAAGGCATTTAACTCCATCCAAAAGGGGAAACCATGACAAGCCATCTGTAATTGTTACTCATTTTGAGCTAGATTGTGTTCACGAAAATCCTTGAACTGATGTCTCTAAGGGAAGCAGAATAAAGTGATAGAGAAACTACTGGAGTCAGCACCGGGCAGAGCTCTTATTAATGCCCATCCTCTCCTCACAGCAGTCCAGCTGGCTGATAGCACATCGGAAGTTCCCCATCCACCAAGAAAATGCATCAGACCATTCTAGAAATGGCCCAGAAATAGCTCTTTTGCAGTAGCCCAGCCTCTTAAGAATGGAAAACTGCATTAGATCTCAAAATTATAGTGTTACACACATGGACTCAGGCACCAAACAGGAACAAGAAATTTGCTATGGTTGTGAAACATTTCCAGATGCTTCAATGTTAGCTCCAAGAATGATGGCATCTTAACCTCTCTCTTTGGGAACAGCCCCTACATCTTCATCCATGTCTGAATGGAATACAGTATGTCTATGGGCAGAACAAAGTATTCTGAGTGCCTGAAACAGACAGAAAGAATTAAGTTTACTTCTCTCAAAATCACCCAGTATAAAATACCAAAAGTTCAGTATTTTACTGAAGACAAGCTTGTGTTTGCTATCTCTAGTATTGATTTTTCAACTCTTACATTTTTTCCTGGGTTGCTAATGCGATTTCTTTCCTTTGTTTTATCTATCTTTTGCAGAATCTTTCCTTTATTTTATTTTATTTTTTGCAATATGTGGATGGATGCATGTATTGAGGGTCGTATATATGCCACATGACACATATGAAAAGAAAAGGACAATTATGGAAAACAGTCGAGGGAAGTGAAATCAGCCCCCTTCTTTTGAACATATGGGAGGAGAAGGCAGATGGTGAGCTCAAGAGAACAGCTATCACACACCAAATTTAAAAAGAAATGGGTAAAACTCTGCAATTTTTATTGAAGATTTGGGGGCAAAAGGACCAGAGTCCCTATATGCTCCAGGCAGGAGTGGCTGCTATAGAATTTCTGTGTTCAGTCTTACATGCACAGCAGCCCTCACTAACTTCTTATAGTACTCTCAGCCACAAAGCAGAGGACACCTGGACTTGTGATAAAGGACATAGGAAAAAAACCAAGGTGGTGTGGTCCTGAGCCCACACTAAACCCTGAGCCATGGCTGTCATTCCCTGCCAGCTGCCCAAGCCTAGTAGTGTGTGTGTTACTCAGCCCCAGTAACTGCAGAATTCCAATGCTACATAGAACAGACATCCAGAGCTTTAAGCCACTCAGTTTGAGGTAGGTTTTGTTTGTTTGTTTGTTTTGTTTTGTAGCAATAGGAAAATGACACAAGTCTCTGACTAGCTTAAATAAATGTTTATGTAATCTGTGTATTTACATTCAGCTTGTGTGGGTTTAAAAGCCAGATATCTAGCAGCTGATTCATCACAGAACTTGCACATCTCACTACATTAGTTACTTTGGTATTGGAGTGGCCCAAAGATCTGAAACAACTTAAAGAAGGAGCTTCTTCTTTTGACTCACCATTTCAGAAGGTTTAGCTCATGGCTGTTTCGGTCTAAGAGACTGAACAGAACATCATGGCTTCAAGAGCTTCTGGCAGAGCACAGCTGCTCATGTTTTAGGAGACCAGTAAGCAAAGACAGTGGGCAGAAGCATACCCTGAAGGATCCCCCCCTCCAGTGACATATTTCTTTCAGCTGGATCCACTTCCCAAAGTTTCCAGAATTTCCCATATCAGCGCTACCAACTGTAGAACAAGCTTTCAAAATATGAGCCTGTGTTAGACACTTCAGATTCAAACAATACCATTAATTGCTTAGAAAAACTAAAGCAACAATTGAGGTGTCCCCTCTGATGATATGTTTAACAGGCACATGGAGAAAACAACAGGGAAACAGCTAAAATGTGATATACAAGCAGGATTTTCGATTATGTTTCTGTTCTATATGGCACGCACTCCTAGAGTCTGGTGCCACATGTCAGGTAGAAGCTGCTCTGCCTGTGATCCTTGAAATTAATTACCTAAAATAATCAGTAACTCTCAATTAGCCAGAAGTTTGGCATCATCAAACACTTCATGTTTTAGAGGAGTTAACATCCTTACACACAACCATAAAACCATGTCTAGTTGCCCCTTTACTGAGATTCTACTATATTAGAAAACATATTCATACTTTCAGATAAAACTCACCAGGAACTATAGAACACAGTTTTAATTGATAGATGACATCATCATCCTCCCACCTATAAATACACAGCTGCCTCTGAATGTTGGCACTGAATGGCCTCTCTCTGCCTAGGACCCTAGTAGGTATACTGTATGCACTACAAAAGTTTCCTTTAAAATTCTAAATTGTTTTTCCACACATTTTTACATTGAAATTCTAAGCCCTACCACCTGGATATATGACTGTACTGTATTTAGAGCCGGGTCCAGAAAAGAGTCAACTAAAGAGTTAGGTATGGTGTTGCATGCTTGGAATCCCAGCATTTAAAAAGAGTGGAAGCAGGAAGGTAACAAGTTCTAGGCTAGCTTTCACCATTTAGCAAGAGCCTAACACACACACACACACACACACACACACACAGTACTTAAAGTTAATGAGGTCATTGATTCACCCTGACTAGTGTTTTGGCAAGACATTAAGACACAAGCAGAAGACCATGTACAGAAATAGCAAGAAGGCTGACACTTACAATCCCAGTAGGAAGATTCAGAAGCCAAGCCTGGCTATACCTTAGTCCCAGTCATCTGTCCACCAGAACTATGAACACACAATGTCTGCTGTTTAAGACAGTGGCCCATGGTGCCGTTACACAGCAGAACCGAAATATCAGTGCAGTCTCCAGGAAATGATTACCCAAAGCTCAACTGCTTCACCTACTCAGTGAAGGACTGCTCATTCCTGGACATTCCACAAGCTCAGTTATCTGAACTTTCTTTTAGAAGCAAATGAGAAGGTTGTTTTCTTTTAGCAGCACATTCAGCCATTCAAGGGAAAGGTAGAAAGCAATTAAGTGCAAATACAAGAAAGTGAACTGCCTAGGCTTTTGGAAGTAGCAAGTACAAGTAGAAATTATCAGCTGCCTTTAGGCTTCTCTGAGGCATTACTGAGCAGTAGTGGACAGTCACAATGTTCTAAGTCAGGAACATCTGTGTTTTTCACTTTACAAAAACACAATAATCTTTAGGAACCTTCCCCTTTGCATGACATCACACTAGCCATCGTATTTAGAATAGAGATAATCACAGTTGTGTTACTTGGCTATACAACCATTACAGGAATTTTACTATTTCTAGAACTTAAACCTGTCCAGAGCTTGCTTTTTGGTCACCTGGTCTGACATTGTCTTGAATTACAAATAAATCCTTTACTTTTTTGCCCCTAAGATAAAAATCATGACTGCCATCAACATTACCTGCCTCTTACAGATCTTCCTCAGTCTATGCTCACGCTTCTTAGAGAAGGAGGTTCTGTAGGAACTCAGACAAAATGCAACAGATACCCAGTGCAAAGTAGGGATCAAATCAGATGAGGATTTAGGCCTAAACTGTAATCTCTAGTGCACATATTCTACATAGCACCTTCTGCTGTAGATTTTAATGGCTGCCACTCAGAGATAGCAAAGGTGCTGCTTTAAGAATGCTTTATGTTCCTGAAAATGGGGAACAATCTTATGTATATAGAGAGCAGTCCCTTGGATAGGGCACTGTGGCAGCAGGTGGGGCCATGTGAACTTACATGCAAATACAACAAATACCAGCAGAGGGACAGGGCATCCTCCCAGAGACCTGCCCACTTGGAAAGCCTCACAAAGACCAATGGCTCCAAATTAAAGATAACACAGACAGATTTTCTGTAAAATACTCAAATATGCTTCGTCGCTACATGCATGCAAGTGAAGATCATTTCCCATCTGTCAGATGTGCTTACCTGTTATAGAGGAGAATGTCTGGTTTCCAAATCTGGCCATCCGGGAAACGAACAGTCTTTACTCCGGGGTACTCAGACATGTTCCACTGCAAATAGTGATCTGTCCAAGACTGACAAAGAGGGAACATTAACAGCATTTTCTTCCCTGGCTTACTTCTATTTCTTGTAAGAAATTATTAGGAAAGTTTAAAGCCAGAAAGAGTTCAGACATTATTCTATAGCTGAGTTGCTACCTCTAAAGTGTAAGGAAACTGGGAATTGAATAATCCCTTCTAAAATTATCCAGAATAGCATAAAAAAACATCTGAGGACGTGCTATCACCGTGACCACATTCATACAGTGGCATTAAAGCTAATTCCAACTCGCTGTTCACCACTAGCCTTAGGCTTCTCTGCCCTCCATGGACTGGTTACTTCTAGACAAATGAATAATGATTCAGCTTTCCAAGTTTTTCCTGAAAGGGCATTTTGAAAAATAAAAAAATAAATCCACTTATTGCAACTGGAATAAAAACTCAAACTACAGAAATGCCAGCCATTTGTTTCCATAAAGCAGAACCTCTCAGAATTTCTGAGGGCACACTTAAAAGAGAACTCTCTGTAGAGGATTGTAGAATGGCAGAAAAACACTTAAAGAAATGCTCAACGTCCTTAGCCATCAGGGAGATGCAAATCAAAATGACCCTGAGATTTCTCCTTATACCGACCAAAATGGCTAAGATCAAAAACTCTAGTGACAACACATGCTGGAGAGGTTGTGAAGAAAGGGGACCCTCCTCCATTGCTGGTGGGAATGCAAACTTGTACAACCACTCTGGAAATCAATGTGGCGCTTTCTTAGACAATTAGGAATAGTGATTCCTCAAGACCCAGCTATACCACTCTTAGGCATATATCCAAAAAATGATCAAGTACACAACAAGGACATTTGCTCAACCATGTTCGTAGCAGCTTTATTCGTAATAGCCAGAACCTGGAAACAACCCAGATGTCCCTCAGTTGAGGAATGGATACAGAAATTGTGGTATTTTTACACAATGGAATACTACTCTGCAATTAAAAAGGAGGAAATCATGAAATTCGCAGGCAAATGGTGGGACCTAGAAACGATCATCCTGAGTGAGGTATCCCAAAAGCAGAAAGAAACACTTGGTATATACTCACTTATAGACCTATAGGATAGGATGGACATGCTGAAATTTATACATCTAGGGAAGATAAGCAAGAAGGAGGGCCCAGAGTGGGATGATCAATCTTTGTTTAGATGGACAAATGGGTGGACATTGAATGTAGGAAAACAAGCAACAGGACAGCAGCCTACCACAGAGGGCCTCTGAAAGACTCTAACTAGCAATGTATCAAAGCAGATATTAAGACTCACAACCAAGCCATCGCCAGAGTGCAGAGAATCATATGAAAAAAAGGGGAGTTAGTAAGACTTGGCAAGGACAAGAGCTCCACAAAGACCAAATAGATCAGGGCACAGGGGTCTTTTATGAGGCTGTTTCAACAACCAAGGCCCATGTATAGATATAAACTAAACCCCCTGCTCAGATGTGGCCCATGGTAGCTTAATATCTAACTGGGTACCCTAGTAAGGGGAACAGGGACTATTTCTGTCATGAACTCAATGGCTGGCTCTTCGACCCTCTCCCCAGCCCTTCCTCCCCCCCCCCCCCCCGAGGGAGGAGCAGCTTAGCTAGATCCCAGAAGAGGACATTGCAGCCAGCCCTGAAAAGACCTAATAAGCTAGGGTCAGATGGAAGGGGGGAGGTCCTCCCCTATCAGTGAACTTGGAGGGGAGCAGGGAGGAGATGAGGGAGGGATGGGGAGAGTGGGAGGGAATGAGGGAGGGGGCTACGGCTGGGATACAAAGTACATAACCTGTGATTGACATTAAAATAAATAAATTACTTAAAAATATGATTTCTGATTTTGTCTTCTGGACAGTGGTTTTGATACAACAAGCTGATGCCTTAAACCCTGACAGAATACAGAGGGATAAGAACTCAGGGGTACTCATGAGTTTAGCAACTCATAGTCAGACCCTCCAGAGTGATCGGAAGGCTGACAGTCCTTCTTCTAATAGCCAGCTACCTCCAGCCATTCCCAGGGTCAAGTCTGCAGCGGTATCATCATGGAGTCCTTCTCCTACCAGCAGAAAAACAGCCTCGCCCCACTGGGTCTCAGGGCTGTCACCAAAGCACCAACCAACTCTAATGTGTCCCTGCTGACATTATGTGACATATTTGTGCTAAGAGATACATAAATGCTTTGGTTGTATAGCAATCTCCATTTGATTTCTTACCACGTGAGTTCGGTCTGAAGTTATATAACAATATTCAAGGGGAAGAAAGCAAATTGTCAGAGCTACTGGAATTGGAATGTACAGATGAGCATTGTGGATCTACAGCTACTGATTCTGGCAATGAAGATCCAGGGACAGGCCTCAAAGGTCTAGCCATTCTTTGGAGGACCTCTAAAAGTCTAGTTCAGAACCAGAGTAATCTAAAGTCAGAGACTAAGGGCTATTCACAACTAGGGACCTCAGCAAACAAGAATGTGAAATTAACTCAGTATGCAGTAGCATCACTGGAACATCAACACCTGCCCTAGAGGGTCCACAGTTGATGAGATCTATAAGGAATGGAACACTGAGAAGTTCTGGCTCATTCAAATGGCTTGCTGGGAGCTCCTGGGTACCAACCAAAACATGTTTGTAACAACCTCCTCCATCTGGATGTACTTGGCTCTATTTTCCCCTTCATTTCTCTCCTCTGCTTTGGTCTCAAAACACTTTCACCTTATACTTATCCCTGAGATGCTGCTCTGGACTAAGCACAGTGACCATTATTGTACCTATAGGGGCCAATGTTCCAAGGACTACCACTGAAGGCATGATGGTACTATAGCCAAGGACCCATCTCTTAAACCTGACATGATGGCCAGAGGAGCGGGGAAGTCAGGGAATGGGATCACTTAGTTGTTTAAACTTAAGAACAATTAGTGGTACCATGTCAGAACTGCCTAATACCTCCCTTCTTTCCCCACATCCCCTGGCTTCTGAGTACATGGCTGTGGGTGCTCCATAGCCTTGTGGCAGGTGACATCACTGTTATTTTGCCTGTTTAACATTGTATGTGTACCTCCTAGATCACAAGCTTCTCAGTGTGAAGAAAGGGAGAAGAGAAGGAAGCTCTGAAAGCTCCAAATTTACACTGCTCACTGAGTCAGGACTCAACTGTGTTACCAGAACTCAAGTTAACTGAACCTCTAGGCTGTCTCACGGCTGGTTCTTCAAAATCCTTCAGGTATAACAAGAATGGATGCAGTCTCTGATGGTGCTGGTCTGTGTGCATGCTATTCTATCTGATGTCAAAACCATCCTGACCTACCAAGCAGTGGGAAAGGAATGGCTGCAAGGATCTTTGGAATCAGATGAAACTGGGCTCTGAGAGATTTGCTGTGAGGATTCAGGAGGCTGAATTATCTTCTCTGAGCTGCAATTTCCAGTGCGTAAACATGCCCTCAGGATGAAATAAGGGTAAAAAGAGACCATGCCTGCAGCAGCAGGACAAAATCATGTGGTCCTTCTAGGCAAGAAACAAAAGATGGACTTAGAAAACAATGCTTTCACTCTCCAGAACAAAACATGACACAGGGCTACAGTATCTCCAATATCTGAGAAACAAACAATGGTGTAAAAAGCATGGGGGATGCAGCCGGAAGTACTAACACAAGATGGGAGCCTATTGAGGACTTCCTAGGCAAAAACGTAGAATGACTGTAGCAAATGGTAGCTCAGTATCCAAGTGGGTACCTTAGTAAGGGGAACAGGGACTATTTCGGACATGAACTCAATGGCTGGCTCTTTAACCCCCACCCCACCCGCCCCCAGCTCCTGAGGGAGGAGCAGCCTTGCTAGGCCACAGAAGAGGACATTGCAGGCAGTCCTGAAGAGACCTGATAAGCTAGAGTTAGATGGAAGGGGAGGAGGTCCTCCCCTATCAGTGGACCTGGAAAGGGGCAAGGAGGAGATGAGGGAGGGATGGGGAGGATGGGGAGGGAATGCAGGAGGGGGCTATAGCTGAGATACAAAGTACATAACCTGTGATTAATATAAAATAAAAATGTTAAAAAAAAGAAAAAATGTAGAATGAGGTCCTTGCCATCAGGTTTTAGAAGGAATAGATGTGTATTCTCAAGGGAGTCCAAGAAATGCCCCAAACAGTATAGATTATTGGTGTTGCACTTGGTTGTCTCTCAGAACATGAAGCACAATGCATTTCTGAAGATAGTACACACGTTGGTTAGACATAGGACTTAGAGGAATCAAGTTAGAACCAATCTGGAAGCCTCCTCATTGATGACTAGCTCTCATAGTATATGAAGGTGCTCTCTAAGCAAGAAAAACAATCAACATACCTACCCAGCTGTAAAGCCTGGGAGCTACAACAATAGCCAGCAAGGCATGATAGCCTCAATGCTAAAACAATGACACTCATATCTTGGGAGTAACCAAAAGCTCTATAATTAGACTAAAGGCCCATGTAGTAGGATGAAATCCATGCCCAGTACTGTAAACCTGGCCAGCTAACCAATGGTTAGTGAGGTCTTGGACCCTAAAGAAAAACCTACTACTTCCACATGTCTAAACTGGTATATTTTCTAATTGCATTTTAAATACTTGCCTTGCACTCATAGATAAGTGTATCTCTCTTCCCTCGTCAAAGAAGCTTCTCTGTGAAGCAGAGTCCATCACAGAAACCCACAACAACCCAAAATGCAGAAAAAAAAAACTGGTGGTGGTGTTCCTAACCCCTCCTGATAAACCTACAAAACAATCCCTATACCTAAGGTTCAGAGAACATCACAGAAAATGGGGCAGATATCTTAACATCACTCATTGCCATGCCAAGATGTGGAAAATCCCACAAAGCACCACTTTGCTGCGAGAGAGAAAACTAGTTTTCTCCAGGAACCAGTCCCCTGATAGGTTATCTAATCTCCAGTGGTCATCCTTGAAGGTAGATATACATATGAGCAACAAGAAATAAGCCCAGTAAATTTCACTTGTGTTCTCTGTTTCTGTCTCTTTCTCTCTCTCCCCTTTCCCTTCCTCTCTTTCTCCCCCTTCCTCTCTTTCTTCTTCTCTGTTGCTGTTCTCTGTCTCTGTGTATATGCATATTTGTAATAATTAAAGCATAAGAGGACAGTAATTTAAGGAGGACTAGGCAACGACACAGAGTTGGAGAAAGGAGGGTTAGAAATGATATAAATACACAATGCAAATGCATGAAATTCTCAAACTATATATTTTTTTAGAAAGAAAATAGTGTTCCCTTTCAAAATATATTGCAACATAATGAGAAACATATTTGGATTTCTTTGTACAGAGTTCCTTAAACTCTTGTAACTTACTGAGTGGCAGGATTATCTTTTGCTAAAATAATCCTCTGGAACACATCTGACTTTGTGCTAGTGTAGCAGTTTGGGGGCTGGACCTCCCCACAATTTCAGGAAGAAAGCTGAGCTCCATAAAGACAAAGTACCTCATCAGAGAGTGGGGATGCTAAAATCCATCTCATTCTCAAGTCCAGATTTGGGATGTGGGGTTGGAGATTGAGGGAGACAACTTCTGCAAAGCACAGTGAATTTCCAGGTGAGTGCACATGTGGGCTGCACACAAGTGTGGCATGTCTTGAGAAGCAGAGCCACTCCTCACTCAACACCTGCCCTGTCACGTCTTCCACACCTGCTTCTGAACTGCATCCTTTAGGACAAGCACAAGTAAATGAGTACCTGAAAGAGCTGACTATCTTAGGAAAGTACAGAACCCAAGGCTGTAAAACCCTTAGGTTGGAGTCATGTGACCATTATGGGTATCCAGGACAACACATTTGCAACACATATGTTTCTGATGTAGGAACAGTCTCATGGGACACAATCTTTAAGCTTATGGATTCAGATATTAACTCAAGGTGGACATTATCAAAATTGAATTAAAATTAAGATCCAGCTGGGTTAGAAATTTGCTGTCGGTACTAAAAATGAATCACATAATTGGTGTCAGAAAATATCACCCAATTGCAGGAAAAGTCTCCTGATCAAGTATTTTGGCTCAAAGGAAGAATGTGAGTCCCTACCACTCTTTCTGTCTCTGTGATACCCAATGCCACCTACCTTGTCCCAGCTGCAGTCCAGCCCCCAGAAGCCTACTCGGGGCTAATGTGTAAACACAATGTGTGGTATTTCTGTTCCACAGATAATAAATGCAGAAAATTAAAAAGGGAGCAATTTAGAACTAATTATGGTTTACAATCGAATATTCTGTGATGTGAGTGCTATTATTACTATAATTAGAATTAGGAGTCTAAAAATAGAGAATAAGTACAGAAAGATGAGGAAATTTGAAGGCAGGACAGTTGATATTGTAAAGAAAAGACAGAGGATTTAAAAAAATCAAATGTGTGCATCTGAAAGGTTCCAGTGTTTCTGTAGAAGTTAAAATGCCCTCTGTCATCTATTCCCACACAGTAGATCAAAGATACCTAATAGCCTCCCAAAATGATAAAACCTCCGCAGAAGAAATCTCCCACCAGCTTCCTCCCAGGAGAGGCAAAGACTCTCAGAGATCAGCAACTCAGTATTCTTCAGGCTGTTGGAATAATCTCAATCATGCGAAATGAAAAGCAGCTGGGAAAAGGGATAACAAAATCCACAAGGGGTAGGTCAAGGAGAATTTAATTTTTAAAAAACTTTTGTGACTCTGCCATTTTGACTGGATTGAAAAATCTATAATTTGCAGAAAATTGACTTCAGAACTGAAACACCCTGGAGAAAAGATTATGTGGATTAGATTTCAGAACAGAATTCAGTGAAATGAAGCTGCAGAAACTGAAACCCACTACTAAAAACCATTCCCTGACAATCCTGCCCTCACGGATGTCCCCCTGGGTGCTCTGGCTCTGCCGTCTTCAGTACTGAGCTTCATTCATGTCTGATACCAAGGCTGGGTTGGACCAGGCAGGTAAGTAGCCAGGGAACACACAAGTAAGAATCAGTGGATCAAAAGTCCCAAAGGAAGCTCCTATACCTGCCCCTCGTGACATGTAAGGGCCAGTGTCCATCCAATGACCAGGACTTACTGAAAGCAAAGCCAGGTTGAGACAAGAGCACAGAGACATGGGATTTCATACTTGACACAATATTCTTGGGAGTCGGCTGTGGACAGGCAGTGTCATAGCCCTCCACATCCTCCGGCATCACTTTCCAGATCAGTGTCGTGACCCAGTCTTTAACAGCACACTCTACTTAGGAAAAGGCTTACCTGGGTAGGCTGCAATGATGCAATGACACACAGCAGTGCCAACAGGCATGTCTTCCCTTCAGAAGAGTTTCCATTTTAATAAATCAGAACTACTGTCCCCACCTGTAACCACTGCATCCCCACCCATTCTTACAATATTCCAGAGAAACATTTGGCTTTGCTATGGTGACCACTTTTATTTTTGTGATTAACTAAAATATCATCTGACACACAACTGCACATATTAATAAGTACAGAATGCTAATAAGGTACATGTATATAATGTATAATGATCACGTCAGGGTAATTAGCATCCTATCTCCTCAAACACTTATCATCTCCCAGCGCTTAACCTTTCTTTAAACGAGTTAATTGCACAGCCTGATTGTAAAAGGCTGAAAGAGGAAATGTGGCTAATACATGTCTAAGAGCTCTCCCATGACTATGGTCAATGCCTTCCACAAAGTAGGCACTCCCAATGGTGAGTTCAATAGGTAAGTGGGATTTTAAAAGTGAAACTCTAGCTTCAAATGCAGCTATTAATTAGAACTAAAGCTTGCTTCAAAGAATACTAAAGATCTCTAGTGATACCCTTCAGAGAATGGGTGTTTATTCATGGAATGTCTGAACTTAGCACAGTAATAGTCCTGTTATAACTTTTCTGTAAACCATCTCCCTTTAAAAGCCACTTGCCAAATCTGAGATATTCCTTAGAGCAATGAATTTTTGAGGAGCAGGGAGGTGGGCACAGGGACAGATATCTGTCTTTCTGTCCATGGCACATGTTTCTATGTAGGCTGGCATGGTGGGGTACAATAGCAGCACTTGGGATGTAAAGCAGGAGAATCACCTCAAGTTCAATGTCATCCTGAGCTACACAGGAAGCACCTAGCTAACCAGGGTCACAGAGAGAGATAACTAGAAAGAAAAAAAGGAAGGAAGGAAGAAAGGAAGGAAGAAAGAGAGAGAAGGAGGGAGGGAGGAAGGATTAATAGCTCTTTTTTGTTTGTTTTGTTGTTTTGTTATTTTCTTTTTCCTCACAGATCTCGGGAAACAGTCATAATCTCCCAGAGTTTCCAGAATTTTAATTTCTAGCATCCCACTGTGAAGGGGGAGTTGGCTTTTTTCCCCTGCCCCAGGTTAATGTAGAGTTTTTGGTTTCTTCATTTCTTCAACAAAAGTTATTTTGTATTTGTTGTACTGCCTACTGAAGGTGAGGCAGTGGGCTAGGATCTGGAGCACAGTGGAGCTCAACCCCAGCACAAGATAGCTGTTACTAGACAGAGGGAGAAACCTGAAGGCAAGGAGCACATGGACAAGTGAACACTGTGTCAGAGGGTGAGAAGTTCCTTGGAGGAAAAAAAAGAGCAGTAAAGAGAATAAATTAGGAGCTGGAACGTAGCTCAGTGGTAGAACATTTGTCTAGCATGCTCTTCTGTTCAAAGCAGTGAAAAGAAATAGGGGAGACACAACAAAGAGTAGACTGAATATAGCATGGGAAGGTTGGGAAGAAGCAAGTGCAGAGGTGGCTTTTGTTATCTAACAAAAGTCAGCAAAGGAACCCATTAAGTGGCTTTCTAGGTAGGGGAAGCACTGCATGCAAAACCCCAAGTCAATCTTGAGCAACATGTGTGGATGACATCAAGACAGCAGGAAGCAGAGCAAGAAATAAGAATGCAGAGGGAATGTAAGAGAGAAGAGATAAGCAGGGAAGAAACCTCACTGTCTTCAGCTCTTAGATTCTCCAGGGAGACCAGGGCCCTCAGAAGGGGAGGGATCTAAGCCTAGGGGCATTCTTTTTCACTTAGGTCACTCTGGCCTCTATGGTGAGAACGACAGGGCCAGAGAAAATAAAGGGTGGAACAGGGCGGCTGGCTGTGACTACACTGATGGCAGTAGTGAGAAAGGCACCAGTCGTGGGCTGGTGATCAGTGATTAGATCTAGAATCTGTTTTGAAAGTTGAGCTACCAGAATTTGTTATAGGGCTCAACATAAAAGGCAGGAGCCCGGGGAAGAGGGAGACAATGAGATCACTGATCTTAGCAGATAGGCTACCTTTTAGCCAGATTAAGATGACTGTAGCAGAGGCCAGAATGGGAGGGGTGGAATGAGTATCCTGAAGGATGCAGTGGGCCTTCTCAGATGTCATACATCTTGGCATAAACAGAGGAGGCCACAAGAAGGTAGGCTGTGTTGTTTAAACACCTGCGTAGGACTATCTCCAAAGCTCTACATTGCTGTTACAGAGAGCTCAGTGAAAGGGCTCTTCTATAGCTCAGTGCACCTCCAGTTTAAACTTTGGTGAGTTAGATGCCATTAAGAGCATCCTTAAATCAGTTCTGATTTTTTTTTATGTGCTATGGCCTAAAGGATTGATGTTACATAAATATTTACATTTCAGAGAAATCCGACTAGAATAATTAATGAAGGAGTTTCAAATATAAATTTTTATAATAGGACACAATCCTAATTTTAAAAATGCACTAGAAATTCAAGTGCACAAGTACACATGGTGATGCTTGCCTGCACTCACAGAGCCTGGGATAGTGATGCAGGAGGACTAGAAGTTTAAAGCCAGCCTGAACCACATAGCAAGGCCCTGAGGGGAAAAGTGAAAAAATAAATAAAAATAAAAGAAGAGGAAGAAAAGAGGAAAAAAAAGAGGGAGGAAAAAGCAAGAAATGAAGATACAAGGAGGAAAGGACTGCATGTAAAATATCTGACAGATAAAGGGAGTTGTGTTTATAAGAATTTTCTGTGCACAGAATTACAGCGGCATAAAGACTCCACCTAAAATAGAGACTGACAGTTTTAAACTCAGATTCTAATATTTATAATTTGATACAACTGATATATTTTGCAAATAAGTAATTTAGATTAGAAATTTGCATGTGAAATTATAAATTCAAGGATAAAATATAAGGTGAATATACTTTTTTTTTCAAAATGTTAGCAGCCAAAATGTTTTGGGGTTCAGGGGGCTTGGGAGTTTGGAGTGGTTTGCATTGATTTTGCCAGATGAGTGTCTTCAATCTGAAAACCACAAATTCCAAAGACCTCAATATGAGAAACACTCAAATGTTCTGTGCTTCAGAGCATTTTCTGATCGTGGACATTCAAATCATGAGTGTTCAACCTCTATCTCCTCTTAAGAGTCTTAAAGAGTCTCAGTCTAGAGAGTGGAGGGTAAACAGCATGACTAAGGATCCCTCAGTCTCCATCAAACATGCAGCTCTGGGCAGCATAGACAACTGGAAAGGGGCTTGTAAGCTAGGGAGCTGCCGCACAGGCCATTGATCTCTAGATGTGGCCCAGAATCTGATTATTTCTCTGGCATGCAATGTTTTGAATGCCCTGAAATCATCCAACAATAAAATGCAATAAGCATAGAGTCCTGTTGATGTCAGCCTTACATACATCCTTCGTTCCATCCTATCCGACACAACACTCTGCACACAGTCCTCCAGGACTCTCAGTTGGCCAGTGTGGGATCAGGGCACCAGCCTCTCTTAGGAACTTCTTTCCATGCAGTTTGAGACATGCACAAGGGTCAAGAACAGGTAGGTAAGTTCTATCTGCACTTACCATTTGCAGCCAAATGTTGGTAGTTAAAACTTGATTCTTCTCATCCTTAAAAAAACAAAAACAAAAAGAAACGGGCAACATAAGTACAGCTTATGTGCTTCACAAAAGTGGCCAAGATACAATTATTCATGTACAAATCTGACTTTTGGGATCAGTGTTAGATGTGGAAATTAGAATGCACTAGGCACTTTCAAATCTATGCCAGCAGCATTTCCCCAGAGTTAAGCTTTTCTATTTATTCTGAAGTAATACACATTTATTACAGAGCACTTACAAAGGACAGCAAAATATAAAGAAGAAAATTAAAATCAGGCCAGCCTACCATCAGAAATGATGACAGCTAAGGCCTTGGCAATTTATCTTTTTATAACCAATCCCCGCCCAACCCTGCCAGGAAAAGGTATGATTGTACGACGCTCCCAACCCATATTAAGGGTCTGAGTGGGCCACTTTACTGCTTTATCTCTGCATGGGTCTGGGCTTTCCTGTCTGTCTACCAGCTGACAGGCCCCTGACAACTCTAATGTAAATACATGCAAGGTGAATAAACAAAGGATGAGGAAGGTTAAGGCAACCTTACAAATGGGCTCAATACACTTCTAACCTTCTGATTTCAGGTTCATTTCTTCATTTCCAAAACAGAATCCAGCCAGAAATCGAGTCCACATACCACCCAGGTGTTTGAGAGTACACCTACAATGGTTTGGTTCAGACACTAGGTATCTCCCTGATTTGGGTCTTAAGTCTTTTTTTTAAATGTATTTATTTATTCACTTTACATCTGGATCGTAGCCCCCTCCCTTCTCTCCTCCCAGTCCTACCACCTCCTTCTCTTCCCCTCTCCCACCCTTCCCTATTCCTCAGAAAAGGAGAGTCCCACCCACCCACCGCAGATCACCAGGTTGAATCAGGACTGAGTGAGTCCTCTTCTACTGTGGCCTGGGGAGGCAGCCCTGCTAGGGGCAGTGATCAAAAAGCAGGCAACAGAGTCCATGTCAGAGACATCCCCAATCCCTCCACTCCCCTCAGCAGGGAACTCACATGAGGCTTGAGCTGTCTATCTGCTACATCTGTGTAGGGGGCGTAGGTCTATGCATGGTCCTCAGTTGGTGCTTCAGTCTCCATGAGCCCCTCTACGCCCTAGTTAGTTGGCTCTGTTAGTCTCCTTGTGGAGCTCTGTCATGTCTAGGTCCTTCTATTCTCCCCCCCACACACACTTTTCCACAAGACTCCCTACACTTCGCCCAGTGTTCAGCTGTGAATCTCAGCATCTGTTTCAATCCACTCCTGGGTGGAGCCTCTCAGAGGACAGCTATACTAGGCTCCTGTCTGTGAGCATAGCAGAATATTGTTAATAGCATTAGGGTTGGCTCTTTCCTATGGGGTGGTTCTCAGATTTAGACAGGTATTCGTTGGACATTCCCCCAATCTCTGCTTTATCTTTATCCATCCACCTTAAGTCTTAAGTCTCTCCTGAAAGCCCACATGCTAAAGGCACCATATCAACCTTGGCATTACTGGGAGATGGTATCACAAGATGAGTGAATGGGGAAGTTCTCGGGTGAAGTGGAGCATTCACTTTCCAGATACATTAAGATGCCAGCCCCTTCCTCCTCTTCCCTTTCCCTTCCTGGCCATGAGTGAGGAGTTTCCCTCTGCCACAGGCTTCTAGCATGATGTGCTGCCTTACAAGCCAAAAGCAATGACCAGCTACTTAAAGACTAGGACCTCAAAAACAGTGAGCCAACACTGTTTTTGGTAAGTTAATTATTCAAGTAACAGAAAGCTGACAGCATCTAAAGGAGTCTCATCAAACAAGGTCTTTCTAACTGGCATATTGCAACCAGCCCTCTTTTCATAGCTGGCCATACCCATCTGTGTCAGCTTCTTACAAATGCAAGTAGGGGGACTGAAAAGTGCATCCAGTAGTTAAGAGCACTGGCTGCTTGTCTGGAAGACTCGGGTTCTAGTCCCAGCACCCACATGGCAGCTTACAACCATCTGTAACTGCAGTTCCACGGGATCCATGTCCTCTTCTGCCCTTCCTGGTTACCTGGCACACAAGCGGTACACATACATACATGCAAACAAAATACCCTTAACACAGAAGAAAAAAATTCAATTAAAACTGTATAAGAAGACAAATTATACGGGGAATGCTGTAAGTCAGTTTGGAATACCCAATTCCAACCTAAATAATTCTGAAAACTAGCAACCATACCCTCAGGGAAAATAGTCATGAAGACCTGACCAGAAGTGGATGCCTTTAATTCTTGTATCAGGAACTGCCTGGCTTTGTTCACTGAGAAACACACCCCCAAACCTGATCCTTAACATAAAAGCCTAGGACAACTTCCAGGGTGCACAGGGTGGTTAGGAATGCACATGAGAACTGAACACTGCCCTTTGTGAAAATTAAAATGTAGCTACTATTAAAGAGTTCACAGCAAGAATTTGATACATAGATGCCCCTGTGTTCAGACGCTCATCTACTAGGTACCTACGAAGGTGTGATGGGTAAGTCTGAGAAAGAAGATTGGGCTCTCTGCAGACGGACATGGGACAAAGTACCATGGTATCCCATACTAGGACAGAAGCCCAAAAGAAACTGTAGTCTGATCAAGGCAAGAAAACACATCTATTAAAGTGCCACAGTGTTTAGTGGTGAACCATTGCAGGTTAACACGCTCCATGTTCCATGATGAGCAAATGCTCCCGGATAGAGCTGTACACACTTTGATCGCAGCCACGCTCCCATTCCTGATCAATCCCCAACGTTATTGGGAAGCACTGCTAAGTTCTCCAGGATGTGTATCTGTTTGCCTTAAGTTATTAGGCAGCTGTTGTTACTAATAGACTAAGAGTTCGTGAGAGTTCCATTCAGGTGCCTTTTCTTCTTTTAATTGCATTTGTGCCTTGCTCTCCTGAGAGAGGCTTCTGTGGTTTGGGATCTCAATTACTACCAATCTAATTAAAAGCCTTTCTTCTTTCCAGAGTCTGGACAGAAACCTCATTAGAGTGACACTGGATTTCCTTGCTGTGTAGCAGCATGGGACCAAAGTATAGTGCTTCAAACTGTAATCAACAAGCAGCAGCCAGCCACCACCTGGCAGCACAGTGATGCAAGCCAGGCTGCAAAGGAATTCCAGGACCAGGCAGGAAGCTGCCACTCTCCATTTGGATCTCTTCTCCTGTCAGGAATGGTCAGGCGGCAAGGTCTCTCTTACCTTCCCACCACAGCATGCAGCTTCCTGCTCATATAGACACATGTGCACACTCATACATATACAGCCCGGCAGTTTGCATCCACAGGGGCTTTCTGCCTACAAAGATGTTCAGCTTACAACACAAGAGAACCAACCCACGACTCTACAGTGCATCACACAAAGCTTTTCTACAGGTTGTAGTCCAGCCAAGTTTGCATTCTTTTAGCAAATATCCATGGGGTACTCCAACCACAGTCATCTCACTAAAGTGAAGCACACAGTGATCAGTTATCATTGCTCCTAAGCTACTAGAACTAAGATAAAGTGGGATTAAGGTCTTGTGTGTAATAATGACACATGTGCAAATTATAAGACTCACTGAGAGAGAAAAAAAACAGGACCCTTTGGAGAAGTTCATGTCATATTTTATCCAGTGTCATATTCTCTTTAATAGACTAGTAACCTTTGCTTTTACATGCTAGAATCTATCAGCAATACAGTATATGGATCATCTCCTGTTTACCATATATACCCCAGCCATGACCCTTTGACCCTGGTTGACAACCCTGCCTGCCAAGGCACCATACCAGTGACCCTGTGTCCAAGCTCTCCTCACCTGACCATACGTGATGTACAATGTAAGCAGACTTCAGTCTCCTACCAAGTGGGGTTCTGAGCTAACGTCATTCCCAGCCTCAAAAGGATCTTGTGGGAAGGTAGCATAAGTGAGCCTGTAGAAATCTCTCTTCTACAAGGCCATGAGTTGCCTACAGGTAAGCCCATCTCCCTTCCCTAAAAAGCTGCTCAAAAGAACCAAAGTAAGGTCTTTGCTCCTCTAGCCAGGCTGTTGTTCCCCAGTTCTACTCACACCTAGCCGTCCTGCTCACCACTGACAGTGCGTGGACAGCAGGCCCCAGGTGTGCCACCAGTGCTGAATTCACATCCCTGCCTCCAGGCTGTACAGCTCTGTTTGCCAAAGGAAAAGGGGAGACTAGGCTCCTGTGTTTTGAGACACTGCAGATGGCTCTCTGTGTACCTTTGGCCTCCAGCAGAAAAATGTTCAGGCAAGGTAATACTCTCACAGATGCCAATCACAGTGCCAAGATGTACATGGGGATGAGAGCCAGTTCCTCATGCCTTCCCTTCCACGTAAGTATCCTCCACAGACACCACAGACTACAATGCCAGCCACCCACGCAGCATATGAGTTTAAATAAACATCTGTACATCAGTGGTGCAGCAGCCAATTTACTTCCTTCACAGCCTGGACACCACCCTGGCCACACACTGAGATGCTTTCAAAGGAGAACGATACTATTTCCAACCTGGTTAAGGATGAGAGTATTACTCAGAACCAGCATGCCACAGTACCCCACAGGCAACACAGTCTGGGTCTAGGTCTATCATAACGAACACTGTAAACCAGCTGACTGTGGGGACACATAATTGCAATCCCAGAAGTTGGGAGGCAGAGGCAAAAGATTTAAGAGTTCAAGATGATAATTAAGTAGCAAGTCTGAAGCGGCCTGATTTACAAAAGACTCTGTCTCATAAAATAAATAAAACAAAATTAATCAAAGTTAAGAAGCACCAACACTGCTAAAAACTAAAATATCGACTTCGAAAACAACATAGGCCATGAGGTCAACAAACACCAATATTTGTTTCTCAATTTGGAGGTTGGATGCCTGAGGCCAATATGTCGAAGAAGCGGATCTGGTAAGAGCTTCAGATTCATAGATGGATTGCTTTGAGCTGCCCCCTGGATCTGACTGCCATGAGAGGCTGGGCAACAGAGAGAGGCAAAGTCTATCTCTGCTTCCCACCAGTGTACACTACTCAGGGTTTCCAGGTTCTCTCCAGGGAAATAACAGGAATAGCTGCTACAAAGTCCTCCTTGAACTACCCAGTCGGCTGGCTTGTCCCTCCCCCATCATTTTATTTTAATCTGAGCACATCAATAAAGAGTGCCCTTCGATTTGTGTGACATATTTTGAAAATCAATGTTTCTAAATTACGGTGCATCTAACATGCAGTGTAACTGGTCTAATGGTGCCTATGCCCATCCCTCTTTGGGGAATTATGGGGAGATGTACTCAGCAGTATTTTACAAGACTGAGAAAAGCCACATATCAACCCTGCCTAAATTCTTGTTTGCAGAAAAGATATAAATTCACAGTTGGTGAGCACTCTTATAGTTTATAACTAACAGGACTAATTTTATCTATTTTCAGCCATGTTTTACCTGCGACAACACAACAAAACAGTTGTTACTTTCAGTAATTCATAATGTGTTGGTGGGGTCCCAAATTTCATTTTCTATGTTTGGTTTGAAAGCTTTTATATGAGCACATACTACCTTATGATCAAGAAAAGGGAATGCGTACATGTGTACAACATGGAACAAAGTAAGCAAACCTCTGGCTTTGGGTCACATAACTAAAGGCAGAAGACCTGCACACACTGATAATCCCATCACTCTGTAAGCTGACACAAAAGGATCAAGAGTTTGAGAGCACCTTGGCTTATTGATTCAGGACCCTGTTTAAAGAAACGTGCATGCTGAGATCCAACTTTTACATCTCTTTGACCAGACATGTATGTTGTGAACTAAAATGTCTTCCTGACCTTATGTTAGCATAGTGAACATAATGATTATAAATAACAAAAAAATGCTTTCGTTTGATATTAGATAACTGTTCCAGAGAGGACCTCAGAGAGCAATCTGAGATGCATTTAGAGCAGTGGTTCTCAAATTTCCTAACTCTGTGACCCTTTAATACAGTTCCTCATATTGTGGTGACCCCCAATCATAAAATTATTTCATTGCTACTTCATAACTGTAATTTTGCTACTGTTATAAATCATAATGTAAATATCTGATATTCAGAATATCTGAAATATGACCCCTGTGGTGGTCGTGACCCACGGGTTGAGTACCATTGCTTTAGTGGCTTAATAAGGTTGAAACCCTTCATAACTATGACAGGTTACTTCTCTCTTTTACCCCCCTTTTTTGCTTGTGAGCAATGGAAAGAGTTCTATGAGGTAAATGCAATGGCAGACAGATTGGTCTGAGGGTGAATGCAAACTCACATTGAGAGTTGTCTACTACACAAACTGCTGAGGAAAGGTTTGCAAAACTATAAAACAAAAATCCCTTTCACTCAAAGTACTATGTTTTGGAAAAGTACAGCAGTTTTCCAGTAAATACAATTTAATCCAATAGGGTTATCATTACAAATGAGCAGACTTTACATAACTTTTTGCACATATTCTCAACCTGGTAAATACTAAAAGCTATAACACATACATCTAATACCTGGAGGTCCTCAAAACCTTTAAGAGAGTAAAGGAGCCCTTAGGCATCAAAGATTGAAGTCCACCGCAGCAGGCCTGGCATTCTCCACACCCCGACTCCACATCCCAGGGGCGAGGCCTTGCTCAGCACAGAGGAGGCTCCTTCCTCACTCTCAGTTTGAGATTGTACAAGGTCTGTGTCTCACAGACAGACCTAGGCTATTTCACATAGTGCCTGTGAGGAGTCAGGTGGCCAGAGAACTTTTTCATGACTGTTCTATTACTTGCAAACCTAGCAATGACAATGGCAAGAATTCAGTAAGTCACTCAAAGTATCTAAAACAAAAGGGTTCTCTACAGTTTAGTGACAAGAAGGGGTGACAGCTAACACAATGGAGCAAAAGCTTAGAGAAGTGCTCAAGTTGGTAGCATGTCCTCTACATGCAGCTGCCTATGTTTGGGGTAGTTTTATTCTTGCCAAAGACAAGGCTTAGAAACTAAGTGCCTAGTGGCCACCATTTCATTATCAGAACTCACACACTCTGTGATGTCATTTTTTCCCCAATGAGTGTGAAGTGGAATGTCTAAGCCTTGGTTATTAGCTCTTTATACCCAAGTATCTGTCACAGTGGAAAGTTCCATCAAGGGTCTTCTACAGTGGAAACACTGCATATGTGTTCAAATTTCTGACAGTATGCTTACATCCTGAGAAGTCAGAAGTCATTACCCTCCAGTCTTTAACCTGTAACCAAAAGATATAGAAGCTGGAAAGCCAACACAATCCCCACCAGGGAAGACTGCAGCCATTGAGAAGCTACTGTAATAACAGTTCCTTAGTAACTCAGAATTCTTTGATTCTATTTTTAACTACCAGAGAAAACCATGCATCACTTGAGAGTTCTGTTTTTTTTTTGTTTTTTTTTTTTTTAGGAGTGATACAGAAGAAAAGGCTTAAGGGATTTTTAAAAAATCAAAGCAGAATAAAAACAAAGATTTTTTTTTCCTTTCCCTACCGATCAGTGTTCAATTCCCTGATGACATCATCCCACCCTAGAGGAAGCACAGAACTGCAAACTGGAAGCTTGGCCAATCAGGTTGGATAATTGCAAATACACAGAGGCAGGTGCCTCCTGAGCTTAGGTCCCTGAGTCAGGCAATGACAATTGACTGTCATTTCCCTCCATCCACCCACTCCCTACGCCCACCTGTGAGTCTCACTCACCATACTGAAATGGAACAAGACACACAGTCAAGAAAGTGCTCCCACCTCATTGCCCACATTCCAAAGACACCCTTCTCAGAAGCCAGTAGAACGCAAGGGTGCATTTCCAACTGTATGCACAGGCCCCTTTCACTAGGAGCAGGTATTTCCTTTCTCCCACAAGGAATAAAGCTTGGCAGGTGGACTGTGGGAGAAGTACCTAACAGAAAAAAGAACAGTCTTGGAGTTAGCAAAGCTGGGGGGCAGTGGGGATAGAAGACTAAAGGGAGAGAGGTAGAAAGAGAAATTCATCTCAGACAGCTCAAAGAGGGAGCAAGGATTTGTATTCCTCTATGCTTAAACCATCATCCTTTCTCTACAAGCCCTGGGCATCTCTGCACTGTTTACAACAAAGACAGATGCCTAACAAGTGAAAAGCAAAGATCTGCAAGTGAGTCAGACAATCCTTGCACCTGTACCAGAAGCCTTAGGTACAGACTTATGGACAGCATCAGTACGAGGCAAGCTTTTCCAAAAAGCTCATTGTCATGTGATCCATCAAAGATCTGACATCTCAGAGGAAGGAATCCTAACAAACAAAAAATTAAGTGGGAAAAGAATGAAGTATGTACATCGAAGTTTGGAATGAGATTTATTTATTCATTTATTCAGTACCTTTCAAACTTTATACCTATTTACTACACAGGCTGGGGTTGAACCCAGGCCTCCCTCATATTAACAGATCTTTTAATTTTTTTTTATTTATTACAAATTATTCACTTTGTATCCTAGCTGTAGCCCCCTCCTGTTCCCCTCCCATCCCCACCTTACCTCCCTCTCTCCTCCCATGCCCCTCTCTAAGTCCCCTGATAGAGGAGATCCTCCTCCCCTTCCATTTAACCCTTGCCTATCAGGTCTCTTCAGGAGTGGCAGCATTGTCTTCCTCTGTGGGCTGGTAAAGCTGCTCCTCCCTCTGGGGGAGGTGATCAAAAAGCCAACCCCTGAGTTCATTTAACAGATGTTTTAACAAGGAGTTCTATCACCAGCCCTCTTGCTTAACTTTTATGTTGAGATAAAGTTTCACTAAGCTGCGAGTTGGGCCCTCACTCCTTAGCCTATGCAGGTCTTGAATTTACCATACTGCCATCTGTTTTCTGCTTGGATCGCAGGGGATACTGTGAGACCAGGATTAAATTTACTTTTAATTGATACATTAGAAATGTTCATACTTGGGGGGTGGGACAAGATGGTGGCGCCAGGAGGCTGCTGTTTCTGAGCTGCAGAACAACATTTTCGGTACAGAGAGCAAGGGCCTGAACTCTGGGCCCTAACAGCGATAGTATTCCCCAGGTGAGAAGAAATCCCACAGTGCAGGAACCACTCAGGTCCATTCTCAGGACACCCAGCCAGAACCCGGAAGAGATCCCAAGTCACGCAGGCACTCAGTTGCCAGACCAGAGCCACACTCCTGTGTGTTCTGATCGCCTTCCCAGGCTGAACAGTGGGCACAAAAACACCAGAGACTGGGAGTCCCAGTCACGAGAAAATCCACAGGGAAGGAAGGAAACAGGACTGACCTAGGTCACCCAGCCTTCCCCCAGGAAAAGGCCCCGCACACCTAGAGGGTGGGGGGCGCTAGACGCTAGCCGCCACCTCTGAACTAGGCTCCACCCATGAGCACAGAGACTTGTTGCATGCCCAACTCTCAGCCACAGAGGAACTGTGCACACCAGAGCATCAGAGCCTGGGTTTTCCTGTCGGGAGAAAACCCACAGGGAAGGAAGCAAACAGGGACTGACTTAGGGTGCCCAGGATTTCCCTGAAAAAGGTCCTGCAGACAGGCAGGAGCATGCACTGCCAACACAGAGACCTGCTGTGCACCAACTAGCCTCCTGCTGCTCCAATGAGAATGGTGCTTACTGGCCAATGACTACCACTTAGGTACTGGGGCACAGAGCTCCAACCTCAGACCTACAGAAGCCTGGGATCCCCGAGATCAACCCCCAGACACTGCTCCAATGGGCAATCAGTTATCCATAACAAAACTGACCAAACCACAGGGCACCCAGGCAATACCTGCAGCTCACTAAATTTACAGCAAGAAACCCAGAAGCAGGGAAGCTGTCCTCATGTCTTCTCCAGCTGAGAGAAGATCCCTCTTGACTAACAAGGACCACAGTTACCACTCAAGTCTGTGAGGTGAGCTGTGGCAATTCCAAAAACACACCGGCCATTCAGTGACCATATCCAAAAAGCTGAAGAGGCTTCCTTCAGGAAAAACTATCTTCCTGCCAAGGGGATTCTCTCCACCACAGGATTCCAGGAACCACCAGAAACTAACACCCAATACCTAAGATAGCCCAATGGGTAGACGCCAGCATAAAAGCTCACCAACGAAAGAGAGAGCAATATGGCATCTTCAGAACCTAATTATCCAAGGGCAGCAGCCCTGGACACCCCAGCATAATTGAAATTCAAGAAGAGGACCTAACATCTATGCTTATGAAGAGGATAATAGAGGAAACAAATAAAATGCATAAAGATCTAGAGGAAGATAAAGACAAACAGATTATGGCCATCCATAAAGAAATACAGGAAGTTGCAGCCAGTTTGTGGCCTTTAGAAAGGAAATAATTAAATCACTGAAAGAAATAAAAGAAACGGAGGTTTGTTCAAACAAACAGCTGAAGGAATTGAAGGAAAAACAGGAAAATACAGCCAGACAGGTGAAGGAAATCGACAAAACGGTTCAAGATCTGAAGATAGAATTGGAAAAATTAAAGAAAATAGAAATGGAGGAAATTATGGAAAGAAAGAACTTAGGGAAGAAAGCAGAAACTACAGAGGTAAGCATAACCAATAAACTATAAGAGGTGGAAGAAAAAATCTGAGGTGTGGAAGATACAATGGAAGAAATCAATGTACCATCAAAGAAAATGTTAAATCTAAAAAATTACTGACACAGACCATCCAAGAAATTCAAGACTACATAAAAAGATAAAACCTAAGAATAATAGGAATAGAGGAAAAAGAATATTCCCTCCTCCAAGGCCCAGAAAATATTTTCAACAAAATCATTGAAGAAAATTTCCCCAACTTAAAGGAGAGGCCAATAAGAATACAAGAGGCCTACAGAATACCTAATAAATTAGACCAGAAAAGAACACCCCCCCCAGCGCCACATAATAATCAAAACAGTAAGTATACAGAACAAAAAAAAATACTAAAAGCTGAAAGGGAAAAAGGCCAGGTAACATATAATTATAAACCCATCAGAATCACACCTGAATTCTCAACAGAGACTATGAAAGCCAGAAGGGCCTGGACAGACATCAGGCAGACCCTAAGAAAACACAGATGTCAGCCCAGTCTACTATACCCAGTAAAACTCTCAGTCCTCATAGAAGGAGAAAACAAGATATTCAACAACAAAAACAAATTTCAACAATACCTACACACAAATCCAGCATTACAGAAGATACTAGAAGGAAAAATACAACCCAAGAAACCTAACCACTTTCAAGAAAACTCAGGAAATAAATAACCTCACTATGGTAAAACAAAAAGTAACGAAGCACACAAACTTACTACCACAGCCAACACCAAAATCAAAGGATCTAACTGCCACTGGTCATTAATCTCTCTCAACATCAAGGGACTCAATGCTCCAATAAAAAGACAGAGACTGAAAGAATGGATGTGTAAACAAGCCCCAGCAATCTATTGCATACGAGAAACACATCTAAGTCATAAAGATAGACATTTCCTGAGAGTACACGCTGGAAGATGGTTTTCCAAGCAAATGGACCCAAGAAGCAAGCAGGAGTAGCCGTTCTAATATTTGATAAAATAGACTTTCAACCAAAATTAATAAAAAGAGATGGGGAAGGACACTTCATACTCATCAAGGGAAAATTCCACCAGGAAGACATCACAATCCTGAACATCTATGCCCCAAATAAAAGGGCACCCACATTTGTAAAAGAAATATTGATAAAACTTAAACTACACATAGATGCCCACACATTAATAGTGGGAGACTTCAATACCCCACTCTCAACAAAGGACAGGTCAACAAAACAGAAATTAAAGGAAGAAACAATGTCTCTAACAGAGGTCATGAATCAAATGGACCTAACAGAACCTTACACCCCAACACAAAAGAATTTACCTTCTTCTCAGCACCTCATGGAACCTTCTCCAAAATAGACCATATGGTTGGTCACAAAGCAAGCCTCAACAGATACAAGAAGATTGAAATAATCCCCTGTATCCTATCTGATCACCATGGTCTAAAGCTGGACCTCAACAACAACTGAAATAGCAAAAAGCCTACACACACATGGAAACTGAACAACTTGCTACTAAATGACAGCTGGGTTAGAGAAGAAATAAAGAAAGAAATTAATGTGTTCCTAGAATTCAATGAAAATGAAGACACAACATACCCAAACTTTTGGGATACAATGAAAGCAGTGCTAAGAGGAAAGTTCATAGTACTAAGTGCCTTCAAGAAGAAATTCGAGACTTCTCATTCAAGCAACTTATTGGCTCAACTGAAAGCCCTAGAAAAAAAAAGAAGCCAACTCACCAAAAAAGAGTAGACAGCTGGAAATAATCCAACTCAGGGCTGAAATCGATAAATCAGAAACAAATAAAACAATTCAAAGAATCAATGAAACCAAGAGCTGGTTCTTTGAGAAAATCAACAACATAGACACACCCTTAGCCAAACTAACGAAAAGCCAGAGAGACACCATCCAAATCAACAAAATTAGAAATGAAAAGGGGAACATAACAACAGACACTGAAGAAATTCAAACAATCATTAGGACTTACTTCTAAAGTCTATATGCCACAAAATTTGAAAATGTAAATGAAATGGGCAACTGTCTTGATTGATTCCACTTACCAAAGCTGAATCAAGACCAGATAAATCAATTAAATGGTCCTATATCCCCTAAGAAAATATAAGAGGTCATCAAAAGTCGCCCATCCAAAAAAAACCTAGGACCAGATAATTTCAGCGCAGAATTCTACTAGACCTTCAAAGAAGAGCTAACTCCAGTTCTCTTCAAACTACTCCACAAAATAGAAACAGAAGGAACACTACCAAACCCATTCTATGAAGCCACAGTCACCTTGGTACCTAAACCTCACAAAGACCCAACAAAGAAAGAGAATTTCAGACCTATCTCCCTTATTAACATGGATGCAAAAACACTCAAAAAAATACTTGCAAACCGAATACAAGAACACATCAAAGATATCATCCACTATGACCAAGAAGGCTTCATTCCAGGTATGCAGGGGTGGTTCAATATACGGAAATCCGTCAATGTGATCCACAATATTAACAAACTGAAAGAAAAAATCCACATGATAATCTCCTTAGATGCTGAAAAGCATTTGACAATATCTAACATCCATTCATGTTTAAAGTATTGGAAAGATCAGAGATACAAGGCACCTACCTAAACATAATAAAGGCAATATACAGTAAGGCTATAGCCAACCTCAAACTAAATGGAGAGAAACTTAAATCAACCCCACAGAAATCAGGGACAAGGCAAGGCTGCCCATTCTCTCCATATCTCTTCAACATAGTTATGGAAGTCCTTGCTAGAGCAATAAGACAATTGAAGGAAATCAAGGGGATAAAAATCGGAAAGGAAGAGGTCAAAGTATCCCTATATTCAGATGATATGATAGCACAACTGAGTGACCCCAAAAATTCTACCAGGGAACTCCTACAGCTGATAAACACCTTCAGCAAAGTGGCTGGATACAAAATCAACTCAAAAAAATCAGTAGCCTTCCTGTATACAAAAGACAAAAGGGCTGAGAAAGAAATTAGGGAAACACCACCTTTCACAATTGCCACAAAACACATAAAGTACCTTGGTGTGACCCTAACCAAGCAAGTCAAAGACTTGTATGAAAAAAATTTCAAGTCTCTGAAGAAAGAATTAGAAGAAGATTTCAGAAGATGGAAATATCTCCCATGCTCATGGCTTGTCAGGATTAACATAGTAAAAATGGCCATCTTACGAAAAGCAATCTACAGAATCAATGCAATTCCCATCAAATTACCAACACAATTCTTTACAGACCTTGAAAGAAAAATTCTCAATTTCATATGGAACAACAAGAAACCCAGAATTGCTAAAACAATCCTCTACAGTAAAAGATCTTCTGGAGGGATCTGATCCCTGATTGCAAGCTGTACTATAGAGCAACAGTAATAAAAACTGCATGGTACTGGAATAAAAATAGAATGGTGGATCAATAGAACCGAATAGAAGATCCAGAAACAACCCCACAGACTTATGAACACCTGATTTTCACAAAGATGCCAAAAACATTCAATGGAAAAAAGATAGCATCTTCAACAAATGGTGCTGGTCTAACTGGATGTCTACATGTAGAAAAATGCAAATAGATCCATACTTATCACCTTGCACAAAACTAAAGTCCAAGTGGATCAAAGACCTCAACATAAAACCAGACACATTAAATTGGTTAGAAGAAAAAGTGGGGAATAGCCTTGAACTCATTGGTACAGGAGACAACTTCCTGAACAGAACACCAATAGCACAGGCTCTAAGAGCAACAATCAATAACTGGGACCTCATGAAACTGAAAAGCTTCTGTAAAACAAAGGACACTGTCATCAAAACAAAACAACTACCAACAGATTGGGAAAGAATCTTTACCAACACTTTATCTGACAGAGGGCTAATATCCAATATATATAAAGAACTACAGAAGTTGAAAAGCAACAAATCAAGTAACCCAATTAAAAAATGGGGAACAGAGCTAAACAGAGAAGTCTCGATAGAGGAATATCAAATGGCAGAGAAACACTTAAAGAAATGCTCAACGTCATTAGCCATCAGGGAAATGCAAATCAAAATGACCCTGAGATTTCACCTTACACCCATCAGAATGGCCAAAATCAAAAACTCAAGTGTTAACACATGCTGGAGAGGTTGTAGAGAAAGGGGAACCCTCCTCCACTGCGGGTAGGAATGTAAACTTGTACAACCACTCTGGAAATCATCTGATGCTTCCTCAGACAACTAGGAATAGCACTTCCTCAAGACCCAGCTATACCACTCTAGGCATATATCCAAAAGATGCTCAAGTACACAATAAGGACATTTGCTCAACCATGTTTGTAGCAGCTTTATTTGTAATACCCAGAAGCTAGAAACAACCCAGATGCCCTTCAACTGAGGAATGGATACAGAAATTGTGGTAATCTACCCAATGGAATATTACTCGGCAATAAAAAACAAGAATATCATGAAATTTGCAGGTAAATGGTGGGAACTGGAAAGGATCATCCTGAGTGAGCTATCCCAGAAGCAGAAAGACACACGTCGTATATACTCACTCATATAGACATATAAAATAGGATAAACCTACTAAAATCTGTACACCTAAAGAAACTAATGAAGAGGGAGGACTCTGGATAAAATGCTCAATCCCCAGCCAGAAAGGCAAAGCAGATTGACATCAGAAGAAGAAAGCAGGAAACAAGCTAGGAGCCTGTCACAGAGGGCCCCAAAAAACTCTGTCTTACAGACTATCAAAGCAGATGCTGACTCTTATGGCTAACTGTTGGGCAGAGTGCATGGAATCTTACGAAAGATGTGGGAAATAGTAAGATAGGGAAAGGACAGGAGCTCCACAAGGAGAGCAACAGAACCAAAAATTCTGAGCACAGGGGTCTTTCCTGAGACTGATACACCAAGCAAGTACCATGCATGGAGAAAACCTAAAACCCCTGCACAGATATAGTCCATGGCAGTTCAGTATCCAAGTGGGTTCCATAATAATGGGAACAGGGACTGCCTCTTACACGAACTGATTGGCCTGTTCTTTGATCACCTCACTCTGAAGGGGGAACAGCTTTACCAGGCCACAGAGGAAGATAATGCAACCTCTTGTGATGAGAGCTGATAGACTAGGATCAAAAGGAAGGAAAGGAAGACCTCCCCATCAGTGGACTTGGGAGTGGCATGTGTGGAGAAGGAGGGAAGGTGGGATTTGGAGATGAAGGGTTTATGGGGGGATACAAAGAGAATAAAGTGTAATTAATAAAAATAATAATAATAGTTAATAAAAATGTTCATACTTATGGGGTGCTCATGACATTTTATTATATTATGTAGGTATATATCACATAACATTTAAGTCACATTAAATATACCCATCACCTCAAACTTTTATGATTTCTTCTCAGTGAAAGCATACAATTAAAAATTAAACCAAGCAAACATAGTATATTATGATTGAAGTGTCATGAACATACTATGATTATGACTGAAGAAGTGAAGAAATAATACATGACCATTGGAAAGTGAATCATTGTATATTATTATTCATTATATATGTTATATAATGAATTAATTATAAATTCTTTTATATTATTAATATAGTATGAATTTATGTAAAATATAACATATTTATATATTATTATTTATTATTCATATAACCTTAATATGAAAAGGAAGGTAGTCAGCTACATCTAATAAAAAAGTCTGGAAAATAAAGTCTATAAAAGGCCCCATGCTTCTCAGTTTTTATTATAAAACTCAATAAGGTCTTGGATTAAATTAAACATGATTTAAAAGTCAAGGTAAGAAGATAATGGAAAGAAATGAGAGGGAAATCTGTAGACCTAAATAAATAATCTGAAAGCCTAAATAAGAATATTACATAGTTAGTTAGTAAGAAACAGAAAGGGACAAAACAGACAGCTAAAAATTTAGTTGCTGACATGAGGTAATCACAGTTTGTGTGGATAGAAAATGGATATTGAGTCAATTAGGCAAGACGCCTGAGACAGAGTGAAACCAAGAAGACACTCTGGATTGTCTCAGAGAACACAGCACCTGGATGGGAGCGGAACGTGCCAAGATGGTAAATAGAACATCTGCTCAGAGCTCAGCAAAACAGCAGGCTCCATAAGCTACATACCAACAGCCTTACTACACAGGATCTACAAAGGAGATAAAACCAAATGACTGCTTAAAAGCAAATCTAAGTTCACCAGAAATACAAAGGAAATCTCAACAACAAAGTTAGAATATTAAAGACATTTTTACAAGTACATGAACTTGTGAACTGATATACAGTGGGCTGCAGAGGCAGATGAGCCACAGCCATGCAAAGCCAGGGGGAACGTGGAGGGGCCTATGTGGAAAAAAGAACAAGAATCTTCTCCCAAAGCTCCACTCCACATGCCTCCTCAGGGCACCATGATCTAGAGGAGTCCACTGGAAAAACAAAAACAAAGTTTGTCAGTTTCAGCCTGGGCACAAAGCAAGAAACAGGATGCGCTATCATCCTAATAATACGGTCCCCTTTCTGTCAACGAGTTCAAACTTAAACATGCCTTAGTACCTAAAAACTCTACAAGCCACAGGAAAAAAAAACATTCAAGTAGCTCATGATTACTAAAGCTATGAAACAGCAACAGAATCAACAAATTACCTAACAAAAGAATAAACAAAAAATTAACTATGCCTAGAAACATAAATATAAAATCCTTAAGGTCTAAATAAAAAATATAGAAAAATAAGTCAGAAAGAAAGAATTCCAAAACAGATATTCTGGAGAGCATGTCAGGATGACAGGAAATGTTCTTCACAAGTAAGGAAAGAGTGCCAAATCAGTAGAGCACATCTCTACAAATTCAGACTACAGAACTGGAAAAAAGTACCACTGAATTAGTATAATTAATACAATTGAATGCTTTAACACATGAAAATATAAAAGAATAAGGTATGTGAAGGAAAGGACATACTTGGGGCGGGGCATTTTCAACATGAGAAAATTAGTGGCTGAAGTAAAAACCCAGTGGATGCAGTGGCCAGTTTTATGTCAATTTGAAACCAGCTAGATTCGTTCAGGAAGAAGGAAACGCAACTGAGAAACTACCTCCATAGGGCATGCCTGTAGGCAAGCCTGTAGTTCATGTCACTGTGCCACAGCTGGGCAGGTAGCCCTGTGTGGTATAAGAAAGAAGGTTCAGCAAGCCAGTAAACAGCACCCCTCCATTGCCTCTGCTTCAGTTCCTGCCAGGAGCCCTGGCCCTGACTTCCATCAGTGACAGAGTATGAGCTGAGTTAAACCCTTTCTTCCCCATGTTGCTTTTGGCCATGGTGTTTTATCACACCAATAGAAACCCTATTAGATACATATGACAACAGATTAGGAAAAGCAAAAAAATGATAATCAGTAATTGGAAGACAATGTGATATACTGACTTGCTAAGAATAATGAAATGGGAAACATGCTTAACAGACAGCCTGAAAAGATTCAATGTGCATCCACAAAAAAAAAAAAAAAAAGAAAGAAAGAAAAAAAAAGGAAAAGAAAACTCAGAGAAAAGTTGAGCTGAGAGATTTCCAAAATTGTACAATTAAATCCTCAGATTAAAGGACAACATCCTCAAAAAGGAAATGAATCAATTAAAACCTAATAAAGTGCATTTTTTTCCTTTCCCAGGATACAAGTTTAACATCAATCACTCACACACTAAAAAGAAAAACACCAAACAGACTGAAAAATCAATGGCTTTTCTCAAGACACAGGAGGCACTAAGGTTGCAGGGTAAAGTGCCACACAGAAAGCTGCATGTCAGCAAATACAAAAGCATAGCCTAGAGTCCTGAACTTGTAGCAATGCTTAAATGGGAATCTGATAATTATTTTAATGTTGAACAAGAGTAAGGCTTCCACTGACCATGGCCACCCAATGTCCTACACTTTCACTGCTTTTTATCAAGAGGAACCACATCACCACATCGTGCTCCCTTGGTAAATGTGCAAGATTCCCTTATGGCCACTAAAAGCAAATAAAAAGTAACTTTAGGAATAGATGCCAGAGCTTTCCCACAAGAATAACCTACGTTCCTGACACACCCTTGTCTGCCAATCCTCCCTTCCATAACAGTGCAGCAGTTCTGTCTCTGTTTGAGATGGAAGGCTACACACAACTCAGAGAGGAAAGCTCAGGAAAAGGCTAATATTTAACCTAGGATATTAGGTTAATATTTAATGCTAGCCCCTACAATAATAACCATACCCTAGCTACAGCCTAAATGGTAACCACGGTAGGTTATAGGAAGGAGAAATTCCAGGTTCTCTTAGGAAGGATTTAAGTGTGTATGTGTGGTATAACTGGGTTGGCAGACACCCTGCCTGGCATACACCAAATCCAGGATTGGAGCTCCAGCATGATATAATCCAGATGTGGCAGCTTACGCTTTTGATCCTAAAGCAGTTGAGAGGTAGACACAAGAAATCAGATAGGAATGGTCATATGCCACATAGTAGAGTTTGAGTTCAAGGCCAGACTGGGCTACCTGAGACTTTGTCAAAACAAACAAACAAACAAACAACACCCAAAGGGAGCGGACAGGGATGATAAATAAGATGAGAAGATCCACACCAACATGAACACCCATTTGTTTCATGGAGAAACTCCTACAACCACCTGGAAAGGCAGTTGAGCACTCTCTCAGGAATCTCTCCTAGTGCCCCACCACTTGAAGTCTTAGGCATTTACTCAAAAACAGTTACCAATATAATTACAAAAACTAGAATGTAACCAAGGGAGTCCTGTGACAGATGAATAGATATGAGCAAACTATGATACACAACGGATTATTTAGGGTTAAAATGAAGGCACCATCAAGCCATGAAAGATATAGAAGAAATGTAACTCCACCTTGCTAAGGAAAAGAAACCAGATGAAAAGGCTACAATTATAAGACAGTACAAAACAGGCAAAAGCTGCAGGTTGTAAATAGATGGATGGGTACCAGGTGTGGGGGTAAGGATGAACAGGTAGGATATGGGGGATTCTGTACGAAAGTGTAACGGGGGGCTGGAGATGACTTAGCTATTAAAGGCTAGGCTCACAACCAAAAGGGAACTGTAATGATGAGCATAAGACATAAAACATCTGTCAAAACTCACAGATCTTTATAGCATAAAATAGCCACAAATGTATATAGAATATGTTGAAATCACTGAGAAATGAGGAGGTCCAGTACAGAATGCAAAATATGACCAAAGGTTCCACATTACAAAAGCATGACAAAGATGGGGGTATTTCGATTCTTAAACTTCAAGGGTCTAAAAGAGATTCCAAAAACACTACTGAAGCTGTTCCCAGACAAAGGAGATAGTATGAAAATTATTTCTGAAACTACCACACACTTTGGGGGAGGGGAATGATGGGAGTCTGATATATCTTAATGCTGTAGTGAGAAGAAATCAGGACAATCTATGTCGTAATGGATTAGAAAGGGAAACATGAATGTACAATTGGTGTAATCAAGGCACAGATGTTACCTACAGAATCACTCAGTTATGTGCATATATAAACATATGTGACTTAAACATACTGGTATCTTCTCTGTCAGTTTACAAAGTCTAGAAATGAAATCTCAGTAGCACTATATCTCCCAGATTTGATTTTGTTTTTTAATCATTCTCCGAGTGAAAGTTCTAGGGGTTCTTGAGAGAGTTGATTTGAGTAACTGACAGGAATTACCTATGATAAACCTGAAGCATTATGCAAAGCCAGAAAGAGAGAAAAATAATCAGAAGCATAAGTAACAGCACAATAACGGAAGTGTGTGGAAGGAGCACAGAAGCACCTGTACCCAATGGCATAAGCTACAATTTGAACAAAATAAATACTGGATTGCGATCAAGCCTATAAAAGTAATATCGTTAAGTCTACATTAACTTAAATAATTTAATAAGCGATACACCATGGGATGCAATAGATAAATCACCTGTGCAGACAAAGTCTAGATAATAACATGGTTACTCTGCCTGTGAGGTGGAGGAATACATCCCTCACTAATTGAGGGTGGTCTTGCATAGTAACTTTTGTCCAGAGAGTAGAGTATAGAAAGTGGGGGAAAGAATAAGCTTTAGAGTGGAGAAAGTGCAATACTTGCCACATGATCGCAGGTATATCAGTAGGGCCTATGGATTGCATGTATTTTTTGTCTTCTTAGATTTGTTAAATTATTTTTATATTAAATTTAATTAAATTATTTCTTTCTTCCCTTTCCTCCTCCCATATACAAGCCCTTGCTTTCTTTCACTTTCATTGTCTTTTTCCATTATTTGATTTACATAATATATAATATATGCATATATATATACATGTATACATATCAATGTATATTCCTAAATACATAAATACAATCTGCTCAGTATGTCTACTGTTACTTATACATACATGTGTTCTGGGTTGGCCATTTGGTAATGGATAACCAATTAATGTGTACTTCTCCAATGAAGACTCTCTCTCCTGTTCCCAGCATTCCTTAGTTGTCTTTAGTTTTTGTTTAAGGTTGAAGCCTCTTGGGCCTTCCTCCTTTCCGCCACCCACAGCACTACGCACATTAGCATATCTACTGTTGTCTTTGTTCAGCTCATGCATGTGTCCCCTAAGGATATGATGATGACATATTTCCTCTGTGACTTGTCTTATTCAATCAAAGAATTTCAGTCTCACCTTGGTCAAAACTTCCAACAATTCCCAATGGAAAGACACTGCAAAATGCCTCCCTAGCACTCCTTAAACATGTCAAGGTCACTGAAAATAAAGCCTGAGACAGTAAAAATGAAAAGGAGCCTATAAAGCCCAGATAACTGAGAGTAATGGGGTGCCTGGATAGGTGCAGGGAAGAAAAGTGCTTTCAGTTTATTAAATGCAAAAAGAAAAACCTAAGAAAACAAAAATACAGTATGGAAATTAGTTTATAATAACCTGTTAATATTCACTAATTATAATACAATTAAGATGATAATGGGAAACACTCAGGGCTACAAGAAGCACCCTCAAAAGCTTTCTACGAATATAATCCTGCCCATATTTAAAGAAAACAAAAACAAACAAACAAAAAAAACCAGAAATTAGTGGCAAGCCCAGAACTATTAGGGTGAAGACAGGTAGATAACTAAGACTTGATAGCTGGACAGATCATCACACTTGGATAGTTCCAGACCACTGAGAGAGAAACTCAGTGCATCCACAGGTTCTTCCTCCTTCCTTTCTTCCTTCCCTTCCCCCCTCCTGCATAGCTGCCATGCTGGTCTGAGTGTAAATGTTCCTCTTATGCTCACATATTTAAACATCTGTTCCCCAGTTGGTGGCTCTACTTAGAAGCTGGAGCCTTGCTCAGGGAAGCACATCCATGCGGCAGGCTTTAGGTTTCACAGCCTCACCCTACTTGCTCTTCTCTGTCTCTGTCTCTGTCTCTGTCTCTGTCTCTGTCTCTGTCTCTGTCTCTGTCTCTGTCTCTGTCTCTCTCTCTCTCTCTCTCTCTCTCTCTCTCTCTGCTTCCTGTGTGTATATTAAGGGTGTGATAAGCCACCTTCCTGCTTCTGTTATTATCCCCTCCTCAATATGATGGACTTTGTCTCTCTGGAACCATAAGTCAAAATAATCCCTTTCTTCAGAAGAAGAAAAAAAAAGACAACAACAAAAATAAATAAATTATGCTGTAGTAAAGCTATAACGTACAAAAAGGTACTGTCCTAAAAGCACTAAGTCATACCTCATCCTGAAGGGAGTGCAGCGTGATAACTGAACAGAGAGCAGGGAGTAAAACTCAACAGCATTCCTAGTCAAGGAAGGGGCATTTTCAAGCTGTGGAAAGTAACCATAGAGCTTAACTGTGAAATCTACACCCAGGTAAATGGTTATCCAACACAAAATAAAGGTCATTTCAGATGAACAAGGAACTCTTTTTTTTTAATGGACGCCACCTCACCTAAGGTTTTTATTTCAGGAAGAAGCAGAGTTTAAATAGTGAGGGTAGGGGTGGAGGAATATAAAATCTTGATTCTGATTCTGTATATTAGAACCAATGAACAATATTTTAAAGAGAAACTCTTTTCTATTAATTTATGCATATTTATGGATAACCCCAATTATACTGATTAACCTCTAAATAAATATCCCATCAAAATTAAAATGCTTAGGCAGTCACGTTGGTGAGACTTTGTGTACAGGGAAGCACAGGCCAATTGGTTATATAATACCAAATCGTCATCTCTAGGAGGGGAAATATATATATACATATATATATATATATACACACATATATATTTTAATATATATTAGATAATATCTCAATAAGCATTACGTAGATTAAGAAAGTTGTAGTGTTTACGCATATAGGAACACACACACATGCATATATGCATATAATAACAATTAATAAAAAAGAGTCTATGAATTTAAAAGAGAGAAGGAGGAATATATAAAAAGACTGGGAAGGAGAAAAGGAAAAGGAGAAGTGATATATTAATCTTAAAAAACTTGAAAAATTAAAAGGAATAAAAAAAACTAAGATGCCATTCCACTTCATATGTATACTTAGTTTTTTAAGTGGAAATGCAAAAAAACATGTATTTTTTTCAAATGGATGGAATACGGTGCTAAGCTTCTTTGTACAAGCAATAAAACCTAAACAAAATACACAAATTCACAGGATTTCTGATAATTCATCTCAGAGTATGGACTATAGAGTCTGAAGAACATTACCTGGATTAGAGGACATAAATGGGAGCTTTCTACCAGAACCAACACTGATATTTTTACAAATGATGTTAAAGGTAGCAAATGTCTAATTTTCAAATGCCTCTAACATCAACACATCTACATCTAATATCTCATATGTTAGCCCCTGGAACATATGAGAATGTGATAACAACTAGAGGAGAGAGGTTGGAGAGATGACCCACTGGTTAGGAGCATTGTCTGCTGTGCCAGAGGTCCTGAGTTCAATTACAAGAAACCACATGGGGCTCACAACCATATATATTGGGATCTGATCCCTCTTCTGGCATGCAGGTGTACATGCAGATAGAGCGCTCATCTACATAAAATTAATAATTTTTTATAAATTTATTTATTTTTATATCAATCACAGGTTAGGTTTTTTGCATCCCATGCATAGCCCCCTCCCTCATTCCCTCCCACCCTCCCCATCCCTCCCTCATCTCCTCCCCGCCCCCTCCAAGTCCACCAACAGGGGAGGATCTCCTCCCCTTCCATCTGATCATCTTGTCTCCTCAGGGCTGGCTGCAATGTCCTCCCCTGGGTTCTAGCCAGGCTGTTACTCCCTGGCGTATATGGGGGAGGGTCAAAGAGCCAGCCATCAAGTTCAAGACTGAAACAGTCCCTGTTTCCCTTACTAGGGTCTTCAGTTCGACAATGAGCTATCATGGGGCACATCTGAGTGGGGGTTCTAGGCCATATCCATATATGGTCCTTGGTTGGAGAAACTGTCTCATATAAGACCCCTGTACCCTGCTCAGTTTGATCTTTGTGGAGCTCTTGTTCTCCCCAAGTCTTACTAACTTCCCCTATTTTTATTATTACTTCCCGCCCTCTGCCAAGGGCTTAATTGTGAGTCTTAATATCTGCTTTGATACTTTGCTATACTGATTCTTTCATAGGTCCTCTTTGGTATGCTCCT
>CM053758.1:41858943-41886619 GCA_028658305.1 Pachyuromys duprasi
TGGCTAAGGACATTGAGCATTTCTTTAAGTGTTTTTCTGCCATTCTATAATCCTCTACAGTCAGTTCTTTTTTTAGCTCCATACCCCATTTTTAAATTGGATTACTTGGTTTCTTGCTTTTTAACTTCTTGAGTTTTTTATTTATACTAGATATTAGCCCTCTGCCAGTAGTAGAAAGAAAAGAAAGAAAAAAACCAACTAGGGAAGAATGTAGGTTTCATTTTGGTAATGTGAAGGCCTACCACCAGCAAGTAGTCTGGCTTTGTGTTATTCTGGATTTCACAATCACTATAAAGAGCAAAACAGAAATATTACCGTGTCCCAAATATTTCAGAAAAAAGAAAAAAAACAGAAAGGTAAAGATTAATATTGAAAAAAATCAAAGCTATAGAAGCTGGCCTACATGGCAGCTCCATGCTAATGGGTTTGCTTAGTATAATCCTGGTTCTTAGTTTGATACCCAACACCACCAAAACAAAGCCAGAAAGGGACGGGCAGCAGGGCTATGGTGAAAGCTGCTTAGAGGAGAGAGAAGCCACATGTGGCAGTTGGCATGGGTGTGGACCAGGCAGCCATTGCCATCAATGCCACTGAACTCATAGTAGCCCAGGAAGTTCCCCAGAGCAGTTGGCCCAACACATCTTTCAGGCCACTTAGGGAACAGAGTGCTCACAATGGTGACCCATATCTAAAGAGACCCATGTCTCTTGCTCCGTAAAGTAAGATACCTGGCAGAAAGGCAGGAATATGAACCATCTTGGAGTCACAAAGAGACAGATCCAGTCTGATCCAGTAGGACTCTGCTCATGGTCTCAATGACATGCTCCAAGAGATTATGTTCTCATGCATCTGAAATTCCGGCAGCCCCCAGTACTGGTCTCCAAAGAAGCACAGCAGAAGAGACAGCCTGTGCTTGTGAAGCTAGGCTGGGGTCACTGTCACAAAGGCACAGCCCCTGAGATGGCCACTGATATCTATCAGAAAGCAAAAGGAGCCCTTCTCAGCAGCTCTTCACTCACACTTTTTAGCATGACTAGTTACCTAAATCCCAGAAAATCTAATTAAACTTGCAGCTTCCTTATGTATTTATAATTCCGTTTTCCCCTGAAAATCTATAAATAATGTCTTCTCTACAGACACTTGGGCTCTGGTCTTTCTTACAGACTTGCAGAAAGCTAATAAATTACTGTGCCCAGAAATATCCTGGTGATTCATTCTAACTAATCACAGCAGTTCTGTCACTAGCAGCTACATACATCTTTGTGCAGCAGACCCACCTTCTATTTCCCTTCCAATCTGGAACATATCCAGGTGTCCTCTGTACATGGAACAAGGAGGCACTAAGAAGACTAAATTCCATATTCACAACCCTCTTTTCTTGAGTCTGACAATGAAGTGTCACACCAGGAAGCGTATACACCAATTACCAGGAAAAATGTTCCCATCACACAATCAGGGACAGAGCAGGGACTTTGGCACTTCCTCATAACTTAGGTAATTAAACAATTTGCATACATTTCCAGATTGGAAAAAAATTTTCTAAATGACCTTTTGGGATATATTAGCTTCTTAATGTCTCAGGAAAATATTTTCCAGTGAATCTAAGTTGTGAAGTAGTTAGTGAGAAGGTGCTGGGCAGAGAGGAGGCCACATTTAAATCTACACAATAGTCCCTGCTCAGCTTCTAGTTCAGATCACCCCATCCTGCTTCAAGAGAGCTAAAATAAATTTGCATCTATTTCTATATTCATTGTAAACTAGAAAAATAATCTATGTATTTTCAGTTTGACCAAGCAATGCAGCTGTCCTGACAGATGTCATTACAGATCATCAAGCTAAGAAATAAGAGATTCACAGGGAAGGGAGAGTCCCTGGCATTTAAAAATCTAGCCCAACTATCATTACCAGGCTATTCTAACCTTTCACGACCTACCAAACACTGGTCCAACCGCCCTGCCTTCCATTCTGTGCCATATCACTCATTATTCTGCCTCAAATTTGTGTCACTGTGGACTCCCAAGGTCCCCAATACTGAAGCTCCAGGTGACAGGCAGATAGATGAAACAGGAAAAGAAGATAAGACAACAAAAGACGCGGTCTCCTATATGCTTCCAGACCAAACAAACAGGAGCTGAACAGAAAACTGCAATAAGGAAGTCATCAATGAAAACAAAAAACAAACAAACAACAAAAAAAAAACCCCAAATAATCAGTAAGTCCAAAGCTGTGGGAGCCTGTGGCTGCTCCACAGAGGTGGGATGTAGTAATGAGGTCTTACTGAGACAAAAGCAACTGCCACTCAGTATCTATGTCCTCTCTCACTAGGTCAAGTCTAGCATCAAATTGATAAATATTGGATAAAATTGTCAAATATTTCAAACTGTCAAATATCCACATACTGGGTTTCCTCCCTCAGCTGGGTAGAAGCTTATGGTTGCCTCTACCTATACTGCTGTTCCTATGCATAGGAGGAAATAATACTGAGGTAATAAAAGAATGATTGGCTTATCTAATCATGTGCCATTTCTTTATATCTGTAGTTATACATAGAAGAGAATATGCAAATAATCAACTTACCATTCAAAACCGTGTTTATAATAAGACTTAGGGCTGATGAGGCTGAAATTGAATTTCCCACACTGAATCAATATATAAAAACTAGCACATAGTTCCTTCAGTGCAATCTAGTTAGATATCTTCATGTAATGAGCTTAAAAAATAAACAATAACAAAAACCCACTAACTTTGAGACCAGTAACTCCGTATCTAAAAAAAAAAAAAAAAGACAGGAAGTTTTAAGACACCAAAATAAAGATGGAAACCAAAAATCCTGACTATGATGATATATATAATGACAGAGACATTAAAGAATGTTCTAGACCCACATTGTGAACTGCTATATAACCATTAACTTACTTTCTGAAGGAGTTCATAATATGAAGAATAAAATGGAGAGCAGTGTTAAGCATCGCATAAACTTAAGTCTCTGGTGACTGGCTGCTTAAAGGCCCATTGGCATCCATTCTGCAGTCCCTGTGTTCCATCTCCATCCTTTGTAATAACAGGGGATGTGATCTGAGTTTTCAATGATGAACTTTCTCTTAACATCTTCCCTTACATATAAACTGAATTTCTAAACATTACAGAAATGTTCTTTTTTTGTGGGGTGCTGATGTTGTTGTTTTAGCAATAAGCAACCTAAATAGATGGACCAATAATAAAAAGAATAGAGAGGACAGAATAAAACATGAAAGGAAGAAAGGAAATATACTAGGAAAAAACCCAAATAAACAAAAAACAAAACCCCAGGGACATGATACCATAGCAACAAGGAGAAGATGGTGGAACCAAATAGGGTTAGGGTCTCTACATCCTCAGACCAAGAGCTGTAACCACCCAAGGTACCCACTTCAGGAACTGTGACGCCAGCAGGCACTTCTTATGGGTGATGCCCTCAGAAGCTAGAAGCTGACAATTAACAAGTACCTGGGCTACTCCTGGTTAAAATCTAGAATCATAAGCTTCCAACCTGATCACAGATTCTGGCCCCCAAAGCCTGGAGCAATAAGACTTTTACACTCTGGGCTTGGAGCTAGCTATGAGTCACAAGAGGTCTGCCAATCTAGCCCCAAGGCCTTGAATGCTTCAATGACCTGAGACCAGTGGTCTGACTCAAATCAACTACTCTGTGACAGTTGCACCAGCATAATAAAATGTAAAACATCCCAAAAAATATAATGTACTTAGTGGTTCTCATTTACTTAGCTATCTCAGTTAAAGTACTTATCACTTCAATGCGGGCGAATAGTTGCCTATTTGAAATAATTACTTTTAAAAGCAGCTTTAATGAACTGTAATTTATAAAACACTGATTTTTAAATGTATGCGTTAAGTATAGACAACTGTGTACATGCATGAAAATATCACCACATTCTAAAATGAAGATGCCCATCAGGATAGATATTTCCTTCAGGCTGGACCAGACCATAATTGAAAAAAATGCAGCACAGCTGTGATGACTCAGGGATCACCCTCACAGGATGGGGACCATTAATATTCCCTCCTGGAGGAAAAGGAATGTCATATGACACTCAAGAGACTTCCAGAGCTCCTCAGGAGGCCCTCACTTCTCAGAGATTATGCAAAATGAACAGCTGACCTGTAGGTCATCTACTATGCTGCCTTTGAGTCACTCATGCTTCTGAAAAGAACCCCAGTAAAATTCAGAGGATTGAAGAGAGACCCTTTCACTTGTCTGTATCGTGAGAGCCCAGACATCTCCATGTATCTCCCAAGAAAAGACAAGTCATCCACAGTACATGTTCTTTGCCCCCTGTGATTCCTCCCTTATCAGTTCTTTCCTCAGCCTCCAGACGGTCACTCTTCATATGCTCATGTACTGACCAGATTTTCAATGTGGATGTAACAGATTTCTTCATATATTCTAGACATGAGTCCTTTGTCAAATAAGTTAATTGTATTTTTCCTTCTTTGTAAGACTGCCTTTATTCCTCTAAACAGCCCCTTTCTCCTAAAAATACTTAAAGTCTACTTTTGATTATCGTGGGTTCTGTGTGTTTGCTTCCTTGTTAGTTTTGTACATATGACCTTCATATCTTGTTTGGGGACTTTTTTTATAATTTTTAAATTTAGTTATTCACTTTACATATCAATCTTAGTCCCCTCTCTTCTCTCCCCCTAGTCTCTCCCACTCTGTCTCTCCATTATCTCCCTATTCCCTTCCCCTGCCACTCAGAAGAGGGGATCCCCACCCCCACAAACCCACCCCAGCACATTCAGTCGAATTAGGACTCTAAACTTCTTCTCTCACAGTATCTTGGCAAGGCAGTCCACCAGGGGGAGGTGACCGAAGAACATGCATCAAAGACCATGTCAAAGACAGCGCCCACTTCCCCAACCCCTTTCTAGGGGACTCACTTGGAGGCTAAGCTACCTACTGGGTGTATATGTGTAGCCTAGGTCTAGTCCATGCATGGTCCTTGGTTGGTGCTTCATTCTCCACCAGTCCCTCTTGGCCCAGGTTAGCTGGTACTGTTGGTCTTCTTATAGAGCTCCTCTGCCCTCCAGGTCCTTCTACCCTTCCCACAACTCTACTATAAGGCTCCCTATGCTCCCGTTGCTGTGAGTCTCAGTTTGTTTGGATGCATTGCTGGGTGGAGCTTCTCAGAGGACAGCCATGTGGGGCTTCTGTCTGCAAACACAATTGAGCATCATCAATAGTTTTAGTGGTTGGCTCTTTCCCATGGAGTGGATCTCAGGTTGAGCCAGGCATTGGTTGCAGATTTCCTCATTCTCTGCTCCATCATTATCCCTGTACATTCTGTAGGCAGGGTAAATTCTGGGTGAAAGTTTTTGTGTTTGGGGACTTTTAATCAAGCAACACCCTAAAGATTATCTTCAGTTTTCTTCAAAATTGTTTCACATTTTACATTGAAGTTTATAATGCATTTTGAGTTAATTTTTGTTTTAAAAATGAGACTTATGTTAACATTCATTTTTTTTCAAATTTTATAATGCTCTTCAAGGGTAGAAATCTCATCTGAAATACAATCCTCTCTTCATGAACTTTGCATTGTACCTTTGTCACATCAGCTGGACATCCTTCACTGGTCTTCTTCTAGATCCTAAATGCTAACTGACATGCTTAACCACGTGCTTAGCCAATCTAAAGTGCTACATATCTGCAAGGCTGCTGAAACTAGCTGTCACATTCTTTTTTCAGAACTGTCTTAGTTGTTCTTTCCTATTTTTCATATAATTTTTGAGTACTAATATTATAAGTATCTCACAAGGATTTTGATATAAATTACATTTGTTGAAGGAATAGCAACATATTTAGCTTATTAAAGGAGAATATAGTCTAGCAGACATTTGGTAAACTTTGGGAGAATTCTTTTTTTTTTTAATTTATTTATTTTTATCTCAATCACAGGTTAGGTACTTTGAATCCCAGGCGTAGCCCCCTCCCCCATTCCCTCCTAACCTCCCACTCCTTCCCTCATCTCCTTCTTCCCCGCCCCCTCCAAGTCCACCAACAGGGGAGGACCTCCTTCCCTTCCATCCAACCCCAGCTTATCCTGTCTCCTCAGGGCTGGCTGCACAGTCCTCCTTTGGGAGAATTCTTATACCAACAATCATGTCTTCTTCGAACAGCCACAGTTTTTTACTTCTTCCTTTCCTCTCTATGTGTTCCACCTCCTTTCCTGCAGCCCCTGTGCAGCCAGAACGGTATCTTTCAGGACAATGCTGAACAGTAGTCATAAGAAGAGACAACTGCCTCATTTCTTAGTTTAGGAGAACATTCTCTAACTAAAAAAAATGTAACATAACATTTAGCTTTTTTATAGATGTGAAGTATTTATAGATGCTCAGTTTTTATTAACTGAGGAAGTATACTCTGCACTTTTCCAGGTTTTTATGAGGAGAGTTAAATTTTGTCCATTTTTAGCAGCAATTATAACTGTGATTAGAACACATTGATTTGTTTTCAAATATTACAATACCTCAAATCTCTAGGATAAATCCTGCCTGCTTGTGGCAGGTAATTTCTTAAAATGTATTGCTAAATTCTGTTTGCTATTGTTTTCTTAAGGATATTGTAGCCAATATTCATGAGAGATAGTAATCTCCTTCTTCATTAGATCACAGGGAATGCTGGCATTATAGATTCCCATCTTTCAGTCTTTCCCTACTCATAAGTAGTTTGTTTTACCCACATGTACCACCCTTGTTCTAAGCAGATAAGGCCAGCCAGTCTTGGTCCAGAGTTTATAGAACCATGATCCAAAATAAGCCTCTGCTTTCTTCATAAGTAGGCTAAGTTAGGTACTCTGTTATCATAACAATAAGCTGCCAAAGTTACATACTCTTTTCCATTATCCTATTACTTATTTCTAGTGTGAGTCCATCATGCCTGGAGAAGGAGCTTTTCAAGATTTCAGTTATTATAAATTTGTTGAGTTTATAACTCAAGTCATGGTATATCTTGGTGCAATTTCCATCCCTCTTAAAAAGAAATGTATTCTGTTGGTCTTGAGTGGAGCATTATGTAAGTATCAATCACATCCTGTTGATTGACAGTGGTTACCTTGTCTGTATCCTTGCTGATTTTCTGTGAGAAAGAAGCATTTGTATCTGTCCCTGTGAATGTTTTTCGTTGTTTCTTTTCCTCAGTGTTTCTTATATTATATCATTTGGTTCACACAAGTTAGGGTTGCTGGGTGTTCTTGGTTTTCTGACACATTTATAATTCCACACTGGCTCCCTTTGACTCTTGTGATGTAATGTTATGAACCCACTTTATATTAGTATAGCCATATCTTATCTGTTTTGGTCAAGGTTTGCATGCATACTTTTCCAAATTCCAAATTACCTTGCCTATATTGCTATATTTTATATAGGTCCATGGCTTCTAGTTGGGTCACTGTTTCATTTTCAGTAGACTTTATTTTTAGAGTATTTTAATTCAGAGCAAAATTGAGTGAAAGGTACAGAGAGTTCCTACATACCCGGTATCCTTACATGCAGATAGCCCCATGTAATCCTATCATGGTGTGGTTTTCACAGTAACTAAACCTACCGGGACATGAAACTGTTACCTAGAGTCCATAGTGGGCATTAGCATACCCTAACAGGTGATGTTTTGGGGCAAATATGTGACAACACACATCCACACTCAGTGTTTTAAGAGATGCTTTATTGTCCTGAAAGTTCTCTCAGCTCCTGAAAGTTGGCTGGACTCTGCCTCTTCCCACAGCTGGCAACCATGGAACTATAAGATTGATACGCATACCTCTGAAGAGGTCCAGAGCAGGTTTTTGTTTCATTTTGTTTTGTTTTGTTTTTAAAGGACCAAACCATTAGAGAGCTGGAACTCTCACATCAGCTCTGGGGAGAAGATAGGTCCTGGAAATTGTGTTCAATCAATTTAATTAACCATGACCACAGAATTAAACTCCAATAAATTTTCTAGATGAAGCATAGGAAGGCCCCTGGGTGGGAAACCCAGAGTACCAGACTCCACCAAGATTTAAGCTTCTGAGCAGGATTTACTAGTTTTTCTCTAGCTCTTTTTCATCTAGATGCTCAGTGATTTCCTTTACTGTAAAAGGATGATAATACAAATGCTACATTCCTGAATCTCAGGAGCTTTTAAGTGAATTATCAAAACTGAGGGGTCACAGAAAGCCACAAAAAGTTTATGTGACCAGATCCCACTGAGGTTCATGTCTAAACTCAGGGAAGTCCAGTTGTAGGCTCTGTCTTTTAATCTGACTCTAGTGTCAGATCTAACTTCACTGAAGCACACCCACTTGATGTCAGAACTGTTGACAGGCTCAGAATCAAACAATTCGCTTTTAAGCAGAGGACAAAAAGCATCACATGTTGGCTCTGACAATACAGATGATGGAGCGCCACAGGCATCCAGACATAAAGGGAGAAACTTACACTTCCATTGGAGTTTAGGCAGGAAATGGTGATTACATGAAAAAATCCATAACGAAGGGGAAAAACAGTGTAACTCTAAGAAAAATTAACATAATTACTGTCTACTCCAAGGGTCAGAGGTGAATAGGTATCTCATAGATTTCAATATACATAGTAGACTATCCAAAAACATTTCTCTGGGTAACTATTGGGAGAGAGAAATGAATGTGATCATTATGTATTCCAAGAATAGGAGAGTATGGAAAATTGAATACTCTCATCTCTTCTAGGCCTTTTGGCTAAAATAAAGCACTGATTACACCCTTGCCTTCATTACTGGAAGACTGTAGACGTTGAAGATAATGCTAAAGCAAATAGCGGTGCTGTGAGCACGTTATTTTCAGTTATGAATGTAAATTTTAGATAATCCACCAAACTAATGAAAGCCAGCTATCTGTGAGAAATACGAATGGAGACAGAGACACAGAAAAACTCAGATTCATCTTTCAGTTTTTAAACTGTAAACAAGAATTATTTAATAAAAACAAGGTCCCCCAAAGAAGTGTCAGCAACCATACTGTGGTATTATCAGAGTCCTTGCCATTTTACAGAGTAGGATATGTTAGCATTTCAGAGGCTGCACAATCACAAAAGTCTCAGGTCATTATTAATTTTAAAAAATTAATTATTAATTTAAAAAAAAATCAAGACAAGATCTCATCATTTAGCCCTAACTGGCCTGAACCAAGCTTTTATGGACCAAGCTAGCCTCAAATTCACAGAGATTTTCCTGCCTCTGCCTCTGAATTGTTAATATTAAAGGAGTGTTTCACTATGCCTGGCTTATCTCACCTCATTTTTAAATGATATTCTGAGTATTTCCAATCTTTTCTTTCTCTCTGAATCATCCCTATAGAAGCATCTAAATTAATATTTTAACATCACAGTTGGTTCTGATGAGAAAGCATCTTTTGATCAAAACCTTGAACAATCTCAAGATGTCTTCCCCAAGCAAGGCAAGAACTTGGACTTCTTCCCTCTCTCCTTCTGGTTGCCACTACTGGGCTCCTCCCAGTTTCTGGCTAGGTGCAGGGTGTCACAGCCAGATGCCACTGTGTATGATAGCTCCACTACAGTGAACAAATGCGTGTGGACTTTAATATTCCATCAGCAAATGTAAGGAGCCCCACGACTGTACGTACAACAACATGCTCAATAACACAGCATGTTCCAGTGGACCCAGCCTCGTGTTCATGGTGACAGCACACAGTTCTGATAGTCCACAATGCTCCATTCCTTGCTGTGCATGGCCACACTGCTGATGCCTGTTCTGTCCTCATAGCAAACTGATGCTAGCTTCCTGAGGCAGGCACTTGTCCTCCTGAGCCGGCTGCAGACGGTCCCTCTAGGCCTTGCATTATATTAAGGTACAGTACTGCCTGGCATGGTGTTTCCCATCCAGCTGGTGACTTACCTAGGTATTTATTTTTGTTTGAATATGTGTAAGCGAAGTCTAGCTTTATAAAGTGGCATAAAACTATAATTGCTATGGCCTAAGTCAGCTGGGAGTTATACTCTTATAAACAGGACCTGTTCCTATTGGTAGAAAGTGTAAATGTTTGTCATGGCCCTATGTTGTGTTTTCTAATAACATTCTTGCATTTTTTTTATTGATCAGCTTTTTGGTGCTGTTGTTGTTGTTCTACTATTATCCTTTAAGCCTTGAAAGTTCTATCCTATCTTTAGATTATACAGGTTATTGACAATTTTAGAAAACATGTAATTTATATTCTCTATTACATGCCTATAAATCCAGTAGATACCACATAAATATATGTTGCAGTACATATAAATTCATTTCCTCATCTGAAATTATACATACATACATACATACATACATACATATATACATACGTGTGTGTGTGTGTAAGAGAGAGACAGAAGAGGGGGTATACATATAGATTAATAGATTAGTAGTAGTGGTGCATGCCTTTAATCCCAGCACTCAAGATGCAGAGTCAAACAGATCTTTGAGTTTGAGGTCAGCCTGGTCTACAGAGCTGGTTCCAGTACAGCCAGAGCGACGCAAAGAAACTGTATCTCAAAAAAATTTTAAAAACTGAAGATATAGATACATACAGAGAAAAATGTAAGAGAGATCTCTTAGAACACATTTCTTCCTTGTTTGTCCTAACTCCAAAATTTCATAAATCAATACGTCACAGACTGCTGGTTGGGGAAAGGAGCATTGATTTGATTGTCCGTTTGCTTGCTTTTTCTACAATGAGAAGATGTGAAATTTGTACAATAAGTTGCAGGTAAAATTTTAGGGATTCCTGACTGATAAATAGGCTTATTAGAATGTTGCATGGACTCTGAAAACTTGTGCTTTCTGTACCACACTTACTTTTTTAGGACTTATGCTTTTGAAGAAGTAGATTATATTAGTCTACATTTCCTTCAGATAATTCGTGGGTGATGAACTCTGTTTCCATGCATACTTTAAGGTTTTTCTGACTTTCTATTTGGTTGTGCAGAGATTTTCAGAGTGAAAATTGGATTTTTGGCATTCTGGCCCTGCTTTGCTCTATTCCTGTGCCTCCTTGATGAGAAGGATGCCACCCTGCAAGTATCCTTTGAGAAAGGTCTTCCTCCTCTCTCCCAGATGAGTCTGAAGGGTTTTTTCTCTTACTTGGTACACTGGAAGTAAGGGACTCACGGGATCTTTTACATTGAAATATTCATTTCTTCAACTCCAGAAAGGGAAAAAAAAACCTTCATTATGCCTACTTTCAATCAACAGAATTTCCAGATGTGCTTAATCAGTTTCCCAGTATAACTTCCCACCCCTGTGTTCCTCCAGGATGGTAAACCCCAGTACCTGAATACAAGATGAAATAGTGAGCCTGAAGATAATTTACTGAATATTTTATTTCCAAAACAGGGACAAGGATCATGATGACCACCATGATAGACTCAGAACCCAACTCCATGTTAGTGTGAGCACCAGGAAGAACAAAAGATGCAGTGAAATAAATATGCCAAGTGAACTGAAAAAGAGCTCCCTAGGACAAAAGGAAGACAATGAGGATTGGATTCAAGTCCCCAAATGTCCTCCGTAAATCAGGACAGTCAAATTAATGTAATGCCACCTCACATGATCATCAAAGCGACCAAAACAAGTGAAAGTGCTATTTCAGGTTAGATTCATAGATGATGTCATTATATGTTTGTTTTTTTTCAAATGTGGACAGTAAAATATATACCCAAAGTCACACAATCAAAGCTACACCCACATCAGGCACAGGCCTCAATGGAAGCCCACCTTGTTTCACTCAGAGACCTTCCCAGATTTTCCAACAGAATTACTGATTTAAAAGAAAGAAAGAAAGGCATTTCTGTTTTCCTCCCAGAGTGGCCTTTCTGAAAAGCATGACGTTTTCTAAGACCAGCTAAAGCTACATAACATTTCCCTCTTTGCTCTTCATTCCTTCTCTAGGTAAAAGTTCCAGGCACTTAAAAGGACTTCGTCCCAATTCAAGTTCTTGTTATTGTTTTTTAACGATATCTGTAAAAACTCAAGAAGTCAAGAGAGCCTTTGTGCCAGTATGTCAATAGCCAGCTGCTTCTCGCCTATGCACACACTACTGGATGGAACACTTCTCATCATGAATATTCCTTTTCATTTTATATTTTCATCCACTGCCCATAATTTTCCCTGTCAGAAACAATGAAGGTGCCATCTGCACACTGCTGTTTTAATGTATGCCTGATGGCTATTGTCAAAGGATTGTCCTGGGTCAGTGGATTAATTGTTCCATGCACAAAAAAAGCAGAAGAGTTCAAATCATCCTGTCCTGTTCAGGGACAGAGCAGGCAGGGAGGAATTCCCCACAGCCTGTGTGATCTTCAGCCATGAGATGTTCAGCCTGTGAGGAAAGATTCTGAGGCAGGCTCTACTCAGCTGAAGTTCGAAACACACAATCCATAATATGAAAACCAGGGAAGTCTCTCAGTCAGATGCAGAGAGACCTTTCTGCTGAAAATATTCCACACTGCCTGCAATGTAGCAAACTTTAAAATAGATCTACATCCTGGCTTTCAACTGTCTTCAGGTTGTACCCTTAAAAAAAAACTAACTATGGCGGGCTTATTTCTGGGTCTTCTATTCAGTTTCATTGATCCACCATTCTGTTTCTATGCCAGTACCATGTTGTCTTTAATACTGTTGCTCTATAGTACAGCTTGAGAACAGGGAAGGAGAAACCTCCAAAAGGTCTTTTATTGTAGAGGATGGTTTTAGCTATTCTGGGTTTCTTGTTATTCCATATGAAGTTGAGAATTTTTCTTTCAAGGTCTGTAAGGAATTGTGGTGGTAATTTGATAGGAATTGCTTGGTAAGATGGCCATTTTTGATATATGCCCAGGAGTGGTATAGCTGGAACTTGAGGTAGCAGTATTCCATGACATTTGTTCAACCATGTTCATAGCAGCTTTATTCATAATAGCCCAAACCCGGAAACAACCCAGATGTCCCTCAGTTGGGGAATGGATATAGAAATTGTGGTACTTTCACACAATGGAATACTACTCAGCAAATAAAAACAAGGAAATCATGACACTTGCAGGCAAATGGTGGGACCTAGAAACAATTATCCTGAGTGAGGCATCCCAAAAGCAGAAAGACGCGCTTGGTATATACTCACTTATATAGACATATAAGATAGGATAAACACACTGAAATCGATACACCTAAAGAAGACAAACAAGAAAGAGGAACCAGGGTAAGAGGACCAATCCTCACTTAGAAAGACAAATGGGATGGACATTGAATGTAGGAGAAAACAAGCAACAGGACAGGAGCCTACCACAGAGGACCTCTGAAAGACTCTACCTAGCAATGTATCAAAGGAGATATTAAGACTCACAACCAACCATTTGGCAGAGTGCAGGGACTCATATGAAAGAAGGGGGAGTTAGTAAGACTTGGAGAGTACAAGAGCTCCACGAAGACTAAATAGATCAGGGCACAGGGGTCTTTTATGAGACTGTTTCTCCAACCAAGGATATAACCTAGAATCTCTGCTCTGATGTAGTCCACGGTAGCTCAGTATCCAAGTGGGTACCCTCATAAGGGGAACAGGGACTATTTCTTTCTTTTTTAATTTATTTATTTTTATATCAATCACAGGTTAGGTACTTTGCATCCCAGGCGTAGCCCCCTCCCTAATTCCCCCCCTTCCTCCCTTCCTCCCTCATCTCCTCCCCACCCCCTCCAAGTCCACCAAAGGGGGAGGACCTCCTCCCCTTCCATCCAACCCCAGCTCATCTTGTCCCCTCAGGACTGGCTGCAATGTCCTCCCCTGAGGTCTAGCCAGGCTGTTACTCCCTGGCATGTATGGGGGAGGGTCAAAGAGTCAGCCATCAAGTTCATGACTGAAACAGAACAGGGACTATTTCTAACATGAACTCAATGGTAGGCTCTTTGACCTCTCACCCCTCGAGGGAGGAGTAGCCCTGCCAAGCCACAGTGGAGGACTTTGCAGCCAGTCCTGAAGATACCTGATAAACCAGGGTCAGATAAAAGGGAAGGAGGTCTTCCCCCATCAGTGGACTTGGAAAGAGGCAGGGAGGAGATGAGGGAGGGTGGGATGGGGAGGGAATGAGGGATACACCAGGGATACAAAGTTAATAAACTGTAACTAATATTAAAAAATAAATAAATATGAAAAGAAAAAATATGGTCATTTTTACTATGTTAATCCTGCCAAGCCATGAGCAGGGGAGGTCTTTACATCTTCTGATATCTTCTTCTAATTCTTTCTTCAGAGTCTTGAAGGTTTTTTTCATACAAGTCTTTAACTTGCTTGGTTAGAGTTACACCAAGCTACTTTATGTCTTTTATGGCTATTGTGAAGGGTGTTGTTCCCCTAATTTCTTTCTCAGCCTATTTGTCTTTTGCACACAGGAAGGCTACTGATTTTTGAGCTAATTTTGTATCTAGCCACTTTGCTCAAAGTGTTTATCAGCTGTAGGAAGTTCCTGGTAGAATTTTTGGGATCACTTATGCATACTATCATATCATCTGCAAATAGGGATACTTTGACTTCTTCCTTTCTGATTTGTATCCCCTATAATTGTCTTATTGCTCTAGCAAAGACTTCAAGAACTATGTTGAAGAGATATGGAGTGGGCAGCCTTGATTGTCCCTGATTTCAGTGGGATTGATTTAAGTTTCTCTCCGTTTAGTTTGATGTTGGCTTGCTGTATATTGCCTTTACTATGTTTAGGTAAGTGCCTTGTATCCCTGATCTCTCTGAGACTTTAAATATGAACAAGTGTTGGATTTTTAGCAAATGCTTTTTCAGCATCTAAGGAGATTATCATGTGTTTTTTTTTTCTTTCAGTTTGTTTATATGGTGGATTACATTGATGGATTTCTGTATATTGAACCACTCCTGCATATCTGGGATGAAGCCTACTTGGTCATAGTGGAATCTTTGATGTATTCTTGGATTTGGTTTGTGAATATTTTATTGGATATTTTTGCATCACTGTTCATAAGGGAGATTGGCCTGAAATTCTCTTTCTTTGTTGGGTCTTTGTAAGGATTAGGTATCAAGGTGACTATAGCTTCAGAGAATGAGTGTGTTAATGTTCCTTCTGTTTCTGTTTTGTGAAATGGTTTGAAGAATGTTGGTGTTAGCTTTTCTTTGAAGGTCTGGTAGAATTCTATGCTGAAACCACCTGGCCCTGGCCTGTTTTTTGGAGGGAGACTTTTGATGACTGCTTTTATTAACTTAGGGAACATAGGGTTATTTAATTTATTTACCTGGTCTTGATTCAGCTTTGATAAGTGTAATTAATCAAGAAAATTGTCCATTTCATTTAGACTTTCAAATTTTGTGGCATATAGGCTTTTGAAGTAAGTCCTAATGATTGTTTGGATTTCCTCAGTGTTGGTTGTAATGTCCTTTTCATTTCTGATTTTGTTGATTTAAATAGTGTCTCTCTGCCACTGTGACAGTCAGTTTCTATTAGTGAAACAAAATACCTGAAATAATAAATTTACAGGGTTGGCTGGGGTTCCAGCCCTGTGCTTCAACTAACAGTAGGCAAGCCCTCTTCACTGAACTACACCCTCAAAGCTTGGGATTTTTAAACATTGTGTGTGTATGTGTGTGTGTGTGTAAGAGTAACAGAGAGGGAGAGATGCCACAGCCCACAGCATGCACATGGAATTCAGAGGACAACACAGGGGAGTCAGTTCTCTCCTCCGACTACCAACTGGGTGGGTTCAAGGATAGAACTCATACCATCTGGATTGGTGGCATGCACTCTTACCCACTGGGTCTTCTTGCCAGCCACAAATAATCAATTTAAGGAACCGAGGTTTCAGAACATGGTTGTCTGGCACTGTTGCTTTAGACCAGTGGCAGCACAGGTCTAAATCCAGCTACTTTTCGCCTATGCAAAACACTAGTGAATGGGAACTCTTCCCATTATGAATATTCCTTTACAGTTATGCTTTAATCCACTGTCGATAATTTTCATTCTCAGAAACAATGAAAGACACAGCAGAACACCTAGCAGAAGATCTATGCTATGCTAGGAATAGGACATATTCCCAATGACCAACTTCCTACCCTAGGTCCCACTGCATAGAGCTTCTACCATCTTCCAACAGTGAGAACAAGCCTCAACAAGTCCTCAACAATCACACTTTGGAGACTCTCATTAACAGTTTTATTTCAACTTAGCACAACTAGAATCACTTCAGAAGAGATAATCTCAATTGTTGAGAAATGTGCCACTTGATTAGCCTGTGGGCAAAGCTGTGGTGCATTTTCTTGATTGATGGTTGACATGACTGGGGCCCAGCTCACTGTGGGCAGTGCCATTGCTAGCCTGGTGGTCATTTGTGTAATATGAAAGCATGCTGAGCAAGTCCTAAGATACAAGCCAGTGCAACAGTCCTCCATTGTCTCTTCTTCAGTTCCTGCTTCCAGGTTCCTGCCTTGACTTCTTGCTCTGATTTCCCTCAGTGGCTGAGTGTCTTCAGGACATGCAAACTAAAACAAACCCTCTCCTCCCAAGTTGATTTGGTTGTGGCATTTCATCACAGCAATACAAAACTCAACTGAAACAGGGGCATAACAAATACTTACCATAGCAGCATGAACACTGATTGTTCACAAGTATTGGAATTTCATTGAATTTATATATTTGTAATCAACATACCTGCTAATGTTTATATTTTCAGACAAGAATATTATTGATACATAATCTATAATCTGTGATCTCATGCAAATGTAACAGGGCTAAATGACACAGTCATAAATTTGCTTAGCAACTACAACATTTGATGAAAAATTTAAAGGTTGTCTACTTTTCATTAGAAAGAATCTTACAAAATGTTTAAATGTATTAAGAAAGTGTTGGGTTTTTGGTTTTTTGTTTTGTAATAGCTTTTGAACAAATGATTGTCACTACACTATGAGGGAACAAACCCAGGGCTCAAGTGTAAGAGGCATACATTCCATTCTACTGAGTTTCAGCCCATGTATTTTACCAAGTGATTTCCAATGCCCATAAAATGTTTCAACAGATAAGATATGAATATCAAATCAAAGATTTTAAACTTCATTATCTTACAAAAAATGACCTTACAACCTTTGAAATTAATTAGATATTATAAAAGTTCTGATTACCAAGACACTATAAAAATTGTTTTGAGTTCCTTCTGAGTCAGTTCATAACCACACATACACAAAATAAAATACATGAGCCACCAATGATCACTATGGACACTACTTACAGATCACTTTACTACTCTAAATCACACACAAACACAAATAAATAAATGTGATGTTTTAAAATTTAAAAGTATATATAAGCCAACTAGTGAAACAGATACAATAATGGAAAATAGATGTTGTTTTCCAGTAGCTGTTTGATGGGAATGGACAGCAACTGAACATCTTAGGACAGGAGCCAAGTTCTCTCATAAGCCCTTCTTTCCTGTTAGCTCTCAAAATAATGGGTGCCATTTCAATGTCTTTGAATAGTAAAGGGTGCCAAAGCCAAAGCTTTTTCTCCATATTATGTACTCTTCAATAATTGAAATGTCCATTTGAGCACAGTCATCATGAAATACGGTGCCCAAATGTGACCTCAATAATCACACCACACATTACCTTTAATTACTACTGAAAATACAAAGTAAACTACTCATGAGTCAAGATTTCCATTAAACTATTTAAGAGTGATATAAACTATATAGAAAACACTTTAAGGTAGATTACAAAGATTTAAAAGAAGTTTTTAAGACATCTTCTAAGGGAAAGATGGCTATAAGTTCTAAGATCAAACTGGCTATAGGTGCAAGTCATGGGAAGAACCTGTGCTTTGCAGTGTGAATCCCTGTCTTAAATCCCCTTTGGCAAAAAGAAAACAACTCCACAAACTAGATAAGGGGGTGGCTGAAAGCAAGGTGCAATATGCCTGAGCAGAGGAGAAGGACTTACAAACCATACATATTTAAGAATTTATTTCTATCTTTTTATTCGAAGTTTACAGGAAGAATATTTTAGAAAGTAAAATCATATCCAGCCTTTTAAGTGACACTAAGACATAACCATGTTTGAATGTCCTCTCTAAACATCATGTTGAAATTACCTTTGGAGGCTGGGGACAGAGCTCAGCTAGTTCAGTGTTGCAGAACTCAAATAAAAGAAAAAGGGAAAAAGGGAGGGAGAAAGGGAAGGAGGATAGAGGGAGGGAAGGAGGGAGAAAGGAAGGAAAGAAAAAAGGAAAGAAGGGAAAGGAAGGAAAGGAAAGAGTGTGGGGAGAAAAGAAGTCATGCATAGACATGCAAATTTGTAATTCCAATGCTAGGGAGGCAGGAATAGGTGGACCCCTGAGGCTCACTGGCCACCTGCCAGCCTTGTCAACTTGGTGAGTTCCATGCTAATGAGATATTCTGTCTCCAGGAAACAAAAAGTGGTAAGGTTCCAAGGAAGACACCTGGGGTTATTACTTGGCCTCCACAAGCATATACACACATGCATGCACACACACATGCAAGTGTGCACATGAACATGTACACAGAAGATCACCATCATTAGTAGACTAATGTCATCTTTATCCTGCTATTGCTATTCTTCTCCTTGTTTTAGGCCACAGGAGGCCCTCCACTGTGTCACACTCATAAAACAAGACACTGTCCAGCCTGTGAAACGGTAAGAAATCTATTTCTACTGTAATGAGGCAGTCACATTCAAGTATTCTGCTCTGGCAGCACAAAATAAAGACAGTAAGGTTGCAAATTCATACAAGTGAGTCTTAAAGCAACAGAAAAAAATCAAGATATGAATAGTGCACTGCAAAGGAATAAATCTGAGCAAAAAAAAATCTAATTAAATGGTGTCATTAGTAATCAAAGTACTGCTAAACAAAACCACAAGGAAATATCACTACACACTCACAAGAATGGCAAATGTATTTATTTTTAATACTGAAGAATGGATTCAGGGCCTTAAGCATGCCAGGCTTAAGGGATCTACCATCAGCCTTCATCCCTAAGTCCCAGAATGTTACTTAAAAAAGATTGAAAACACTGCTGCGTAGAATCTCTCAGAGGACAACTCTGTCAGGCTCCTGTCTGCAAGCTTAGCAGAGCATCATTCATACTGTCAGCAGTTGGCGCTCACCCATAGAGTGGGTCTTTGGTTGGGCCAGGCATTGGTTGGGCATTTCCTCAATCTCTCCGGTATCTGCTCTATCTTTACCCCCGCACATCTTATAGGCAGGGTAAATTTTAGGTTGAAATTTTTGTGGGTGGGTTGGTGTTCCCCTCCCTCTGCTAAGAGACTAGTCTAGTTAGTGGGTATCCTCTTCAGTCTCTACGGTCTCCACTACTAGGAGTCTCTCATACACACACAGGAGCCTTCCTTAGGTTTCCAGCTTGTCACAGATAAAACCCCACTCTCAGTTTCTCTTTTCTCTACAGATAGCAGATGGGCAGCTTAGGCCACATATGAGTCCTCTTGTAAGGGAAGTGGGGACTGTATCAGACAAGGACTCACTTGCCAGCTGTTTTTATCACTTTCCCCCTGGCAGGACTGCCTTGCCAGGCTACAGAGGAAGAGGACATGTTCAGTCCTGATGCAACTTGATGAGCTGGGCTAGGAAAGAGAAGGGAAAAGGAAAAGGGAAGGGAGAGTGGGTGGGGTTGGGAGGGGAGGAGGGATGGGGCTACAACAAAAATGTAAAGTGAATACAAATAAATAAAATTCTCACGGAAAAAGGAAACCCTTACAAAAGAAGGAAGGAAGGGAGGGAGGGAGGGAGGGAGGAAGAAAGAAGGAAGGAACGACTGAAAACACTAAGTGCCTAAGAACAAATATGTCAGGCAATTTCTGGAATAGAGACTTGCTAATCTCTAGCAGAGCAAACCTACTTCTATGACCAGACAAAACAGAAATACAAGCCATGTATACAACAGTCACTGCCAAGATAACCGCTTTGGTTGTGGAATCCGATGCTAACCTAGTCGTAGTTACTGCCAAAGCTGAAATGACTGTCACATACCCACTGGGTGACAGAGACAAGAGGCAAGAGGGAAGACGGAAGAGTCCCAATGAGACAGGTGCAGAACAGGCCCAGGAAACAATCAATTTGCTTTCAAGCAAGAAGACAGAAATCATCAAAAGATGGCTCTAAAAACACAAAAGATAGAACTCCACATGCGTCTAAACATAGCGGGGAAAATTATACTTCTTCTGGAGACACGGAGATGAGATAGCAATTGTAACACAGAATGACCACAGCACTAACTCTAAGAAAAACAAATATAACCACTGTCTCCCACATGAATCTGAAGTGAACAGGGACTTCAAAGATTTTAAAATAAATAGAACGTATTAATTTAAGCAAAATTGATTATGTAATTTCTTGGGGAAATGTGAGAGGAGAAGGAGATGTATGGTGACTGTGTGTGGCAGAGAGCTGGGGATAAATTTGAGAATTAAATCTTATGTATTGGGAAACCTTTAAATATTGAGCATCATTTTAACCAAAGAGTGACAACATAAGCTTTGTGCAGATGTAGATGTAAATCTCACAGAAACAGCTGAAAAAAATATTCATGGCAGTACTCTCGATAGCAGAAAATCTACAGACACTCTAGGTATCTATCAACATAATAAGAAATCTTGTTATGGCTGTACAATAAAAATGAATAAAGTGAAGTTATAGGCAAGGCAACAGCTTTGGTAACTCGCAAAAGTAAATTGAACAAAAGCAGCCATATATGAAGGAATAGATGCTGTTAAAGCTCCATGGAGAGGGATTAGGTGATAGACAGTAACACGCTGGCTCTAAGCCCTGGCACTGAAAAGAATAAAAATAAAAGAAGTTCCAGAGGCAGGAAAGATTAAAACCTGGTATTTGAAATGAGGCTAGCAGGTCTGTTTGTCCTGGAAGATGAACAGGCTGGGTTGGAGGTGGGAACTTAGGTGAGCTGTCTGTGACTGGATTCTGTGCACAACAATTACAATACAATGCAAAGTGTTCAAATAAGATTAAAGGCTAACTCCCAGGGTGAAATCTGTGCCTCTGTTAGCTAGCTGGTTGGTGAGGTTACTCCAAATAGCAACAAAATGCCTTCATGGAATAGTAAAATTTGTTTTCTGACCAGTGACAGAAATTACAAATTTTATCAAGCCAGAATTAATCTAATATCCTCTGATGATCAGTGAGCAGCCGTGGCTTAATCTGTTGACTCAAAATCGGCAAACATGGCTTCTTTGATGTGATCTGAGAGCAGATACACTACTTTAGAATCTCCTTCTATAATTCTAAAGCCTACAACCAACTATGCTTATGTTCTCTCTAGAAACAAGAGTTCTTCCTTTGCGTGCCCTCCTTGTGGAGCAGAGGTGCCATCCCTTTTCCCCAAGGAAGAACCTTTACAGACAGTTTGCTCTTAGTGATCCAAAAGCCAATGCCCCATGCCCAGCATCTCTCACAGGCAGCTTTCTTTCTTTAAAAAAAGAACATTATTTTTTTATTGTAGTAACTTAGAAATTTTTTATTTTATCTTTTTTTACATTTATTCAATCTGTATCCCGCTGTGGTCCCCTCCCTCATCTCCTCCCAATCCTACTCTCCCTCTTCTTCCCCTATTCCCCTCCCATAGACCACTGATAAGGAAAGTCCTCCTCCCCTTCTAATAGACCCTAGCCTATCAGGTCTCATCAAGACTGGGTGCATTGTCTTCCTCTGTGGCCTGGGAAGGCTGCACCCCCTCCCCCCAGGCAGAAGTGTCACTGAGTTGTGCAGGGAATCCTATGAAAGAAGGGGGAGATAGGAAGACCTGGAAAGGACAGGAGCTCCAAAAGGAGACCAACAGAGCTATAACTTAGAATTTTTAATTAAATAGATATATGTAATAATTGAAGTGTAGAACATAATAGTTTTAGTTTTCCACTAGTGCTTTTTATTGGAAATGGACATTGATTAATCGAAATTATTATAGAATGGGACAGAGGGATAACTCTTCAGTTAAGAACGCATGCAGCTCTTACAGAAGACCTGTTAGGCTCCTAGAATCCACAACAGGAGGCCTATCACCTTCTGTAACTTCAGTTCCAGGTCAGCAGGCAATCTGTTATAGCTTCTGTGGGAAGCAAGCATGCACACACATACCAATAGCAATTCACTCAAAGATATAAAACGAAAATTAATACTTAAAACTCGGTAAAAACTGTTATAGATAACTATGTTACTTGCTGGCCTTATACTCTACTCAAACATGTATTTTCTTTTTTTGACTTTTTATTATTTTTATTTTTATTAATTACACTTTATTCACTTTGTATCCTCCCTGTAGCTCCTTCCCTCCCAACCCCATCCTCCCTCTCTCTTCCCTACCCATCTCCCTCCCCCAGTTCACTGATAGGGAGGTCCTCCTCCCCTTCCCTCTGATCCTAGTCTATCAGGTCTCATGAGGACTGGCTGCATTGTCTTCCTCTGTGGCCTGGTAAGGCTGTTCCCCCCTCAGGGGAGGTGATCAAAGAGCAGGCCAATCAGTTCATGTCAGAGACAGTCCCTGTTCCCATTACTATAGAACCCACTTGGACACTGAACTGACATGGGCTACCTCTGTGCAGGGGTTCCAGGATATCTCCAGGAGTGGTCCTTGACTGGAGTATCAGTCTCAGAAAAGACCCCTGTGCTCAGATTTTTTAGATCTTTTACTCTACTTGTGGAGCTCCTGTCCTTTCCAGGTCTTACCATCTCCCACTTCTTTCATAAGATTCCCTGCACTCTGCCCAAAGATTGGCTATGAGTCTCAGCATCTGCCTAAATACCCTGCAGGGTAGAGCCTTTCAGAGACCCTCTGTGGTAGGCTCCTGTCCTGTTCCCTATTTTCTCTTTCTTCCAATGTCCATCATCTTTGCCTTTCTGAATGGTGATTGAGCAATTTAGCCAGAGTCCTCTTTCTTGATTAGCTTCCTTGGGTGTACAGATTTTAGTGTGTGTTCATCCTATATATGTCTAACATCCACTTATGAGTAAGTATATACCCTGTGTGTCTTTCTGCTTCTGTGATACCTCACTCAGGATGATCTTTTCCAGTTCCCACCATTTACCAGCAAATTTCATGATTTCCTTGTTGTTTTTTTTTTTATTGCTGAGTAATATTCCATTGTGTAAATGTACCACAATTTCTGTACCCATTCCTCAACTTAGGGGCATCTAGATTGTTTCCAGTTTCTGGCTATTACAAATAAAGCTGCTACAAACATGGTTGAGCACATATCCTTGTTGTATACTTGAGCATCTTTTGGAGATATGCCTAGGAGTGGTATAGCTGGGTCTTCAAGAAATGCTATTCCTAATTGTTTGAGAAAACACCAGATTGATTTCCAAAGTGGTTGTACAAGTTTACATTCCTACTGGCAGTGGAGGAGGGATCCTCTTTCTCAATATCCTCTCCAGCATGTGTTACCACTTCAGTTTTTTCATCTTTGCCATTCTGATGGGTGTAAAGTGAAATCTCAGGGTCATTTTGATTTGCATTTCCCTGATGACTAAGGACGTTGAGCATTTCCTTAAGTGTATTTCTGCCATTCTACAGTCCTCTACAGAGACTTCTTTGTTTAGCTCCATACCCCATTTTTTAATTGGATTATTTGATTTGTTGCTGTTTAAGTTCTTGAGTTCTTTAGTTTTGTGCACAGTGATAAGTATGGATGGATCTATTGGCGTTTTTCTACATGTAGACATCCAGTTAGACCAGCACCATTTGTTGAAGATGCTATGTTTTTTCCATTGTATGGTTTTGGCATCTTTGTCAAAACTCAGGTGTCCATAAGTGTGTGGGTTTATTTCAGGGTCTTCTATCTGATTCCATTGATCTGCCATTCTATTTCTATGTCAGTACTATGCAGTTTTTATTACTGTTACTCTATAGTACTGCTTGAGATCAGGGATGGAGATACTTCCAGAAGATCTTTTATTGTAGAGGATTGTTTTAGCGATTCTGGGTTTCTTGTTATTCTATATGAAGTAGAGAAATTTTCTTTCAAGGTGTGTAAAGAATTTTGTTGGTAATTTGCTAAGAACTGCATTGGATCTGTAGATTGCTTTTGGTAGGATGGCCATTTTTATTATATTAATCCTGCCAAGCCATGAGCATGGGAGATCTTTCCATCTTCTGTTATCTTCTTCTAATTCTTTCTTCAGATACTTGAAGTTTTTTTTCATACAAGTCTTTGACTTGCTTGGTTAGGGTCACACCAAGGTACTTTATGTCCTTTGTGGCAATTGTGAAGGTTGTTGTTTCCCTAATTTCTTTCTCAGCCCTTTTGTCTTTTTTATATAGGAGGGCTACTGATTTTTTTTAGTTAATTTTGTATCCAGCCACTTTACTGAAGGTGTTTATCAGCTGTAGGAGTTCCCTGGTAGAATTTTTGAAGCCACTTAGGTATGCTATCATATCATCTACAAATAGTGATTCTTTGACTTCTTTGTTTCCAATTTGTATCCCCTTGATCTCATTTAATTGTCTTATTGTTCTAGCAAGGACATCAAGAACTATGTTGAAGAGATATGGAGAGAGTGGGCAGCCTTGCCTTGTCCCTGATTTGAGTGGGATTGATTTAAGTTTCTCTCCATTTAGTTTGATGTTGGCTATAAGCTTGCTGTATATTGCCTTTACTATGTTTAGGTATGTGCCCTGTATTCCTGATCTCTCCAATACTTTAAACATGAATGAATGTTTGATTTTGTCAAATGTTTTTTCAGCATCTAAGGAGATTGTCATGTGTTTTTCTTTTCTTTCAGTTCCAAAATCTGAAAGTCTAAATGAAATGGACAATTTTCTTGATTAATTACACTTACCAAACCTGAATCAAGACTAGATAAATGAATTAATAATAATAAATCCTATATCCCCTAAGGAAACAGAAGCTGTCATCAAGTCTCCCATCCAAAAAAATCCCAGAGCCAGATGGTTTCAGCACAGAATTCTACCAGACCTTCAAAGAAGAGCTAACTCCAATTCTCTTCAAACTATTCCACAAAATAGAAACAAAAGGAAGACTACCAAACTCAGTCTATGAAGCTATAGTCACCTTGGTACCTAAACCTCACAAAGACCCAACAAAGAAAGAGAACTTCAGACCTATCTCCTTTATGAACATTGATGCGAAAATACTCAACAAAATACTTGCAAACCAAATACAGAAAGAACACATCAAAGATACCATCCACTATGACCAAGTAGGCTTCATCCCAGGTATGCAGGGGTGCTCAATATACAGAAATCCATCAATATTAGCCACCATATAAACAGGCGGCTTTTTTTAGCCATGAAAACTGCAATTCCCTCCTACTTGCCACTTGCCACTGAGACAGGCAACAGCTACAGACCGACAAGTACCTGTGGTCAGCCCCACATAAAGCCTGTCCCCAGTCCAATCTTCACTGTTAATTTGCAACCCACTATCATGGATTTTATATAGTCCTGTATTCAATTTCCATTAGTATTAATTATTTTTGCCTGTCAGAAAATCCCCAGGTTTCTGTTTTAACTTCAATTTATCAATATTTTTGCCAAGGGCAAAAGTAAGAAAAATATCACAGAGAGACATACACACACATTACAATACTTTCAGTATTATATTTGCTAAATAGCTGATGTTGACTGTGATCAAGGAAATCACTAAAATGACCAGCATGAGAATGGCTGTTGAAAAATATCAGATGGGGGCTCTGGTGTCTCTCAGTGTGGCCTTGGCTTTTACCCCCAGCACCATCAACTGCATGGATACAAAAGGACTTTTGTCTTATCTGTAAACACTGCCCAATCGGGATTTTTAAGATAAATAAGCAGTAGGAAAGAGATTGTATCAGTGTTTGGCCATGACAGGACTATTTCTCTCCCTTTAACAGTATGTCAGGGATGAAACAGGAGCTCCCAGAGAACTAAAGCTCTGGGGAATGTACTCAGAGTGGCCTTGAAGGTTATCATTTATAACAAAGACTCCTGTGCTGTAAGTGCCCATAATCCACAGCTATGATGAGAGAATTTTTTTAAGCGCATATTCCTAGACCCATAAACATGTTTGAGAGGAAAAGAGAAAATCTACCAGAGAAAATTTTGGTTGGTTATAAAGGAGCATTGTAAACAGGGGTTAACAATCAAACAATGGTCAGCTAGATGGTCACCGGATACTAAGCAAAAAAAAAAAAAATTGGAAAGGCTGGAAGAAATGTAATCACATGTTTGAAAGCACCAGGGAACTGTCAGGGCAGTGAGGAATCACAGACATCTAAAACAGAGTAGGGGACCCCAGGGAACAACGCGACCTTCAATATTTTTCTAAGATCACACTTGAATACCAATGAGACTAAACAGTTGAGAACACCTTGAAAAAGCAACTGGGACAAAATAGGAGTTCAAGCTCACTGAAGAGAAAGAATATCCTAGTAAGTTCTTTGGAGTCCTAGCCCAGAATATATGTGCAAGAAGCCCTTCCAGGGGTTAAAGATGAGCTTTTTTCTTTTCACTGCCTCTAAATGGAAGGAGATAATTTTGGCTGCTGGTACTCAAACACTGGCAGCTAATCAGAAAACAGTGCAAGCCAGAACTGAGAATATGCTCACAGGCCCTTCAGATAATACCTATAATTTTTCACATATATTTTCTAGAACAAATAAGAAAACCACCTGACTTACAACAGAAGACTACATATCATGTAACTGAACATCCCAAAGAAAACCAATAGTAGAAACAGAGGCATAGTGTGCCTCATACATTGGAGCCTTGACTCAGAGGCTGGAAATTAGTCTTCGTTGTTGTTGTAGGTTTGTTTGTTTGTTTCCTTTTTATTTTTTTAATGTGTATGGGTATTTTGCCTGTAGGTTTGTCTGTGTACCACATGTGTGCCTGATGCCCATGGAGGCCAAAAGACAGCACTGGATCCCCTGAAACGGGAAGTATATATCATTTTGCACCACTGCTTAGGTTCTGCAAATTGAACTCTGGTCCTCCAGAGGACCCTTAACTCTGGAGCCCCTTAACTATAACAGGCCCTGTGAGTGAATCTTACTGATGTATTATGAGTTTTAAGAGAAACATAAAATGGACAAAATGTAAGAAAAACCAAAAGAAAATTTTAAAAGTGAAATCAATAGATGGGAAAAACAACCACACAGGAAGAGGATCTGTGACTAAATATGAATCACAACCAAGTAGCTGTGAGGAAGCCTGGAGAAACAGAATAATGCATAACAGAAAAAATACAGAATTGGGAGTATAGTAGAGTAACTCGGCCTCAGCATTTCTGACAACGTAGCCTAGGTGTGTTCTTGCTGCACCCAGCTAATTTTCTACACTTGAGGATATTTAATAGCAATCCTTAGTCCCTATCCAGTAAATGTCAGTAGCACCCTATGAAAACCCAAAAAAAAAATTGCTTCAAGACATAACTACACATACCATAGGGGTCAAAACTGTTCCTGGAAAGGATGTACTGGTTTGGGATCCAAGATGGCTGCCAGGAGAGGACACCCTGTCTGAGGAGTAGGACAGCAGAAACAACGTAGCGACCAGGAGACTGAACTCTGGGACCTAAAACACCAGCATTTGTGATTGCCAGGAGACACAGTCAATCAGTTGAAGGAAACGGTACAAAGCATGAAAACGGAATTAGAA
>CM053758.1:41887119-41899518 GCA_028658305.1 Pachyuromys duprasi
AGGATTAACATAGTGAAAATGACCATATTGCCAAAAACAATCTACAGATTCAATGCAATCCTCATCAAGATACCTTCACAATTCTTCACAGACCTTGAAAGAAAAATACTCAACTTCATATGGAGAAACAAAAAACCCAGAATCTCCAAAACAATCCTCTACAACAGATCATCTAGAGGTATCACCATCCCTGACCTCAAGGTGTACTACAGAGCAATGGTCATAAAAACTGCATGGTATTGGCATAGGAACAGAATAGTGGATCAATGGAACAGAATAGAAGACTCAGAAATGAACCCACACACCTATGGAAACTTGATTTTTGACAAAGAAGCCAAAACCATTCAATGGAAAAAAGACAGCATCTTCAACAAATGGTGCTGGTCCAACTGGATATCTGTATGCAGAAAAATGAAAATAGATCCATATTTATCACCTTGCAAAAGGTAAAGTCCAAGTGGATCAAAGACCTCAACATAAAAACAGACACACAGAACCGGTTAGAAGAAAAAGTGGGGAAGACCCTAGAACTCATTGGCACAGGACACTACTTCCTGAATAGAACACCAACAGCACAGGCTCTAAGATCAACAATCAATAAGTGGGACCTCATGAAGCTGAAAAGCTTTTGTAAAGCAAAGGACACTGTCATCCGAACGAAACGATAGCCTACAGATTGGGAAAGGATCATTACCAATCCTACTTCTGACAGAGGGTTAATATCCAGTATATATAAAGAACTCAAGAAGTTAAAAAGGATATGAGCTAGGAAGTCATGAAAAAGCGTATGGTTTTAAATGCCTGTCAGTATGTGAAAGAAGAAAATCTAAAAGGACCAGAGAGATGATTCTATCCATATCACATTTTGTGTAGTATGTGTACTGTATGTTAACATAGGTATGTGCATGAGGAAGCTACAGGTCAAACTCAGGTGTCATTTCTTTAATCGGCTCTTCCTTTATTTTTTGAGACAGGGTCTCTCACTGAACCTGAAGCTCATAGGTTCTGCTAAGCTGGCCAGCTAACAAGCTTCAGAGATCTGACTGCCTCCTTTCCTATATCCCCAAGTCCTGGGATTACAGGTGCCAGGCCCGCTTATATGTTCTGGGAGTTGGAACTCAGGTCCTCATGATTGATTGTCTAGCACGTTACCAACTAAACTAACTTCCCAGCCCCTGGAAACAGGAAATTATACAAATAGTACAGACAGCAGTGGCTACAAGGGTGTGAAATACAGATATAGAGAAAAAAAAAAGAAGAATATCAGTAAGAAATGCTTAAAGCAATTCCTCAACTCTGGGCATGCTCCAATGGTGGACACGAGTATATTATGATACATTTGTCCAAGATCACAACACTGCCAGTGAAAATGTAAAGCATGGCCTTAAAGCGATGCTCACATGTCATCCTGGAGTCACCAGGCTTAACAGATAATGCCATTGTACTGGGAATGCTTCGGAGAGGGAACGGAGCTCTACACTTGTTGTGAACCTAGAAGTGCTCTTTAATAAACAAAGGTGTTAAAATAACTTATGGTAACTATCTGATGTTTAACCTTGGTCATTTCTGCCTAAACATGCCATATGAGTACGATATCTATTTAGAGATACAGCACTTTAAATGCATCTAGTAAATAAAAAGCACAAAATCGGCACAATGTAAGAAGGAGGACACTAAAGCGACTTCAAATAAACCCCAAGCTCTTAGGAAACTGGGATTCATACCATGCCTGCCCTCTACAGGACCTAACCTGAAATATACCACCAATTCCACTACCTTATGAGTAAAGCTTCCAGAAAGCTCTATAATCCAAAATCTATAAAATTCTAAAAATTCACTCATGCATAACTATGCATTTTGTATTTGTGTATAATTACAGATTGATTCATATTATTCCTCTTAAATATATTGCCTTCTGGATATGTTTTTATAACTGCATATTTATTTTATGCAAGTGAACATTAAAGATGGCCTTTATTTAGATTCATGAGTCCAGGTAAATGACCAAATAGCAGCAGAGGAGAAATATTATCAAAACAAGTGGCAACTCAAAACCATCCACCTGCAAGTCTTCAGAATGATTTCCTATGCATTACCTCATTCTCAGCTCAGTGAAAGACCCATGAAGTAAATTAAGAATCACTATAAACCCGAGTATGTATTAGGAATAAGGGAGCACTTTCACTTCACTGATCTGTACATGCACATGAATCTTATATACAATTATGCGGCATGGATGATATATCCAAAAAAATTCCCTTGAATCTTTCTCCTTCTCCACATTGCCATAAAGGCCAAGCTGTGTCTGATCCTGTTTTGGTTTTAAATGTGTACCCCAAAGTCCATGTATTGAAATTTTAATTTTTTAATACAGTAATACTGGTCTTGGTGTGAGTCTTAGTGTCTGGGTCCTGCGAACAGGGCCATCTAGAATTAATGTCTTTCTCTAGGTATTTAGCTAATTCTTGAGATTCTGGATCAACTCCTCGAGGAGAACTTATAACTCAAGGCTGTCCCTCTCTCCAGCCTTTTCTGCATGCGCTCTCTTGCCCATTTGCTTGAGTACAAGCAACATGAAAGTCCTCTCTAGGCTTGAGAGCATGCCATGATCGTGATCTTGGACTTTGCAGTTTCTAGAACCAGGAACAACAACAACAACAAAAAAAAAAAACCTTCTTTTATAAATTCTAGTCTCAGCTATTTTGTTTGAGCAACAGAAAATAAATTAGGAAAGATCTCTGTATCCTTGCCCAAGTTTTCTCTCCACTCTAGTGTGCCCCACATTCTAGGCTTTTGTATCTTCTAAATATAGATCCTAACAGTTTCCGCCCCTGCTCAGAAATTCACCACATCTTCCCACTCTCTTCTGAGTGCCTCACCAAGGGGATAGCCAAATAACTAGAACAGACCACAGTGGGTACAGCAAATCCTCTAAAGACCTATGTTTTATCTTTAAAACATATGCACATTTTTTTCATTCTAATCTATAATTCACACTTATTGGATTTAATAAAATTTTTATGGTTAGAATGTTTCCATTTCTAGGAAAACGCACTTTAGTAAGCTAGTCTTGTGGGTTTATAAAACCCTGGCATGTTACCTCCTCATGCACAGAGACCATGACACTGAGGTAGAACACAGGCCAGCATGTGAACTCTGTAGCATTTTAAAGATATTTTACACACTAGCCTTTCCTACCAGAGAAAATCACATACTTTTTTTTAATACTACAGACTAGAAAAAGGGTTGATAAAACTATTTATGGTTTGATCGGTATTTTTTATCTTCTAATAAACATAAGCATAAATTTCCTAAGAAGTCTCTCAACTGAACCTGAAAGAAACATCAGCTGAGACAGAATTCCATGGAAACACTTAGCTGAAGTCAGTGAGCCAGGATCTTATGGAAACACCTTATTGAAGGCAGGAGCCAGGGTTTCATGGAAATACCCTGCTGAAGGTGTGTCTCCTCCCTTTCATTTACAATCTCCCCTCCCTCTGTTTCTATTACCTGAGAAAAGCTTCAACTTTCTCCACCTGGAAACTCCTATTGGAAATCCAACCTCTTGCTCTTTAAAACCAACCCAGCCACCATCACCGGAAATAAATGTTTCCCAGTACACAACTGCAGGACTTTGTCTGTAAACTATGTTAAATTTCATCACATGTGGAAATCCTAGATTTTCTTCTTACTCTTAGATCCAGCCAGAACATGTACCCTCTCGAGTTGGAAATCTTCTCTTATTCATCTGCAAATGTTCAGAAGCTAACAAGGTTCTCCGACACTGGGAGCCCTATACACACATGTGGAGTAAGTTGACGGTGAAACAATCTTACATGAATAAAACATTTACGTGGCACCATACACCACCTCTGCATTCCAGAAGGCAGGACATTTATGCTGAAAAGGTGGGGAGGGGGGACAAAAAAGAAGTTGGGGACAATCAACTCCGATCTATAGAACAGCAGGTCAGAAAGACCAATAGGACCCCCTAGAGCTAAATTTGTAAAGAGATTGCAGTAGCCAAGACTGCAACTCATAACCCCCAGGAGAGCTGGTGTCTCTGTCCAGAGTGCTGAGATTTCAGCAAAAAAGACCTGGCTCTGTTTCAAAACCAGGCAGAGCCAAGCAGGATTAGAATACAAATATTTGCATATTTCCTTATCCCTGTAGAAACCTCCTTCTCACCCAGGAGCTTACGATAGCCACATTCAATCAGCTACAAATTCATCCAGTTCATCCAGTTTCAGTAGATTAAGCTGACTCTGCTCTGCAAAAATAAGTTACCAAGTCAAAAGGCAGCAGCTTATGATAGGCAAAGGGCATAAACACTCACTGCATGCAGGTTTTCCTCAACCGATTGCCTGTAATCTTTGGGCATCCTCAGGCAGGTGACTACACCTCTCTAGGAATGGACTTCGTGACCTCTGAGGGGAGTCACTACATAATTAAGATGGAGTAAGCCTTCAGCAAATTATCAGCGTGTGGCAAGAACTTCTCTTTTTCTAATCCTCTCAAAACCGGTGAAGTGGATATGATTGTTCTCATTTTACACATGAGAAAGCAGGGCTGTGAAAAGTTAAGCAGCTTTCCCAAGGCCACTCCACAAACATGCAGCATTACCTAGTGGGGAGATCAATGTGTTCACAGCTAGATCTGAGGTCAATGTGAGACCAAGACTTTCCCAAATCTTACCCTTCCCTTGACCACTGCTCCTGACCCTCTTCACAAGTGTTTTTCTAACATATATGGCAATAACATAAAGGTCTATGATTTGCTGTTTTTAATATTTTCTATAGTTTTCAATGTAACTAATTTTTCCAAACCACAATCATAGCTTACACCTTAACTTCTCCTAAGAGTCAGCAAGCCTTATTAACATATTAACCAGATTCCTTAGGAGTCTTTTTTCAATAGCCTTAGAGAGCCTACTCTTACTTCTTCACACAAGCTCTGCAGCTGAGTGCCCCCCTATACCATAAAGCTTACTACCCAGCCAGAGGCTGCTGTGGAGCACACAATGAGACAAGCTGGCCAAAGCAGGCTCAAGGCAAGTAGGGACAGAAGAAGCCACCTTACTGTGTGACTCTTAAGGAACATGTTAGCCTAGCTACTTGACCCTTCCCTGTGTACTTTTTTGCATGAAAATAACTATAGCTGTGTGTCTGGCTTTGAGGAATCTTGAAGTTATTTCTATGTTCTTTAGCTCATCACAATGATCAGTACTGTATGTAAGTGTCCATTTTGTTAGCAGGGAAACCAAAGCTCCAGGTGTTTATGAAACTTCCCAAAGCCAACCATACAGGGACCAGCAAAGCCAGAAGCAACAGGAACATCGTCTTTGTTATTTAAGACGTTATTTAACGTCTTTGTTCTGTTGTTCTACCCCATCCCAAATGCCCAGCAGTCTTTGCACCTCCTTTACCTCACTGCCTTCCACCTCCACTTCTCTCTGATCTATGTTCTACTCTGTGACAGAATCTCCTTCTCACTGGCTGTCACTCTGACTAAAAACCAACGAGATTTCCTTTTCTTCCCTTTCTGTAGTCTGTGCTCTGTAAACTTGGAAAACAATTGTCCAAGTGACAACAGCTGTCTTCTATATCTCTCATGATAAATCTCCCACACTGCACACAAACACTTAATAAACCAGGAATCAGTCATGGGAAGAAATGCATATTTAAGGGGTATAGTATGAGGACTGAAGCCGTTCCTCACAAAAACTAACTAGATTAAAAGGAACAGCATAGGAGTGAAGGTAAGAGTGGGAAGTATCACCTGCCCTAGCACTTCACCTAAACTCCCTTGGTGGCTTCTGCACCTCCTACCTGAGTTCTGGTTATTTTGGTACCTCTTTCCTCCCATAGTTGTATCTCCTGATGAACACAAACACCCTTTTGCTCCACCCTTACCCATCACAACCCTTGCATAGAACAGACACTGGAACACTTTCTAAGTATTGACACTGTTGGAAGACTTCACCTATGAAAAAAATCGTAAAAGTGGCCCAGCTAACAGAAGAGAAAGAAAAACAAAACAAACAAACAAAAGCTGACACAGATACTGCAGGGACATTTCGACTAAATACCCTTGCTTGCTGCAAAGGGTCCGGGGGGGGGGGGCTGCTATCAGCTGCCTAGAATCCTCCAAGAAGGATCTCCAGCGCCTGTCCTCTCCACAAAATAAAAACAATGTCCGTCACCCTCATGAAAGGGTTCTAAAATCTACAGCTGGCCTTCTACCTAGACAGTTTGGCAGCCAAAAAGCCAGAACCCCACCAAGCTACTACGCAGTCACTAAGGAAAACGAAAAGCCTGTAAGTGGCTAAACTATTCTGGGAGCAGGACTGCATCAGTTTTCTCTCTAAAGGAGACTGAAAGTGACCAACAACGCCTGTTCCTGCTACTGACTCCCAGCTCGGGACACTTTGGCTGGGAGTTTCTAGCTGAGAGAATGGCGCAACCCAAGTACCCACGCACAGGTGGCTGGGGGTCCTGCCCTGCCCGAAGTGCCTCCTCGTCCGGGACAAGAAGGTGTGCGGCCCGAGCGCCGCGCCAGACTCACCACATCCATGATCTGAAGGAGGCTCAGAGAGAAGTACACCGTGAGCGGCTGCGAATCGTTGGCCACCGGCCTCTCCAGCGGGTTGTAGTTCTTGACCAGCTCCTTGTACAGCCTCCTCTGGAACTCGCCTTGCAGGGACACTTGGGAAGCAGAGTGCCCAGCGGGCCTCAGCGCGCGGCCGCCACCCAGCCCCAGAGCAGCCCAGCCCCGCCGCCCGGCCGCAACCCTGGACCACCCGCCCGCCCGTGCCTGCTCCCGGGAACCCTCAAGGGGAGTACGGCCCGAGCCGCGCCGCGGTTACCGTGCAGCAGCGCCGCGGCTAGAGCCAGCCAGATGCCTCCCCGCCCGCCGCACATGTCGCCGGAGATGCCTCCGCGCCCCGCCGTCTGCCCCGGCCGAGGGGCCGCTCCTGCCGCCTCCGCGCCTTTAAAGCGCTGCGCGCGCCCGCTGCCGCGCGCCCCTACACGTGACAGCGCGCCCCCGCCTCGCGAGCGCTCCGAGGACCGCGCAGCTCCGCGGCCGCCCGGGGAACTGCACCCCTGCGCTGCCAGTCGATGGCCTCTGACCCCGGGCTACTTGCTTGTGCTATCAATTGTGCTTTGTACTCACACCAAGCACAGTTTCCAACCCAGTCCTCCAGGACTTCCTCTGGTACCAGCATCTATGTCACAGGTTTCGGAAGTTTCTCCAGCCAGACAGGCAAGAGTAACCCTTTGTCTTTCCTGGGAGACACAGTGTTTTCAGTGACCAGCTGGATTTGGGCTCCTTTTTGAGACTTTCTATGGGAGAAGGAAGCTAGGGGTGATGTAAGACGTGATTGTCCCAGCAGAGAGCCTGGTCTAGTCTCATTTTCTTTTAAAACAGATTCGGAAAATTGAAACCTTTACTCCAATCACTTCCTGGACTGACAAGCCAAAACTTGATTCGTGAGGCCTTTTTGATTCTAAGGACAGTACCTGAACACGGAGAGGTTGAGGGAGACCAGCCACAGAGACCTTGGCCCAGAGGGGTCATTTTCTTGCCTTTCTGGGAAGGGAGGAAGGCACTGAGGAGAGCCATCAGAAGTGAGTTAGGATGTGCCACATCTGTCCCCAGAAACACGGGCCAGAGAGCCCATCTTGAAGAGTACCCTGCATTCCTTTAGGGGGCTCTGTCCCCTTTCTTCCCACAGACTCCATAACATCTGATTCATCACTGTCACTCCTATGGATTAAGCAATATTGTACAAAGAATGAGGGACAGGCTTATCAAAAAGTAGCTAAGTGATCCCGAGTAGTGGGAATGGGGTGATGAGTACAGCCACTTGGTTTGCAGGAGCAGTGCCATCAGTACCCTTGAAATGAGCATCTTGAAACACACACATGTTGTTTTCTGATACATATATGAAGAGTTCATATAAGGGTTTGACAGCTGCAGAGTAAGAGCAAACAAAGAAAACTGGCTGGTTTTGGAGTTGGTTAATTAAAAAAAAAAAAAGGACAACTGACCAGGGCTCCCCTCAAAGCAGAACCAGTATTCCACATGGAAAGGGGACAGCAGGCAGAGACATCTGGCAAACAGATGGGTGTACATCTGGTTCCTGAGTACTCCCCATCCCATTTCCAACAGCGGGAACATCACAAAGTAGGCACTTGATGAAGGGATGAGTTGTAAAGTATTAACTGCTTGGAAAATAGGAAGGAAGAAAATAACACCAGAGAAGGGAAAGCACACGATGTCAGCTAGAAGCTTCTGCCTGAAAACCGTCCGCACCAGCGCTGGGATTGCAGGGCTGACAGTTCTACTCTCGTTCTGCAAAGTACCTAAGAGCCCTGGCTTGGGCATTACAGAGGGATGAGCCAGGAAAACTCACTTCTCGAGAGTATAGCCAACTGGGACCACATTACAGAAGCCAGACGAGCAGGCACATTTCAGAGCCCCAAATATAACACTAATACTGTACCTTGTAAGATAAGAAACCTAGAACACACCCATTTTGAGGGGGTGAGGGGAAACTAGTCAATACCTGTTTGTGCCCTGTGCTTTGCCAGACACCTGGAGGATCTGCAATCAGTCTGTTAGCTGGGTTGCTCCTCAGGTATTAGCATCCCTAATAGCGGTAAGTAGGGCTGTTGGTCCAGCTATCCCTCCTGTTCTCAATGAGACCCAGTTATTTTCATTTGTAAGGTGTAAAACAATCTGAGAGTAGAGCCCACTGGGATATGGAGGCTCTCTTAATCCCATTCTCGCATAAAGAAACAGTAAACGGACAAAACAGAGAAAGAATGCAGCCAAGTTTATAAAGACAAGAACTGGAAACAAACCTCACACACTCCACAAGCTGATGTTCCTGCCATAGCCTGGAGAGAGGCAGATCAACAGCAGACTGGAGGACAGAAGTCTAGATTTTAAGACAGTCCTCCAGGGAACTGACCCTGTGCTTATGTGAGGCAGGAAGCTGGAATGAAGAGATCTTTATAAATCCAAAGACTAAAACAAAGTCCCCTTCCAGGTAAGAGTCTAGAAAACCTTCTCTGTGTCCCAGAGAAGAAAAGAAGTATGTTTTCTGCTTGGACTCTGGAAAGGGAAAAGGTAATCCAGTTACCACAGTGCATAGTAAGGCTTAGGGCAGATCCGGATGCCTAATGCCTGTGCTGTTTGAATTCAAAGATCCCTCCTCTAGCATGTGCTGGTGGGTGGGGGCATTTTACAGCTTCCCACACAGGACTCCAAAAGAAAATCACAGTGAGTTCAAATTACAAAACGGAAAGCAAGACTGGAGAGATGGCTCAGCAATTAAGAGCACTGGCAACCGAGTTCATGTCAGAGACGGTCTCATCTCCCCTTACTAGGGAACCCACATGGAGGGTCCTCTCTATGCATGGTCTTTGGTTGATATCTGGAGGAGATGAGGGGGTTGGGGGCTACAACCAGGATATAAAGTTTATAAATTGTAAAAAAAAAAAAAAGTAACAATAATAATAGTAACAAAAAAAAAAAAAGAACACTAGCTACTGTTCACAGGGCCCACTGTCAATTTCCAGCACTCATATGGTACGTCACAGCTGTAACTCCAGCTCCAAGGGATCTGATGTCCTTGTCTGGCTTGTTCAGGCACCAAGCATACAAACAGACAGAACAACCAGACATGTTAAACAAGAAGAAAAAATTTTGAAAGTAAAAATAAGCATCCAAGTGAATCGACAACTCCTGGGACAGGCCACAGTCCACATTAAAGACAACTCCACAACAAAGTGATCAGGAAAGGTGCCACAGTGGTTTGAATGAATGTGCTCCCGCAGGCACTTTGGGTGTGGTACTATTAGGAGCTGTGGCCTTGTTGGGGTAGGAGTGGTGTCCTTAGAGAAACTGTGTCACTGGAGATGGGCTTTGAGGTTCCAGAAATTCAGGCCAGGCCCAGGCTCTCTCCCTGCTCCCTGCCAATCTAGTATAATTCTCAGCCACCTGTCTAACACCACTTTGCCTGCTTGCCAGCATGCTTTACTTTATAAGAGTTTGCAGTGGTCGTGGTGTTGCTTCAAAGCAAAAGAGACTCTAAGACAGAAGTCCAACAATTTGAATAAAAGATTATGTTTTTTAATCCTGTAAAATTAGGATGTGTAAAATGCTAATATATTGATCCTAATGGAAAGCGTGGATGTCCTCCTTGGCCTAACACTTCCCGGACATATTTCTCACCTACACTGGGATGGAAGAATTGGAGTGACTTTCCTGGGTGGACACAATCTTTTCTGGGTCTTTGAGGGATGAAGGATCCTTTCATTAAACAGAGACACAACATAAGACAAAAGAAACATCCAAGAACAGATTCTGGGAACTTCCCAATGTTGACACGAAACACAGACCCCCTTGATCATAAACTTGACTCCTAATGATTTTCTTGCTGAATTTTAAAGAACTTTTTTTTCAAAAATTTTTCTTACAATTTTATTATTTGGGGCTGGAGAGATGGCTCAGAGGTTAAGAGCATTGGCTGTTCTTCCAAAGGTCCTGAGTCCCAGCAACCACATGGTGGTGAGCTCATAACCATCTATAACGAGATCTGGTGCCCTCTTCTGGCCTTCAGGCACACGTGCTGGCAGAATACTGTATGAATAATAAAATAAATAAATCTTTTTTTAAATTTCATTATTTAATTGTGGTCAAGAATGATGATAGGTCCTCATGGAGTAGATTGGGAAATAGTCCCAACTCCTCCATACTCTGAAATTGATTGTAGAGGCTATTATTTTCTTCTTTAAATGTTAATAAGATTGACAGACTAAGTTATGTAACTTGAGTTTCTTAATGGAACTTTGGAAATTTTTTTATTGGCATATGCTATATCCGTATCACACATGCCATGCTGCATGTATATTGAACTGAGGACAACTTAGTGATGTCAATTCTCTCCTTCCACCTTTATCAGGTTTGTGTATCCCTTACAGTCTCTCACTGACTCTACATTTGTGGGTTTTGTTTTTGTTTTTGTTTTGTTGTTTGTTTGTTTGGGGATTGTTGGTTTTTTTGGTGTTTCTTTACGTTAAGAATAAATAGCTATAGAACAGTTTAATAGCTATAGAACAATTCAGAGTTTCTATTTCATAGAGGTTTTACTACCTGTAGTATTTTGAGAATTTTAACTATTTCGTTTAAGTAAGAAGATAATTGGGACAGAACATTATAATGCCCCTCTGTTGCCTTCATTCTGTCTGCAAGCCATGTAATGATAACTCCTTTTCATTCCTGCTTCTAGGAACTTGTTTCCTCATTTTTTTATTCTTTTTTGTGAGGATTTTTGTTTTCTTTTTTCAGGCAAAATACTAGTTATAATTATAAAAATAATACATATTAGTTCTTCTTTCATTGGTTTATTCAGGCCATGTTTGTTTAGTTAGTTTGTGACCTTTCCCATTGTTCTAAAACTCACCTAGACATTGTCTTCTCTATCAGAATAAGGGTCAGAATGAGTCTTCAAGTCATTCTGCAAACACTATGATTTTTTTTTCTGTGATCTTCATATATTATCTTCTTGCATTAGCCCAAGCATACATAGCATATTTTTCATACAAATATCTTATTCACAAATATAAATACAAATGAGACTGTTTTAATAATTTTCTAAAAACTAGAAAATCTGTCATTCCTCATTTCTATTCTTAATTACACTTGCTAGGGTTTATCAGCCTTTTTAATCTTCCAGGTAACAATATTTTCTTTGTTAATTTTCTCACCTTTTTATTAGTTTTTATTATTACCCTTGTACTATGTATTTGATTTGCTTTTTTAACACAATTCTTAATGAATACAGTGAGCTTATATTTCCTTTGAAATGTGATGAAAGATACAAATTTCCATCTGGGTACTGCCTGGAAGCCCCTAACCAATTTTTATGTTCTATATCTACTACCTGCAAATCAAAGCATTTTCTAATTTCCTTGCACTGTCTTGTTAACAAATAAGCTATTCTTTTCCATAAGTATGATTCTTGTATGTTTCTAACTTAAATCTTTGTGGCTATAACACATTCTCTTTGATTTCAACCCTTTTAAGTATATTGACTTGTTTTGGGATATGATATATAGTAAATGTTCTGTCTTGAAAAAGATCCCATATGCACTTGAAAAGAGTATGTATTCTGAAGTTGCTGGAGTCAAGTGTCCTATAAATGTCAGTTAGGCAGGTCCATAGGGTTCAGTACATATTCTGTTCTTCACTGGGCTTTAAATTTCAAGGAACTGAGCAGATATTAAGACTCACAAACAAGCCTTCGGCAGAGGGCAGGAAATAATAATAAAAATAGGGGAAGTTAGTAAGACTTGGGGAGAACAAGAGCTCCACAAAGACCAAATTGAG
>CM053758.1:41899618-41924518 GCA_028658305.1 Pachyuromys duprasi
TCTTTGACCCTCCCCCATACACACCAGGGAGTAACAGCCTAGCTAGATCCCAGGGAAGGACATTGTAGCCAGCCCTGAGGAGACAAGATGAACTGGGGTCAGATGGAAGGGGAGGAGATCCTCCCCTGTGGTTGGACTTGGAGGGGGCTGGGAGGAGATGAGGGAGGGATGGGGAGAGTGGGAGGGAATGAGGGAGGGGGCTATGCCTGGGATGCAAAGTACCTAACCTGTGATTGATATAAAAATAAATAAATTACATTTAAAAAAAATTTCAAGGAACTGTTTTTAATGATGGTTCTAATTCTCCACTTAGATCTGCCAGTTTTGCTTCAAAGGTCTTTAATTTGGTGTGTGTTTATAAATGGTTGTTGTACTAGTGAAGTGGCCCATTTTATTTCATAAAATAATCCTCTTTAATTCTAATATTACTCCTAGGCTTGCATTCTTTTTGATACTGGTAAATTCACATCATCTGTCTCATGCCTGCTGTTTTCAGAGTACATCTTTTTAAAATTTTTATCTGAAACTCATAATTTCATATATAAAGTTTGCCTGGAGATCATAAACATCATGTGGCCTGAATATTTCAACATCGTTTACTGCTCAGTCCACATACATTCACCGTATGATTGTTTTCTCTAAGTTTATCACTTTGATATATATTCTCTATTCTTTTTATTGTGTTTGTACCTCTGGTCCTACTGTACTATCTTTTGTCGTTGTTGGTAATGGAAGTTTTGTGTGCTTGCGTCAGTGAGATGGCTCAGTTGGCGGAGCACTTGTCATCATGTCTGAAGATCAAAGGACCCGTATGGTGGAAGGAGAGAATGATATTCCCAGATTTTTGCTTTGATCTCATGAGGTGCTGTGAGGCACACACACAAGAGTGTAATACAAAATACAAATGAACATAAAATTTAAAATTATAGACTTTTTCATTTAGTTTCAGCATATCTTTTTTTTCATAGTATTTGCTAGGTGGTTGTTCCATGGATTGTGACACACATCATATCTTTTGTCATCTAGTATGGTTACTAGTGAACTACCTCCTGGACACTTAGTAATATCCACATATCACCCTGTGTCTTATAACTACATTGTGGTAAACAATGTACAATGGTATATTGGCACTTTTATTTAAACAGTAAATGTGAATGTTAGAAATAAAACTAATAAAGAGATAAAAATTTATGACTATTCATATTAACTGAATGTGGAGTTCTTCATATTTTCTGAGAGCAGTATTTCCATCTGATGCCCCTAACCCTACAGACTTATCTATGGAATTTAACATTAATGGTATCTTTTAAAAATTAATTTATTTTTATTTATTACAATTTATTCACTTTGTATCCAAGCTGTAGCCCCCTCCTATGTCCCCTCCCAGCCCTGCCTCTGCTCCCTCTTCTCCACACCACCCCCCATTCACCTACCCTAGTCCACTGATGGGGAGGTCCTCCTCCCCTTCCATCTAACCCTAGCCTATCAGGTCTCATCGGGACTGGCTGCATTGTCTTCCTCTGTGGTCTGGTAATGCTGCCCCCAACTCAAGGGGAGGTGATCAAAGAGCCAGCCACTGAGTTCATGTCAGAGACAGCCTCTGATCCCCTTCCTAGGGAACCCATTTGGAGACTGAGCTGGCATGGGCTACCTCTGTGCAGGGTTCTAGGTTATCGCCATGCATGGTCGTTGGTTGGAGTATCTGTCTCAGACAAGACCCCTGGGCCCAGATTTTTTTGGTTCTGTTGCTCTCCTTGTGGAGCTCCAGTCCCCTCCAGGTCTTTCTATCTCCCCCTTCTTTCATAAGATTCCCCGCACTCTGCCCAAAGTTTGGCTATGAGTCTCAGCACCTACTTTGATACCCTGCTGGGTAGAGTCTTTCAGGGTCCCTCTGTGGTAGGCTCCTGTCCTGTTCCCTCTTTTCTCCCTCTTGCTTTTCTGAATGGTATCTTTTAAGAAACCGATATTCTTAGTGTAGACCAATTTATTAGTGCTTACCAACACATCTGTCTCTGGTTTCAAATTTGTTTGCCTACCCAGGGTCATGAAGAAATCATCCTGTGTTTTCTTCTGGGAGCTTCATGGCTTTACTTTTCACACTGAGATTTCTCAGTTATCTATCAGTTATCTATAATTATTTTATGCATTTTATAAGTTATTATTGGGTATGGAGGGTCACTGCTTTCTGTGAATATTCATTTAATAGAAGGTGATCTTTTTCTTCTTCATTGCCATGTCACCTCTGTGTTTCAGACTGCATTCTGGGTTCAGCCTATAGCACTCATAATGAAATTTCGTAGTTGGTGGTGTGAGTTTTTCATCTTTTTATTTCTTCAGTGTTTCCATAGACATTCTTTTAGATTAATATTAGTATAATATGATTCATTTCTAGACACTTTTCCTGGGATTCTGTTGAATATTTGGACTAACTGATGCATGATTGATGTCTTTGAAACAGCGAGTCCTCTAATCCATAAACATGATGCTTCCTTCCAGTCATGCAGCTCCTCTCTATTTTTTCTCAAGAATTTGCTATAGTTTTCATTGTAGATGTTTCAGAAAGCTTTAGAAAAATAGAAAGCTTTCATAAGAATTATTCATCAATAGTTACTGTCTTTCAATGTCATCATAATGACACACTTAAATTTTCGTTTACAACTGCTGCACTGCAGGAGTGTATCTGATATTGCACATTAGCCATACATCCTCTGAAACTCTAAATCCCCTAGTTAATTTGGATAGATTCTTTCTCTCAGAAATATTCTTGTTCTTCCCCTCTATTTCTTGGCCTGTTTTGTGGACTCCCCTACTACCTAGGACTACTCAACTATCACTCAGTTGAAAGACATGGTAGCACAGTAAATTTTGTCTTTCCTGTCTCGGGCAGAAGGTCTTCAGTAACTCACCATACATCTTCATTTCTTTGGTCTTTCTTAATAGGCTAACAAAAATATGGGCATGTAAAACATGCAAACCTGATTTCTTATTGTTGTAGATTCTTAAAAGATGAAATCACAGCCTCAGCCTGCTCCCTGTGAGACTCTGGGTGGCATTCATGCTGTTCCCTGCAACTATCGGTGTCTGGTAGTTCTTGATATCCTTTCACTTGTGGGTGCATTGTCTGGTCTCTGCTTCCAGTACAAGCCATGTTTTATTATAATGAATCAAAGCTGATATTAAGACTCACAACCAAGCCATCGCCAGAGTGCAGGGAATCATATGAAAAAAGGGGGAGTTAGTAAGATTTGGTGAGGACAAGAGCTCCACAAAGACCAAATAGATCAGGGCACAGGGGTCTTTTATGAGACTGTTTCTCCAACCAAGGAGAACCCTAGTAAGGGGAACAACTGGGTACCCTAGTAAGGGGAACAGGGACTATTTGGGTCATGAACTCAATGGCTGGCTTGTTGACCACCCCCTCCCAAGGGAGGAGCAGCCTAACTAGATCCCAGAAGAGGACATTGCAGCCAGCCCTGAAGAGACATGATAAGCTAGGGTCAGATGGAAGGGGGAGAGGTCCTCCCCTATCAGTGGACTTGGAGGGGGGCAGGGAGAAGATGAGGGAGGGATGGGGGGAGTGGGAAGGAATGAGGAAGGGGGCTACAGCTGGGATACAAAGTATATAACCTGTGATTAATATAAAAATAAATTAATTACTTATAAAAAAAAAGAACCCACCAATGTATCCTTCTCTTAACTTGATGACATTCTCAAAGATTCCACTTCCAAATGAGATGGCATTCAGGAGAACCTAGGCCTTCAACCTATGAATCATAGTTCTACCCAGCAATGAAACAGGAAAATAATATTTTTCTGTCACTCTGCTTTGGTTTCATTTTTTTTTCTTTCAAATACTCATTTTTATAACAAGCCCTTCTTGGGCTTGGGATTGTTAGATGGCTCAGTCAGTCAAGGGTCTGTTATGCATTCCTAATGATCTGAGTTTGGGTCTCCAGGGTTCATGTAATATCCAGGCACAGTGGCATGCATTTGTTGCCCAGTGCTGGGGTAGGAAAAACACAGACTGGTGGATCCCTGAACCTCATTGGCCAGCCACCATAACCAAATTCATGAACTGCAGCTTCAGCGTAATCCTGTATCAAAAAATATGGTGTAGAGTAACCAAGAAAAATACCTGACATCAACCTCACCTCTGGTTAACACTCATGCACACACACCCACACACCATCCATGAGCACGTGCACAGACACCACGTAATTGTTTTCAATTAAAAAGATACTTTCTTCTCTTTCTGCTGTTTCAGGTAGAAATTTTTATATTTTTAAAAATATCATAAATGAGAATAGAATATTGGTAAGCATCTATGAAGATAATATTGGTTATGTCTTTGTTAAAAGAAAAGAACTCTTTTAGATTTATGAGAGTTTTGCCTGCACATATACTACATACACCCCTGGTATCTGGGAGGCCAGAAGGGGAGTCAGATTTATTGGAACTAGAATTACAGATAATTGTGAGTCATCATGTGAGTGCATGAAACTGAACCTGGTTTCTCTGCAAAAGCACCAAGACGTTCTCTTAAGTTCTCTTAAGTCCCAAGATGTCTCTCTTTTTCTCTTTTTCGCCTATTGGTGTGAAGTTCTCTGATGATTAGTGACAGCTGTAAAGAAGAGCAGTGCCTATAGCACACCAGCTTCCAGAAGCCCTTATCTGACCAGACTCGGCTGCCAAATTTCCCTTTTCCTCTTCACAGAGAATTCTGCTTTCAAGGTGATGAGTGATAACCACATGGGGACGATTTAGCACAAGAAAGCAGCTGCACTTTATTGTCACTCAGCATTTACATACAGCAAGCCAGATCACACATACTAGCATTTTCACTAACTTCTTTTCAACTTCACAGACCTGCAGCATATAAACTGTGGATCAGCTTCCTGTAGGCATTATAGATAAGTCAGGCCTGGAGCAACACCTGGGATCACTACACCTGGTATAATCATCAGCCATCTCTCATTAAAGTATTTTTAGAAGAGTTATTTTATTTTAAATTTGTGTGTGTTTGTGTGCAAGTATGTGCACATGACTGCAGGTGCCCACAGAGGCCAGAAGATGTTGGATTTCATGTAGTTGAAAACAAACAAACATTATCACTATTACTGGGTGTCTTTCTAAGGTAAATTCCCTTTGTTACATGTCTGTAGGTGTCTATTTTTCATTCATAATGCAAATTTTTTATTGTTAAGGTCATGCAAATACAAAAAAGTATTCACATCAGATGTCCCAATTAAAGAAGTATGATAATGTAAGTGTCCTTTTAATTTTAAACCCAAGTGATATAGGGTGATGTAGCAGCCCCAGGCAACTCAAGCTGCCTTCACAGAAGTGATTTATACTCTGGGTTTTTATGGGGGTTCTATTACTTCTTTCACTAGTACTTTGTTACTTTCTTGAAGGGCCCCAAACACTATACTGCATCCTAGTGTAGTTTTTTACATGCTTCTCCTACCTTATCAAATCTTTTTAACTTTAATATTTTCTCTTGAAGATGTCTGTACAGTGAAGATTTTGCTGACTGTGATCCTTTGGTACAGTTTTTCATTTCCATGTGGCCTCTGGGTTTGTTTAACATCAGAAGCTAAATCTATAAATTTGATCTGATTCAAATTTCCCTCAGAGAGAAAGATTGTTTGATGGCTGCTGTTGGGTTCATCGTCAGGAGGCACCGGTTTACTTATATGTCTTCTTGTGACCAGCAGCCATAGGTTTTCATTGACAGTGCTTAGATATTTAATTTGTAGATACTAAAATAATGATGATGCTTCAGTTCCATTATTCATCCATATATATATATATATACATATATAATTTAATATATCCCTATATCTGCTACTTAGATTCTTATCAGTATTTCGCATAGAAAAATCAAGGTAGGTGTTCCCTTCATTGCAAAGAATTCAAGACAATGAACCTATTCATTAATATCCTATAAGTCCAGCTAATTAGTGTGTGTGTGTGTGTGTGTGTGTATGTATGTATGCATCTGTGTCTGTGTGTGTCCGTGTGTGTCAATGTGTTCACATCCTACGTGCCTGTCAATGGCCAGGTATATCTCCAATTTCAGGTAACAATTGAACAATAATCCCAGATATCGACTGATGAAATGCATCTCCCTGTTTGAGTTGAGGCAGCAAGTCTGACATCTTGCTTCATGTTTCTAGGAAATGTTGAGTCTTCTGATGCCAATTTTGGCTCAAGGGCTCCCTATGATCCCTTTCTGCATAGCAGGCTAGAACTCTCCCATGCAAGCTTCCCTCCTACCCCCCTTTACATGCAGGCATACACTGTAGTCTGGGAAGTCTCCCAGACCTCTGTAGCTCGCTCTCTATTTTCTCACATGTAGTCTTTTTCTCAACGTTGTCCACATTTAATTCTGCCTTGGCAGATCTGCAGTAGCACAGACATCAACATAAGCTCATGTTTTGTGCCTATGTGGTCTGTTTACTGTCATTATCTTACCGCTCTCCTGATTGACTGGTTTCTGGTGAGTGGGTGACCCTTCAGGTGAACTCCAAAGTCCTTTACAAAGGAACCTTTGGTCTGTGTCCTTACTCTCTGCTACACGAAGATATTCTGAGCTCATCTGTTTATCTTGTATGTTTCTGGCCCTAGACCAGAAACATTTCAGTCATTTCTCTTAAACTCTAGTTTCCCTTAGCTGGCTGTAAATGCTATTTTTAGATCTCTTTCATGAATAGTTTGAAGGTTACCTATCTCACTGTCTATCATCTCGACTATCTACATATCCATTTTACTGTGGTGAAATACCTCACGAGATCAAATCCAGGGTCAAAGACTTTTACTTAAGCTTTTCAGTCTTAAATTTGCAGCTCCTACAGTTCCTGGTTCTCAAAGGTATGGAATAATCAGACTGCAGTAATACACATTGCTCACTGACTTTGTGTCCCTCTCCAAGCAGAGCACAGTCAGAGTAACAATAGCAATGGTATTGCCAAGAGCAACAGCTAATACGAGCTTTAAATGAGCTAGAAAAATATTTGTTTTCATTTTTGAGATCATAATATGATCACATTATTTTCCCCTTACCTTTTCTCCCTCCACAACATCCTTGCTATCTTTTAAATTAATGGCCTCTGTTTTCATTATGCATATATGTATGTACACATATATTTCTGAATACATACATGTGACCTGCTTAGTCTGAATAAGGTTACTGGCATGTATGTTTTCATGGCTGACAGTTTGCTATTGGATAACCAATAGGTATGCTCATTCCTGAGGAAGACTATTTCTCCTGATTTTGACATTTCTTAGTTGTCTTAGTTCTTTGAGCAAGGTGAAGGCTTCCTGGCCTTTCCCGCAGCCACTTTAGTATCTCTATTGCTGTCCTTGCTCAGCTTATGTTTAGGAAGTCATTCGTGAGACTTTATAGTGTAGATTCTGACATTCCTAGGATACATAGTCTCACAGCAAACTCCCCGATCCTCTAACTCTTACAATGTTTCTATTCCCTCTTCTGCAATGATCCCTGAGCCATAGGTATGGGATTTGTTTTGTAGAAGTATCATTTGGTTCTGGCTCCACAGCTCTGCATTTTGATTGGCTGTGATTTTCTGTAAAGTTCTCTGTCTGCACCAAGGAGAATTTTCCTTGATAAGGGGTGAGTACTACACTTAGGGTATAATGACAAATATTTAGAACAGAAGTAGGGATTATGTTGGTTTAATAAAGTTTGTAGGTTCTTCTCCAAGGTCTATTGCTTTACTAGCCCTGGGTAGCTGGCTAGGTTTTTAGTGCCAGGCATGATTTCCCTCTTGTTGAGTAGGTCTTAGCTCCAAGTAGAGAGCTGTTTATTACCACCAAGGTATGTGTGCTGCTACCGCACCCCCTAGAGCTATCATGCCACACTGGTCATTGCTATGGAGTATAAATATCACAGCTAGGTAACGCTGTTGGTTGCTTCTCTCTTTTGGAAGTGTGCTTGACGCCTTCTGGTTCTACAAAGGCTAGTTCTCTATACAAAAGAGGCTTTTAGATCAGTTCCAGATCAGGGGCCTCTTGGCCCTGTGTCTGAAGTGCATGGTGTCCTCAGCAATATGGACTTACCTTTTACCTTGGGAGTGGGGAAGCCAAGGGCAGTTTTAATAGCTTGTAATGTTTTAGGAGTCTCTTGGACAACACTGACCAATAACTCAGGAGAATTAGATAGTCTGGTTTTTGGAGGGAGTATTGTCACTCAGCCCAGATGGGAAATTTTCATTTAAAATATTACGTGTATTATAGGTATTTTAGGTACATAGATGATAGAATGATTCCTTATGACTTTTTCAGATATCTTTACCTATTTGCTTATTTTGCCTTACTCTCTTCTTACTCTGTAATTATCTCCGCCTCCCAAATTAAAGAGCCCCATTTTTTCCATTTTCCTCTTTTTTTGTTGTTGTTTATTTGTTTGTTTTTCAAGACAGGGTTTCTCTGTGTGTTCTGGACTCACTTTGTAGACCAGGCTGGACTCAAACTCATGGAGATCCACCTGCCTTTCTTTCTTTCTTTCTTTCTTTCTTTCTTTCTTTCTTTATCATGCCAGCCACCCCAGCCTCCAAGCCTCTAGCCTCAGCAAGCCCTGCACTCCATTTTCCTCTTTAAATCACTTGTACTGATCAAAGAGCCAGCCCATGAGTTCATGTCAGAGACAGTTCCTGTTCCTATTATTGGGGAACCCTCTTGGACACTGAGCTGCCATGGGCTACATCTGTGCAGGGATTCTAGGTTATCTCCTTGCATGGTCCTTGTTTGGAGTATCAGTCTCAGAAAAGACCCCTGAGCCCCAGATATTTTGGTTCTGTTGCTCTCCTTGTGGAGCTCCTGTTCCCTCCAGGTCTTTCTATCTCCTCCTTCTTTCATAAGATTCCCTGAACTCTGCAAAAGTTTGGCTATGAATCTCAGCATATGTTTTGATACCCTGCTGGGTAAAATCTTTCAGGGTCCCTCTGTGATAGGCTCCTGTGCTGTTCCCTGTTTTCTTCCTCTTCCATTGTCCATTTCATTTGCTTTTCTGAATGAAGATTGAGCATCTTAGCCAGAGTCCTCTTTCTTGAATAGCTTCCTTAGGTAAATAGATTTTAGTATGATTATCCTATATTATATGTCTAGTATCCACTTATAAGTGAGTATATACCATGTGTGTCTTTCTGCTTTGATCACCTCCACCTGAGGGGGAGCAGCCTTACCAGTCCACAGAGGAAGACAAAGAAGCCAGCCCTAATGAGACCTGATAGAGTAGGGTCAGATAAAAAGGCAGGAGGACCTCCCCTATCACTGGACTGGGAGAGGGGCATGGGAGAAGAAAAGGGAGGGAGGATGGGATTGGAAGGAAATGGGGGAGGGGCTACAGCTGGGATACAAAGTGAATAAACTGTAATTTAAAAAAATTTTTTTAAAGAAAAAAATAAATCACTTGTATTCTGCGATTCCCTTTTCTATTGGTCCGTTACCCTATACCCCAGCAATGGTTTGTTGTATTTATCTGGTTTCTGCAGTTACTCCAGGTTATGTACTCATATCTGAATATTTGGAGCATAGAACTTCTGATAAGGCATAAAATGCAGTGTCTGTCTTTCTGGGCCTCAGTTACCTCATTCAATATGACTTTTTTCTTGTCCCATCCATTTACCTGAAAGATTAATGGTTTCAATTTTTTTTTACAGCTGAATAGTATTCCATAGTGTATAAGTACCGTGTACCACATTTCCATTTTCTTAAAAAAAAACAACAACAACTTTGTTTGATGGACAATGTACAGAGAGAGAAAACTTTTGGAGCACTTAGCCCTAAATGAGATGCCTTTATCACACCTCTCCCCTTAAGGATCTGAGATCTAGAGGGGAACGAAGGTGCAAAGATTGCAAGAGCCAGAGGTGATGGATGACTCCAAGGAAACAGTGTCTTCCAGACACAGCAGGACTGATGAACATATGAACTCATAGAGACTGTGGTAGGGTGCTCAAAACCAGCACAAGTTCAAAAAGACAAACTCCCAGTAAGGAGAAGGGAAATGGGAACAAATTTCCACTTCTACCCAAGAATCTATTTGCAATCAATACCTGTTAGGAAAATAAAAACAAAAATCACTCAGAGTGAGTGTCACTGGGTATATCGGTCACACTCCAAGGCAGGCCCCATGTCCAAGACTGGTTGGCTAACACAAAACAGACAACATGTTTGTTTTTGTCTGTTTAGTTGCTTAGTTGCTTTGGTTTCTCTCTCTCTCTCGCTCTCGCTCTCTCTCTCTCTCTCTCTCTCTCTCTGTGTGTGTGTGTGTGTGTGTGTGTGTGTGTGTGTGTGTGTGTGTGTGTGTGTGCATGATGTGTGTCTTTCTGTGTGTGGATATGTATGCCAAAGCTGACTGTGAGGATAATGCAACCTGTTGGAGCCACTTCTCTCCTTTCACCAGGGAATCCCAGGGATGGAACTTAGGTTGCAACATGGAACAAGGCAGCATGTGTTGCCTTCTGAGTCATCTCAACTAGTTCCATGTCTTCTTTTGTCATTTTTAATTAATTTTTATACATTATAATATTTTGATCATATTTCTTTCTATCCCAGACTTCTCCATACCTACCAAACTGCACACTGCAAGTTCTTTATTTCTTAAAAAAAAAAAAACTAAAGAAGGAAAAATAAAGAGAGAGAGAATATTTAACTAGTCAATAGAACAGAGATCTAAACCTATGGGTTGAAACCCCAAATGACTTTTCACAGGGGTCACCTATGACCATCAGAAAACATAGATATTGGCATTACAATTCGTAACAGTAGCAAAACTATGGTTATGAATTAGCATCAAAAATAATTTTGTAGTTGGGAGTCACCACAACATGAGGAACTGTATTAAGGGGGGCAACATTAGGAAGTTTAAGAACCACTACAATAGAAGGTCTTTATTCCAAACCCTAACATCAGAAAGACCATAGCGATGGAAGAATATATATTTGAGTTCAATTTAAGTTTTGGTTGGGGGAGAATGCCCATTGCATTCTTTACTGCAGCCTTTTTCAACCTCATGACAGAATTGATAGTCTGGGAAACTTTAAGACATTCTTTTCCCAATAAAACTAGTTCTTGGCTTCGCTTTTGTTGTAAAATAAAACAAACAAACAAAGAAACCCTTTTACTGTCCACTGTCAAAGCCTCTAGCTCTTGCATGTTATTCTCTCTGCCTGCTGTCTGCCTCCTGAGCTTCTGCAGGGAGGAAGAAGCTCATTCTTCATTTAGTGCTCTCCTGCGGTATTTGTACCCGTGTTTCTCTGGTAATATTATCTAAGGTTCATTCTCCACCCATCCATATGATAGTGTTCCAGAAAAATGTTCCCAGAGTTTCTGCACACTGCTGACAGATTGTGCCCTCTCTACTTGAAAGTCACTACACCCAGACAGAAAACCTTGGGCTCATTTACTTAAAAACCTAGTAGATTAAAATACATTTTTTTCTTCTGGCACAAAGTACAGATCTTGAAAGGTCTGATGGTAATACAATCCCCTTTCTACTTTTCTGAAATATATATATTTCAAAGAGGTTTTTTTCTTTAAACTTGAACACTTCAGCCATATATTCTAAGACTGCTCAGGGTTGAATTTCCAAAGGGGTGCAGGAGCCTGCTTCTGCGGATTTCAACTGTGGGCTTGTTCTGTGTATCTCTGTGATATATTTTATTCCCTTGTTTTTGTTTTTGTCTTTCTTGTTTTCGCCTAGTGGAGGAAGTGGTCTTTCATATTATCAACTTTTTCTCAACTCCTTCACACAACTTCATTTAAAATATCTTTCTCTTCTGCGTCTTTCACAGGAGAGTAGCATTGTGATTATTTGTTTTTGTCCTGTGGCTATTTATAAAATGACATTCTTTTTAGATGTCTCATCCTTGAGTCCTGGCCCCTAATTTATGTTATTATCTCGTCTTTTATATGCATTTCCTTAATAGATAAACTTAAAGTATTAGAATATAGTTTTCATCAGTTGGTATATTTTAATTCTTTCTTTAAAAAGCAAATCTTAAAATTGTTTTACCTTTTTTAAAATAATCCCTTTTACTGTATTTTCTCTACAAGAAAACATTTTTGTCCATACTTTCCTATCACTTACTGACTTTGCCTGGAATTGGTTCTTTCAAACCTTCATGGTGGAAGTATGATTACGGGTTCCAGACTGCAGCGGTGGGGCTTCATAGACTCCAACTGACATGGCCAAACTCTGATTCTCAGAACCCTTTCACAGTAGCTTATGATTAGAGTGAGGGTCTTCTTAGAAGGGGTGAGTGAAAGAGTACATAAAGCTTACAGGTCTTGGTGTGAAGCAAGAGCCATGCTATGCTTTCCGCAATACCTCTTCAGTCTTCTCAATGGCTGTGCATATATTTAACTTTGCGCGACACCAGTATTACAAAGGTCAAAATCCAACAGAGATCTCCATGCAAGTACAGACTACTGAATTTCAGATTGTTCTAACTCGTTTTCGCTGACTATGCAGTTTTTATTCTCCTGACTGCCTTCCATAACCATCGGATGCAGAGGCAACATCCCAGCAAAAGCTGCCATCCAGATCCAGAGAACACACACACACACACAAAGATCTTCTCTTGATTGGAATCCTGACAGCTTTTGTTTTTGAGACAAGATAGAAAATTTTGACATTTGGATTTCTAAAAGATTTAGACTCTCTTCCTGCCCTGTCTTAGTCCACTCTTTGTTCCTAATATAACTAACTTACATACAATTATAGACTGAGGAATTTATAAAGAAAAGAGGTTTACTATGGCTCACAGTTCTGGAGGTCCACAGTCACTTTTCTACAACTAAGCATAGCGGGCTTGCTGGCAGAGTTCCAAGATGGAGCCAGGGAATGTGTGCACACTTGCACAAGCATCTGCCCTCTACTCTCTCCCTCTTCTTACAAAGTCACTAGCATTCAGTGACCCCATCTAATCCTATTCACCTCACAGAGACCTCACCATTAGCACCACCAACAACCAGATTAATTTCTCTATATTTTTCTTTCTACTCTCCCTCTTCTCTCTGTCTCTGTCTCTCTCCTGTGTATGTGAATGTGAATGTGCATGTCTGTGGAGGGGGGGGTATGTGTGTTATTCACACGTGGCCAGAGTCGGATGTGGATGTCATGCTGTATTACTCTCTTCTTTATTCCTTTGAGACAGGGTCAGCAGCTTACAAGCCTGATATACCTGTTTCTGTTCCCCCACGTCACTGAAGTCAGAGTCACAACCATACTCAATATTTTACAAGGGTGCTAAAGATCCTAACAGAGGTCGTCATGCTTATGCAGCAATCACTCTTACTCACAGAGCCTTTTATCCAGCTTTCTATCCTTTTGATCCTGCACACAGGCCATCGAACACCATGAGTTTTGGGCAAGCAAACTTTTTTTTCATAGGACACCACTGTCAAAGACCAGTATTCAGTCAATCTGCCCATCTCTGTTGTCCTTGTTCCCCTCATTTTGAATTGTGCGCAAGTTTTCCATCTATATGGACTTTATTCTGGAAGGGAGGTTGCTACAAGACTTGAGAAGACCCTATCAGTTCTGGTCAACACAACTTAACTGAGATCTTCCTGCTGTCACCTCATTTTGACTTTTTTTTCTAATTGTGGTTTATTACAATATTCTATGAGTATTAATTTTAGTTAGCATACAGAATAATGTCATTATGACATTTTTATACATCTATGTCATTGTGCATTGATCATATTTACCACCCTACATTTCGTTTTCTCGCCTGCTGAAATTTTCATAGTGTATCCATCATCAAGCTTGCAACACAGTTTCTGAGGCCAGGTACAGAATGAAAACACTTGACTCTTGTTCAGAAAAGAAAAAAAAATAAAATGAGAGCTTTTTCTTCCCTTCTCTGGTCTCTCACCCAACATCCCTTGGTGAATTTTCTGCTGTTCAACATTACATGTTTTCAGAGAGAAAGAGAGATGCTTATAGACCCCACATGCTTTGAATCCCAATCCATGCTCCCCATTTTCTTGAATGTGCACATCCCTCCCCAGGCTGCCTGGTGTCAGGTCCTTCTTTCTCAGTGGCTGTTGTTGTACAGATGCAAAGTAGGGGCAAGGGATGGTGCTGAGAGTTTACCTGGCAAAACAACAGACAGAGGACTACACCACAGCGGAACCATTGAGTCTCTAGAGAAATTCAAAGATAAAATATTGAGACTCAATTTCAGCATACATAAATTTCAGTTCTACAGTAGTAGAATATTTGCCAGGCTGAACCAGGCCCTATGTTCAATCTGTAGCACTGAAAAAAGGAGAAGAAAATAAAGAAATCTAGATAGCAACTGCAGAACACTATACAAAAGAAGGATCTCCCTCTGAGTGACAGTCACCTACAGTTGTGGGATGATATTCCTGGGGAGATGTGAACAAACACTTACTTTATATAGGGAACCAATGGTAGATTAAGGAAGTAATTGTACTATAAAGTCCAGTTTGAGGTTACATAAGGAAGGTTAAGTGAAAGGCTACTTACAGACATGTGGAGGACTCAAAGACACTTGCATCACTGGAAAGCCCAGTCCAGTTCATCTTGTGCAGAGTCAGAAAATGTCCATCCCTTGAGCTCTCTGCACCGTTTGCAAGCAGCACCAGCATAAGAGGTCAGAGAGTCTCCTGAAAACAGCTCAATAGGCCAGAGGGTCTCTTTTCCCAGCAGTCATTTTCCTTGTGAATCTTGTAAGTTTTCATGTTCCAGAACTTGAGGGGTTTGTCTACTTCTTGAGCTTCATGAGTTTCACCTCTCCCTCTACGGACAAGTATTTCAATTCAGTTCACCTATCCACAATGAGGTAGCTGGATTAGTTCGTTGTTTTTTTTTTCTTTTAAGTATAAGGAGTCCAACCTAGGTCCATACATGTGTCCTAACACTGAGGCACACTTCCATTCTGCTCCTTGTACCTTAAGTAAAGGTCTTAAGATTCTGGACACTCACTGCTCTTGCATACAGCCAGGAGGCAATGGAGAAGCTCAGCTGTGCCCTCTGCTGCCAGTTCCCAGTTCATCTTGTGCAGAGCATCAAAGCCTGCAACATGGAATGTCAAAATGTCAGAGCCACCAAAGCCACTAAGCCACAGCATGGCCCCAGTCACTTGGGAAGCACAACACTTAGGCCATGTGGACCACTGCCGCAGAGTGGTGAGTGTCCTGAGGAAGGGTGGGAGCCCAGTACCAGAGCAGCCTCCTAGAGGACTTCCTTCTGCTTGGAGAGGACCTTGAACCTACAAACAGCAGGAAGGAAGAAAGGAAGGAAGGAAGGAAGGAAGGAAGGAAGGAAGGAAGGAAGGAAGGAGAGAGAGAGAAAGAGAGAGAGAGAGAAAGAAAGAAAGAAAGAAAGAAAGAAAGAAAGAAAGAAAGAAAGAAAGAAAGAAAGAAAGAAAGACAGAAAGACAGAAAGAAAGAAAGAAATTCTGCCCAAGGAAAGATAGCCAAGCGGAACCAATCAGTGAGGAGGGGAGGAAGTTAGGAACTGGGAGACCCCAGGATCCTGTAAAATACTCAGCCTCGAATCCACTCAGTGGACTCCCAGCTCTGGAGGTTCTCCCATCCAAATGGAAGCTCTTCTCTGATCTTAACAGAGCTTGTTATTTTTATTCTCCCTGAATCTGCTGCTCTTGCCTTCTCCACATCTGTCACTTTCTCTTTCTCTGCCTCTAAGTCTTCCGCACCCACACCGTCTGTGTCTGCAGCTTATGCTTTCTCTACATCAGTCTCTAGCCTTTCCTGGACGTATAATTCTTTGTTCAGTCCATAGAAAAAAACTCTATGGTGCCCCAGACGACCACCCAAATACCTCCCACAGTAGCTATGGAGGCTTGTCTGGGATTTGAAGAGTCCCGTGCAAGGTCTGTATAACTGACTGAAAATTGTAGTGGAAAACTTGGATATGACTGTGAACATCCAGGACCCAAGTAATCTCATGAAGTAAGTGCATATCCGCACCCCCATCCGTAACTACCGTAGCCAAGTCCTTACAATTAGCCATTCTTTACTTTCTTTGGGGATATTAGGGGTGTAGCTGATTAAATTCCATAGGAAACAAGGTACTTATATCTCATATAGTCAAACAGATTTCCATCTTATACTGGGGGGTGGGGGTGGACAGGTCTGTGGTTTATACTACCATTCATGAGCTGACACTGCTGACCAATAAAGGAATCATTCTCTCCTCCCAGGTAGAAAAACTTTCATTCTAGTGCAAAATACCTAGGAGCTTCTTTGCTTCTATGATGTTTGGGTGACTTTCCTTATGGAAGTCTGGACAAGATTCATGAAAAATTTATTCTTGGGTGTAACATGGGGATCAGACATGCTGATGGTCTCTACTGAAACTCCCATGCTTCTTGGTCTTGTACGGATTTCCCTAAGTTCCCTTTGATTCTAACATGCCTCTTTCTCTTTTTCTAAGATAGATATTCCTTCCCCCTCAAGATCCCATTTTGCCACAGCCTTGTTGCCTATTCTTTTTATGTCCATAAAAACCCAGGCATCTGTGCTGCTTAGTTTTCTGTCAATTTGACATAAACTTCATTTACTCGAAGAGAGGAAGCCTCAATTGAGAAAATACCTCCATCCAATTAGCTTGTAGACAAGTCTATGGCACATTTTATTGCTTAATGATTAATGTGGGAGGGCACAGCCCACTGGGGAAAGTGCTACTCTGGGCAACCCAGTGGTGCTGGGTTGTAAAAGAAAGCAAGCTGAGCAAGCCATGGAGATCAAGCCAGTAAGCAGCATTCTTCTATGGTCCCTGCCCTTGTTCCTGCCTCCAAGTTCTTGCTTTGTGTTCCTGCCTTTGACTTTTATCAGTAATGAAATGCTAGCTGCTAATGTAAAATGAAAACAAACAAACAAACAAAACAAAAAACCCTTTACTCTCCAAGTTGCCTTTGGTCATGGTGTTTATTGTACCAGCAAGAAACAAAAAGGACAATATCCTCCTGCTTTTGTTGTTTCCTTTCACTATAATAAAACAGATAAGCTGATGCCATCACTTTCTGAGGTATTTTAGAATTTTGCTTCTTTTGGTTTTTTTTTTTTGTGTGTGTGTGTGTGTGTGTTTAGTCTTGTCTGGGTTACAAAGACTTTGATCCAATTTACGTGTGTCAAATGGCTAAGAAACTTTACCCAATCTGTATACCCTTCTTTAAAGGAAAGCCAGTCACCATGAGTTCTTATAGCACTTGCTTCCTAATGCAAAAATGTAACAGAAATGTATAGATTAAGAGAATGGGCATATGATCATGAATACTTTTCTGCCCTTTCTGTTTCCACTAGAACAGCATGTGCCTTCCCTATCCCCCTTGGCCTGCTCTTATGCCAAGCCAAGAGTCAGATTATCATCATCATTCGTTATCAGGAGTTCATGCTATTATTGAGATGCTCTGGTATCCTACTCAGTTCTGCATAAAATGAGGGATCACTTTTCATTTACAACATCTGAAATAAAAGGATCTTAATCTATCACATAGTTTCCATGAAAAGAGAAAAATGTTCTGTCTATAAGACTGCAGAGGCCTCTCAACTTTGATCTGTCTATTCTCAGATAAGATTAAAGAGAAATTAATGTACTTTCTGGAATGCAGGCATCAGAAATTACTAGGAAATGAATGAAATTGTCAGGATCCAGTCCCATTTGCTTGGGTAACTGCAAACTAGTCTCACATTGGGAATCAATCCCAGGGATGTTCTGATAGGACACACTGTTCTTCCTCTTCATTGGCTAGAAACTGCTTCTCCTGATACTGAAATGAGAGATTCATGAAGAAATAACCCTCCATCAGTCTCTTCCAAGATTGTTCTGCTTTACAGATGGGGACAGAAGCCTCCAAAATACCCTTGAGGTCCCTGTTGGTTTGCCTTCTGGACAACTAGAACAGGCGAAAATCCACAGTGTGTAAAAAGAACTCTTTAGTTTTCCCTCAACTCATGGATAGCCAGAGATGTCAAAAAGTGAATCTTTTATTTTGAGGGATGGTGTTAGCAAAGATACTTGGGCTGTAAGAGAAACTGTCATGGACCTGGTACCAGACTCCTGAAGCCAGGCTCTTCTCAGGTGAAATCAGTCAAAATAAATCAGGAAATGGTTGGAGCCACGCCATCAGACTGAACTTTCCCTGGGTGAGACTAGACCACACTAGGTTTTCTTTGTCATAGGCTGCAGCTGCCCCTCCAAATGACTAGGGAATGCAAACCCTACCTAAGACATCTCTATATTTACTATATATTTACTCCTTCATCTCAAACTAGTTCCAAAATTCTCCTGAAGTTGCTATTCTGCTGCCTTTTTAAAGACCAAGAAAAATTAGCCCCGCAGACACCCAATCAATCACTTTCCCTAGAGAAAATAAACCTCTTATACAACTTGATCTCTTGTACTAGGGAGGGCACTTATCAAGAATTTTTTTTTCTTCTCTATTACCTACCTCTATCTGCAGGAACAGGCATATTGACTGGAGCTATAAAGCCTTCAAGCAGCTGGTCCATCTAAGTCTGACCATAGAAGATATCAAATTAGACAGTGGTAAAGACAGATACTTCTGTCACCTTGGTCCTGTTTGATCACGAGTGCTCACTGTCACCCCTGACATTATAAAGTTAAAAGAAATCAGAGGGTGGCCTTTTAAAACAGCATGTTCTATCTCTTAGACTATTGTAAAAGAAAAGAAAGTGCTTTCTATGTTTTGTCAGCCCCTGTCAGACCCAGCAGATAAGAATAATTTGAACAACTCCATGCAGGATAAAAGTAGGATGCTTTGGGTCCAGACAAATGTCACTAGTCTCAACAGCAAGTTTGATATCTAGCATCAACAAAACTTGGTTCAGTTTTATAGAGAAACAGATGTCTTTAAGGTTGATAGTGCTAGTAAATTGTCATGTGCTGTTTAAGCTCACAGAAAAGCCGGCTCTGGAGATAGGATTTGACTCTTACACTTCAGACCCCAAAGTGTTTTATTGTATATATCCTCCAAAAATCCTGTTCTGGGTCAGGCTACTTTTACTGATCAAAGCCCAAAGCATTTCTATGATAGATCATCTTCTTATGTGCTGTACAAGTTCCAAAACAAAGAACAAAATGTACTACCCCTCATGGATGGTGGTAGTGGCCACCTTTAATCCTAGCACTTGGTTGGTAGAGAGAAACTGTGAGTTTCAGTGCAGCCAGTGTTGCACAGAGAAACCTTGTCTCAACCCCCCCACACACACATACACACAAAAATTGTGTCTTTTGGCTTCTGGGTTACCACACTCAGCAGAAAGACACAAATGATATATACTCACTTATAAATGGATAATAGCCATATAATATAGGATAAACATACTAAAATCTATAGCCCTAAAGAAACTAAACAGGGAAGACCCTAGGGAAAATGCTTACTCAGAAGATCAAATGGGAGAGACATCAGAAGAAGGAGAAGACAGGAAACAGGACAGAAGCATTTTACAGATGACCTCTGAAGGACTCTCCCCACCAGGGTATAGAAGGAGACTCATAGCCAAACTTTGGGCAGAATACCAAAATCTTGATGGAAGAAGAGGGAGAGAGCAAGACCTGGAGGGGACAGGAACTTCCAAAGAGATCAACAGAGCTAAAAAAAAAAAAACCTGGGCCCAGGGGGTCCTGCAGAGACCTATACTCCAACTAAGGACCATGCATAGAGAGGACCTATACCTCCTGTCCAAAGGAGCTCATTGATTGCTTAGTTTCCAAGTGGGTTTCCTACAAGGGGTACAGAGGCTGTCTCTAACATGAGCTCAGTTGCTGGCTCTTTGATTACCTCCCCCAGAGGAGGGTACTGCCTTGCCAGGCCACAGAGGAAGATGATGCAACCAACCTTGATTAGATCTGATGAGCTAGGGTCAAATAGAGGGGAAGGAGGTCCACCCCTATCAGAGGACTAGGGAAAGGGCATAGGAGGAGAAGAGGGAAGATGAGTGGGACTGGGAGGAGACAAGGGAGGGGGCTGCAGTGGGGATACAAAATGAATAAATTGTAATAAATAAAATTAAATAAAAAAAAACAAAAAACAAGAAAGAAAACATAATACCTCTTATAAATTTTAGGATTAGAAAAGTTAGGGGTTTTTTTTTAATTGGGTTCCACAAGGAACCTTCACTAGATTTCAGGGAGAGAAAATGGCCTTTCTAGTTGTGGGGCTGTGTTTTCCTTTCTAGCCAAGTTAAGATAGGAATATTGAGTGTCTATAATCATCTAAAGCTATAATCAGTGTTGACATGTTAGCATTTTGACTACATGTTTGTTTTTCTGCCTTTAACCTGTAGGGGAGTATTCCCTCACACCAATGTCAGTTTGATAATGTTCTCAGGCTCTGACTAAAATGTGAACTTCTGAGGTAGGAAGGTAATTCTCAGGTTTTGGGGAGGCCACAGAAAAGATAAGATGTCAAAGTCTATGCAGAAAGATTTGTTTAAGACTTGTGGGAAAAATATAAAAATATTGGTAGCTAAAATATGTATGTACGGGTAAGCAAAACTGTTACATTGTCCTATATGCATAGTTTAAATCCAACTTTATGTTATCTAAGAGGTGTTACGTGGCACTTTCTTTTGAGCTAAGTATCTGCCATCTTCATTAGTTTCAAAAGATCATCGCAACTGGGCTTGTTGACTGTTGATGTTCTTTCATAGAAATGTTGGATTTGCAGGATTATCAACTAAATACATACTCACTAATTTTATCTGGTTATATTAAATATTTTCCTAATTGTATTAGTCCTCTGGCCTTGGGTAGATGTTAAAATATATAGGCTTAGGAAGAGTAGAGTGCTAGCTAGTTTTATGTCAACTTGCCTTAAGCTAGAAAGCAAGAACCTCAGTTGAAAAAAAGATCCCACTAGATAGGCCCATGCACAAGCCTGTGGAGATTTTATTATTATTATTATTATTGATGATTGATGTGAGAATGTCTAGCTCACTGTGGGTGAGGCCAACTCTGAGCTGGTGGTCCAAGATGATACTATAAGAAAGTACGTAAGCAATCTATGAGGAGAAATGCAATAAGCATCATTGCATGGCTTCTGCTTCAGTTCCTGCCCCAGGTTCCTTGCCTTCTTGAGTTCCTGTCTTGAATTCTACGGATGATGTACTACAAGTTATAAGGTGGGAAAAAAACCTTTCCTTCCCAAATTGCTTTTGGTCATGGTGTTCCATCACAGCAATAGAAACCCCAACTAAAGCAGAAGATTAGTAACAGGAATGGGATACTGCTGTGACAGACCTGATCATGTATTTTGAGGAAGAGTGTGGTAGCATTTGCATTTTCGGCTCAACAACAACAACAAAAAAAAGAAAAACCATTGAGTGCTCAGAAACCAAAGGAATGTTTTGTGAGATCTTGGAATACAAGCATATTGAGAGCAATACAGACAGAGATAGAAGCCTGGCTTGTGAAGTTTTGAGGAAAGGAAAGACCCCAGTGGGGCCATTTATTATATTTTGTGTTAAAAATCAATAGTGCCTTGTCAGCTTGAGCAGAAGAGTTAGCTGTGATTAACAAAAGACCTGCACCACTGAAATAAAACCTTTGTTTTACTGGGACAATTGTTACTGGTTAACTGGAAGTGAGAAATTAGCAGTGATTAAAAGGAGACCAGCGTCACTGAATTGAAATATTTTGAAAGGTGTTTTCTCAGAGTCAGCACATAGAACCTGCTGTCCAGATGGTGGCCAAGCTTTAATTCATCCTGGCAACCAAACTTGGTAATGTGTAAAATTCTCCTATATGCTACTGGTTTTGAAGACATGAAAGGTTCATGGAAAGCTGCCAAGGCTTGGCACTATGAAAGGCCAGCAGAGGTCATTGGTGTTGAAATATAAGTCCCAGGGCTCTTCAGTTATAGATAGAAGCTGAAGCTTGGCAGCATGTGGCAGTGACCGGTTCCCCAAAGGGAACCCAGGAGATGCTATTGGTAAAGTACAGCCAAATTTAGTGCATCCCAGTACCATGCTATGATCGCTAAGGACAGCAACAGCTGTGAAGTAGAGCCAGCCTATGAGCTGTTGTGTGTTTGCAAATGGCAGAGCTGAACACATGAAACCCTTTGCATCCTATGGGATCCTGAGTCTATCCCAGGACTCTGACACTGATCTTTACACTGTTGGAGTTTGGTTTGATTTTGATTTGATGGTGACTGTGCCTTCGTTTATCCTCTTAGACTAAGAAAGTAATTAACATTATTTGATTCTGTAAGAACCCACAGTTTTCAGACTTTGGAATTTTAGAGAGATTGGAATTTTTAGAGATACAGAATATTTAAGAGACTTCGAAAAGACTTTGGATGTTTTAAAGACAATGAACTTTTAAAGTGTTTGAATTTTTAAATACCAGGGGACTTTTCAAAGTTTGAATGTTTTATATTGTGATTTTAATATTAACATGACAACTTGGGGAAAATTGAGAATGGAAAAGTGATGGCTTGTGTGTCACATTGACAAAGGATCAATTATGCTGACTAGTTTTATGTCAGCTTGACAAAAGTTAGAACCTCAAGTGAGAAAATGCTTCCACTGCATTGGACTGCATATCATTCTATGGATTATTCTCTTGATTGTGTTTATTCTCTTCAGAATAAGTACTCTTAACACCATGAAAGTGGAAGAAAGGTGTCACCAGTGAATTGAAGCCAGTATTGTCCTTAAAGGCCTAAATATTGTGTCAAAATTGGATTCTCATTTTATAATCTAAAACTACAGAAAAGACAAACAAGCAAGATTTTACAGAAGGATACACAGAAGTCAGCAGGTTGGTAAGGGCAACTTGCCATTGTTTAATCTATTTCTCCAGGTCATGTTTTTTTCTAGGTAGCAAGCAAAGTCATGTTTGGCAAATAGGCAGTACGAGCAGGGCTTTAAGTAAATCACTAAATAAATGAATAAGTCCTTAGTTAATAATTGGTCCTTTCCATCATATTCTACTTTAGTTGATGACAGATATAGCAGGATAATGACAGGGCTAACTATGGGTTGTGTGCAAAGTGGGCTAAGGTGTTGGGTGCTATAAGAAAGCAGTCTGAAATTTTTATGAGGAGAAAGCCAGTAAGCAGAAGTTCTCCATGGCTTCTGCTTCAGTTCCTGATGCTAAGTCCATGCCCTGACTTTACTGAATGATGGGCTACAAGTTGTATGATGAAATAAACCTTTCCCTCCCCAAGTTGGCTTTGGCCATAGTGTCTTTATCACAGGAACAGGAATTTAACTAAGACAGCTAGGGAGAGGGGTTTCCACTTATGTGGCTATGAAAAATCTGATGTGCATGTGAAAACTTTCTTGTTGACTTCATTAAGGTCACCCATGGTTCTGTCAGGAACGCTTCTCCCCTAACTGATAAGCAAGCCCAATAACTTCATTGATTTCCCAGGATGAACTCTGATGAAATTAAAATTTGGCTTCTCATTTGGAACCTTATGAGGAAGAGGCAAACGTATGTAGTACTGTGCTAGATAGAAAATTCTCACAAAAGATCGAAAATTTATATGTTAATATTCTTCATGTCTCATGTTACTAACAAAGAAAACCAGTAAGTAAAAGGAAGTATTACAAGAATGTAAAGATGGAAATATTTTTACTGAGAAGGATTTGTGCATAAAGATTAAGATGACTGGACATTTCCAGAATGGAAAAGAGAACTAGACAGCTTATACAGATTATTAAAATATAAAGGTCATACAAAAGATGAGAGATATTGTATTTGATATTTAGATTTTTGTATCATCAAAGTTCAATACACTGAGGATAGAGATAGCTCGGTGATTAAGAACACTAACTGCCCTTCCAAAGGACCTGTGTCTTGGTTAGGGTTTCTATTGCTGTGATGAGACACCATGAGTGTGGCAACTCTTATAACGAAAATGCTTAATTGAGGCTAGCTTAGAGGTTCAGAGGTTTAGTCCATTATCATCATGCCAGGAAGCATGGCCACACACAGGCAGACATGGTGCTGGAGAAGAAGCCAAGAGTTCTACCTCTGGATCAACTGGCAACAGAAAGAGAGAGAGACATTGGGCCTGTCTTGAGCTTCTGAAACCCCAAAGCCAAATCCCAGGAACACATTTCCTCCAACAAGGCCACACCCTCAAAAAATCATACTTCCTAATAGTGCCACTCTCTGGTGACTAAGCATTCAACTGTATGAACATATACAGGCTGTTCCTATTCAAACCACCAAAACCTGAATTCAGTTCCCAGCACCTACATGCTGATTAACAACCATCTGTAAGACCAGTTACAAGGATTCCCATGCCTTCTCCACAGGCACTGTATGCACAAGGTGCAAAGACATATGCAAAAAAAAAAAAAACACTCACATACACTTGTATGGTTTAAATGAAAAAGGCCCCCATAGACTCATAGGAAGTGGCCTTACTTGAAAGGATTAGGGCATTTGTTGTTTCCAGTGGGGGTGACCATTTTTTGGAGGAAGTGTGTCACTGGAGACCCAGTCTCCTGATCCCTCTCCACTTTCTCTTTCCCCTCTCCCCTCCCCTTTTTCCCCTCTCCTCCTTCTTCCTCTCCCTCTCTCTTCCTCTCCCTCCATACTTTCCTTGCTCTCTCTCTCTCCCTGCTTCCCTCCCTTCCTCTCTCTCTCCTACTGCCTCTTTATCCAGATGTAAAGATCTTGGCTCTTTCTCCAGCACTGCCTGCACACCACTATGCTTCCTGTCATGACAGTAATGAACTGAACCTCTGAATTGTTTTTTTGTTTTGTTTTGGTTTTTGTGTTTTTTTTAATTTATTTATTTTTATCTCAATCACAGGTTAGGTACTTTGAATCCCAGGCATAGCCCCCTCCCTCAGTCCCTCCTACCCTCCCACTCCCTCCCTCATCTCCCT
>CM053758.1:41925018-41948538 GCA_028658305.1 Pachyuromys duprasi
CTGTCAATCTCTTGTGTCAGGAGTATTCTTCAAGAAGATCAGGGATTTCCAGTGGTTTGTGGTGTGTGTTTTGTCTCAGTTGAACTCTGTTGTGGGCTCTGTGTGCCTGGCTTCGTGCTCTGTGCTAGAAGCTGTAAGCACTGCAGGCTGGTCACCCCTCTGGTCTGGAGTCTTTACTTCTCACTCTGTGCTAGAGTCTGAGTGTCCAGTTTTGAGATGTCAGCTGTTGGCTGTGTACTCTGCCTTGGGCTTGCTGCTAAGGGCTCTCCCCTGGAATGGAGATTTGGCACCTCCTTCTGTGCCAGGGGCTGTGCACCACGGTCTGAGATGATATTTGGGGCACACACAGTGGGTTTGGGTTTGTGTCCATCCGCTGTATGCAGGGCTGTCTGAAATGGTGCCAGAGGCCTTCTCTGTCTGGCCCGCGGACAGACACCTGAACTGGGGTTTTTGCTGGCAGATGCGTGCAGCTTTCGCCCTCCGTGTGCGGTCTGGTCAAGATGGTCCCAGGATCCTCTCAGCCGTGGGTTGAGACAGAACTTTGACTGAGTTTGGCAAGCGCCCCCGCAGTGTGCGGACTGGTCGAAATAGTCCCCCAATCCACTCAGTCTGTGGTGGTTCCGGCGATCGGTTAGTGCCCGCTGCACCCCCGTCGGTTCAGGTAGAACTCGGGTTCCTCCCAGACCCACCGGCGGACTCACACACTGACTGAGTTTTTGCTGCGGAAGCGTTAGGCTCGCGCCCCCGCAGTGTGCAGACTGGTCAAAATGGTTCCCCAATCCACTCAGTCTGGGTGGTTCTGGCGATCGGTTCGAGCCCGCCGCACACCCGTGGGTTCAGGCAGAACTCGGGAGCAGTGTGAGCTCGTAGGGTGCAGTTCAGTGAACACGGCACCCAGTTCCTCCTGAGACTGCCCGCGAGACTCTGTGATCCAGTCTATTATGGCGGGTGCGGGCGCCCAGCGCAGCTGCTCGTTCAGATCAGAGCTATGCGCCGCTGGTCACCGGGAAATTTCTCCAGGTAATACCTGGGTGTCTCTAGGGTTTTCCCACTTGATTTTCTCACCGTAGGAGTTCCGCTCACCTGGCACTCACAATGCTGGCATTTTAGGTCCCAGAGTTCAGTGTCCTGGTCACTGCGTTGTTTCTGCACTCCTACTCCTCAGACACAGTGTTCTCTCGTGGCAGCCATCTTGGATCTCCAAGATAGAACATTTAAAAAAGCAAAAATATAAGCAAGCATATCAGTTTTTTCATTCTCTTCAAGGATTCTATAAATTAATGATTAAAGTAGAAATTTTTAATTAACTTCTTATTTTTTAATATTAGTTACAGTTTATTAACTTTGTATCCCAGCTGTATCCCTCTCCCCCATTCCCTCCCAATTCCACCTGCCCTCATCTTCTCCCTACTCCTTTCCAAGTCCACTGATTGGGGAGGACCTCCTTCCCTTTCATCTGACCCTAGCTTATCAGGTATCTTCAAGACTGGCTGCAATGTCCTCTTCTGTGACCTAGCAGGGCTGCTCCTCCCTCAAATGTGGGGGGAAGTCAAAGATCCAACCATTGAGTTCATGTCAGAAATAGTCCCTGTTCCCCTTACTAGGGTACCCACTTGGATACTGAGCTACCATGGGCTACATCTGAGTAGGGGTTCTAGGTTATATCCATACATGGTCCTTGGTTGGAGATACAGTCTCACAAAAGACCCCTGTGCCCAGATATATTTGGTCCTTGTGGAGCTCCTGTCCTCTCCAAGTCATACTAAAGTAGAAATTTTAAAACTTCAAACAATGATAGTGAAAGTGAAGAAGGTAATAGGGCCTAAAATCACTTGTTCCCATGCTCAACACAGAATAAGATGTGGTGATAGTATGAGACAGTTTCACATACTATGCATATATCATAAAGCCCAAAGTGATAACAATGAAAAGTATACCAAAGGGATACTCAACATCTCTACAGCAAGCTATAATGTAATATATAGAACATTCCAATAAGATACATGAAGCCAAGGAAAGAGAAAGAAAAGTGGAAACCGAGGAAAGAAGCAGAGTGGAAAATTAAGCAGCAGGTTCTGAACTGTCAGTAATTACTTTCTGATGTAGAAAGCCACATGCATTGATGAAAGCACAAAGGTTCAGAGAGTGGATCATAAAGCAAAGTCCAACTTCAAACATCGTACGATAAACTCAGTTCAAAATCAGAATGTAAGAAAATAGGAAAAAAATATATATATATATTATGTACATGTCAATATTCTTAGTAAAAATTAGAAATGGAAAGTGATGTTATGACATCTAATAGAGTTGGTTAAATGGAAAGAAAATGCAGAAAGGGACTTAATATGAAAATCAAAAATTTGTGTCCTGGGCAGATGCAATGCTCCTAAATGTTACCCATAGTGTTTGCTGAGGAGCTCTGCTCCACTGTTCTGTGATTGAGATAGCTATTGAACAGAAAACAAGAAAGATATAGGTGGTCTGACCAGCACAATTAGCCCCATAAGATAACTGACATGTATAGAACATGCTATGAAACAGAGAAAACTTGGCGGTTCCATCAAAGGACAAAAGACATTTTCACAGTTTCAAAGTCACTTGAACAGTTAAATTGAGTGAGGTTTCAGGTTACAAGACATGATGGTTAATCTTTTTTATCAACTTAATTGAATCTAGGGTCAGCTAAGAGACATGTTCCTGGGAGTGGGTAGTCGGCAAAGTTTTTAAAACTACCAAGAAAAATATTGAAAGTAGTTAAAGAGAAGTAATATATTAACTGGAGGGCAACATAGATTGAATACCAACAAATTCTCATCAAAAACCAAAGCATAGAGGCCAGAAATAAGTACTGGATTCTGGAGCTGTGAAAGACAAGAATTGTCAAGTGAGAATTTCCTGGGAGGATTACTGTGGAGGAGATGACCTTCCCTTCCCCTGCAGTGTACAGCACTTCAGTCAGACACCCAGATATAAAGACATCTGACGAGAAAGCCATGCAGGTTTTCAAATGTCCACCTTCTATTATTGCTGATGCTTCTGCTGTTGCATCCTTCGCTGACATTGCAACCCATAGTTTTTGGCCTTTTGGTATAGACTAAAGACTAAAAATTCTTTAGGAATTTTCTGGCCTTAGAGAATGATGTACCATCCTGCTTCATGGACTAAGCATCTACCAGGTTCTTAATCTATCTGGCATCCACATAGCCATTCTTGGACTATTTGGCCTATATTTTGTGAACAAGTCTAATATAACCCATTCCAGTATGTACTTATTTTTATTAGTTCTGCTCATTTAGAGAACTCTGCCTAATACAGATTGTGGTGATCAGGAATGGTTCTAGAGAAACAGAATTGAAAGGCTGAATTTCTATAGCAGATTTGGTAGTATCTGAAGCAGACATTCTAACTCTATTAAACCTAGAATTTCTAAGGACTCCCCATGTAGCATGGAGAACACTTATAACCTATGGTATGAACTACATAAAGAACCACATAAAATAAATTAAGACTTCTTCACCCCTTGTAAGGAACAATGAGTTTAGTGATTTCCTTTTAAAAACTTTGAACATTTGTGGAAAAGTAAGGAATATAATGTTGTTGGCTAATTGCTTCTAACATTTATAAAGAAACAAAGGAATGTAAAACTAGATCAAGCTGAACTTATGGACAAACATCTATTGATCTATTGAAAAGAGATTTGAGGTAGCTCAGTATCCAAGTGGGAACCCTAGTAAGGGGAACAGGGACTATTTCTGACATGAACTCAATGGTTGGATCTTTGACTTCCCCCCACACCTAAGGGAGGAGCAGCCCCGCTAGGCCACAGAGGAGGACTTTGCAGCCAGGCCTGAATTACCTGATAAGCTAGGGTCAGATGAAAGGGAAGGAGGTCCTCCCCTATCAGTGGACTTGGAAAGGAGTAGGGAGAAGATGAGGGAGTGTGGGGTTGGGAGGGAATGAGGGAGAGGGATACAGCTGGGATACAAAGTTAATAAACTGTAACTAATATTTAAAAAAAAGAAAAAATAAAATAGAAAAGAGATTTGAGAAAAAAAGAAAAGAAAAAAAGATTTGGAGTTTGATGCTGCAATTCAGAGCCAAAAAAAGGTGCCAGCAGTTTGTTTGTTTGTTTGGCTCAAGTGTGAGTAAAAAGATGGTCTGCTGTGACTGAGCTGGAGAGTCATTCTGTGTTTCCTGATGGTCTTAGACGATCCCTGTGAAAGGGTTGTTTGATTCTCAAAGGGGTCACAACCCAAATGCTGAGAACCACAGTTCTATATAACCAAAGAAATTCCAAGACAAATCAGTGAAAGGCTACATTGAATCATAGAAGTAGAGAAACATGTCTCTCCAACCAATTTCAAGACTTGAGCCATTTTATAGAAACAGAACCTTTCAAATGAGGGATGGCTATGTCCCACAGATAGAAATTTTGATACAGTATCAAAGAGATTTACTATTAACCTTTCTTTCATACTTCTCCCAAAGAACCTATAGCCTTTTGCAACACAATTGTACCTTGGATAAAAGGAAATAATCAGACCTTTCAAGAAGGTCTTTGAATTGTTATTGATTCCAAAAGAACCTAAACAACACTATGGCCCTTCAGTTAACCTAGACAACTAGAGGCTTATAGGGATCAATGAAATTTTAGCTAAACTCCAACCCAAATGGGGCAGTTGGGTCCCTGAATCTATCCTGTGATTATTTCCACCAATACATGAAGAAATTAGCACAATCTCCACACACTGTTTCCTGACTTGTGTAGTAAAAGCTAGTATAGTTACAAAGGCCAACTGGAAGCAATTAAAGCTGCTTCTACCGAGAAAAATAGTGAACAAACCCAGTAACTCAATCCTGAGGCATTATGGAGATCAGTGCTACCTTTAAGGACTTGAAAGATGCAGGGATGCTGGTTCACACCACATTTCTCTTTAAGTCTCCTCTTTGTCTGTACATATATGAACAGATCATGGAGAATGGCAGTTGATTATCTCAAATGTAATCAAGTAGTTACTCAAATCACAGCTTCCCTGACATTGTGAATTCCTTACTTTAATAGATTAACATATCTTCCATTACCTGGTATACAGCTATTAATCTTAAAACTGCTTTTTTCTCTGTCCTTGTCAATAAGGATCACCAGAATCAATTTGCTTTCAGTTGGCAAGACCCCAGGAGTAGACCTTTAGAGCTCTTCCTGAAGGATACAGTAATTCACCAGGCTTGCCTCGTAACTTCATTTACAGAGATCTTGATCATCTGTTTCCTCCATAAGGCATCACAATGGTCCATTATATAAATAGCATTCTACTGGTTGAGTAAGAAAGGAGTTAGCAATTGCTCTGGACTTATTGATAAACTATATAAACGCCAAGTAGTGGGAATTAATCCAACAAAATTTCAAGTATCTTCTACCTCAGTGAAATTTCCAGGAGACCAGTGGTGGGAGGCATGCAGAAATATTCTTTTAAGATGAAAGATAAGGTATTGTACTTGGCCTCTCATACCAACAGGAGGGAATCACAGTGCCTAGTCAGACTATTTTGATTATGGAGACAGAAAATTCTTTATTTTGTTGTTATTCTAGCCTGTGTACCAAGTACCCAGAAAACTGTTACTATTGAAGGGGGCACAGAACAGACACGGGCTCTTTTGTAGTTCCAGGCTGCTGGACTGCTCTGCTGTATGAGCCATATTATCCAGCAAAACCAGTGGTACTTGCCATTCAAGAGACAGATACAGATGCTCTTTGGTGCAGTTACATTGGAGGCCCTTGGGATTTTGAAGGTAGCCTCAGTAGTCATCTGCATACAGATAGTCTTCTTTGGAGAGATCACTCTGGGCCCCCTAGTGGGCCTTAGTGGAAACACCATGAAATTGGAGCTTTCCAGCATGAAGTGGATGTTATCTCACCAGGCCATAAAGGTGGACTTGCACAATACCTATTATCACACATAACATAGCCATATATCATCAAGCCTTAGAAGGTCCAAAAGGTACACATAAATTATATAAGATTCCAAAATTATCTATAAATCCCACTCCTGCTGCCGTAACTCCTGTCTCTGAAATGAACCTATGGCCTTCATAGGGTATATTCTATGATTGGTTGATACTTAGGAAGGCAGACTAGAGTCTAGTTTACAAATACTTCTACATACTGTACAGGCATCACCCATAACAGCCTAACTATTACAAACCTTTTCTGGAACAACCGTAAAAGGCAGTAGTGAAGAGAAATCTTCAGAGTGGACAAAAGTTTGAGCAGTACACAAACATGTGATTATTTTGCTTAGAAGGCTAAATTGCCTGCTGGCTATGCAATTGTATGTTGATTCAAGGACTGCGACCAATGGTTTGGCTAGATGGTTGTGGACTTGAAAGAAACATGATGGGAAATTGATAAGAAAGATATTCATGGAAAGGATATGATCTAGATCTCTTAAAATGGGCAAAGGACTTAAATGTGCTCTGTCTTGTGTGACTGTCCCTCAGGTGATGACTTCAGCAGAGGAAAAGTTTAACAATCAAGCGGGTGAGATGGCCAGTCTGGGGATGATCAACCTCTTTTCCTGGCCATCTCTGTCAATGCCATACAGATTGATAAAAAAAAAAAAAGTGCCCCTGATAGATGGGATGGAAATAATGCATGATCTCAACAACAAGGACTTCTAATAACTGATACTGATGTAGCTATGGCTACTAATGAATGCCAAGTCTGTCATCAGTAGATATAAACACTGAACCCCCAATATGACACCATTTCTTGGGATGATCAGCCAATAACCTGGTGGCTGGTTGACTACCTTGGACCACTTCCTTTGTGAAAATGGCAACACTCTGTCCTCACTGAAATATTTAATCCAGTTATGGATTTGCTTTTCCTGCATCTAATGCACCTTCTAAAACTCCCATCTCTGGACTTACAGAATGTCTTACAATGGCATTTTTCATAGCATTACTTCTTACCAGAGAGCCCCCTTCACAGACAAAGATGTGCAGTCATGCCCTCATGCAATCTACCGCTCTTCTGATATTCTCTATGTTCCTGAAGCAGCTAGTTTGATGGAACGGTTGAGTAGAGTGGCCTTTCAAACACAGTTAAGCCCAAACTATGAGTCTGACATACTGGGCCATGCTTCTTGGGAAAGCTGTTTATGTTCTTCATCAGTGTCCAATATATTGCAAGCATACCCCTTCCCAATGAAATATTAAAGATGAATTTAAACTCAGTGTAGAAGAAAGAAAGAAAGAAGAAAATGAAAATTATGAGAGATGTATGTGCTAAAAGTAACAAAATGCTGATGATAGCCTCAAAGAAGACATGAGTAAATAGAAAAAAGTCTTCAAAACTGAGTGGAAAACAGAAAGAGTAAAATGACAATTGTATCAGAAATTTATTTATAGGTTTAAAAAATTCTTTTTAAATTCATCAAAAGAACATGTTAAATTTTTTTCTCAATACTCACACATGCATATAGTGGGTTCTTCGCCTCATGTTTCTCCATAATCTCTCCACCATCACTTTTCTTTCCCAACTTCATGTATTCTCTCATTTTTGTAAACATAGACAAATTCACTCTAAAATTTGTACATGAAGCTATAAACTCTTTTTGGTTATTTTTTGTTTGTTTGTTTGTTTTTGTTTGTTTTTGACATAGGGTTTCCTGTGCAGTCCTGGCTGTCCTGGAACTCACTCTATAGAACAGGCTGGCCTAGAACTCACAGAGATCTTCCTGACTCTGCTTCCAGACTGCTGGGATTGCAGGCCTAAACCACCACAGCCCGGCTGAAAACCTCTTAAAATAAAGTGGGAGAAAAGATTCTATTGAATATTTAGGTTTACTGAACACCTATAGTAATTAGATGCTGTGACCTGGCCTCAATGGAGCAGAAGAGAGACAAAGCATTGACCCACACAATCTGCCCAACTGCTTTCCATGTCAGTGTGGGAATGATGAGCTCAGTTATACAGTAGCAAGTCTCACTTCCCTGCTCTTGTCTGCTCAGCCCACCCACACCCTCAAGCAGTACAATTGATTTCTTTCTTTTCTTTCTTATAAAATGTATCAGAGTAAAACCTGCTATTTTGCACTTTCTTTTCTCATGGCCATATATATTCTACATATATTTTTCTAGTAATATATGGAGAGCTTTGTTTTTATTTTGGTGTTTTTACTGGTTCACAGTATTCTATTTTGCTATTATACCATAGCTTGTTTATCAGACTTTCTCTTGGTAGGATTTTGAGTTGTTTCAATGCCACTGAGAATAAGTTTACACATATATCATTTTGAGTGTGTGCAAATGCATGCAGAAGACAAATTCCTGGAAGGCACTGCTGAGTCAAGGGGCAGGTACATTTTTCATTTTGATAGATGTTCCCACTTGCCCTGAATCATGTTGTGTACCATTCTGCACTCCCACCAGCAATGGATGAAGTGCCTGTTGCCTTAAGGAAAGAAATGATATCATTTGACTTAAAATGGCAAAAGCCTGCATACCCAGCCTCTGAGGGCAGGGTGTATAGGAGGTTGAGAAGAGCATGGAGGCTTTTGCAATCAGGACGGACCGTCAGTGGGTACAGGTGAAGCAGGGAGAAGTAAAGCATGTTTGGTTAGAAATGTCAACACTTGTTGATACTTGGTTTGGGGGTATAAGGAGAAAGAGTGCCATCAAGTATGGGTGGGGGCACTGAGGAAGAACAGGACTGCACTGTCAATCTGTTAAGGAGATCTGCAGTGGGATGTTCTCCCACAGAAGAGAGATTCCAATTTCAATGGCAGATTGGGAATGGGAACTATAATCATAAAAGTTTCATGGGTCACCAAAAGGGATGAGGGTAAGGTTATTCTTCAGGCCAAAAGCAAAAGACAAACTTCTATAAGTGGAAAAGAAAAGGAGCTCTCAGGAAACAAGTATGTCTGTGGTCTTGTGCAAAGTACAAACTGGCAGAAGAGAGATGTGATTGGTTCATTGTCCTCAAAGCTGCAATGAGGCTGAGCCCATGGGAATAAGAGTCCAGGGGTTGGAACCAGTAGGTGGTTTCATCAATTCAAAGGTATCTACTAACAGCATTAAGAGAATATCTGGTTTAAGCCACAAGGGGAAAAAAAGCTTAAGATATTAATACATAAGAAACACACAGGGAACAGTCAGGGGGCTAAAAGCAGAGCACAACACAAGATTGCAAGAGCCATTAGGAGCAGGGCTGGGTGGTTATTTTTAATATGAATAAAGAAAAACAGAGGCCCCAGCAGGGTTGAGTTGGGATTACTTATACTGACTTCAAGCAGTATGCATAATTCCTGCTGTGGTTTGAATATATTCTCTTCTCTCAGGGACCCATGCTGTGATTTCATCCTTACTATGTGGTATTAAGATGTAGGACCTTTAAGTGGTATTTGGAACTTTGCCCTCACAAGCAAATAGACATCTAAATTCATCCATGCATTTAAGGGGTTAATGAGTTAGCTAAAGAATAGACCTGCTATAGAAGCCCAATGGGGGATTTCTTGCAGATTCTTTGTATCATTCTGGAATTTTGTCATCACAAGATATGGGCTTTTAGTCCCTTTCTCTTTATAAGCCATCAAATCTGTGTTATTACATTATTAGCAGCAAGGGTATCGTTCTGGATGCTGTAAGCCTGGGCTGCAGCTGCATCTATTACCCTTCAACTCAGAAGACTCAGCATTGAGCACCTTGGTTGGGTGATTTGAATATAACCTGAGTTTATATGACACAGGAATGTTCTTTCCTTAGCATTGATCATTGTACTATGCCCACGTTAGATGTCAACAACTAGGTAAGTGGGGTTGAGTTTCCAGTTTTCAGTTCTGTTTTCTTTGTTTTGTTTTGTTTTTATGTTTTCTGGAAGTCTAACTATCCTAAAATGCAAAGTAAGCACATGCGATAGTTTTCTCTTTTTAATTTATTTATTTTTTTATTAATTACAGTTAATTCACTTTGTATCCCAGCTGTAGCCCCCTCCTTTACTCCCTCCCAAACTCACTCTCCCTTCCTTATCTCCCATTCCCTTCCCCAAGTCTAATGATAGGGGAGGTCCTCCTCCCCTTCCATCTTACCCTAGCCTATCAGGTCTTATCAGGACTGGCTGCATTGTCTTCCTCTGTGGACTGGTAAGGCTGCTCCACCAGGGGGAGGTGATCAAAGAGCCAGCCCATGAGTTCATGTCAGAGACAGTCCCTGTTCCCCTTACTAGGGTACCCACTTGGACACTGAGCTGCCATGTGTTACATCTGTGCAGGGGTTCTAGGTTATCTCCATGCATGGTCCTTGGTTGGAGTATCAGTCTCAGAAAAGACCCTTGGGCCCAGATTTTTGGGTTCTGTTGCTCTCCTTGTGGAACGCTTGTTCTCCCCAGGTCTTTCTATCTCCCCCTCCTTTCATAAGATTCCCTGCACTCTTAGACTTCACCTCTATCTTCCATTTCTGTGAGAGATGCTGTTGTGCTCTGAGTCTCTGGAAGAATGTCTTCTTCTCTCACTTTTCTCCCACCAGTTCCCCCCAGAACTTGCATCTTTCCTTTTTTCCTGCACAGCAGGCTTCCACTGTCTGCAAAATTTGTTCACCCTTATACGTTAAGAGCAATCTGTGTCCTCCCTCCTCCCCAGTGTTATTAGTGTCATTCTAAAACACATCCTTTTTCTATCTCCCATCTCTCCGCAGTAGAGGTCACTCCTAGAGGCCCCTTACATGCCCTTCTTGATGTCCAACACTGGTTCCTCTGTCACATGTTTCACCTAGTTTGCTTCAGCTTTGGTCAAAGGCAACCTCTCCTATGGCATTCCTTAAAGCCAATGACTGTCTCAAAGTACTGATTGCCTCTCTTCAGTGTTCCCACAGTTCCGGGTGTCTTGCTCATTGAATAATGCAGATGAGGAGCACCCTGCTGTTCCTGCCTCCTGTGGCTTTATATCCTGAGAACACAGCCCAATTCCTGAGGTGTAATACATTCACATAGGGGTGTTGTTGCCTTGAGCACATGCCAGTGGCTCATTGATGCCTTGCTTAATCATTTTACAAAAGCTGTGGAACTTTAGATGAGCCGGAAACAAGCCATTTTCCATTCTATGAAGCAACTCAACTACTCACTACCTCCAGTCCTTCTGCCACCCAATAGCAAATGGCCAAGAATATCAAATCGTAATCTACTTAAATGTTCTTCACTTCTGAAAAGGAGTCAATTCAATGGAACTCCAAATTATCTCGTTTCCTTAACAGAATTGGAATCTGTTCAGCTCACATTGGCAGGCTGGAAGGAATGTGCGTATCACTGCAACCCTATCACACCGCTCAGCAGCCCATGCAGAATTCATCTAGGCAGAGAGCAGCAGAGGAATTGCAACCTCAGCAAAGTGGGGGACGCTTATATGAATGCTGTGTGCCTGCAACTCAGCAGCAACTCAGAACATTAGGGCTCGGGAGGCAGAATCTAATCACTCTTATGTTATGACTTCCATGCTCTGCTAGACTTCTAGACCCACTCAGGCTTCCTGGGTAAAGTCAGCATCATGAGCTTGAGGCCACCTCCTCTGATCCTCCCTAATCTCCTGATCCTAATGTCATCTTTTATGATGGATGCTGACTGAGCTAATGGAATGCCCAGGTCACTGACAACCTATTATTTATAGGTGTCCATATTATTTCTAAGGTGTCTCCAGCAGAGATGAGAATCTTCATGGTGAACCAAATAAAGCCAGATGTTTTCCCCAGTATGTGTGGACATCACTCAGTCCATTGTGGGCCTGAAGGAACCAAAAGTTGAAAGTAAGAACCTGTTCTTTCTACTCAAGATGAAATGACACTGTCTTATGCCTTATTGCATGGCTTCTCCCAGTGCCCAAGCTTTGGACTCTGAACTATATCTCTGACTTTCTTGCTTCTGCAGCTTAGAGATAGCTTATAGAAATCAAGAGGGGCTTCCTGGTCTTCCCAAGCTCATTATCCAATTCCTACAATAACTCTCTTATGCATGTATATGTATGTACTAGAGGATCTGTCTTCTAACTCACTGTTAGTAAACAATCAGAAAAGCAAAGAACCCTTTGTCTCAGCTTTCTCTTTTCCTTTCAGCCTGATTGAAGCAGACAGATGACATATTCACATAAACTCACATGAACAGGCACATATTCACACATGTAGACACCGTGCACATATATGTGATCACAAAGCCCCTTTCTAAACTGTCTGTCACAGTTTCTTATTTATTAAGTTTAGTCTAAAGTGTTTTATAATGTTCCCCCTTTGTATACAAGAGACTTTATTCACTCGTTGGAGGACACATGGGAACCCAGTCCCAAATGTGCCTGCTTGGAAATAGCATCTGGAGATAATTTCAAGTAACCTGTGAAGAACATGCTTGGAGTTTAACTAAGAACAAGGGAAGTAAAGGAAGCCTATAGGGTTCATTTGCATCGCCCCTACATTGTACCACCCATCTCATTTTTTAAAAGATATGGCTATATTCCTGTCATCCCAGCAATGAGGACACAGAGACAGGAAGATCAGGAGTTCAAGTAGTTTAAATTTGTCCGCATAGTAGATTCAGGGGTATTCTGAAGTACATGAGACCATGTCTTTCAAAGGATCAGCGAGATCTCAAATAACTTAGTGATGTACATCAGGGTCTTATGAAAATAAGAAGGACCCAAACCCAAAAAACAGAAGACAGAAATAAATCATAAAGATCAGAGTACAAATGAATGAAACAGGCACAAGAAAAACACAATAAAAAGAACCAATGAAACAAAGAAGTAGTTCTTTGGAAAAGTAAACAAAATTGATAAATCCCAAACTAACCAAAAGAAACAAAAAACACACTGGTTAATAAATGCACAAGTGATGAAGAGGAAATTACAGCCAGTGGAATCTACAGGATCGTTACGGAATACTTGGAAATTTTACAATCTAAAAACTGGTGAAACTAGAAGAAATGGAAAACATTATAGACACCTATGACCCACAAAATTTGAATCCCAAGGATGAAATTATGCCTTTGTAATGATGCCTTTCCCAGAGAATTGATTGCTAGAGTGACTGACAGGTCTAGCATTCTCTAACTTCTCTAAAAGTGCCTCAAGAAGGAAGTTAATAGAGGGTAGGAGCTCTTGGTACCCTTTCTCCAGCACAGGTCTTCAAAATTGTCTGAGGCTTCACACACGCATGGAAATTGAATGGACACCTGCTTAACTTATGCAGGCTGCGTGCGGCTGGAGGTTTGACACATGTTAAGAGAGAAATGACTATGGTAAGTGGAAGAGACTAGTCCATGGGTATAGAGGACTCAGCATTGAACGTGAAGAATAGCAAACTGACGTCAAGGATGCTCAGGCCCCTGGAACAGGAGCCTCTGGCTTTGGGCAGAGATACTAATGAAGACCCTGGACAAGGACTGGGAAGCACATGCTCAGAGCTGTCCATCTCATCTTGATATACTCCCCAGATCCCATGAAACATATATGTAAATGTCAGGGGTGGCAAAAGTAACTCTAGCTGCCTGGACAGTGAAGGCCAGACAAGGCCAGGCATGTATCCTGTGGTAAGTGGCAAGTGATCCCTGCTTCTGGGGCAGTGTTGTGCCCTGTCATGAACTCCACCATCAGGTAAAGGGGCATTGGGAGCCTGCTCATCCATTCCAAACACTAGGGTAAGTTATTGTCCGCCTTTGTTTTGACATTTGTGGTAGACATGCCCGCGGGCATGCAATCATCTAAATATTCTAGTGAATTATTTTTGCCTACTGCAAATTTGGGTATATCCATGCCCCTGGACTCTAAGCCCATCACAAACAGCAGAAGGGAGGAAGCTGAAAAAAGGCCATATCTAGAAAGTCCCCTCTTCTTCAGTTGTTTGCCCATGATATACAGAAGGTTTCTTTTATCTAATATATACTCATTGGCTACACATCAAAGGTCTATCTGAGAAGACAACTTGAAAAATGCTTCCTGCTGCCCTTACACTGACTTCATTCAATTTCCTGCCTTTTCTCAGCTAATCCTCAGCCTGTAATTTCCTAATGACTCTGTCTGCACTGCTCTGTGGTTCACTAAAAGAAACAGCTGGCCAAGATTGGCTGTGTGAATTTGCAGCCGGGAGGTTGTCAGCATTTCTTCTCTGGTTATGAAATACTGTCAAGGCTCCTCTGGGTGTCCAGTGTTTCTCTGAGATAAGCATTCTACTATCAAGAACAGAGTTTGAGAAGGACTTAAAGGAACCAGCCTAGAGAAAGCCTCTGCCATGCCTTTTCCTGGTAGTATGGTGAGGCTTAACTACGGATCTTTGTTTCCTTTGGGAAAGGATTAGTAAACAATGGATAGGTCAGCATCCAATATGTCCCTGAACCAGTCTGTGCATTCCGTACTCACCAGCTCCAGGTGATCTGACCTGGCTGTGGTGCTAAGTAAATGTTTGTCAAATGTATCTATTAATGTCATATCGTAAAACTGTGTAATTGGCTACATGGAGCACTCTGCCCACACCTACTCTTTCCAAGTTAATGAGATTATAAGCCTCAGGCATCCTAAGGACAGACTGGGAGAAGCTATTACAAGTTATTACTGCCATTACTGTTATTCAGTTGTGGAAAGGTACTCTTGCCCTTCCCCTATGGGCACAAGATTTCTCAGGTGAGAAGGCCTGTGACCAAACATATGATTTCAAGTTCAGCAATAAATCAAAGAGGCAACTGGACCCTGAGCTCTTCTACCCTGCCCTGCTGCACTTTTTACCCTGCTTCCTGTCGCTGCCTGTAGGAAATCCTGACACCTGTTTCTCCATTTCCCTGTCTCTGTCTCTCTGTCTCTTTCTCCAAGAAGGAACCACCTAATTTCCATTCTATACCCCTGCCTCACCCCAGCCTGGCCCCACCCAGCCTCCAACCAGGACCAACGCAGTGAAAGAACTGTTCCATTGCACGTGTGAATCTGTCAGTGTTCAAGGTATCCCTTTCGATGTCAGTTACCCCTTCCTCAGAAGAACACATAAAAATGTATGAGGTTTAAAATTTAGTTATATTTGCAATGTGCTATAATCCTTCTATAATCTGAATTCTACTGAGTCCTTTAAGATCTGGCTCTAGCTACTACTTCCCAATGCCCAACCACATCCACTCCCTAATTTAATTAAAATGAAAATTCAAGTCAGCTCTTGAACACAACAGCTGCTTACAACTCTACAATGCATGTTTCTGTGGTTGCCAAGACAGTGCGATCATCCCTGACCATCTGCCAGTCCCTATGTCACTCCAAGATACGGAACACCCAGGAGAGACTCAAGAATTTTCTTCTTCTTCACTGTCTTCCTTCAACTGTGAAATAGTCTGTCACACCCTTGAACAGACTACCTACCAGAGCAACAGCACAACAGAAAGGAAAACATGACTCACAAAAGGATTTGTGTGTGCCAAGGACAAAGGACCAAGACAAAAAGTTGTATTTACCACAGTTTCCACGCAGTGGTTTGAGTAAGAATGGCCCATAGGCTTGTATATTTGAGTGCTTAGTCACCAGGGAGTGGCACCATTTGAAAGAATTAAAAGGATTAGGAGGTGTGGCCTTGTTGGAGGAAGTGTGTCAGTGTGTCACTGAGAGTGAAATTTGAGGTTTCAAAAGCCCATGCCAAGGCCCAAGTCTTTCTCTCTCTCTCTCTCTCTCTCTTTCTTCTCTCTCTCTCTCTCTCTCTCTCTCTCTCTCTCTCTCTCTCTCTCTCTCTCTCTCTCTCTCTCTCTCAATCTCTGCCTATGGTTATGGGTGCAGCTCTTAACTACTTCTCCAGCACCACACTTGACTGACACCATGCTCTCCACCGTAATAATAACTTCTCCTATAAGATTTGCCTTAGTCATGCTATCTCCTCACAGCAACAAAACTTGACTAAGACATTTCATCACTGAAATTTCACTAAATTATGAACCAATTTATAGGAAAAGCAAATGAGATTTAAAGGCAGTCCTTGCTTGATGCCTGGGTGAGGATGGCGACTAATTATTCCTATGTACAAACAAACAAAGATCTATCTAAAACCTCACACTATACCCATGCCAGCACAATCTCAAAGAAATTACACAGCCACACTGCCCTATCCTCACAAGGACACTTTCAGTGCAGCTCACACAGAGGGTAGCCTCTGAGTATGTGCAGAACAGGTGTGGAAGGCCCCAATGTTGCACATGCATGGACTAGCACAGTAAACAATGAGAGAGACATCAGGTCTCAGAGGGGCAAGTCCTGTGCTCACAGTGGCAGGGACAGGATTCTTGCTGCTGTGCTCTTGTGTCCACTCTGAAAGCTATTCTCTATTCGCCACTTTCTACTTTACTATTATCCTCTTCCAAAATCTGCACACATAAATACCACTCTGCATTCTCTGATCGATCTGTCTTCTAAATGCTAACATACAGTTGCATATTAAACTCTATAGTCCATCTGAGGGTCCAAGAATTCATTCCCCATGAGCCTAGAGAATATGGCTCCAGGCCCATCCAATATCTGTGACTTCTATGAATTTCAGTGTTTTCAGCAAAATCAGAAAATGCAAAAGTGAAAATGCTGACCCTCAAAGCAATAATACCTTGGTTTTATAAGCTTGCCTAGGCTGGTACAGCCCAGGGACATGATATGCTCTTAACAGCTTTTAGAGAGGGAATTTTACAGTCACCTCAAAGTTAAGGGCCACCAGTGTGGTGGCCGACACCTTTTACCTGGCTCTCAGATCTGCTTAGAAGGCAAGAATACCTCCCTGCAGAAAGAAAATTCCAAAGATGATAAGGCATGTGTCCTATGCTTGCAGGATTCTAGAAAATCAAGGTCCCCATCACAATCCTGTGGTTTAAAGTCAGTAGAAAGAAGAAGAAAATGCATTCATAACCTCAGTAGAAGAACAGTGTGGTGTTACAGTGATTTTAAAAACAAACAACAAACAAAACAAAACAAAAACCTTCAAAATGCAGAGGGGACCCAGGACAGGACCACAGCATAGACAGTAGGAATAAGCAAAGATCCTACAAAGAACACAGTGGTTAATATGCTTCCTACCTTGAAATCTCATCAAGACCCATTCAGAAGTACAGGGGTCTTTCTTGCTTCCACACAGAGAACCTCAGTGGTCACAGCTGGCCATATGCCTCCACATCCCAAGGGGCAGAGTGGAGGTCAGAAGTTGAGAGGCCCCAGAATGTCGCAGCAAATATGGGACGTTACAAATTAAAACATTCAGTCACTCAATTTAAATGTTTTGTTCTCTAATGGCTTCAACGTACAGGAAATCTGAGTTTTTAGAGTGACTGTTTAAATCACTGGTTAGTACTTTTAAATTCTGCTTTTCATGACACTGATATCTTTCTCTTGGTTACACCCCCCTCGTACTTACAGAACGGATCTGAGGGTGCTCTCATGCCAGGCCGTTCTTCATTCCAGAAAGTTACTAGACCCAGTGTTCCAAGACAGAGGGCAACTCTGCCACTTCGTGGTTCTGTCTGGTACTGCAACAATCAGAGCCATTAAGTTGAGCTTTATGGGTTGATTGGACGCCCAGAGGCTGTCTGAACCCTATCACCACCCAAACCCATGTTGGGGTGGGGAGGGGAAGAGGCTAGAGGTGAGGGGAGCTCTCCACCATACTTACTTCATAGGATCAGGACTACCCTGGCTTCTCTGTCAGCAGTCTGCCCCCCAGCTTGATATGCAGAATGGGGGCTTGAAATCTTTAATTTTTCTAATTTCCATCTTCCATTAACATGTAATTGTGTATATCCCCAACACATTGTGACATTTCACTGAATAAGATCAGAATCATGTCGGGTTAGCATTTCCTTCTTATCGCTTCCTCCTTCAAATTCCTTGTTCTTCACAGGGAGCATGAACTGGGCTCTTATGAACCTCCACCTAGCTGCAGAGCAGAGGAGCTTATGTTTCCTGTATCATCCAGCCTCTCTGTGCTGCCTTTCTAGACTATTCTACTCTCTTCTACTTTAAAAGCACGTAAACCTGAACACCAGCCTACCAGGGAAAATATTGAGGCAAACTATTTAATTATTTATTTCTCTTATGAGAGAGAACATGAGGTATTTGAATGTGTGTGTGTGTGTGTGTGTGTGTGTGTGTGTGTGTGTGTGTGTGTGTGTAAAATTTCACTTCACATAACACCTCCTAGATCCATTTTATAGATGTCAGACTTTTTGCCAGAACAAATGCCCCTTGCTTCCCAGGACCTGTCTGAGCCCGTGGACAAGGGAGACCCAGTCAGAGAAGGACAGGGCCTGGAGACAAGATGTCACAGAGGGTTGAGTGGAAGTGGAATTTATCCTCCAGGTCCTGACAGGATTTCCTCAGTGCCCTCCAGCTAGAAGAAGGACAATTTCACAGGACAGTGTGTACGATATGAGAAAAAAAGTCAGTCTCCTTAGGGGAAAGCATGACAGAAGGATGGAGGCCTGCTCTGCCGAGGACTGTGCCAGCCTCAAAGGCTCTGGAGAGAAGGCCTGTGCTGGTCACATGGTCACAGAGTGTTTCTAAGGGTCGGGCCATGAAGAAGGACCTGTTTACCCTCTCAGCACTCCCCAAATTAAGCTAACGGGTATGTGGGGAGTGGGAAGCTGCTTGTTTTGAAAAGGTTGAACTTGAGAAACTGAGACTGGACATATATTCCCAGGCATCTGAGCTCACCCAGGAAAGAGGTGAGGTAGAGGGATGGCCAGAGGCTGGATATGATTCTGAGCACTGCCCAAGTAGAATTGAAAGTCTTCAACACTGGCACACAGGTGGAGCCTAAACTTTTTAAGGAAACAACCTACATACATCACAGGGTATACAGCTTAGGCACAGGGCACATACACAGGGCACTCACAGTTTGCACACACACAAGGTGCACACACTGGACAAGTGGGATTGGGCTGTATAAGAAAGGCAGCTGAACAAGACAGGGAGAGCAAGCCAGTAAGCATTTCTCCTTGGTCTCTGCTCCAGTTCCCGAATCCAGGTTCCTGCCTTGAATTCCTACTTTGACTTTTCTTGATAATGGACTAAGCTTTAAGATGAAATAAAATTTTCCTCCTTGAGCTGTCTTCAGCAATGATGTTTACCATAACAGCAGAGCACAAACTATGACCGAGCACACAACATTGTCCATCAAGCCAAGGCAGGCAGTGCCAGGCACATACACCATGCACTCTGGGCATGTAAATCCAGTAACCAATATCTGCCACACGTTGTCAGACACCAGGCACAGGGCAATGGGGACAGTATCAGAATCCATATCTGCATACACATTTGGCAGATGACAAAGAAAACTTCTTTTTGGATGAGAATGCACACAGAGGTGTGAAACAGTTGAGAACATGGTAGAGAGGGGCTCACATGGAGATACTGCACAAGGATGGCATGTGGGAGGAGCTCACGCTGAATGCTGGATGCTGGCTACAGGATACTGAACAAACAATGGCAAGCACACAGAGGCAAGGCAAGCACACAAAGCCATACACACATGTGGTCACACAGCAGCAGATGACATGCTGGACACTCAGCAAGAGTACATACCAGACACCACAGCACACAAAGCTGATCTTGAGCAATCTGGTAAGAGTAGAAAAATCCTTAGCAAGACTCTTGTCTCTTATGCCCAACAGCCATCTCTGCTGCCACGGTGGTGTCCTCTCAGCCCCAGGCCTTTATGAAGGTAGAACCGAGCTTTGACCTAGCCTCTGGGGCTCAGGGTCATTGGTTTCTACTGCAGGGCTAAGTCACATAACAGGAGTCCTCACCTGGTGAGGGAATCTTTGAGTCATTTCCTACACTTTTTACTACAATGAATCATAGTGAAGTTTGAAGCACATACATGTCATGCCATAGCTTTGCTACAGCTTCCTGGATTACCAGGGCAAAGGCAAATGAGATTTGGCCAGTTATTTCTATGAGGCTGAGCCATTTTGAACATCTGCTAATAAAGTCTGTGAGTGTCTGGTGAAGCAGCTGCAGGGCAAACCCTGAGAAGAATCATTAGGCTCATCCCCCTCCTCCAGCGTCTACAAAACAGAGAACAAATGACCTTTATGCACTGTCCTTCAGTTTTGGACTTGCATTTTAAGTCTTTAGCCATTAGGTGACGCCAAAGAGTAAGCTATCTAATTGACTGCAGGCTGGCCACAGGTGAAATTTCTAGGATTTAGCCCAAATGGAAATCATAGCTCCAGCATTAGACAATGTCTTCAGCAGCTCTCGATGATGTTCATACATCTCTCCCCAGTAGAAAACTCAGTGACATACCAGTTCCTATAAATGTGTGGGCGTTGATTTGCCCCCTTGGACTAAGCTGCCTGCAAGGTGTCTGGCCCCTTGTAAGAAAAAACAAACAAACTAGAGCTTGGTAAATGTGGCTAAGTGCTGGGAGCAAGGAGTGAGGCTGTTGAGCAGCCTGTGCTCTGTATGCACCGGAGGAATGTGTAGCTCTTCGTTCACAGCCTCAGTCCTCAGCTGCATGAGAGTCCCAGGCTTTCCCGGCTGTCCTGGGTGGCTGTCCAGGTTGGTGAGCATGATGTGACCCAACTGTGGAGGGAGTCCCAACATTGACATCATCTTTGTATTGGCATTGCTATGGCTTACTGTTTCTGTCTGTCCAAAATGCCTGCTAAGTTTTAATTCCCAGTGCAGCAGTATTTATAAGTGATGCCTTTGTAGGTGATTAACTCTCCTGGGTTTGGATCAGTGCCTTACAAAGGGGCTTGCGAGGTCAAGACAGGCCCTTTCCTTGCCTTTATGCCTTTCACCTATGAGAACACAGGGTTGGCCCTTTAGGCCATGTGAGAATGCATTGAGAGGGACGCAGCAGGAAAACCCTCACAGACTCTGAACTACAGAGCCATGACCTTGAATTTCCCTGATCCAAAACTGAGAAAATAAACCTTTGCTATTTACAGTGTCTGAGGTACTTTATTATAGTAGCACAAAGAAGACAGGTGCCTATTGACTGTTTTTACACATTCAGGCTGAAGTTATCCTCATTCTTGGTTTGATAGATAATTTTAAATTAAAATGTAGGCATTTGAGATATTGCATTACCAAGCCGAGTGTTTTCCTTTCCTTAATTTTAGCTAATCTTTTGTAGCACTGCACCTGTGGATGGAGGGGGCTCAGCCTCAATACTGGTAGGTGGAAGAAGCCAGAAGCCTACTGTTTTCTGCTGACACTCAATGAGATGGGATAGTCTCCCAGGGTGCATATTCTGATATCACCACATTAAAAAGAAGGAAAAGCAAAACTCTTCATTGCAGTTTCCCATGTGGCTGCCACTGGCTGACAGTAGATAGACTAATTAGCACTGCTTGTGAGTAAAGATCTCTTCCACAAGGCTTTCTCTGCTAAACACACGTATAAGAATCAGCTGTTGTCATGTTACAGTTTGGCAAGGCTGGAAGTCTTCTAACCAGTTGCTTTTGGCACTCATAGGTGGTTTGGGGTGAAGGTATTTGTCCAGTTGTCTGAAAATACTCTTGCATAAACTGCTCTTCTGATTGCAGAAAACTGACCTCCTGTGTGTACTGTCTTTTTGATGGTTTTGGGTTGCTGGCTTCCTGGCACTCAGTGTAACTTTCACCAACTACTTCTCCGGGACACAATATCTGTAGCCAGTCTGTCTCTCCCAGATTTCACAGCTGTCATATTTTCTTTTTGTATAATGTTCAAGGTGTTTTAGATGCAGCAGGTGGGAGGAACTGAGAAAAGTACCCTTCATCTTTATGGAAGCAGAAATCTTCATCGAAAGAATTTTTATATGTTGTCTTTTATTCAGTTCAGTGAGTATTTACAATTTTGCTGTTTTAAAACTGTGACATGTTTTATTTGTTATGGGGCATTAAATTCACTTAAGTGGTAGAGTAGTCTTAATGCTGTTTTGTTGTTTTGCTTTGAGTTTTTAACTATTTTTATTGCTCTTTCAAGCTCTGTGTCATGGTGCATGCCTCCTTTAATCTCAGTACTCCAGTGAGTTCCAGGCCAGCCTGGTCTACCCAATGAATTTAAGCAAACCAGGGTTACACACTAAATTTCAGACTAGCTAGGACAACACAATGAGGTCCTGTCTCAAACAATATATTTTGCCACTCTCAAACATGTATAAAATGCATGCATTACTCTCTCCTCCTATCCCTATCAGCCCTCTGTTTCCTACCATTCCCTTTTCTTGCCTTGCCTACATTCATATCTTTTTGTTTTGTCTTGTGACTCATTGAATTTAATCATTTATGTGACCACGGGTTTGGAACTATCCACTGAAGTTTGGGGGACTCACCAATGGCTGCACAACTGAAGTAAATGATTCCCCCCTCTCCCAGAGTCTTTCCGTAGCAGGGAGTGATAGGGCCTCCTAAGCCTTTCCCTAATGTAACAATGTAAGAGAATGTGACAATGTAAGAGATTGTTGACAGAGCCAGTCTTGTGCATCTCAACGCAAGCAACTATTGCTGCTACAAGTTTAACATTGCAATGTATGCATAATACCCAAAAGATGGCAATTAGTAGCCCTTCTCCTTATCTTTGAATTCTTATCTTCTTTCCACTCTCTCTTTCTCAATGTTCCTGAACCTCAAAGGGGGTAGCATAAATATCTTGTTTAGGGTTGAGCATCCTTATGACTTTTCTCAGCACCATGAGAATCCATGAGTCTTCACTCACCGCCATTCAGTTCACAGAAAAGAGAGGCTTTTCTCGTTAAGACTGAAAGCGGCATTTATGTAAGAGTGAGAACATAGATATTTGGAAGGCAGTTTGACACTCTGTCACTTTAAATAAGCAACAGTAGTAAGTTCCTCATAGGGCCTATGACTTCTCCAGCCATATGTTTTTGGCTGAGTTTATAGCATCATGAACAGGTTCCTTCCTGTGGATAAGGCCTCAAATATAATCAGAGAGCAACTGGCTATCCCCTGAACAGTACAACCATCTAGTTTTGTTAAGCAACTAAGGGGAATGACAAGAGCCTGTATTGTTTAGGGGGCTTCGGAAAGCTCACTGACCACCAACTCATATGGAGATATCCCACGCCTGGTACTTGAATTTCTGTTTGATGTATTGCTAATTGCTCTATTTAGACAATTTATATTCAATGCAATTACTGATGTGTAAAGATTGAAGTCTGCCTTTCTGCTTTCTACTTATTCTTTCCATTTTATCAATTGCTCTGTTTTCTTTTTCCAGCTTTCCTAAGGGTTTCTCACACATTTTTCACATTAATCTAGTGTTTTGAGTATATTTTCCTATAGAGATTCTTGGCCCTAAGTAGTACAACGGCCCTAAGTAGTAGCTAAACGGAGAATTCTCAATAGAGGAATATTGAATGGCGGAGAAACACTTAACATCTGGAGGTATCTCCATCCCTGACCTCAAGCTGTACTACAGAGCAATAGTAATAAAAACTGCATGGTATTGGCATAGAAACAGAATAGTGCATCAATGGAACCGAATAGAAGACACAGAAATAAACCCACACACCTATGGAAACTTGATT
>CM053758.1:41949038-41986670 GCA_028658305.1 Pachyuromys duprasi
ATGTTTGTAGCTGCTTTATTTGTAATAGCCAGAACCTGGAAACAACCCAGATGTCCCTCAGTTGAGGAATGGATACAGAAATTGTGGTACTTTTACACAATGGAATACTACTCAGCAATTAAAAAGGAGGAAATCATGAAATTCGCAGGCAAATGGTGGGACCTGGAAACAATCATCCTAAGTGAGGTATCCCAAAAGCTGAAAGAAACATATGGTATATACTCACTTATATAGTCCTATAGGATAGGAAGGTCATGCTGAAATATATACACCTAGGGAAGATACACAAGAAGGAGGACCCCAGGTTGGTATGATCAATGCTCGCTTAGATGAACCAATGGGATAGGCATTGAATGGAGGATAAAACGGGCAACAGGACAGGAGCATACCAAAGAGGGCTTCTGAAAGAATCAATATAGCAATGTATCAAAGCAGATATTAAGACTCACAACCAAACGTTCGACAGAGGGCGGGAAATAATAATAAAAATAGGGGAAGTTAATAAGACTTGTGGAGAACAAGTGCTCCACAAAGATCAAACTGAGCAGGGCACAGAGGTCTTCTATGGAACAGTTTCTCCAACCAAGGACCATGTATGGATATGTTCTAGAATCCCCGCTCAGAAGTGGCCCATAGTAGCTCGGTATCCAACTGAAGACCCTAGTAAGGGGAACAGAGACTGTTTCAGACAAGAACTTGATGGCTGGCTCTTTGACCCTCCCCCATACACGCCAGGGAGTAACAGCCTGGCTAGATCCCAGGGGAGGACATTGTAGCCAGCCCTGAGGAGACAAGATGAACTGGGGTCGGATGGAAGGGGAGGAGATCCTCCCCTGTAGGTGGACTGGGAGTGGGCGGGGAGGAGATGAGGGAGGGATGGGGAGAGTGGGAGGGAAAGAGGGAGGGGACTACGCCGGGGATGCAAAGTACCTAACCTCTGATTGATATAAAAATAAAATAAAATAAAGAAATGTTCAACGTCCTTAGTCATCAGGGAAATGCAAATCAAAACGACCCTGAATTTTCACTTTATACCTGTCAGAATGGCTAAGATCAAAAACTCAAGTGAAAATACATGCTGGAGAGGATGTGGAAAAAGGGAACCCTCCTCCATTGCTGGTGGGAATGTAAACCTGTACAACCACTCTGGAAATCAATCTGGTGCTTTCTCAGACAATTAGGAATAGTGCTTCCTCAAGATCCAGCTATACCACTCCTAGGCATATATATAAAATATTCTCAAGCATACGGGCATTTGCTCATCCATGTCCATAGCAGCTTTGTTCATAATAGCCAGACTCTGGAAACAACCCAGAAGTTCCTCAACTGAGGAATGGATATAGAAATTGTGATACATTTACACAATTGAAAACTACTCAGCAATTAAAAAACATGGAAATCATGACATTTAGAGGCAAATGGTGGAAACTAGAAAAGATCATCCTGAGTGAGGTATCCCAGAATCAGAAAGACACACATGGTATATACTCACTTATAAATGAATATTAGACATATAATATAAGATAAACATACTAAAATCTGTACACCTAAATAAGCTAAGCAGGAAGGAGGACTCTGGGTAAGATGCTCAATCCTCAGAAAAGCAAATGGAATAGACATCAGAAGAGTGAAAAAACAGGGAACAGGACAGGAGTCTATCTCAGAGGGCCTTTGAAAGACACTACCCAGCAGGGTATCAAAGCAGATGCTGAGACTCATAGCCAAACTTTGGGCAGAGTTCAGGAAATCTTATGAAAGAAAGGGGGAGAGAGAAAGACCTGGAGGAAACAGGAGCTCCACAAGGAGAGCAATGGAACCAAAAACCTGGGTCCAGGGGTCTTTTCTCAGACTGATACTCCAATCAATGATTACACATGGAAATAACCTAGAACCCCTGCACAGATGTAGCCCACGGCAGCTAAGCGTCCAATTGGGTATCCCAGTAAGGGGAACAGAGGCTGTCTTTGACATGAACTCAGTGGCTGGCTCCTTGATCACCTCCCTCTAAGGGGAGGGGGAGGAGCAGCCTTATCAGGCCACAGATGAAGACAATGCAGCCAGTCCTGATGAGACCTGATAGGCTAGTGTCGGATGGAGGGGGAGGAGAACCTTCCCTATCAGTGGACTCCAGGAAGGGGCGTGGAAGGAGAAAAAGGAGGGAAGATGGGATTCAGAGGGGACAAAGGAGGGGGCTACAGCTGGGATACAAAGTAAATAAATTGTAATGAATAAAAAATATATTTTAAAAAGTCTTAATTGGAATATAGTTGCTTATACTGCTGATGACGAATATTTGGAATGCTTTCAGTTTTTATTATTATGTGTAATATAACTGTGAGTATGTTTCCAAATTATTTAAGTGGATTTTTAAAGATTTATTTTATTATTTATATGTACACATGTATCTGGGTGTCTCCGTGTCTATGTGTGCACTGGCCCCAGGAGAGGACACCAGAGGGCATCAAATTCTCTGGTGTTTGAGTTACAGGTGGTTGTGAGCCATCCTACCAGGACCTGAGCTCTAGTCATTTCGAAAGCACGAAGTGTCCTTAAGTGCTAAGCCATCTCTGCAGCACAGTGTACTATGTGAAGTTCTATATCTAGATATGTAACTGTTAGGCCTAGTGGATACACGTGCTAGTGAGACTTCCCTGTGCGCACCTAAGCCTCTGTGACTGTATGATCTCATTAACACCTCGTCATGGGGACAAGAAGTTGCCGAGTCCAGAGGGTATAATGTCCATATTGACTGTCAAACTGATCACCTTTGCATGTTTTGAGGGCATTTGCCTGAACCATTTTATAAAGTTCTCTTTCAATTGCAAATTAAGTCACTTCTTTATTTTTAACTTGAGTTTTCTGTTTCTTTTCTCTAATTAATCTTTGAGGTTCTTTGAAATTGCAGTGTTTTGCCAGATGTGAATTATAAATAGATGACTAGGTTATTTTTTCTTGTTTTCATATGGCTTACTTTTGTGAAATGCAAAATCTTAATTCAAATATAGTAGCAATTCATTTTATTTATTATTTTCTTTGTGGAGACTTTGCTCAGACCATGACTATAGTCTCTGGGGTAGCCAGCTTTAGCACCCTCCTCACCTTGCATTTCAAATGTCTCTCTAAACTCCATCTGAGACCAATTCCCTGCATGATGTGTGGGAGAAGGATCAAAGTTAGTATTTCCTCAGGAACATTAATTGAGTCAGTACGTACTGCTTGATAATGACTATCCATATCCTCTCAGATGACCTTCACTATCCTGCTTCCTAAATTGATTGCAGACATCCATCACCGATAATCTCTAATAATTTCATCACTTCTATGGGCCATACTGTGTGCCTCTTCTTTATTTCTTCTATCAACATTTGAGTCATGAACATTCTGAGATGCCTGGGCAACATCTGTTTGTTGGTGTTGGGCCTGTGTTTGTTAATGGGTATTGTTCTTCTTGTTGTGCTTTATTTCATCTTATTTTGATTTTCAGCTATTCTTTGCTGGAGTATAGAAGGGTTATAGAAGTGTGCATATGGACCTCTTCCTCCACAGCCCATCTAGACTCAGCTTTTAGTTCTGAAAACATTTCTGTACAGTTCTTGGAAATGTGTACTAAAAAAAATGTGTCAATTGAAAATTACAATGATCTTGGTTTTTCATTTTCAATATAATTTGCCTCTTTTTTCTTATCATATATAAATACACACATGTACACATATATTTAAAATAAATAATCTTTCTTAAAGAATATCATCTACTTTTATGCTTAACATATCCAGGGATGGACAGCTACTCCAAGATAAAGATTTGTAAAAATAATTTTCCCACTTATAGCATCTAGTGACATTATATAAAAAGTAACATTCAATGAATGATCGGAACAGGGCTGACTTTAGACCGCAATGAAGTTCTGGCTGTGTGGCTGTTGAGAATTGGCAGAGTTTTAGTTTTTTTTCCCTTATGAATAAGAGTTTTATTGCATTAAAATTTTTAACTTGAATCTTTTGTTTTATGTGCTAAGGAAAATCTCTTAGCTGATATATGCCAGAGAAATACAAGATTTTTATTGTGATACTGATCAAGTTTGTTGATAATCATTGAAAATGACTGGTAAATAGATTTTGATTAATCACCTGCAAAAAATGTGTGTGGAAAACCAGTTATATTCTGGGCTATGGTAGTATCAATTCGTATATGCTGTAGGTTTTGTTTTAAAATCATATGGCAAAAAGAAAATGAACCTTAGCTGTAAGGTTTGACTCTAACACAGAAATCTCTTTTTGTGCCTGTCTTTTTTTCTTTTCTTCCCTCTTAACATTACTCACTTATTGTCTTGTTTGTCTCACTAAGACTTCTCAAAAAAGAGAAAGGTCTGTGAGCATGCTCACTCCTCATCTTCCCAAGCTTAGGGAGAAAGCATCTAATCTTTCACCATTCATAATTTCAGTGGACAGGAGTGTAGTTCAGTGGTAAAGCACTAACCTAAGCTAGGTCCTGGATAAACTATTGGTACTGAAAGGAAAGAGAGGGGGAGAGGGAAAAAAAGGGGAGAGAGAGTAAGAAGAAAAGAAGAATGGAATGAGGAAGGAAGGAAAGAAAGATGGAAGAAAAAAAAGGAAGTCCATTCCTTTCAAGGCCCTTTACTCTTATAATTGCTACTTTAAAAATCTATGCCACATTGTTCCAGTATTCATCGCATCATGTGTCAAAAAAATGTATCCCAGCTATGGAAGATAAGATGATCCAAGTCTGTAAGGTGGTTTTACATACAAGTAAAGGGATCTTCCCACACTAATCCCACCCCCACAACCTATTTTGAGCTTTACTTCTGATGTCAGTTTCTTTTTCAGTCACACAGCTCTTCAGATCTGTGCGCCACCTAGTGGCCAGCTCTGCTAAGCCAAACCAAAAATATGTTAGGATCAAACCTGTATTTGCAGTTGAGTCCAAAGAGAAAACTGGGAATACGTTTCTTCTTTACCATTTCTTGTGTGTGTATGTTCGAGTGTGTGTGTAGAGAACTTCATACATAGGCATTGTATTTACATAATTTACACCTCTGCCTCCACCAACTTCTCCTACGTAGCCCTAATGTCTTCTCGAATCCAAGACCGATTCTTTATTATTGTAAAACACACACACACACACACACGTTGTACTCACCCAGTTTTATGTCAACTTGACACAGCTAGAATCATTTTGTTACAGGATACCACCAGGTTGGACCATGGGCAAGCCTGTAGTGCATTTTCTAATTTAGTGATTGATGTAGGAGGGCCTAGTCTATTGTGAATGATGTGATCCCTGGAGTTTAGAGGTGTATAAGAAAGAGAATGCCATGAGGAGTAAACCAGTAAGCAGCACTTCTACATGGCTTCTGCGTCAGTCCCTGCCCCCAGGCTCCTGCCTTGAGTTCTTGCTCTGACTTTCCTGGGTGATAAAGTATAAACTGCAAGTTTATAAACTAGAAACTCCACATTGCGTTAGTCATGGTGTTTTATGACAGCAATAGAAACTCTAAGAAAGTGTGTAAGCTGCTGACTCTATTTAGTGTTGCTCAAATGAATTTTTGTTTAGAGCTAACCACTTGGGATTGGATAACATATGACAACACCTTGTTCCTGGAGAAGACTGATTATCCCATCTTGCCAGCAGTATTTTTTCCTCTGGTGGGTCCTTTTGAGATTTCCCTTTTTGTGTTACCATGTCTATTGGTGTCGTCCTTACTAAGGTCTTGCTTAGGCAACTGTATTTGTTGAGGTATCATGGTTGAAGATTCCTTGTCATTTCACAGAGGTACAATCTCACAGAGTATCTCCTGGCTTTAAAAATATTTCATTTCTTTCTTCGATAGCGTTCCCTAAGCCTTGTGTGAGTGGGCTGTGCTATAGTTGCATCACCTGGGGTTGGGTACCTCATGATCATTTGTTCTCTGCATTTTGACCAGTTGTAGCTATTTGTAATAATCTCACTCTGCTGCATAAAGAAACTTCCTTTTTGAGGAGTGAGAACTACACTCCTCTATGGTAATAAAGATCAGTAGTTAGGATGCAGTTAGAGATCAGACTAGTTTAAGAAAGTGACAGTAGCAGTAGGTGTTGGGAGTCAGACCAACCCAAGGCTTTCTCAGATACCCCATGACACAACAAAAGGCAGCAACTTCTGTGTCCTTGCTCAGGAGCAGACTTGACAAGGTCAGCCTGAGGCTGAGGCCTAGATCTCAAAGGACTTAAGGTTTTGGTTCCTGGGAAATTGGCTTTTGCCCCCACCAAAAAAAGACTAGAGTTACTAGTCCCAACGACTTTTGTGTGCTTGAACTGTATTGCTCTTGTGATACCCTGTGTTCCCTTTGTAAAACATTCTTGATTAACCTCCTACTAACTCAGTCCATTGTATGACAGCTTTCGTTAACCCTGTCTCATTTCTCCCCTGGAAATAGTATGTAAGGTCCTGTACTTCTTAATTAGCCTGCTTGGCCTCAGACAGACCTTGTGCATGACCTCTAATCCCAAACTTCCTTATCTTTTCTACCTTCTATCCTCTTTATCTTCTAATCTCTTTGTCCTCCTTTTTAGGTCCCTGTTCCTGAAGAAGGACCTCTGGTCCATGTCAGTAGGTTTACCTCTGAAGTTTATAACCTCAGGTAATTTAATTGAACTATAAAATATTGTACTGAGTAAGGTAGCTCAGATCCATAAAGACAAAATACATATTTTCTCTTTTGTGGGTTTTAGCTCCAAATCTAGATGTGAGTATGTAACCTGGAGGAACAGAGAAATCATAAAGTGACAATAATGGAAGGATGGAAGGAGTTCTAGAAATGGGGATAGTAGGACACAGGTGCTAAAAATGTGGAACTTTAACTAGGGAAGGGGAGGGAGAGCAATATAGAGGGAGAAGGAGGAGAGAGGGAAAAACCAAAGGAAAGCATATTATTTTACGTTTCCTTCAAAATGCATACACAGACACATAAACAGACAGGCAGACAGACGCACATCTAGAAAAGGGAGAGAGAGAGAAATCATGCCAGTTGGGGTGATTATGTCCCCAAGAACCATAGACTATGAAACAAAAATGGCAAGTATTTCTCAGTATTGTAGGGCTTCTTTTCTGCTATGTAAACCAAAACTAGGCAGGGGCTTTGCTCAAATCCCTCCACCTTTCTATCTCTCCCTGTATTCCTCTTCCCCCTCCTTCCTTTCCCTTCACCCACTCTCTCCTCTCCTCACCCACCACTGGCTCTCACTGTCTGACAATATACCAGATTTAAGGCTTGTCCTGAGGCCAAATCGGGTTATTACAAAAAAAAGGTGTAATGAATTGAATTTGATACATACTCTTCTGATTTTTCTTTCCTGGAACACTTATGGTTATTAGATTTTTCACTCAAGCAGTAGGTTCATGCATCCATTGGAGATTTATGATGCCTTCAGTGGGAGAAAGAAGTTAGGAGATAGTTGCTTTCTGTGACCATGGCCTTTAAATAACTTTAAATCTATAATCTCGGCCACAAGCTTAGTTTCCTAACCAGTGAGTCCTTTGAGAAATACATGATCTGTTAGCTGAACGCTTGTACAAATACCACATGCCCCTTCCCTCAAGACTCAGATTAATATATCCAGCAAAGTTAACTTTTAAAATTAATAAAGCAATGAGAATATCACATGACAAAAAATGTAATTCACATTGACCAAGTCAGCAATACAGAAGTTATAGACAGAATCCTAAAACAAAGGGTGTAAAGAAAGATGCACTCAACAAAGATAGCATGGGAAAGACACATCTCACTGGCAAAGACTCAAGGAAAAAATAAAAGCCAATTTATCATGTAAATAAAAGGCAAGCTGAAGCCTGTTTATCTATTCTGATATCTAATAAAGCAGGCATCACACTAAAAATTTAAAAAGATAAAGAAGGTCACTATATGCAAGAAATAGAAAATTAACCAAGAGGATATAACAATTGTAATTATATGTACTGAATATTGAAATCCACAATATCATAGAACAAACACAAATAAACATAAAAAGAGTGACTTAAGCAGCATTGTCATTGATATAAAGATCATCCAAAGCAAATATCAATAAAGAAATTAGGTTAACTTATGCCATAGAGAAAGCAGACTTAGATCTACATAATACTACATTAAACAATATGGACTACACATGCTTCTTAACAGTCTATGGAATATTATCTTAAACACATGACATTCTAAGTTATAAAGCATGTCTTGACAAATACAAATAATTGAAAGTATTTCTTTTTTATAAGTAATTTATTTATTTTTTATTAATCACAGGTTATATACTTTGTATCCCAGCCGTAGTCCCCTCCCTCATTTCCTCCCACTCTCCCTATCCCTCCCTCATCTTCTCCCTGCCCCCCTCCAAGTCCACTGATAGGGGAGGACCTCACCCCCTTCCATCTGACCCTAGCTTATCATGTCTCTTCAGGGCTGGCTGCAATGACCTCTTCTGGGATCTAGTTAGGCTCTTCCCCCCTGGGGGGGTGGGGGTGGTTGCGGTCGACAAGCCAGCCATTGAGTTCATGACCGAAATAGTCCCTGTTTTCCTTACTAGGGTACCCAGTTGGATACTGAGCTACCATGGGTCACATCTGAGCAGGGGTTATAGTATTTCTTTTACCCTATCAAATAATAGTGGAATAAAGTGAGAAGAAAGCAGCATGAATAATCACTAAAAACGTAACAATATCCTTTTTCTTTTTTGTTTTTTAAATTTATTTATTATTAATTACAGTTTATTCACTTTATTCCCAGCTGTAGCCCCCTCCCTCATCCTCTCCCATGCCCCTCCCCAAGTCCACTGGTAGGGGAGGTCCTCCTCCCCTTCCCTCTGACTCTAGCCTAACAGGTCTCATCGGGCCTGGCTGCATAGTCTTCCTCTGTGACCTGGTAAGGCTGCTCCCTCCTCAGGGGGAGGTGATCAAAGAGCAGACCACTGAGTTCATGTCAGAGACAATCCCTGTTCCTATTACTAGGGAAGCCACTTGGAGACTGAGATGCCACTTGGATCGTTAACAGTACACTTTGGGGGACTGCATGGGACAAGGACTCACTTGCCAGCTTTTAGATCACATTCCCATGGTTGTACACCTTGAAAGGCCACAGGGAAGAAGGTCACATTCAATCCTGATGCAACTTGATGAGATGGGGTGGATGAGAAAGGGTGCTCCCCTTTTCTGAGAAAAAGGGAGGGTGAGGAAGACAGGGTGGAACCAGGAGGGAAGGACAGAAGGGACTACAAGGATGTAACGGGAATAAAATAAATAAATGAGAAAAAATACACTATGGACAGGAACTCTACAGAAGACCAACAGAACCAACTCACCTGAGCCCAGGAGGCTTGCAGAGACTGAAGCACCAACCAAGGACCATGCATGGACTGGATGTAGGCCCTCTACACATATGTTCCTGATTGGAAGCTTGGTCTTCATGTGGGTTCCTAGTAAGGGGAGCAGAGGCTGTCTCTGACAAGGACTCTGCTGTGTGTGGTGGTTTTTTTTGTTGTTGTTTTTGTTTTTGTTTTTTATCACTTCTTCCTGGCAGAGCTGCCTTGCCAGGCCACCAAGGAAGAGAATCCACTCAGTCCTGATGTGATTTGATGTGCTAGGGTGAGTTGGTGGGGTTGAGGGGCTCCTCTTTTCTGAGGAGTAGGGGAGGGGTGAGGGGAAAGATGGAGGGAGGGTAAAACCAGGAGGAAAGGAGGGAGAAGGCTATGATTCAGTTTAATTTTTAAAAATACGATCTTGAATGACCAGTTTATCTCTATCATTGAAAATGCGTGAAAGAAATTAAACATTTCTAGAATTAAAAGACTATCAGAGCTTATTAGAATCTTCTGTATATAGCAAAAGCATTTCTAATAAAAAGGTGCTTATATTAAAATTTTAAAATGGAGATGGAGAGAAGGCTTGGTGGTTAGCAGTATTTGTTTTTGCAGAGAACCCGGGCTCCATTTCCAAAATCTAGATGATGGCTCACAATTGTTTATGATTTCAGTTCCAAGGGATCTGATGCCCTCTTCTGACCTCTGGAAACACAAGACACACATGGGGAACACATACATATGTGTAGTCAAAACACTTGTACACATAAAATAAAATAAGAAATCTTTTCAAATTAAAAGAACTTAATGGTGTACCTAAAACAAAACAAACAATAACAAAAAATAAGCTAATTTCAGAAGCAACAGATGGAAAGACTAATAAATAACATGACAGAAACTAATAAAATAGAAAATATAGAAAGTCATAAAATAGAGAATAAAAGGATAATACAAAGAATTGATAAAAACAAAAGATGATTCTTTGAAAAATGAGCACGACCTGTCAGACTGAAGACCCTAGTGAGGGGAACAGGGACTGTTTCAGTCATGAACTTGATGGCTGACTCTTTGACTCTCCCCCACACAAGCCCGGGAGTGACAGACTGGCTAGATCCCAGGGGAGGACATTGCAGCCATCCCTGAGGAGACAGGATGAGCTGGGGTTGGATGGAAGGGGAGGAGGTCCTCCCCTGTTGGTGGACTTGGAGGGGTCGGGGAGGAGGGAGATGAGGGAGGGAGTGGGAGGGTGGGAGGTAATGAGGGAGGAGGCTATGCCTGGGATGCAAAGTACCTAACCTGTGATTGATATAAAAATAAAAATAAATAAATTTAAAAAAGAAAAAAAAGAAAAATGAGCACGACCAACTAACCATTAGAGAGCCTAAGGAAGAGGAAGAGAACACACGAGATACTAAAATCAGAGGCAAAAGTATGAAACCTTACAACAGATACGAGAAAAATCCAGAGGACCATTAGGGGACATAAAACTTTAAAACTTAAAAATATTTTAAAATGGATAAATTCTTAGGTGCATATGACTTGCCAACATTAATTCAATAGTATATAAACAACCTAAATAGACTGGTAATAAGATTGAAACAATAATAAAATCTCTCAACAAAACAAAGCCCAGAGCCAGACACATTCTTTGCCAAATTCTACCACAGCCACCATAAGAAAAGCCAACACCAATTGTCCTCAAGATTGTCCATGAAAAAAGAGGGAGAGAAACACAACCATGCTTTAGCTCATTGTATGAAGCAGGATTGTCCTGATACCAGAACAAGATGACACAAAATAAGGCAATTACAAATTGATTTATCCAGTGATCATGCTTTCTCTATCTCTCTCTCACGCACACACGCGCGCACACACACACACACACACACACACGAACAAATCTGCTAAAATACTTGGAAACAGAAGTCAATGGCACATTAGACCGTAACAGACCATATCCAGTTTGGTTTCCTTGACGGTTTTCACAGGTAATTCAACATATGAAATTCAATGGGATGTCATACACCACATAAATAAATATATGAGCAAAAATCACAGGATCATTTCCATAGGAGCAGAAAAGACCCTTAACAAAATTTAATATTCCTTCCTGGCAAAAACTCTAACTATAGTAGGAAAATAATGACTACACTTCACCATAATTAAAGATACATATGACAAACCTCCAGTCAATATCATGTTAAATGGCTAATAAATGAAATCATTCCCTCTAAAATTAGGAATGAGAAAAGGGTGTCCATTCTTTCCAATCTTATTCAATACTGTGCTTCCAAGGTTAGCTCAGCAATAAAGAAAGAGAAATCAAAGGGTTCTAAGAAGAAAAGGAAGAAATCAAATTATTCCTATTTGCAGCTAGCATGGCCTTGTTTTTAATATTCCTTATATACCAACAATTAGCACCCTGAGAAAGAGATCAGGAAAACACTCCCATCCACAAAAACTTCAAAATATAAAATACTTACGAATAAACCAAGCTGAAGAATCTTCCAGTACAAGTAGTAAAACACTGAATAAGGAACTAAGGAAGACATCATAAAATAGACTTCCCATACTCACATATGAGCAAATTAATATTGTAAAAATAGCTAAATTGACTTACAGATTAATCACAAGCCCCGTCAAAATTCAGACATTCTTCACAGAACTATGAAGAATAATTCACATGGAGGCACAGAAGACCTGAATAACCTGAGCAATCCCCAGCAGAAAGAGCAACATGAACTGCCTCACCACCATACTACAGCACCATAGCAACAATATGGATGTGGTCCGTTACAGTCTAATGTACCATTGACTTCTGTTTGCAAGTATTTTAGCAGATTTGTGTGTGTGTCCATGATCACTGGGTAAATCATTTTGCAATTTCCTTTGTTGTTGTTGTTGTTGTTGTTGTTGTGTCCTCATCTTGTTCTGGTATCAGGGCAATATTACTTCATACAATGAGTCTGACTTCATAGAATGCATGCTGTGTTCTATGCAGTTACATGTTGGAAGTATGCAATCTGTTTGCTTATTTCTTTGTTTCGCATAGTTACAAGTAAGAGATTGCCTTGTGTCACAGAAGAGACTTTGGACTTTTAAACCATGTTGAAACTGTGAAAGTCTGTGGGGTCTTTTAAAGTTGAACTAAATGAATGTTGCATTATGATATGGCCGCAAGCTGCGTGGGAGCCAGGGAGTGTTATACGGTGGTGTGAGTGTGAAATCCCACTCCTCCATAAGCTAAGGTATTTTAATACCTGGCTTCTAGTTGCTGGCTCTGTTCAGGGATGTTTAGTTGGTATAGACTTGATGTAGGAAACATGTCACAGGAACACTTTGTGATTATAAACCCTGCATTCCAGGTTGAGCTCTCTGTTTTTGTACTTGCAGTTGAGTATTTGAATTCTCGGTTTCCTGCTGAGGCTACCTTGCTTGTCCCTTGCCCTCTGGAACCATAAGCCCAGAGTATGTCTTCCTTAAGTTGCTTTTGGCCATGCTGTTTTACCACAGCAACGGAAAAGTAACTAGCATGTTGTGCTAGTGTAAGGACACATAGGCTAGAATAAAATAGATCGTTCAGAGATAGACCAACGGCTATAGGTGTCAAAAGTATACATTGAAGAAAAGATAGCTTCCTCAAAAACAAAATGTTGTTAGGAAACTGACTATCCACCTGCAGAAGAATGAAACCAGGGAGGGGTTATAACTGGTGGAGAATACCAAATATGATCAAATTACTTTGACTCCATACCTCCCTAGTAAAAATAGAGCTAAGATTTTAATATAAGGAATGGGACTTTAAAACAGCTAGGGGAAAACACTTCACAATGGAGTTTTATTCAGCTCTAAAAAGGAATGAAATTGTGTTGTTTTCAGAAAAATTCATGGAGCTGGAGCAGATCATGTTAAGTAAAAGACAAGTACAGCATGCTCTTCATCATTTGTAGAATCTAGATTTAAATGTAAAATACATGACATAAAAATAGAAAAAGGTCTATGAAAGGGGATGTAGGAGTCCAAAGGAGTGGATTTGTGGTAAAGAGGATAAGGTGCAGAAGACAAAATATTGCGTGTTTTTTTCTCAAATAAACATCTATGATATGAAAGGAAAAGGAGAATACTAAAGCAGATGCTGAGACTTATGGCCAACTGTCAGGCAGAATGCATGGAATCTTACGAAAGATGTGAGAAATAGTAAGATAGGGAGAGGACAGGAGCTCCACAAGGAGAGCAACAGAACCAAAAAATCTGAGCACAGGGGTCTTTCCTGAGACTGATACTCCAACAAAGTACTATGCATGGAGAAAACCTAGAACTTCTGCACAGATGTAGCCCATGGTGTTCAGTGTCCAAGTGAGTTCCATAATAATGGGAATAGGGACTGCCTCTGACATGAACTGATTGGCCTGTCTTTGGTCACCTCACCCTGATAGGGGAGCAGCCTTACCAGGCCACAGAGGAAGACAATGCAACCACTCCTGATGAGAGCTAATAGACTAGGATCAAAAGGAAGGAAAGGAAGACCTCCCCATCAGTGGACTTGGGGAGGGACATGTGTGGAGAAGGGGGAGGGAAGGTGGGATTGGGAGGGGAGGAGAAAGGGGTTTATGGGGGGGGATACAAAGAGAATAAAGTGTAATTAATAAAAAATAAAAATAATTAGAAAGAAAGAATGGAATCAAGGAAGGGGGAAAGATGAGGAAAATAGGTGAAGGGACAATACCAGTAAATTTTATTGCTGGATATAAAATGTTCTAATGAAACCCATTATGCTGTGTACAAAGAATTTTAAGGCATCTTCAGTTAGTGTCTTAGGTTTTCTGCTACTGAGACAATACCAGAAACAACTTGGAGAGTAAGATTCTGTTTCATCTTAATACTTGCAGGACACAGAGGGAATTCAGGAAGGAACCTGGAGGCAGGCACTGAAGTAGGTCCCAAAGAGGAATGATGATTACTGGCTTGCTCCTCATGGCTTGCTCAGCACACTTTCTTTTTTTCTTAATTATATATATATATATATTACACTTTATTCATTTGGTATCCCAGCTGTAGCCCCCTCCCTCATTCCCTTCCAATCCTGCCTTTCCTCCCTCATTTTCTCCCATGTCCCTCTCCAAGTCCACTCATAGGGGAGGTCCTCCTCCCTTTCCATCTGACTCTAGCTTATCAGGTCTCATCAGGACTGGTTGCATTGTCCTCCTCTGTAGCCTGGCAAGGCTGCTCCCTCCTCAAGGGGAGGTGATCAAAGAGCCAGCCACTGAGTTCATGTCAAAGACAGTCCCTGTTCCCATTACTAGGGAACCCACTTGGAGACTGAGCTGCCATGGGTTACATCTGAGCAGAGGTTCTAGGTAATATCCAAGAATGGTCCTTGGTTAGAGTATCAGTCTCATAAAAGACCCCTGTGCACAGATTTTTTGGTTCTGTTGCTCTCCTTGTGGAGCTCTCCAGGTCTTACTATCTCCCCCTTCTTTCTTAGATTCACTGCACTCTGCCCAAAGTTTGGCTATGAGTCTCAGAATCTGCTTTGTCATAGGCCCTCTGTGGTAGGCTCCTGTCCTGTTTCCTGTTTTCTCCTTCTTCCAATGCCCATCCTGTTTTTCTTTCTGAGTGAGGATTGATCATCTTACCCAGGGTCCTCCTTCTTGCTTAGCTTCTTTAGGTATACAGATTTTAATATGTTTATCCTATATTAGATGAATAGTATCCACTTATAAGTGAATATATACCATGTGTGTCTTTCTGCTCCTGGGATACCTCACTCAGAATAGTCTTTTCTAGATCCCACCATTTGCCTGTAAATTTCATGATTTCCTTGTTTTTAATTGCTGAGTAGTATTCCATTGTGTAAATGTACCATAATTTCTGTATCCATTCCTCAATTAAGGGGCATCCGGGTTGTTTCCAGGTTCTGGATATTACAAATAAAGCTGCTATGAACATGGTTGAACAAATGTCCTTGTTGTATACTTGAGCATGTTTTAGATATATGCCTAGGAGTGGTATAGCTGGATCTTGAGGAAGCACTATTCCTAATTGTCAGAGATAACAGCAGATTGATTTCCAAAGTTGTACAAGTTTACATTCCCATCAGCAACGGAGAAGGGTTCCCCTTTCTCCACATCCTCTCCAGCATGTATTGTCACTTGAGTTTTTGATCTTAGCCATTCTGATGGATGTAAGGTGAAATCTCAGGGTTGTTTTGATTTGCATTTCTCTGATGACTAAAGACTTTGATCATTTCTTTAGGTGTTTCTCTGCCATTCTATATTCCTCTACAGAGAATTCTCTGTTTAGCTCTGTACTCCATTTTTGGATTGGATTACTTGCTTTGTTGCTTTTTAGCTTCTTTACTTCTTTATATATTCTGGATATTAGCCCTCTGTCAGATAGAGGGTTGGTAAAGATCCTTCCCCAGTCTGTAAGCTGTCATTTTGTTCTGATGACAGTGTCCTTTGCTTTACAGAAGCTTTTAAGTTTCATGAGGACCCATTTATTGATTGTTGATCTCAGAGCCTGTGCTGTTGGTGTTCTGTTCAGGAAGTTGTTTCCTGTCATCACACTTTCTTATACAACTCACGATCACTTCTCTAGAGCACACAGTGAACTAGGTCCTTCTATACCAGTCATCAATCGATCTTGCTTGTTTGTGCACCAAACTGATGAGCTTTCTCCCCAACCCACTACTTTTTCCCCCCAAAGGAAAACTAACCATAAAATAACTAAGCCAAACTCAACGGAAAGAAAAACGGAAATAGAAAATGTGAGCATCAATGAAGAAGATTGTTTTTAAATGGATGAAAATAATACACTCTCCCTGATAATTTTTCCAATTATCTGTGACAACTGAAGGAAAAAAATGTTCTGTTGCTCTCCTTGTAGAGCTCCTGTTCCCTCCAGGTCTTCCTATCTCATAAAATCTGGACATAGGGTTCTTCTCTGAGACTGATACTCCAAACAAGGACTTTGCATGGAGATAACTTAGAACCCCTGCACAGAAGTAGCCCATGATAGCTCAAGAGGGTTCCCCAGTAATAGGAACAGGGACCATCTCTGACATGAACTCATGGGCTGGCTCTTTGATCACCTCCACCTGAGGGGGGAGCAGCCTTACCAGTCCACCAAGGAAGACAATGCAGCCAGTCCTGATAAGACCTGATATGCTAGGGTCAGATGGAAGGGGAGGAGAACTTCTCCTATTCTTGGACTGGGGGAGGGGCATAGGAGAAGAATAGGGAGGGAAAGAGGGAAGGAAAGAGAGAGGGATTGGAAGGGGTGAGGGAGGGGCTACAACTGGGACACAAAGTGAATAAACTAATTAATAAAAATAAAATAATTTTTTAATGTTAATACCTTCTAAAGTGATTCTAAATCTATGACAAATAAAAGCCTTGCTATCTTATATCCCAGGCTAACCTCAAACTCCTGGGCTCAGGTGACCTGCTCTAGCCCCCTCTCCTTCAGCCCTGAGCCATGGTGGCAGCTTAAAGAGAAAATATTTAAGAGAATTCTATGATAAATGACAGTTGCTTAATAGAACTGGCATTTGTGGTATAGAAAAAGTATATCAGAAGTTTTTGCACTTCGTCTTGAATTTCTCTTTGCTATAAATTTTTTTTAAGTCCAGCTTTGTATCAGAGAAATGGCTCGGTGCGTAAGTGTGCTTGCTAAACAAGAGTTAGGATCTAGGTTCAGATCCCCAGTACCTACTAGAATGTCATTCAAGATCATGCATGTGCCTGTAACCTTAGCTCTGGGGCAGGACAGAGATGGAAGATTGCTGGGCACCCTGGAAAGCTCCGGGGTCCCTGAGAAACCCTGTCTCAGCAGGATGAGGTGGAACATGATGGAGCAGAACAGTTAGTGTCTTCTTCTGGCTCACAAAAATGTTTCAATTGGCACATGCACCTGCACATAAATGTGCACATATTACAATAGGATGTTACACATTCAACACACGCACATTTAAAAGTCTGTATTTTCAAAAACATGCATTTTCCCAATCCTCACCCATATATCACCTATTGGAAAACATGTTGAACACACTAGTTAGAATACCACATCTGGCCCAGCTGCAATTAGAACTAATACTATTAAGGCAATATTTGGCGAATTTTGGATTTCCTTTTTTAAATGCACCCATGGCATCACGACAGACCAAGGGACTCTACTGTCTGGATAGTTACTGAAAATTATTTCTGAAAATGTCCTAAATGCCTGAGCACTGCTAAATCCAAGCATAATTCCCAACTGACATTATCTCACTTCATCTTGATTATGAATACCAAACCTATCATGTAACAAGATCCAGTTCGCAATCCTAGTCTTGTAATTTCCCTCTCAGCATCATTACTAAACCAATAAAAAGAATGCAGTGGCCTTTTCCAGTGCTGGACCACCCTGTGCGCTACAACACTGACATGCTTGTAATACATGTCCACTGATACAATACTGGTATGGTGATACCACTGTTTTAGGATTGGATATAAAGCCTACACCACAGGAAGAATTTCATTCTGGTGCTGAAAAACATGACTGTGGAAATCATAGGCCATGTGGAAGAACCTACGTCTGTTACTTTGTTGAATTATCATTCTGTGAAAGTGCATTTTACATACTTATGTTTACACCCACATATTTGCGTTGATCTCATCTTTAGTCAGAGAAGCTTCTTTTTGCATTAGGTAGTACTTAAGGCAAAGACATAGAGCTGGCCAAAGTTGAGTGCTGAATATAAATAACTCTGAGTGTTCATCTGTGGATGGGTCATCTATAGAAGCCTCCCACCACTTGAGGCTTGGGGAATCTTCAGAGAAGAGGGTGACAGAAGAGTGTAGGAGCCAGCAGATGTGGAGGAGAGTCATGAAACGCTTGAGTCTGTTTATGACATGGCTGCTGTATGTATCAGCTCACATCAGGTGTGGCTACCTACACAAAATCAAGCCAGTCAAAATTATAGTATGAATAGGTAAGGGGTTCCATAGCCCTTATCTTATTAGAAGAGCTATTAGCAGTTGATGGCTACTAGGGGAGAGAGGGTCAGGTCACTATCCTTTGGGGATGTGGCAACTGGTAAATTTTTGATACCTCAGTGGATAGTCATATATATATATATATATATATATATATGTGTGTGTGTGTGTGTGTGTGTGTGTGTGTGTGTGTATACATACATATGGGCAGCATTAATTGCACTCAGCATTATCATTAACAAAAACAAAAAATAAAACAAGACACAAAGTTGAGAGGGATATGGGCAGGGAGTACTATGAGAACTTGAAGAGAGTAGCAGAAGGATATGAGTAATATACATTTTGTAAATGTATGAAACTTACAACATATTGTTAAAAATGTACTTCCCAGAATCATTTCTAAGCCAAGGATATGAGAGAGTGTGTTCCCAAGAGAAGACTCTGAAGTGGGATTTTCTATGAGAATAATTTCAGAAGACACATTGGCCAGAGACAGGAGGGCAGGCAGGAAACCAGATGACGCTGAGCAAGGTGAAATCTCAGGCAAAGACACATCAAAGACATATCTCAGGCAGAGACAAATCAAGTGGATCCCTCAGTCAGACCACTTGAATTTTTTTCCCAGCTTTGACTCTGGTACTTATGTGTCTATTTTTACATGAGAGAGCACTGGAATCCTACATCCTTAAAAATGATCTCCCTTCCTGGCTAGCTGATCAGGTACTTCAACCCCATACCCTGACCCAGGTGACATCTACTCCACCTGGCCTCCTGTTGTCTGAAATCCTGCTAGATAGGTTAGCCAGGATTCTGCATTTTCTCCTGTTCCTGAGTTTCGTCTTACCAATTTGTGTGTGTGTGTGTGTGTGTGTGTACACTGACGCATATATCATGGCATGCATGTTCAGGTTAGAACATGGCGGTAGAAGTTTGTTCTTTTCATCCACCTTGTGGGTTCTAGAAATTGAACTCAGGTCCACAGCGTTGGTAGCAGGTGCCTTTACCTTCTAAGCCATCTTCTCACCAACACTTGTTTTCTAACCTTACCTTGTCCTTGACCATGAGTTCAAACTCTTCCTGTTGTATTCTAAGTTGAGCCTGACATGTCTTATTGAAATTCTATTGCAAAATCCCTATAGCATGTGAACTCTTGTACACAACACATAAAAGTCAAGTGGCACCTTAGAGCTGTCCCATGAGGTTTACCTGTGCCCTGGACATAGGAGGACAGTATATAGAGCAGTCTGGGGAGAGATACATGAAGAAGCTGCCAGGTATCTTCTTTCAGAGGCAAAGAAAGTTAGAGGGGAAACCAGTAATGTTCAGAGACCCAAAGCACCAGGGAGACAAGTCAACATTGCTGGCCTCATCCAGACACTGAGTCTATCCACAGGAGCCAATGGAAGCTGCAGCTCTCTTCTTCAATACTTGCTCCCGATCTTATCTGAGTTCTCAAACAGCAGATACATTTTCTTTTTATTTTACTCGATGCCTAACAGTATAAATCACCACACCAAACACTACTGGTCTAGAAAAAAGTATCAATAAAATGACTCCTAAAGATATTCTTCTATACTCATAGATCAGTGCCTTATTCAGTCATCATCAGAGAAGCTTCCTCCTGCAGCACATGGGAACAATACAGAGACCCACCACAAGACATTACCTAAAGAGAGAATCTAAATGAGATATCTCCATCAAATCCCTCCCCTCCAAACTCAGGGAACCCCACAGAAGAGAAGGTGGAAAGAGTGTAAGAGCCAGAAGGGATGGAGGACACCTGGAGAACAAATCCTAGTGAACCAACTGACCAAGGTTCATGTGAACTCAGAAAGTGAGGCAGCAAGCACAGGCCCAACACAGTTCTGCACCAGGTCCTCTGTGTATGTACTATAGCTTTCAGTTTAGTATTTTATGGGGCTCCTGTGTGTGTGCGCTGGTGGGTCCCTGATTCTTATGACTGGTTTTGGAGCTATTTTCATTCTAGTGGGTTGCCTTGTCCAGACTTGATGTAATTTGTTTTGTTTTTTCTTATTATATTTTATTTTGTCCTATTTGGTTGGTATCTCCTAGAAGCCTGTTCTTTTCTACTGAGAGACAGAAAAGGAGTGGATCTGGAGGGGAGGTGAGAAGGAACTGGAAGGAGCAGAGGGAAGGGAAAATGTAATCAGACTATACTGTATGAGAAAAGAATCAATTTCCAATCAAAGAAAATAATAAAAAAGCTAAAGAGATAGAGATATGCTTTACCCTAGAAACATCCATGTGCAAAGCCTTGTTCTCCATCCTAACATCCCTACTGTGAGAAGAAAGTCTGCCTGATTGTAGGTCAAGAAGGACAACTGGCTGCATCCCTTAACCTGGGTATGAGCTCCTAACCGATGTTTTATTACAAAATGTTCAGAGAAATCTCCCAGAGCTATCTACCCATACTCACAGGCAATTCATTAGGTTTATTCCTGTGTTGGATTAATTTCCCACTTTCATAGTTTGAGGTTTCTACATTTAAATTTGTTTTTCATATAATCTGTTAAATGCCAGGAGCTGAGATGACTTCTTGACTTACTTAATCCCACAGAAGCTGAAGAGGAGGTATTACCACCTACTTGAGAGAAAGGAGGTCAGAGGATTACCGAAGGAGGCTTAGGGGGACTGTAGGCATAATGGGGTCAGCCTTGGAAGAGCTCTGCCTGCAGGGTCCTTGCCACCTCCTATGCATCCAACATCTTTGCCTCTGTCCTTGACTGGACTGCCTTCTGCCTCAGCTCTACATCCTGTCTGACACCAATCCTGTCCCACAGTGCCTTTTAGCAGGTTTCCCAGAGCATGCCCATTATCTTTTGAAAGTGCACAGCAGAGGCTGACATGGCTCACAAGTCCTATCTTTCTTGCTTGTTCCTGCCCACCAGGGAGAGGGGTTTGAGCATTCTCTCTCCTTAGTCCCCTGAGCGTGTGGTGTAGGAAGCCTGCAATACAGATTCACAGCTGAAATAAATCCCTAATGCTCATTATCTAGGTGTTAAGAGACAAGCATGCTGATTTTCAGATTTAGAAAGTTTATGTGTGATGTGGAGCAATGTGTTTTTGAAGGGTTCCCTTTGGGGTCCAAAGATACTTAAAAGCTAACAGAAACCTTATCTATCATAAATAGTGTCATTATTAAAAGTGAAAAAAATAGCATCTCTGTAGCTAGAACGCTTTGATATTCATACTTTTGTCTCTTCATCAAGCCATCCACTCATTTAATTGCTTTTCTGTTCTACAGACACCTACAAGCAGCCGTCAACTGCGGCCTGGCCTGCCGAGATTCTCAGGAAAAAAAATCAAATGAGAAGCCTGCAAAGCTCCCCATTCAATCCCTGCTACCACTTTTGAAGGGCAGTTACTACCTAAGATCTGCCTCTTAGTTGCCCGTTGCTTGGAAGCCAGGAGGGACTGGACCAGGGTTCCTGGCCTCTCATCTCGGCTGTCTGGAGCACTCTGCCGCATCCTGCTGGCTTTGCTCTAGGCTCTGGGTCCTTAGCTCTCTCCTCACACCAAACTCTCTCTTCCCGCACTGGGTTACTGTGACAGGATCTGCAGCCCTGGAAATTCCTCTCCTAAAGTTGCTATAGAAACTCCCAGTGTGGGTGTGTGGAGGAAGGGGTGTGATTCCTCCCAGCTGATGCACAGAGCTTTGCACAGCTTTGGCAGCACAGAACCAGGCCCCTGGCGTTTCTCACCCAATTTGAGCCGCCCCAGAGTGTGGAGGAGGAAGACACCCTACTCCTTTCTGTGTATCTCAAATACTAAGGAAAAAGAAAAAGTCCTCTGATGTGATTCGATTTTATCCGTGGAAAAGTGAAGAGCTTGCTGAGCCCAGCCACTTCAGAGACAGTGACACAGGGCCACAGTGGCCACCACGCGCCCAGGGTGTCAGAGATTACCAACAGTCAAAAATAAACATAACATGCTTCTCAGTAGGGTACCAACACCGTTCACTTAAATTTCTTAAGATGCGGATTAGGGACACATAGCTAAGTCGCTGGCACCACAGTAAGCAGCAAGGACTCGGTGTGCTTCCTGATCCGTAGCGCCCCCTGGTGCTCAGGGGTCCAAACAGTCGGATGAAATTAGGAATTTAATCTTCCATGTTGACAAACGACTGGATTTCACAGGGTTGCCTGTGAAGGTGTCTCTTCTCACACAGTTCTTAAAATAAATCTTGTTGAAGAGAGGGTTGCACATAGGGAGAAGTGACAGATATATCCTGTTCTGCATAAGATGACTAATATCCGCACATGTTCACAAGCATAAGCTGGAGAATGTCAGAGACACTCAGGCCTTGAAGACTGGGTCTCTTCGCCCATATGGAGAATGGGAAGTGAGAAAACAGGTAAATTTCCCAGGAAGATTAAAAACTCCATTGAACCAAGACTACCAAGCACTATGAGGCGTTTGATTCTATGCTAAGGAGAGGACAAGTCTGGAGATAAAAGTGAGATATGATTCTCTGTCCAATAGGCTTTATGGTGCACTGGGAACATTAGGGCATAGGCAATTGTAATGCTAGGAAGAACAGTTCAAAATAGCAAAGGAGAGAAATAAACTGTGGGCAAGTGGAAGACTGAGTTTTCCACATTGTACGTATGAGAACAAGCTAGGTCTACCCAGCTTTGTGAGAGTCTGCTGTCTTCCCAGATCTACCACAAATAATAGTGTATTCATAAAAGTTCAGGCTTTTAAAATCAAAATGTAGCTGTGTTTTAAAACCTAAAGTCTTATAAACATCATTTAAGACGTTGACTATTATAAATAGAAGATATTTGAGAATAATTTTATAGAGGGTAATGAATTATGTTTTCTAGGAAAATGGTAATACCAACAACTACGCAGAGGAGACTGGAGAAGATCTGGGTCATCTTCTTGCTACTATCCAAATGTGCCCAAGCTTCTGTGTTGAAAACTTCATGTGCTGAGAAGTGGTTTTTTTGGGAGGTGCAGCCTGATGAGGAAAGATGTCAAGAGTGATGGCCTTATGAGGTTCCTAATAGTGTTAGGTTTGCTCTCTTTTTTAATTTTTATTTTTTCTTCACAATTTATTCAGTATATATCCTGATTGAAGCCCCCTCCTCAACTCCTCCAGTCCCGCCTGCCCTCCCTCTTCCTCTCATCCCATTCCCCTAGTCCACTGAAGGGGGGGGTGGATTTTCCACTATTGCTGTCTGTCCATCTTGTTGAGTCTCATCAGGACTGCTTGGATCCTCTTCCTCTGTGGCCTGGCAAGGCTGCATCATCAGGGGAGAGTGATCAGCGAGCAGTCAGCTGAGTTTAGGATAGAGGCAACCCCTGACCCCTCACTAAGAGATCCACATGGAGACTTAGCGGCCAATCGACTACATCTGTGCAGGGGATCTAGGTCCTTTCCATGCATGGTCCTCTGTTGGTGCATCAGTCTCTGCAGGACCCCTGGGCTAGAACTTTTAGTTTTGTTGGTCTCCTTGTGGGGCTCCTGTCCCCTCCATGTCAGACCTAAAGAAGCTAAACACTAAGGAGGACCTTCTGGAGGATGCTTAAATCTCATTCAGAAGGGCAAACAGGATAGACACCGGAAAGTGATGGAAGAGAGAAAACAGGATGGGAGTCTACTATAGAGGGTCCTCTGAAAGGATTCACCAAACAGGATCAAAGCAGATACTCAGACTCAGGGTCCAACTTTGCTCTCTTTTGTTCTGCTGTTGTGTGAAGACTTGGATTCTTCTTCTGGGGATGTCCATTGAGTTCAAGTCACCATCTTAAAAATAGAGGTCAGACCAGAACTGAGACATGGAAGCAAACAGGGCTGAGGGAAACAGTTCAGCTCTGTTTCTAGTATCTCATTATAGCTGAATAAACTGGAAAAGCAACTCTCCATTTCTAATTGAATGTACCACTGTTTTTGTTATTTTTCTTTGTTTGTTTCACAATTTATTCACTTTGTATCCCAGTTGTAGCCCCCTCCCTCAACTCCCCCCGTCCCATGCTCCCTCCCTTTTCACTCCTCATCCCTCTCCCGTAGTCCATTGGTAGGAGAAGTCCTCCTCCCCTACTGCCTAACCCTAGCCTATCAGGTCCCATCAGGACTGCCTAGATCCTCTTCCTTTGTGGGATGGCTAGGTCGCCCCAGTAGGGGGACATGATCAAAGAGCAGGCAACTGCAACTGAGTCCATGTCACAGACTATCTCTGCTCCCTTACTAGGTAACCCACATGGAGACTGAGCTGCCTATGGGCTACTTCTGAGCAAGGAGTCTAGGTCCTTGCTATGCACCGTCTTTGGTGATGCATCAATCTCTCAATCACCCTGGGCCCAGCTTTTTTGGCTTTGTTGGTCTCCTTATGGAGCTCCTGTCCCCTCTGGGTCCTTCTATCTCCTCCTTCTCTCATAACTGAATGTAACACTTAAAGGAGACTTTAGAGTATTTCATATCCAGAAACGGAAGCCAGAAGATAGGAAACAGTGGCCAAAGCAGACTTCTAATCTCCCTGGACAGTCAATGCACTTACTGCTTCAGATACAAAGGCATCAGCCTTAGTCAATGAAGTGTGTTAGGCACATACCCAAGCCAGGTGTTGGCAGGTCTCTAAGAGAAATGCTGCCTGGGTGCAGCCACAGGATATCAGCCTTAAGAATGAAAAGCAGTTTTTCTTTGCTAGAGCAGGCACATCTTCAGCTGTGTGAGCTAAAGGAAACTGCCATAGAGAATTAGCACAGATAAGTTTGTTAGTAAAAGAAGCAAAAGTCTGAGCCAGAAACAGCAAGCCAGGAGAGCAAGCAGAGTGGAGTACAGAGAGTGTTGTAGCATTCACAGGCTCTAGAATTTCCAGCCTTTAGAACGCAGGCAGGCAGGAGAAGAATTAGTGAACAGAACCCAGACTCCTCAGGTAAAGCCATCAATGTAACTATTGTAAACAGGCATAGAATTGGAGGAAACTACATTTGAATGCCACAAGGAAACTATGAATGCTGTGGTGATGAAATAGAGAATATCAGTACAAATCTAGGAAGTAAAACAATTTTAATCGTTAAACAGAATTAAACAATTTTAATTCTAAGGTGAAAAGGCTACACATGAAAGATTCACAAGGGGGTTCAACAGCAGATTTGAACTGGCAGAAGAAAAAGTGGTGAACTTCAGGATAGAAAAACATAGATTATCCAGTTGGAATGACATATGTAAGAGAAATTGAGCAGAACCCCCTGAAAAGTAGACAGGACTCGGGGAAGACCTTTGAAGTAAACAGAGGTTGGAAGCATGTCAGATTTAATTTATATAACCTATCAGCATAGTCAACAAGCTCTAAAGTAAATTGAAATAAAATCACACCTTAAAAATATAATCAGACGGCTGGAAAAGAAATTCTTGAAAGCAAGGGGAAAATGACTCATCAAGTATAGAAAGACAACAAATTAGCATTTGTTCCAAAGGGTTGTTTCATCAAAACCAATAAGGGCAGGAAGCAGTGCATTGAAAAGGTGTCTGAGTTATGTTGTTTTCAACCAAATTATCCTTCAATAAAGACATCTTCTAATGAACAGACTGAAAGAAATATACCAGACAGTGAGTTTGATATGTATAAAAAGTAAGAACATGAAAAGAGAATTACATAATATAGACCACTTTAATGTGTTCCTTGCTTATTTAAATGTACTTGCATAAATATCATTTTATATTACTATTGTATTTGATCATATATCACAATGATGGGTTGATGGGTGGGTGGATGGGTAAAACGAGGCTAGTTGAATAGAGATCATATAAATATTAAAAAACAGCACAAAACAGAGGGAGGGAAAGATAGCTTCATTAGGTCCAAATCTCTGTATTTTACTAGAATTAGTTATCCATAATATTCAGATAAACCACTAAAATGACGTTTTAATTTTTTATTTTTAGGAATTATAATATATCATTCCCTCTTTCCCTCTCTTTCCTTCAAATATTTCCATATGGCCTTCCTTGCTCTTTTTCAAATTCATGCCCTCATTTTTGTTTCTTTGTTTGTTTTAAGATTTTATTTATTTAATGTATATGAGTGTTCTATCTGCATGTATAACTCATGCCAAAAGAGGGCATCAGGTCACATTATAGATGGTTGTAAATCCCCTGTAGTAATTGCTGGGAATTGAACTCAGGACCTCTGGAATAGCAGCTAAGTGCTCTAAACCACTGAGCCATCTCTCCAACCCCCGTATTTGTTTTAATATAGTAAAAAAAAAAGTAATTGAATCGGGTTACACAAAAAACAACATTTACTATGGAGATGGTTCAGTGAGAAAAATACTCATCGTGTAGGCATCAGGAGCTGAGCTGAACTCAACTCCCCAGAACCCATTCACATACCTAGATATGGCATTGCACATCTATTATTCCAGAAGAGCAGAGGCAGGGTAATTTCTAGGAGTTCTCAGGTCAGCTAGCCTAGCATATAAAAAATAAAAGGCTCTGGGCTTGAGGTGGGAAGAGAGGGAGCAAGTGGCCCTCTCAAAAGAAGGAAGGCAAGGACCAACAGTGCAGACTATCCTCGGACAAGCATACACATACCATGTCATAGGCCTGCCTTCACTCTCGGGTGGTATAGACACATGCACTCACACATACCTCATACACACATTTAAAACATTTTAAAAGGAAGTAAGGAAGCAACAAATAGAAAAAATATGTGGAAAGTTTTGATAGTAAACTTGAATGTTAAATCATATAACACCACCAAATACAAATGAACTGAACAGAAACTGAATAAAAACAGAAACTGTCATTGTGCTGGCCTATTGCTTGCAGCCATGAGGCTGCCCTGGAATATAAGTCTTCAGTTTCCAGTCTGGAACCTGAAGCTCTGATGGCTGACTTGGGACTGCATTCATTGGGGCAGGTCCGCTGTTGGAGTCCATGGGAAAGTACAGAGCTTACTCCATTTTCCTTCCACATGTAGGCCATCTCTCTCCAGGCTATTTTGTCATTGCCTAAGAACAAGGGAAAGGTAACAAGATGTTCTAGCACTGCTCTTCCTTCCTACCCATTTTCACCTATCCTCCTTATTCTGTCACTCAGGTGCTAGCGTCTCCTACTGGGATTCTTGAGCTTCTGCAAAGGCACTGTTATGTATCAGCTGTTCACCTTAGTGTCTCTGGGAGGAAGTGCACCCAGGAAATCTCTATCTTGACATTTTTTTTTTGTTGGTGACCAGTGGGTGTTTTGTTTGTTTCGTTTTGTTGTGCAAAGAATCTGTGCACATCTTCCCATGTACTTTAAACCATCTCCACATGACTTATAAGGCCCAGTCCATCACAAATGCTGTGCAAATAGTTGTTATGCTCTGCTGTTAAGAGAATAATAATAAGGAGGTACCTGCTCATGTCAGAATAGTGTTTTATTTTTTCCAAATTCTTTGAACTGGGGGCAGATGTATCTGTAGACTTGGAAGCTGCAGGTGTAGAACTCTGATGGTGTTCCCTCCAAATGGTATTTTCCTCTCCCTTGCAATAACACTTTTGAATAAAATATTTCATTGTCAACTCTGAATTTGTTTTCGCTGAGGAACTACCGTGTTTTTATGCTTTGGGGTGTTCTACATTTTATCCTGTTGATCTGGGCTATCTGTGTACCTGTTAATATCTTGTTTATTTCTGTTTTATGAGTTCATGCTTCATATTGGAATTAGTCTCCTTTAGAGGGCTGGTTTTCATATTTATTTATGGTTATATTTCTGCTTTAGTTCCCAAATTCCTGTTGGAATTTTAATTTTACATATTTGGGGAAATTTTTATACGGCATTGTAGTAATGATCAAGAAAGTGAATCAGAGTGATTAGTATTATTTAAGGCACTTAAAATAGAGCCTTAAAAGTGGAAGCATAAGGGTGGATTTAATGAAAACACATTACATACATGTATGAAATTCTCAATAAAATTTAAAAATATTTTTAAGAAAAAATAGAACCCTAGAGACATCACTGGATAATGTTTTAGCACATTCACTATCCAGACATTTGAACTAGGGAAAAGTGAGCAGAACATCAGTTTCCTGAAAGACGGTATGTTAACTTCTGCTGACCACACATGCAATAGACTCATCTTATAAAAACACTCAGGTACTCAGGGAATACCTGAGTATTCAAAAGAAAGATATTTTCCTTTTAGTTTAAAACCTTAAACACAGCCACCATTTTGTAAAACCTCAAAACACAATTCAAGAGTACTTAAATTTTTTGTAATTTTTTAAAATATTTTTTGTTAATTCTTTGAGGATTTCATACACTGTATTTGGTCATAGTCAACCCTCTCCCCTATATCTTCTGGATTCTACTCCCACCTCCCTACCCACCCAATGTTCTGTCTCATTTTTTAATGCTTGGGCATGGGGTCTGCCCGGGAGCATGGTCACCTTTCTGGGCTCACATCCTTCAATGGTTCTTCCTTGCCCAATAGCTACCAATTGACAATATATCCACAGCTAGAGGTGAAATTTCATTCCTACCTTCCCCTTCTATGCTTCTATTTCATCTGTCTTGAGCTTACATAAGCCCCATGCATTGCTTCACAATCTCTGTGCCTTCAGGTGTCCAATTACTCTGTTGAACACAGAAAATATGATTTCATTGTAGTCATCCACCACCTTGGGCTCTTATAATCTTTCTGCCACATCTTCTGCAGCCATTCCTAAGTCCTGAGAGCAAAGGTGTGATACTGACATCCCATTTAGGTCTAAGTACTTCACAGTCCAGTACTGTCTGTACACTGACCAGTTGTGCATCTCTGTGTTAGTTGCTATCTACTGCAATAGGAAGCTTTTCTGGTGAGGGTCAAGAGATGTTCTATTCTATGGGTATAGGGATAAGTCATTATGAATCAGTTAAATACTATTTAGAATAATAATAGTAACAGGTTTTCTCTAGGGTCTATGATTTGTCTAACTGAAGGTTCTTGGCCCCAATAACAGTGGGTTCCATCTTGTGTAACAGGCTTTCAAATCCAAAAAGAAAGTATTTGGTCAGTACCATAATATTTGTGTACCATTGAACCAGCAGACATATCTTGTCAGCCATTTACAATTGTGGCTTGCAGGGTTCGTAGTTTGGATATTGTATATGTTATACGACACAAGTATGTGCTGTCTTAAACAATAGGGTCAGACTGTCACGTTCTGAAGGCTAACTAAGAGCAGCGCCAAAACCTGTAATTTGAAGAGCCTACAGAATCCCACTAGCCAACAAATCCACAAGAAGTAACCCACTACTGTTACCTGGGATTTTATTTGCTAACCAGTTATATCTAATAGGAGTACTGTCCCCCATTGTAGGGTAACTCCATTAAACTCTTATTCATATGTGTGTGTGTACAGTTTAGCAAGCTCCAACAGCAGTATATGTTTATATGGTTCTTTCAGTGGTTTTAGTGTTAGTTAACCCGCCCCATAATTCCTCCTCTACCTTGTCCTCTTATTATCCATCTCATTTAACCATTTCTATTCTTTTATTTCCCTTTAATCTTTTATATCATGACATTATATATGCCTCCTCTTGAGGACCCCACCCCCATAGCCCTTACTCATTGTTTAGAACACTGTGGGCATTCCAAATGAAACGCACATATCTAAAGATTCAAAGCTAATATCTACATATGAAAGAAAACATGTGATGTTTTGGCTTTCTAGGTTTAGTTTATGTCACTCAGGATGATTGTTCTCAGCTCCACCTAATTACTTAAAAATTTAGTTAAAATATGTTTATACAGCAACAATTTTGCAGTTAAAATTGTAGTATGTATGTAGAAAATGTAATATTTATGTAAAAAAATAAACAAGTTTCAGTGTTTCCAAAGTTATGGCATGTTACTCTTTGAGATTCTGGGACAATGAATCAGTATTCACAGGAATTATCAGAGATTTAAAAAATATGATTATTATAAACATACTTCTAACATTCTTACCCTCTGGATTATGAATCGCTCCTATCTCCTTAGATGAACCATGAATAAAATCAGTATCTGCCTGTGGAATGAGTGATCCTGAAGCATGGGGTGAGGAATTTGATAACCAGTCTAATCTTGAATCCTCTCCACTTCCTGACGAGGATGTAGAAGAGCCTATGAAGATGAGAAGTTTACAACCTAGGCATGCTAGGGCACACATTTCCCAATTTCTTCCTGGTTTCATGAGCTGATCTTGGTATTTCCAATGCAATTCCAGCAAAATAAAAAATGTTTATCTAATTAGAACTCTGGAAGGAGAGGAGGCAGTGGACAGCTATCTCTAGAAGCAGAGGAAGAACTTCCCCTATTTGAATTCAGAGTAACAAAAGCATTAGTGTATCACGTGGGCCTTTCACTGCCTTTAAATTTATTTATTTCTTCCACTAAATTGTCTACTACAGGTATTATAACACAAGCAGATAAACTTTGGGATGGATTTATTTACAACAGAAGGATCATAAAATACAATCTTTTTACCTTACTCTTCTTGTTCAATTTATAAAACAAGAGAGGATCCAATATCAACAATTATATTAATTTGATCCTTGCAATATTACGTTATCTTTAACTAACAATCAGTTTTTAAGAGAGTTACAGAACTTTATAATAGACTTTAAAATTTCATTTGCAGATTTCTATGGAAAAGGGCATCATTATCCAGCTAGAAAGCTATGAGAATTTCTCATAAAAGCTAAATCTGTGATTTAAAAAAAATTGTCCAACAGACAATTTTGTGGGGGAAATAAGTAAATTTAAAGGCAGTGAAAGATCCACATGATACACAAATGCTTTTGTTAGTCTGAATTCAAATAGGGGAAGTTCTTCCTCTGCTTCTTGAGTTGGTGTGTAAGGGCTGTCCACTGCCTTTTCTCCTTCCAGACTTTTAAATAGAGTTGCCAGTGCATAATTATATAAACATTTTTTTTTGCTGGAATTGCATTGGAAATATCAAGATCAGCTCATGAAACCAGGAAGAAATTGGGAAATGTGTGCCCTAGCTTGCCTAGGTTGTAAACTTCTCATCTTCATAGGCTCTCCTACATCCTTGTCAGGAAGTGGAGAGGATTCAAGATTAGACTGGTTATCAAATTCCTCACCCCATGCTTCAGGATCATCTTTGGATAATGATGGGCACACTTATCATGGAGACCCCAGTAAGGGAGCCGAGGGAACCTTCACTGGTTTTGTTGCCTTTACTTTCAATTTTGCCTAAATGGAGAAAAAAAATACCTTTTTCTTTTTTCTCTTTAACCCATTTTTAAGATATGATCATCTGGTTTATACTTATGCAAAAAATTAGCCTTCTCTTCCTCCTGATTAATAACCTCCTTATCTTCCTTAAATATTTTGATAACAGTCTGAATTAATGTCCAAATTATCCAAGGTTGAAAGGGCGCTCTTCCCCTTGCTCATAGGCTTTTTTGATGTTCTTTAAGACTCTGTCTCATACTTCTTCATCTCAGGGTTCTTTTTCTGGAAACCAGAGATTATACTTAGGCTCCTCCCTTCTTTAAAAATGGCGCGCTAGCTCAACATAAGGCAAAGCCTTCCCTGGCCTCAGCCCCATTATGCTGACTCTCCTCCTTCTGTGAGATCCCCCCTCACTTATCTCAGCGCTGATTTCGGGTCCCTGATTCCTGGTGCCATCTCTTTACTGCTCTAGTTGGCGAAGTAAACCTGGAAGAGTGTAGTCTAAAAATGAGATCGACTGAAGTCTTATGCAGTACCCAACCTTGTTCAGAGCATCAGAAAATTTACACTCTATGGGTTAAGAAACGTTACCTGAGTAAAGTCCTCAAGCTGTAGGCAATAACAAGGATAAGCCGCATGCGGCATAAACATGTTTTTTCCATAGAGTCATATGTATAACAACAGCTCTAATAAACTCACTCCTATCCACTACACCTTAGAGAAGCATGAAAACACATTCCAAGAACAATTCCATGGTTCTGAAGAAACTCAGGCCACAAGATTTTTTTTTTTATTAATCACAGGTTATGTACTTTGTATCCCAGCCATAGCTCCCTCCCTCGTTCCCTCCCAGTCCCACCATCCTTTCCTCATCTCCAACCTGCCCCTTTCCAAGTCCACTGATTGGGGAGGACCTCCTCCCCTTCCATCTGACCCTAGCTTATCAGGTTTCTTCAGGACTGGCCTCAATGTCCTCTTCTGAGGCCACAAGATTCTTGTCTTCTTTTCTTAACATTTTTCTCAGAAGCCCAGGGCTCCATTCTTGAACAATGTTTCAACAAGCGGGGGTGTTTGACTATTTTTTGGCCATTTGTGTGTCTTAAAAAAAAAACTTCTTTATTCAATTAATTAGCCCATGTTTTAATTTCCAGTTTGATCTCCTTGATATTGAATTTCTGCAATGTTTTTGTAAATTCTGGAGACAGTACCCCCTTGTCTGCAGTACCCCGGTAAAGACTGTCTCCCACCCTGTGGGCTGTCTGCGTGTTCTGCCTTTGCTGTGCTGAAACCATTTCATTTCATGAAGTCAATCTTTTGGTTCTTGGGGCTGGTAGCTGTGCTTTGGGTGTCCCATTTGGAAAGTTCTTACTTGCCCTGGTGTCTTGCAGACCATTCCTGTGTTTTCCTCCAACAGTTTGAGTGTTTCAGGTTTTAAATTAAGGTCCTTGATCTGTTTTCATTTGATTTTTTTTTAACGAGGTGAACAATCAAAGACCTCAATTTAAAATATGGATAGCTTGAGTTCTTCCTTTCCTATTTTTATCCATTTTATGCCTTTCTCTTATCTAAAAGCTAAGATTTCAAGCACTGTGTTAAGTAAGAAAAGAGAGAGTGGGTACTTTTGACTCATTTTAGATTTTTATAGGAAATTATCCAGATTTGTCTGTCTCCTTTTAACGTACTATTGGTGACAGGGTGGCTCTTTATAGTTCTTCTTATCTTGAGCTAGGCTACTTAATGTCTCCAGAATTCTTATTACAAAAGCACGATGAATTTTGCTGAATGTCTTTGTGACATCAATTGAGATGATTATGTGATTTTTTTTATCCACTTTAAATCCTTGTGGTGGTCCCATACCTCCTCCCCTCCCAATCTTACCCTCCCTCTTCCCCTCTCCCACTCTCCTTTTCCTTCAAAACAGGGAGCTCCCTTTCCCATCCAGCCCAGCTCATCAAGTTGCATCAGGACTGAGCATGTCCCCTTCTCCTGTGGCTTGGCAAGGCAGTCCATCCAGGGGAAAGGGATCAAAAAGCTGTCAAGTAAGTTTGTCTAATGCAGTCCCCACTTCCCTTAAGAGAGGACCTACATGAGGTCTAAGCTGCTCATATGTTACATATTTGTAGGCTAGACCCAGTTCTTGCATGGTCCTTGGTTGATGCTTAGTCTTAGCAAGTTCCTCTGGGCCCTGGCTAGTCAGTTCTGTTGACCTTCTGTGGAGCTCTGTCACTTCCAAGTCTTTTTCTCTTTCTTCCCACTTTTCTACAAGACTCCATACTTATCACCCAAGGCTTGGCTGTGAGCCTAGGTATCTGTTTTGAGGTGCTGCTGGGTAGCACCTCTCAGAGAACAACTCCATCAGGTTCCTGTTTGCAAGCTTAGCAGAGCATCTTTAATAGTGTCAGGGGTTGGCACTCTCTGATAGAGTGGGTCTTTGCTTCAATGTTCCTGAGTGAAATTGGTATGGAATTCTCTTTCTTTGTCAAGTGTTTGTGACGTTTAGATATCAGAGTGACTGTGGCTTCATAGAATGAATTTGGCAGTGTTCTTTCATTTTCTATCTCATGGAATAGTTTGAGGAATATTGGTATTAGCTTTTCTTCGAAACATCTGGTAGAATTCTTCGCTCAAACCATCTGGACCGGCTTTTTTTTTATGGGAGACTTTTGATAACTGCTTCTATTTCCTTGGGGGTTATAGGGCTGTTTTAACTGTTAAACTGAACTTGATTTAGGTCTGGTAGGTGAAACCTGTCCAGAAAAATCATCTGTTTCCTTTAGATTTTCCAATTTTGTGGGACACAAGCTTTTGAAGTAAGACCTAATGATTGTTTGGATTCCTCAGTGTCTGTTGTTATGTGTCCCTTTTTGTTTCTGACTTTGTTAATTTGTATACTCTCCCTCTGCTTCAGTTAGTTTGGCTAAGGGTTTGTCTATCTTGCTAACTTTCTCAAAGAACCAGAACTTGGTTTGATTAATTCTTTCATTCTCTTTGTTCCCAATTTATTGATTTCAGCCCTGAGTTTGATTATTTCCTGTCATCTACCTTTTTTTGGTTTGCTTCCTTCTGTTCTAGAGTTTTCAGGTGTGCTTCTAAGTTACTAGTATGGGCTCTCCCCAATTTCTCTATGAAGGTGCTTAGTGTTATTAACCTTTCTTTTAGCACTGATTATGTGATTTCTTTCCTTAAGTTTATATATACAGCATATTTCAGGTTTTTTATTTAATTTTGAAATTACAGTGCGATTATATCAATATTAATTTTCCCTCTTCCAAACCTTTCCATATGCCCCTCTTTGATCTATTTCAAATCATGATCTTTTCTTACTACTTGTTGTCACATGCATATATGTTGAATACAAATATATTCCCAAATATAAACTGCTCCAACTGTATAATGGAAGTTGAATGTATGTTTTCATGGCTGACCATTTGGTATTGGATAAGTAGTTGCTGTGCTCTTCCCTAGGGAAAACTATTTTTTCTGCTCTTAGCATTTCCTAGTTGCCTGTAATTCTTTTTACAAGATTTAAGCCTTATAGCCTTTCCGCGTGCACTTTGCTGTGCCTGTTGTCATTGTTTTGTTCAGTTCATGATTAGTCAGTCATATTGGTGACTTTTTATGGGAACAGCTTCTGACATTACCAGAAGACAGTCTCACAGCAAACTTCCCACTCTTAGAATCTTCAGGCCCCTCTTTATTAATGGTCCCTGAGCCAGAGGTGCCAGATTTTTTTTGTAGATGTGGCTAGTCCCATCTGGTCAGATGTGGCTGACCAGATGTGGCTGGTCAATGGGAAAACCTACAGCAAGTGCTGGAGAGAATTCTGGGGAAAGGGAACATTCTTTCAGTAGTGGTGGGGTTGCAAACTATAGAAATCAGCCATACTTCTTGCTGCTCTATTCACAATTGCTAGAAAATGGAGACAACCCAAATGCCCTACCACCAACAAATGGATAGTGGAAATGTGGTAGATATGCACTATGGAATGCTGTTCAGCTGTAATGAAAAAATAACTCATAAACTTTACAAGTAAATAAATGGATAGAGCTGGAAATATTGAACGAGGTAAAGCAAACACAAGACAAACATCACAAGGTCTCTCATATTGGAGGCTCCTAGCTTAAAATCTTCACATAGGACTAAATGGCCTGTGATAACTGTATGAACCAGAGAGTTAAATTGGGATTGTAACAGTTTAGGAAAGTTGGGGAGCAATACAGAGGGAACTATCAGAGTACAAGTGAGCTGATCATGGAAATGAGTAAAAAAGGATTCCTTAAGGAAGGGTAGGAAAATCAGTTACAGAAGATGAGAGGGTGGGAAAGGAGAAGAGCAGGATATAAATAATCTGATAGGAAAAAAAATGGGAAGCAGGTGATCTTTGGGGAAAGAGGAGAAAGGTAAGTACAAGAAGGAAGAATAAGAATGTCTAAAAAAAGAAACAAGGAATCATATTAACTATTGGCCTAAAAAACTATAGTGCATCTAATTCTGTATATGAATATCCATCTATAGTTTAAATGAACTTTTCTTACCTGGGCTTATGTCGCACCCTCCAGGAGCCAAAGATCACCTAAGAAAATATACAACATCAGAATCCCCCTGTTGAATTATTAGTCAGGGTTATCCAAATTGTACAACTTATTGCTGTTGTTCTTGATTATCCTTGAGATGAAAGATAACTCTCTATGCTGAAGATACCATGCACTTCAAAAGCAGGGCCCAGGGATTCCTGAGCTGGAACTAACCTGAATGCTCCTTCTCTGAACATAGCACCAGAAGATGACATGTAAGGTGCCAAAGGGGGAAAACAACTAATAGTCCTATGATGCCTATGCAGCTCAATGACCAGCATTACACAATAACCCAAAGAGCTCAGCAGTGGCATGCACACCTTGGTGATAACCAGTATGTCTCTAATTGGTCTTAAGACCTACTCCACAAGAAGAATATCATTCCCATTCCTGGAAAGCCAACTAACTACCCAGTGCTAGTGAAGTCATGGTTATTGGAGGAAAATCTACAACTTCTAATTTACTAAGCCAGGAACATCTCTATCAGCAGTCTATAAACATTTGTTCTTCTAATTAGAGATAAGTATAGTCTTCATCCCTAAGTGAGGAAATGTTTCTTTGAAACAGATGAGACCACAGATAATTACAACCAATAAATATACAGATTCGTGGAGCTCAGTCCCAATGGATACACCTGCAAAACACTTCACACCTAAGGCTCAGGGAACATGTGGATGAGAAGCATAAAGATTTTAAGAGATAGAGGATGTTTCTCTGATACTGTGACTGAGTAATATCAAAAGCTACACATATAATATCTCACAAACATGAGTGCCTAAACATGAGCTGAACATGATGGACACTCACAAACACATCAAATGTATGGGGGAAAAGTCATGAGATCTCAGCCCTACGTAAAGAACTATAGACAACTGAGTAAAGAAAGTTCAGAGTGGGAGAGGTAGTCTTCCCCAGGTGGTTGTCTAGTGCCAGTAAGCCCTCAAAATATACACAGACAAGTAGTATAATATGAACTAAACATATTATATTTTGAAATGTATATATGTAAATACATATACATATATGCATATAATGACAACAACGAAAAAAGAGGCCATGAATCTGAAGTAGAGCATAGAGGGGTGTATAAGAGGGTTGGGGTGAGGAAATGGAAGGGAGAAGTGTTATAATTATACTGTAATCTCAATAACAGTAATAGCATTGAGAAAATTGCTATCTTAATAATTAAATAATGTATGTAAAGGCCTTACAACAAAACAAGGGCACTCAGAATCCCAAAAGCAAGATATAGGGAGAGATAAACTAAATAAAAGCTGTAGTTGATGAAATAGAAACAAAAATTTAAAAAAAAACGCTAAGAATCAATGAAATAAACAGTTGGTTCTTTGAAAAGATAAACAGGATTAACAAACTCTTAGCCAAACTAACAGAAAGAAAGAAAGAAAGAAAGAAAGAAAGAAAGAAAGAAAGAAAGAAAGAAAGAAAGAAAGAGAGAGAGAGAAAGAGAATGAAAGGAAGGAAGGAAGGCAGACATACAGAGAAGGAGAAGAGAAGAGAAGAGAAGAGAAGAGAAGAGAAGAGAAGAGAAGAGAAGAGAAG
>CM053758.1:41986770-42012805 GCA_028658305.1 Pachyuromys duprasi
CCACTAAGATAGAACCTAAAACAAATGGGTGAATTTCTAGATGTAAACAACATATCAAAATTAAGCCAAGATGAAACAAATAATTTAAACAGATCCAGATCCATAACTATCAACAAGATTAAAAAAGTAATAAAAGCATCTCTCAACTGGAAAAAGAAACCATGATTGCATGGATTTACTACAGAATTCTGCCAAAAATTTAAAAAATAATTAATATCAACAGTATTCAAATTATTCCATCATATAGGGAAAGAAGACTCCCAAACTCCCAGAGCAAGTGTTGCCATGGTACCATAACTAGATAATAACAAAACAAATAAACAAAAAGAATATTTCAAACTTGTCTCCCTAATAAACATAGATAAAAATATTCTCAGTAAAATACTGGCAAACATAATTCAAGCTCATATCAAAAAATCATTAATCATGAACAAGTTGGTTTCATTCTAGAGATGTAGGGGTAGTTCAATATAAGTAAATATAAAATGCTATCCATCATAGAAATAGATTTGAAGACAGAAGTCATATGATCATCTTATTAGATGCATAGAAATTCTTTGGCGAAATGCTATATTCTTTTTGATGAAGCTCATGAAAAGGCAAGAAATAGAGGAACCGTACCTCAACATAATAAAGTTTACATAAAATGAAACTTCAGCTAGCATGATGCTAAATGAAGAAGATCTTAGAGTTCCCATTAAGATCATATCAAGGCAAGGCTGTACACTCTCTCCTTATTCAAAATAGTACTTGAAGTCTTAGCTGGAACTACAAGAAAAGAGAAGAAAATAAATGTATACAAATAAGAAAAAGAGAGCACAAGAATCTCTATATTAATATAAGTCTTTACATAACAGTCTTCACATGCATCACAAAAAAAAAATCTTAGAGAGAATAAATAAGTTCACCTAAGTGGCAGAATACAAAATAAACAGAGAAATCGGTAGTGTGGCTATACAGAAATGACCATCAAACTGAACATAAAATTAAGGAACTAATTCTATTCATAACTCTCTCTCTCTCAGTCATAACATAAACAAGAAAACAAAAGACTGGTACCGTGAAAATTTTAAGATGCTGAGGAAATAGAGAAAGACACTAGAAGATGGAAAAGCCCGCTGTGCTTATGGATTGAAAGAATTAATATTGTGAAAGTAATAATCCTATCAATCACAATCAATACATTCTATGCAACTTCCAGAAAAAAATCAACACCATTATTCACAGACATAGAACAATAAAAAAAATGTATACAGAGAGACAAAATACCAAGAATAGCCAAAGCAATAGGCAAATCCTGAACAACAACAAAAGGCAGAAGGTATTACCATAACTGACTTCAAATTTTTCCTGGAGCTATAGTAATAAAAGCACAAAAACAGACACATAAATCAATAGGCTAGAATTGAGGACTCAGATATAAGTTTATGCAATTATGGTTACATGATATTATACAAAGAGGGAAAAACCAAACACTAAGAAAAAAAAAAGAAACTTCAGTAAATGGTGCTGTGAATCTTGGATATCTACACACATGGTAATGAAACTAGGTCCTTGTCTCTCTCACCTGGAGGAAAAGTGAGTATCATATTCCACTCACAGGCACAGGAAAGAACTTCTGAGACTTCCATGGCACAGGAAATAAGACCAACAACAAACAAATGGGATATCATGAAACTAAACCACTTTTGTATAGCAAAGGAAAATGAAGCAAATCAATAGGCACCCCAAATAGTGGCAGAAAATCTTTGTCAGCTCTTTGTCTAACAGAGGATTAGTGTCTAGCATATGGAAATCACTAAAGACAACTAAATATTGCCTGGGCATGTTTTTAAACCTGCAGGTATTTTGCTTATATATTATGATTTTCAATTTTATACCTTTATGGGATTTCTGTGTGTGTAAATATGCATGCACCTGTATTTTCTAATGCTTTTTCTTTGGTTCTTTTCATTCTTGTTCATTCGTTTCATCCTATTCTGACTTTTTTGTTGTTTGTTTGTTTGTTTTTATCTTACTGCATTTTATATTTCTCTTTTCTTTTTTAAGTTCCTGTTTATTTTCCAATAAGATAGAACAAGAAAGGGTATGGATTTGGGTGGGTGGGTACTTGGAGAGGACATAAAAATGTTGGAGAAGGGGAAATCATAACCAGAATATATTGTATGAAAAAACTATTTTCAAAAAAATAAATTAAAAAATGACTCAATTAAAACTGGGCTATGAACCTAAACAAAATTCTCAAAAGATGAAATGCAAATGGCTAGGAAGTACTTTGAATGTGTTCAACATCTGTAACCATTAGAGAAATGCAAATGAAAACCACTTTAAGACTATCACACCTCACTCAGAATCACCATTATCAGAAATACAGATGACAACGATGCTGGTGGAGATGTGGCCAAGGGGAACCTTTAGACACTGTTGGTGGGAATGCGAACTAATGAGACTACTTTGAAAACTAATCTCAACGTTTCTCAAAAAAGAAAAATCAGAACTACAACTACCATATGATCCAGATACAGTGCCCCTGGGTGTGTGCTTTATGGACTTTATATCCTACAGAGACAGTTGTGCATCCATGCTCATGGCTGTTCTATTCACAATAGCTGGGAAATGGAATCAACCTAGATGTCCACAAACAAATGAATGGAAAATGAAACTGCAGAACATATACACAGTGGCATATCACTCAGCTTTAAAGAAAAATGTAAGTCATATTTTTCAGGTAAATAGATTAGAGTAACTCAGGCCCAGAAAGACAACACATGTTCTGTTGCATATATGGATCCTAGCTTACGTTGTTGTTTGTTGTTTTGGGTGTTTAACTTGGAGCACAAGTGGGGGCCAAGAAACTAGAAAAGGGCCTTTGGGGCATGTTAAGGGAGAGGAGATAGTAGACTGTGGGCAAAATGAAAGTTTTGAAGGGCAATACTGGGGCAGAAAGGCGTAAGCAGGAAATGCAGAATCTGCATGCAAAAAATCAAAAAATAGATGGACAAGCTAACACAAAGCAAGATATATGAAAATCCATATGCAAGACTGATATTTCACAACCCAGCATTAAAAAAATCACTGAAAGGATAGTAGAACACATATGAAATTGAGGAAGAGAATGGGGCACGAGGAAATACTAGGGTCTAAAGGAATAAACATGGATGCAAATAAGTGGATGGGAGACAAGATAAGACAATGGGCAGATTAATCAAAACTAAGGATATGTGAAAATGACATATAGAAAATTACTAGTTAGTAAACTAACTTCAAAACACAACTGAAGAGTTCAGACAAACTGTTCTGCATGAATGGGTAATTGTCTTACTTACTCTGATATTGTTGTCACAAAACAACATGGTCAAGGCAACCTGTAATAGAAAGCATTTATTGTGTGGATTCACAGTTCCAGAAAGTTAGAGTCCATGACCATGATGGTGTATGCCAAAAGGCAGGCAGGCATAGTGATGGGGCAGTATCTGAGAGCTCACACCTGATTCACAACCATTAGTCAGAGAGGGAGAAGAAAGAGAAGAGGGAATAAGGGAGGGAAGAGAAGGGGAGGAGAGGGGACTAGGAATGCTCCTAGTGACATACCTCCTAATCTTTCCCAAGCAGTTCCACCAACTGTGGACCAAGCATTCGAATATGAGTCTGTGGGTGCCACCCTCACTCAAACCACAACAAACAGGGTCCCCAGAGAACAAAACTTATTAAGTGAAAATCACAGCACACAGCAACACTGATGGGCTTAGTGCATTGTTATTAAAAAGCAGAGAAAGAGATGAAGTTAGAAGAGTGATTTGTGGTAGGGATATAGAGAAGGTTAAAGGAGAAAATGGGGGATAGATGTGACCATGTTTTATTGTATGTGTGTGTGCCCATATATGTGTGATTCTCTTTGTGTTCTTATTGAGAATTTGAAACACTGTATTTTTATCATATTTATTTTCTTCCATTACTCCTCCAAGAGCATGCTCTAATTCTTCATCCACCTGACTTTATGTTGTTTCTCACCCTTAAACAAAACCAACAAGAATAATAAACACCAAAAAAAAAAAAAACCTCGAAGTCCCGTTTATGTTGGACAACTAATCCTGAATATGACCCCTGCCCTGGAGTAGGTCTCTGATTCTTGTGCCTTTTCTTGTCTTTTGTTTTTTCTTCCGTTTGTTTGTTTTGTCCGATTCTGATTTGCCTTTTTGTTGTTGTTGTTTTATCTTATTTTATTTTATCATTATCCCTTAGAAGCCTGTTTTTTTTTGAGAATTTCTATAACACATTTTGATCATATTCACTCCCACTCTTCTTCCCGGATCTATCCCCATATGCACATTTCTTCCCAACATCCTGCCTCTCTCCCCTTTTTAATAACACACAGAGCTCAATTTGTGCTGCCTATATGCTCATTGGTGAGAGAGCACCCACTGGAACTTCATTGACCCACCAGGAGCCATGTTCTTGGGGGCTCCAGTTTCAGTTGTCTCTGTGGGCCGGTGGAAGATGGGAATGGACACAAGATGGATCGGGTGTGGAAAGAATGTCCTCCTTTTTCATTTTTTTTTTTCTGTTTGTTTTGTTAGTGAAAAGCAGAAAGGTTTCTCTCCTGAAACTGGAAGGAGTAGAGGGAGGAGAAACTGTAATCAGGACATATTATATGAGAAAAAAATGTATTTTCAATAAAAGGAAAAAAGAATAGATCAGCAATCAACATGGATAAGCAAGAATCTCTGCAGTCAGATACAGTCCTTTTGAGTGTATGCTAAAGAGTGATACCCGTGGATCTTTTGTAGTTCAATTTTCAGCTTTCTGAGGAATTTCCACACTGATTTCCATAGAGGCTATATCAGTTTCTACTCCCACCACCAAGAAATTCATATCTCTCTTTCCACACATTTCCACCAGCATGTGATATCATTTGCTTTATTAATCATGGTCATTCTGACAGGGGTAAAATAAGATCTCAAGGTAGATTTAATTTTGTATACCTCTGATGGTGAAGGGGGTTAAATATTTTTATTTAATTTATTTGTTTATTTATTACAACTTATTCATTTTGTATCCCTACTATAGCCCCCTTTCTCCTGGGAGGAGTCCCAGTCCCACCCCACTCTCCATCTTCTCCCCCTATGCCCTTTCCCTAATCCCTGATAGTGGAGGAACTCCTTCCTTTCTATCTGACCCAAACCTATCAGGTCTCATCAAGGCTGGCTGCACCATATTTCTCAGTGGCCTGGCGAGGCTGTACCCCGAAGGGGGATGTGACCAAAGAGCCAGCCACTGAGTTTATGTCAGAGACAACCCCTGTGCCCCTTACTAGGGAACCTACTTGGAGACTGAGCTTCCATGGGCTTTCTCTGAACAGGGGGTGTAGATCCTCCCTATTCAAGGTCCTTGTTTGAGTATCAGTCTCTGCAGGCCCCCCTGGGCCCAGGTTCTTTGGCTCTGTTGCTCTCCTTGTGGAGTTCCTGTCCCCTCCAGGTCTTTCTATCTCCCTCTTCTTTCATAAGGATTCTGGCCCTCTGGCCAAAGTTTGGCTATGAGTCTCAGTATCTCCTTCGATATCCTGGCAGGTAGAATTTTTCAGACGTCCTCTGTGGAAGGCTCCTGTCCTGTTCCTTGTCTTCTCCTACTTCCAGTGTCTATCCTATTTGCCCTTCTGATTGAGGTTTCAGCTTCTTCCCTAGAGTCCTCCTTGTTGTTTAGCTTCTTTAGGACTATACATTTTAGTATATTTATCTCATATTATATGGCTAATATCCTTATAAGTGTGTATATACCATGTATGTTTTTCTGCTTCTGGGTTACCTCACTTTTCTAGTTCCATCCATTTGCCTGAAAATTTCATGATTTCCTTGTTTTTAATTGCTGAATAGTATTCCACTGTGTAAATGTACCACAATTTCTGTATCCATTCCCCCACTGAGGGACATCTGGGTTGTTTCACTAACTCTATATCTGACAGAGAGCTAATATCCAAAATAAATAAATAACTGAAGAAGTTAAATACCAACTAACCATGTAATCCAGTTAAAAAATGGTGTACAGAGCTAAACAGAGAATTCTCAACAGAGGAATCTCGAATGGCCGAGAAATACTTAAAGAAATGCTCAACATCCTTAGTCATCAGGGAAATGCAAATCAAAACAACCCTGAGATTTTAGAATGGTTAATCAAAAATTCAAGTGACAACACATGCTGGAGCGATTGTGGAGAAAGGGGAACCCTCCTCCATTGCTGGAAGGAACATAAACTTGTACAACTTTGGAAATCAACCTGGCACTTTCTTAGACAATTAAGAATAGTGCTTCCTCAAGATCCAGCTATCCCACTCCTGGGCATATATCTGAAAGATGCTCAACCACACAAGGGCATGTATTTGAATATTTGGTCTCCACTTGGTGGCACTGTTTGGAGAGCTTATGGGATTCTTCAGAGGTGGAGACTTGCTAAAGGAAGCGCATCACTGGGGGCAGGCTTTATAGGATTTTTGAGATTGTATAGCTTGGCCCCACTTCCTGCTCTCTCTCTCTCTCTCTCTCTCTCTCTCTCTCTCTCTCTCTCTCTCTCTCTCTCTCTCTCTCTCTCTCTCATTTCTGTGTGCAGATGACATGTGATCAGTCTGCTATGTGCTCCTGCCTCCGTGCCTTTCTGTCTGTTGCCATTCCATTCTCATCATAATTCACTTTATCCCACCGGAACTGTAAGACAAAACAAAACTTTTCTTCTATAACTTGTAAGAATATGCTATCACAGCAAAAGAAAAATAACCATTACGATTACACAGTTGGTAGTGCGAATGGAGTTGTTGCTATGATAATCTTGATCATGCTATTTTTATGCCTTTGGAATATTTTATGGAAGAATTTGAAACGTAGGGCTAGAGAAGGTGTTAAGTGCTGTGGGCAGAACTTAATGATTAATTCTTATGCAAGATTAGAAGTGGGGAATGCTGAGAGAAACACAGACAATGTAGGTCCAGTTCATGAGGTTTCAGAAAGAAACAAGGACTCTACTGGGACCTGGGATAGGGGATGTTTGTGTGATCCTTTCTGTAGAATCTGGTTGGATTGTGCTCATGTCTTGAAATTATGCTTGAAGCTAAATTTTAAAGTAATGGACGAATTTCTTTGGTGGGGGAAATTCCAGACTTAGCATAATACTGAGTCTGGGGCATGATCATTACTTATGCAAGTCTACAATGAAAAGAAGCAATAAGTGGGGGAAAGTGAAACTAAAATGTGCAACTTGGAAAGGAAAAAGGCACTGGAAAGCTTTGCTGTCAAGTCAGGTGATGAAAAGGAGACTGTCATGGTTAGAGATGTGAGCCCCATTAAAGAAAAGCCTCTGGATGAAGATGCAGATGAAGAACAATAAAGACATCTTAAGATAAGACTCTGCCCAGCAAAAACCTCAACTTCTGAAAGGAGAGAGACCAGGGGGATTACTACCACTGGAAAGCAAACACATAGGAACAACTGAACACAGGAACTGAACTGTGGCCTAAGGGAGCCAGGCTTCATCTGAACTTGTCAGTATCACCTACTTGGTACTGGTTTTGAATTCAAGAAAGGTGCAAGACTAGGTTCATGGATTCTTCCTTTACGTTTTCAGAGACGTGCTGAGGCCAGGCAACCTGTGGCTGGATCAGAACCCCTGTGATTAAGCCCTGAAAAGCCATTGGATACAGTTGAAAAGGTAAAGCCTAGGCTGCAATGGAGACTCCAAGATGTTGGATATGCCAAGACTATGAGACATCTAAGAAGAGTGACTTACAGGGTATGGCATTAGCCCAAGAGAGAGGTGTACATTGCAGGCAGCAAAGCAGGGGAAGAGGGATGTTAGTCATCTAAACTTTTTGGCACTGAAGTACCAGATACTGGACATGGAGCTACAGTATTTGGTGTTTGCACAGCTGGATTGTTGTCCAGTTTTGATCTATTATTTCTTCACTATGACCCATTTTTTCCCTTTTAGAAAAGGAGTGTATATTCTGAGCCATTGTATATCAGAAGTATGTAATTTGGTGGTGGTGGTGGAGCACAGTTGAGAGCTTGCCTTGATCATCAGAAGGGATTTGGGACTTTGAACTTTTGAATGTGTTGGGACTGTGAAGACTATGGGGTCTTTGAAGCTGGACAATGGTTGGACTGCAGAGGCTAGGAGGAAATTGTGGTGGTTTAAATGAGAAGTGTTCTCTATAGGTGTATGTATTAGAACACTTAGTCTCCAGTTGGTGATGACTTTTAGAAACGTTATTGAAAATTTAGGAGGTTGAAATTTGCTGGAGGAAGTACATGACTGGAAGTGGGCTTTGAGGTTGTATAACCTAGTCCCACTTCCTACTCATTCTCTGTCTCTCCTCTCTCGATAGATAGATAGATAGATAGATAGATAGATAGATAGATAGATAGATAGATAGATAGATAGATAGATAGACAGATAGAGTCTCTTTCTCTCCCTTCTTTTCTGTGTGTGAATGAAAGATTATCAGTTTGCTTCCCGATGTTGCCACCATGACTTCCCTGCCTCATGCCATGTTGAAATAAACTCTTATTCCAAAACTTGGTTTTGGTCAGACTACTTTATTACAGCAACAGAAAAAATAATAAAGGGGTGCTGAAAATACAAAAGATAGATGGTGACAGGAAGTGTTGTGAAAAGCTGTCTCTTCTGGATGTTAAATGCCCATTGCGCTCTGAACTACTGCAACCGTGGCTACCTGCACAATGTCGGCATAAAATCAAGGCATTAATAATTCCGGTGTGGAACTGGAGAGATAATCACGAGGTTCCACCCTTAAGAGAGACGCTGTTGACAAATGATGGCAGCTAGGAAAAGAAGAGTCATTTTCCTTCAAGAATGTGGACTCTGACAGGTTGCCCACACGCGAGCACAGGGGACCAGTAGAAAACAGTGGGTTATATTCATCTTTTAAAGATGTGTTTATTTCCATTTTGTATGTAGGCATGCTTTGCCTACGTGGATGTATTGCAACACACAATGTGTGTCTGGTGCCTAGGGAGCCGGAAGAGGACTTCTGATTGCCTGGAACTTGGGTTCAAGACAGCTGTAAGCTACCTTTAACTGATGGTTGCTTGAAATTTAACCCAAGTCCTCTGCAAGAACAGCAAAAGCTTTTAACTGCTAAGCCATTTCTCAAGCCCCATCATTGGTGGTATATTAAGACAAAAGAACAAGGATGGCTATATGTTGGATTCCAATACAGTGAGAAGGGTAGCTGAGGTTAAATATAATCAAGGTGCATTAGAGTTGTGTGTAAAATCACAAATAATGAGTTTAGAAAAGGAGAATTGGGGTAATCAGAATATATTTTACATATGTAGAAAATTATCAAAAAAGAAATTTAACTAAATTAAAATAATCTACCACACACTGATGTCAAGAAAATTGTTAAGTTGGGGAGAAAGCAAAATTAGAAAGGATAATGGTGACATTTTATTAATAGTAGTAAATAATAATTCAATTATTCATTATATCTGCACGAGTTTATTTCTCAGATCTTCCACAGATACCACACTTACATAAAATGCACCTTATTTGATTGTAACTGATGCATATCTTCCTTTATTCTAAATTAACTACAGAGCTGGGAATATAGCTTAGTAATATAACACTTGCCTAACATGTGTATAAAGTCCTAGATTTGATTTCACACAACACACACACACCAACACACAGTAACTTTGACATTATGGATAATGTCAAATACAACATAAATTCTGAGTAACAAGTTGTTGTACAATCTTATTTAGGGAACGAGATGGAAAAAACAGTCTGCATAGTTTCTGGACAGTGTTGATATACAAAAATAAATATGTAGAATTTATACGTGGATTCAGAAATGTTGCAAAATATCAACTCAATAATATCAACCATATACTTCCACACTAGCAATTAGTATGTAGAAGCCAGAATTTAAAGTAAAATATCATTTACAAATCACACTGAAAGTATTTGCTAAGATTGAGAAGAGAAGTCAATGTAGTAGGGATGTGTCATAAAAATATTGGTTTCTTTAAAAACCTAGTTATGTTATATGAATATGTTTTGTTTTAATACCAGGTGTGAGATAATCATAATCACAACAAGTAATTACGATTTTCCTCATGCACTAGCAGGGGCCTGATTTTGCCAGCTAGGCATAGCTGACATTTGGAATTCTGGAAACTTTTCAGAGGGGTTAAATGACAGAGCCCTGAGAGGGGACACAGACTCTCCAAAGAAAGGACTGCTGCCTCTGGAAGCTGTTGTTGCAGTTTGCCAAGTGGTTTTGAGCCAAGAAACAAAGTGAAAAAAAAAATGGACATTTTGTCAGTGAAGATCAACCCTGCCCCAAAGAACGTGATATCCCTAATTAGCAGGAAATAGTCTGAAGAGGTGTACATCCCTTTCCCATCTAATCTGCTTTCTCTCCTACCTAGTGTTGGGATTTGGAAGGGATTGAGGTGGACAAGGGTGGTAGATACAAAAACATTATATATATATATATATATATATATATATATATATATATATATATATATATATAATTAAATATATATTATATACATAATATAATATTATATACATAATATAATATATATTTAATTATATGTATATGCCAACAGAAATGTGTTACAAGAGAATAACATGATATAACTCTTTTGCAGCTTGGCTGGTAATAGGGAGCCCATGACTACATGTGTGATAGTGTGGAAACTGAATGCTCTTCAACTTGAAGAAACAAGCTTATATAAAACAGAACATTGGGCCCAATCAGTAGATTATATCAACATGAAATTTCTGGGCATCATATAACAGTAGTACCTACTTATAGACGGGATACTGTTATGATTTAGGATCAGGTATATCTATTCTTTTGGCAGTGTTGCAACACAACACTGTCCTCTACAAGGTTCACACTTGAGAACTGAACAATGAAATTTTCTAAAAAAAGGAAAAAAATGTTCATATTGTTTTATTAACTGAGCTTGCTACTTTGTGTTGAGTCGAATTCACAGCTACCTAAGACTCTTTTGCCCCAAGGGCTACAGATTGAACATACTTGGTACATCAAAGGCCTATGTTTTAAGAACATGGTACCTAAGGCCCTGATGTTAGAGTGGTGGAACATTTAAGGGGTGGCGGGGGAGGGGGGGAGCCAGTAGAAGGTCTTTAGGTTACGCAGTGATGTCCTGGAAGGAAATATGGTGATCCTGATCTCTCCCCACCTCTGTTTTTTTGGCTTCCGAGCCATGCAGTCGTACCAAATCGGGTAGCAGATAGACGAGAAGGAATAACATTACACTGACAGATTTGCTAGGCGTCAGTCAGACTTCTGAGTATGCAACTCTATGGCTGGAGCAGAAGCAGAGGATAACACACTACGTCTGATATGGCAAGTGACACTTGGCCAGCGCAGCCCGTGGAAGTGGAGAAAGGCTAGATGTACTCGGCCCCAACCCAAATGAGAGTATTAGAAGGGTAGAGCCAAAAACTGTAAGGTCCAAGGTTAGTTAACAGTTTTTATTTATACTAAGGACCTAAGAAGGTAGAAAGAATAAATTAGTCCTCATTTGTTCCCTCCCTATTCCCCTCATATGAGTACATGCACCCATCCACATCTCTGTCCCAACCTCTCTGTAAATGAATTTAAAGGAAAATTTTAGACCTCAGGTGAGTTTATTAGTTTCTGATAAGCAAAGTTGGCATCTATTTTTGGATCTCATCACCCTAATGAAAGGAGCAGAGAATGCTTCATAACCAATTACCGTGTGCAAGATAAATGCATGTATTTATTCATTCTCCATAGTGATGATTAAGAGGGAGTTCATTTCACTGTAGCCTAACAGATGTTTAAAATAAAAATGAACCAACTGCAATAAAAATATCCACAGCCCTACCTGAGGAAAATGCCATCCAGATAATGTATGCCTGTTCAAGCCTATTAGCATAAAACCACTCTTCTGTTCCTTCAGCTCTCATTAAGGGGCTAGACTAAAGTACATACCAGGCAGACAGCACTTTAAAGAAGGGACTGTCTTTCCTGTGTGCATCAACCTATCCCCAAACCTCAAGCCTGTTCTCCAACCAGAACTATGTGTGCATGAGTGTGTGTGCGCCTGATGCAGTTCTACTAAGCTGCATTTGGTATTTATTTCTCCAGAGGAGAAGAAAATTTCACATGAAAATGGCTCCTCTAAATAAATCCATTGATGATATCTCCTACTGGGAGGAAAAAAGAAAAAAGAAGTGATAACATGTACCTATGGAATTACACCTGATCACCTGATGATGAGTCTCACTGTGATTACTATCAAACATCTTCCGTTTGCAACACTATTGTTTCTTTGGTCTAGGTGAACATCCTAAGAAGGAACAGACTGTCTACCATGTGCTCTGTGCCACTCCCAGAAGATGGCTCTCCCTGGCCCGGTCATGCAGGGTATGTGAGCAGAGCATATGTCACAGAGCAGTCTTAATACATGCAGCTATAAAACCTCACATTTTGAATGAGGATGAAGTATATTTACACTGAACTTTTTGTTTTCAGTGATTGTAATGACTAGATTTCTTTTCAGTAGTTGGACAATATGTGATGCCTGAAGCTCCTTTAGAGTCCAACAGAGCTGTCTCTCACATTACACCCTTAGGAGACTTTATAATGCCAACCCAGAGGCACTCCCCAACTTGCTGCCCTGGCTTCTGTACTACAGAAAAAAAATCTCAGAGACAAGAATATGATAGAAAAGCAGGCATTTGTTTCATTAACATGTGAGACAACTTGGCAGCATATTCCCCAGGTGGTGACCCCAAATTTTGACCATACAAGTGTGGGGCAAGGAAAGCTGTGAGACCCTGGGAGCCGGTCAGGAGCAAAAGTGAGGTCACACCCCAAAAAGCTCATCCTGAGACAAGCAAGAGTCAGACTTCATTCTCCCTGCTGAATGTTCCAAAGCACATATCCTTGTGATCCCACCCTGTCACCATTTGAGTTAGTCATGTAGCCTGGTGGCCAGGTTTCAGCTTTAACTTCCTCTCTCCCTATATAAGGACATGTCAGCAAGCACTTGGGATTCCTCTTCATGCAAATGAAGCATTCCCAGCAGCTCGGCCCCAGCCTGTGGTGTATCCTCACCACCCACCTAAACCCCTACCCACTCCCCAAGGTTTATATAGTCCTGTGTCCCCGAATAAAGAGAGCTGTTTCACTGAAAATTGCCTCTGGAGAAGGCTGTTTCTCCTGCACTTACTCTGACCAAGATCTTGCCTAACCCACCCATCTGGGCTAAGGTTCATGTCCTCCAGTTCATCCCAGTGTGCAACAGTGTCTGGATACCCCTAGGAAAAAAGCACCAGGACAGCAAGGTCATTCTGAAATGTCTTGTCTCTCTACTTCTCTCAAAACAGTAGATCTCGGACTTTGCAATCAGCTGTATCAACAAGAAGAAAATGTAGGACAGCAGCATGGTTAAAGTAAATAATATATTATTCTTTTTGATTGAATGTTTTATAACTATATTATAAAATATGAAACATATAATGTTTCAAATACAAGTGTACGAATATATTTTCAGATTTATATACAAATATGTACTCACATATAATACATTAAATAGTATTTCTTTAAAGTATTGTTCTTATTTAAACACAAAATAGTTAACCAACTAATTACATTCAATTAAGTCTATTAGCAATGAAAAGTAACAGTGGAGGGCAATTTTTACTTGATTGTCAAACTGTTCTGAAGAACTCAGTCTTACCATTCCTTTTCCTTGAGAGAAAAAGGAGGCCCTAGGACTCAGCTTAGCACCCCCAGCCCTTTGCACCACATCTCTGCTTTACCTCCTTTGACCCCAACCTGGATCTCAGCAACACTGGTCTTCTCCAACCTCCTCAGTAGTCCCCATACTCATTGATCCTGTTGTCTTTTGTTCTATGTCTAAGGTCAAGCTGCTACTTTCAGTTCCATGCCCTGCTCAGAAGTTTTTGACCACCTGCCCTGCAATCTCAATCAACCTTCCTGGGTTACTCATAATGCTGTCTACCACATCCTGCAAACACCTTATTCTACCAGACACACACCTTGGGCATACAGTCACCTCACAGTACTAGAAATCCTGTTCGGTTCATGAAAAGTACCCTGCGGGTCATTTTGTTACCTGACCTGTGGATTTAGGTGAGCCATTAACAAAGACAACTTCCAGCATCTGAACTCATGGGTTTTCTAGCAGGACCTTTACTATTCATCTCCATGTTTCCTCAATTCCCATTCAAGGTACTATTCTCAAGCTCAGTGGTTACTGGGAAACGCAAGTACTCTATAAGGAGTGAAAATGGTGAGTTTATATATCCTGGTCCAGAATGGGAACTGTTATCTTAGAACTAGACCCAACATGAGAAACAGACTTCACCAATGCCTGCCATGCAAACATCTATGAACTTGATGTTTAAAAAAAAATAGTGCAATGAGCACAACTTTTCCCACCAATATCCATGTGAACACCTCTTTGAGTCTATTTTGGCTCTGTATTAGAAAGTCATATAATCAAGGCCACCAACAGCGAATGAATTTAGAGTATCATTTTTTTATAAATTCCCGAGCAAAAGGAAGACATACATACTTGTAAACACTTGCCTCATGGCTGCCTAGGTAATAACCAATTCTCACAAATATTTCCTGATAATATGTTCTCTCACTCTAATATTTTAATCTGCCAATCTCAGGCTTACAATCTGTCAAACAAAGCTGCCTAGGGTCACTTAATTCATTTTGTCATAAATGCCTACAGCAGCAACCCTCCCTCTGAGCAGCCAAACAAGTTGCAAGATGACTGTGTGAGTCACTGAGCTAGATGAGAGCATTTTCTCAATTTAAATAAAACTGATTTTTCTTTACAGATGCTTTATTCATGACACAGATATAGGGTTCCTTGTAGGGAGCCACAGATTTCTTTACGGAAGGAGAACCCTGTGTTTTCCCTGTACTTAACAGAAATCACTATGAGGCCATCTTTGTTACATGATTTCCATGATGTCAGCCTCATGTTACATTCACTACTGTCACCTAACTTTTCCTCATAGGCAGGCCCATAACATCCTTATTATAAAAGAATCAGTATTGGGGCTCAGAAAGGTAACTTACAGAAGAGGTAAGTGCCTTCTGCAATATCAAACATCATGTTCATAGTTAACTGGCGTATGAGGACACTGATTTCTCAAAGAGCTGAATAAAGGATTAGTATATGATAATTATACAATAATATATTGTTTTGATTCAATGTATTAGTATGTCTGTGTATTAATTTAAATAGATGTATGTTTTATAAACAATAACCAAGCCATATGAGAGAGATAAGAGACTTTTCATGCTCTGTAATGTGTGACAATCCAACCATGTAAATGTGCACCACAGCAGTGTCATGGCCATCTCTTTGATCACTTCCCCCTGGGGGGATGAAGCCTTGACAGGCCACAAAGGAAGATGATGCAGCCATCCCTGATGAGACCTGATAGGTTAGGGTCAGGTAGAAGGGAGGAGGTCTTTTCCTCTTAGGGGACTAGGGAAAGGGCATAGGGGGAGAAGAGGGAGTGTGGGTCGGACTAAGAGGAGATGATGGAGAGGGCTGCAGCAGGGATACAAAGTGAATAAATTGTAATAAGTAGACAGACAGACAGACAGACAGACAGACAGACAGACAGACAGACAGACAGACAGACAGACAGACAGACAGACAGATAGATAGATAGATAGATAGATAGATAGATAGATAGATAGATAGATAGATAGATAGATAGATAGGAAAAAAAGAGTTTAGCCATATTTCTTGACTTCCTCATGTCCCAGGGTACTTGTGAGTGAGTGTTATTAAGTTCTTTCTGATGCAGTCAACACACAGGAGTACTGTGGGGGTGGAGGGTTGTGTGAGTGTGTGTGTGCGTGCGTGCGTGTTAGTGCTGGAGATCAAGCTCAGGGCCTCAAGCATTCTAAGACTCTGAATTTAGGCTAGATGGAAGACACATTCTGTGCATAGAGTTCTTAGAGTAGTCAGTGTTACAACTCATGAGCCTGAGATGCTGTCACCTGTACTTCTCCTCCAACTTAGTGTTTTTTTTGTTGTTGTTGTGATAGCATTTTTGTTTCTTTTTTATTTCATTCTGAAAATTTTGTAGAATTATAACCCATCCACAATTGACTCACATTCATGTATTGAAATTTTAAGACTCAGTAACTCAGGAATGTGACTTTTTGGAGATGGGGCCAGTGATTAGCTCAAATGAAGTCTCAAAGATGGCTGGATCCTAACAAAAAGAGGACATTGAAAAAGAGACACTCAAGAAAATAATGAAAAGGCCATTGTCTTAGTTAGGGTTTCTATTGCTGTGAAAAGATACTGTGACCACAGTAATTCTTTTTTGTTGTTGTTTTGTTTTTAATTTTTAAAATTAATCTATTTATTCACTTTTCCATCCCTATGTTAGCCCCCTCCCTCTTCTCCTCCTGGCCCCACCCTCTCTCCCTTCTTCTCTACCCTCTCCTATTGCTCAGAAAAGGGGAGCCTCTCCTACCAACCCACCCCAGCTTATCAAATTGCAATAGGACTGAGCTTGTCCTCTTCCGCTGTGGTCTGTTAGGCAGCTCCACCAGGAGGAAGTGATCAAAAAGGAGGCAACAGAGTCCATGTCAGAGACAGCCTCGGCTTCCCTTACTAGGCAACCCACATGAAGGCCAAGTACCCGTTGGTTACATCTACGTAAGGAGCCTATGTCCAGTCCATGCATGGTCCTTGGTTGGGTGCTTCAGTCTTCCACAAGCCCCCCCTGGGTGAGTTGGCTCTTTTGGTCTTCTTGTGGAGCTCCTGCCACCTTGAGGTCCAGAAAGCATTTCATTGAGGCTGGCTTACAGGTTCAAAGATTTGGATCATCATAGCTGGAAGCCTGGTGGTGTTCAGGCAGATACGGTGCTGGAGAAGGAGCTTGAGAGTTCTACATCCTGATCATTTAGTGCCATCCCTACGGGCCTTTGGGAGCTATTTTCATTCAGACCACCACAACCCTCATCAGGCAAAGAGAGAGAGACCCCAGGAAAATAAATAAATAAACCACGGTAACATCCCATTCTCAAACATTCTTGCAGCAATTGTGAGAATGAATTCCTATCATTCCAGTCACCTAGTCAGTGGTACTTTGTCGGTTTATTTGGCATTCCTAAAGAAAAGCAAATGCAGCTTCCATGATGAATTCAATGGCCCTACAAAATCACACTGTGGAGATTAGACTCAGTCTGGATAATATAGTACTGATTAGCTATTTAATGATGATGATGATCTAAAATACAAATCCCAGTAGTTTTTTGTTTGTTTGTTTGTTTGTTTGTGTGTTTGTTTTTATCATGTACCTATCACAATACTCCATGGTACTTGGAACACGGCATCTTTAGAGCCAAAAAGCAGTTTAAAGACAGTAACACAATACTCCCAGAAACAAAGCATGGGAGTTCCAGACCTGGTAGCAATTTACCATATATTGTCTAAAGGTAGTTGTTTCGGCCAGTATTCTCAATTTGACAAGCAAACCTCTGGGCACACCTGTGAGTAATCATCTAGATGAGGCTACTTCCTTGAGGTGTTATCTAGGTTATGTTAGTTAAATTAGTTGAAACAGAAACACTCACTCTTAATGTAGTCGGCACCTTCTAAAGGCAGTGGCCCAGAACAAAGGAATTCGAAAGGAAAAGGCTTTGATTTTTGCCTGCTTAACTTCAGATCTTGCCAGTGAGTTTCTAACTAAATACGACCACTTCTGCTATCACTGCTGCTGCTGCTCATTCAGAGCCCAGCTTCTTCAGCCTTCCAGTATGACCTGAAAACCAACATCTCTCTAGATACCCTCCAGGCATTTGTTGCCATACCGGGACTGCTGAGTCATCCGGCCTCATGGACTTAGCAACCACTAGGTTCTCAGCTGCCCAGAATGAAGATAGCCATTGCTGGACTGCCCATACCACACTATACAAGTCAAACTAATAAACTCCATTAAACTATATATTCATTTAATGATTCTGTTCCTCTAGAAAACTGACTAATACAGTAGCGTTTTACTCTGGGCCTTTCTCTATCTTTCTTTCTTGCTTTAGCAAAATGAAAGTACTTGATATAATATCCCAATAATATGTTTTATGGCTCTTTATGAATCCTACAAGTGAAAAATCATTTTTGATTATACTTTCTGGAAGTGGCCATTGTTATTACCTTTAAGCCAAAGAGAGAAGGTCAATACTTAAATGTTCACGTTCTGACACTAATCACTTCTACTAGATTGATGTTATTTGAACTTTTGCTATATGACCTGCATTATGTCTGACATCATTAACAAGGACAGACATTGTGTTATTTGCATCTTTATTTCTTTATCTAGCATTGATTTATAATTATACACAGTTTTGCCTTCTGTCATGATTCCCTTTTCTGCAGGGGATGCATTCCAAGACAGTGGATAGATTCCTGAAACTATGGGTAGTTATTAATTTTTGTGGCTCCTTTCCCTTTACATACACACTCACATTAAAACTTAACTTATCAACCGGATACACTATGAGATTAACAATACTAATATAACAGATAAATCAACAATATACTGCAGTGGCAGTTATGTAAAAGCTATGAATTGTTTAAGTCTGTAACATTCCATTTAACATTTCTAAGCCACAGCTGGTCTTAGAAAACTAAACTGAAGAAAGTGAAACCATGGATTCCTGAGGCTTGGTGAGTCAGTAATGTGTGGGATGTGTACATGTGTGAATCGTAATAGCCTGAGTTCTTAATGACAGAAAATGAAATAAACTAGCTTAGATCAAGAAAGAAATTACTTGCTAGTAAAGCCTCTTAAGCCCAGGATTCAGAGCAGGTCCACTGACATAATATTGCATCTCCCTCTTTTCTGTTAGATTCTTTTGTTTCGATTTGATATTTTGCAGCATCTCTGCCTCAAGTCCAAGTGTGAATGAGGCAGGAGAGATGGTAAAAGAAAGCTGAAAGTGCATAGGGTCTACCCAGGCTCATTTCCAAGGGAAGAAGAGGCAGTTTGTTGTTTTTTATTTTTCAGACAGGTCAAAAAAAGATTCTCATTGTTTTCTTAGGTAAACGTGGAAATTCCTGATTGTCCACCAAGATAAGGAAAGCAGATTGTGCTGCTATGCTTGGTATTGTAGCCATCTTGGTGTCTCAAAAGAATGAATCCAATACAAGAAACCATTGCTTGCAGTCAGAGAGTGTCACTTTCACTGATAATGCAGGCAGGTCTCCTGCATTTTTCCAACGTATTTAATCCAACTTCAAACGCCCCTAAGTCTTTCTCAATCTCAACATTTAAAAGTCCAAAGCCTCCTGATAGAGGAGGTCCTCCTCCCTTCCATCGGACACTAGCTTATCAGGTCTCTTCAGGACTGGCTGCATTGTCTTCCAGTGGACTGGGGGAGGGACGTGGAAGGAGAAGAGGAAGGAAGGGCAGGATTGGGAGGGGACAAAGGACTGGGCTACAGCTGGGATACAAAGTGAATAAATTGTAATAAATTAAATAAATAATTTTTAAAGTCCAAAGTCTCTTCTGAAACTCAGGGTAGTCTCTCAACTGCAACCCCCTCTACAATCAAAAAATCAAATTACATACTTCCAAAACATAATGATACAAAATACACATTATCATTCCAAAATGGAGGAATGGGAACTTGGTAAAGAAATACTGCACCAAAGGTCAAAACCCAGCAGGACAAACACCGAAACCTAGAGTTCTATGTCTGATATCTAGGACTTCAATTTCAAACACCTTAGATGGTTCTGTCCCTCTGGCTTTGCTACCCAAAACATACATCCCCCATCCCCCATCCCCCATCCCCATCCCCCATCCTCCATTTCCCCTCCCACCTCCTCTCTCTCTCTTTCTTTCTCTCTCTCTCTGCCTGTGTCTGTCTCTGTCTCTGTGTGTCTCTGTGTCTCTGTCTGTCTGTCTCTCTCTCATTGGTGCCACTCCCTCTATGCAACTTTCCTTGGCAAATATACCAGGACTTTGACATCTCCAACATCTTGTCATCTCCAATGCAACTCTGGCTTTACTTTCACAGCTTCATTCAGTGTCCTTTCGGGTTCTCCTTCCTGCCTTGTCAGGGTCTCCACACAAGGATTCCTCTACTAAGGTTACCTGCCTCAGCAGCTCTCTGAAAACACAGAGGACTATTCCATGACTTTACCCTTGCATCTTTCATGCCTCTAAAGTCAGCACCATATGGATGACATTGACAAATTCTCCAGCCAGTTTGGGATGGATCCTGGCTGCTTTAAATCACATTAGCAGCATTTTGTTTGTTTGTTTGTTTGTTTGTTTGTTTACAGTTGCTTTCTATGACCAGAAAATAACTTAGGACTTTTCCTTTCACAAGTTGGGAGGTAAACTAGGTATTGTCTTACCCTGAGGGCATCCTTCCTTTTATTCTTGTGCCAAACAAGGGCTTCTCCTTAATGGGATTAGTTTAATCTCTTATGACAAGCCTGGGCTGCAGCATTAAGCCTGCTTTCTGGTGCTCTTTTTCTCTTCAATACATTTTGTATTCTTTTCTGCCTCATTTGCTCTTTTTTATTGTAAACCTGAATAACAGTCATTAATAATATCCACACCAGAAATTCAATATTATGCTTCCCCTGCCAAAATAATTAGTCTGCTAGTCTTTAATTTAGCCTCAGGCAAGTTCTTAAGTCAAGGGCAGAGCACAGTCAGATTCTTTACTAAAATATGCAAGGAATAGACACATGCCCAGTCACTAACACTGTTCCCCGGCCTTTTACAGTCCGCTTTGTTCTCAGAACTACTGTCTTCCAGGCTCCTACTAGCATGTCCATTAAGCTCTGCTTACAGCTTTTAACTGTTTTTCTAGTTCAAAGTTCTAAAGCCTTCTACATTCCTCCAAAAATCAACATGGTCACAGCAACAGCCATTCTCAGTACCAACTTGTATATTAATTACTTTTCTGTTCCTGTAATAAAACATCATGACCAAATCAACCTACAGAAGAGGGCATTGATTTGGGCTTCTGAATCTAAAGCAATCCATCATGGCAGGGAGGGATGGTAGCTAGAGCAAGAAACTCTTTGTTCATATCTTGAACCACAGGCACAAAGTAAAGAGAGTAAACTGAAAGTAGTGTTAGGATTTAAGCTTGGGAAGCCTGCCCCCATTGACACACTTCCTCCAGCAAGGCCACACTTCATAATCTCTCCAAACAGTACCACCAAATGGTCCTTATGTCAAACCACCACAGATTTCATCTTCTTGAAGTATGCCTTTATAAGTTACTACAGCACAGTGGGTCACAGTGTCTGCTAGAAGCTCTGTCCCCAGATGTGGACTATGAAGCAATACCTATTTTCCAGCCAACACCCCTAGGTTCGAAGCCTTCTGAGATGGCTGGCCCAGGCCCTGCTAGGCTGCCATGGAGTCACTCTCCAGCACCTCTTTGAAGAATACCAGCTGCCTCCCTGACAGATGCCTCATTGTATTAGGATATAACTCTCATTAAATCTTGTAATCCAAGCCAGACTCAGTGGTACACAACTATAATCTCAGCAATTGGGGAAAGGCATAGGCAGGCAGATCTTTGTGAGTTCAGCCTGGTCTACAAAGCGAGTCCAGGAAAGCCAAGACTACACAAAGAAATCCTGTCTTGAAAAAAAAATCACAACCCAGCAAAGGGATTGATCCTTTAAAGAGCACTCAAACCAAACACACAGAAAGATGACTTCTGTGAAAGGACAAATGCAGGAAGCAGAAGAGAACAGAAACCCTGAGAGAACTACGGAAAGAGTGCACCAGCAATACAAGAAGTTCATTTCCTCAGTTTTAATACATGAAGTAAAAACTGGAGGATCAGGCTGGAAAGATGACTTGGTAGGTAAAAATTGTTTGCCACCAAACTTGACAACCTGAGTTCAATCTCCAAGACTAACTTAGAGGAAGGAAAGGACAGACTCTTGCAAGTTGTCCTTTGACAACACACACACACACACTCCCCCATACAAAATACATAATAAAATAAATGCTTTTAAAAAACTGGACAGTTGCTGTGAAAAACCAAATTGCTCTGCAAAAATGAGATGCCTACAGAGTTCCAGTTGCTTAGGAAACATGTGCTCTGCAATCTTGCACAGTAGAGTGATACCCTTAACAATAACATATTGGATGTTCCAAAATAGCAGAAGGTTTTGCCATAAAAAAGTGAGACCTGCCAATGGCCATGGTTCAATCACTATGTGATATACATATATTGAAACATCACATTATATCCCATACATATATGCATATCTGAGGGGTCAACTAAAACTGAAATTAAATTAGATATCTCCAAATAAGTAGAAATATAAGATTTTACGGAGTCGAGATATGAGATATTTACCATGAAAATAGCTGTCTTTTAGGAAGAAAAATAGGAGACAATGTTTAAAAAGAGATATTCTGGAAGGGAAATCTTCAACTTGAATCTTCAAATTGGAAGGCTACACTGACAACCAGACAGGATGACCAAAACAAAACAAAAAGTTCCCAAAGGAATCCAGCAGAATTCCTGAATCTAGAGAGCAAAAAGACAACCACACTTGCTTGCTGAAAGAAAAAACAAAACAAAACAGCTAGCTCAAATGGAAGAGAAACAGCACAGCAGTGTCTGATCTACACCATCAGAAACTGAATGTGGTTCAGGGATTCCTGGTGGGAAAATCAGTAAGAAATAAAGAGTCCCAGCGTTATACAAAGAAGAAAAAAACATGAGTTTTTTATAAGAAGCCACACACACCCCAAGAAGAATATTAAGAAAAAAAATTTTTTAAAGACTAAAGAAAGCGAATGTTTTAAGAGAGGGGGAAATGACATTGGAAATTCAGTGAACTCCCATCCCGCTGGACCACACACCCTTTGAGGAAATTCAAGTACTGGGAACTCCCTAGGGCTTCTTAATGTGGCCTATTGTTCCCCTACCCTAGGCTCTCCGCAAGGGGCAGACAAGGCTGTTACACTCTCAGGACCTTCATGTCACAGAAAGAAAATCCAGCCACACATCGCTGGGCAGAAGCTCAAGAACCATTGTCAGGAGACATTACAAATCAACACACTAGCCTCTGTTTTATCAGCTTCAGCCAAGTCAGTGCACAGAGCCCTGCCTCCCAACAACACAAGGTCCAGAGGAAAGAGGCCCAGGCTGAGGCAAGCATCTGCTTTCAGGTCACTGTGGGGACAGCCAGAACATGCATTTCCCCATCTCCCAGGCTAAGACCACACCCTCCAGCTACTTAGAAAAAAGATACTGTGAAGAGGAAAGCACAGAACAGCTGCAGGTAGGGTAAGCAGCAAGCAAGGAGATATCATGAAGTAAGATTTGGTGGTGGAGAGAAATGGGACTTAGAATCAAAGGCTATACACGAATCCTTTATCCTTATCCTCTGGATGCTGCTCTAGAGGTTCATTCGTCATTCTTCCAGCCCCAGTCCCCTCCAGGATTGAATGAAGCCCCTAAAATTCAAATGTTGGAAACTTAGCCAATTTATATAATAGTCAGAGTGGGGTCTTTGGGAGGTCATTGGAGCTCAGCAGGGTGGGGGCAGGCCTACATGACACAGTGTTAATAAGGAGAGGAGCAGGAGCCAAGGCAGCACATGCGCTCTGTTTGACTGGGAGCTGCCTCCACTTGGTTGTGATACAACCAGGTGCCCTCATCAGATTTCTGCACTAGGCCCTTCAACTTCTCAGACTCCACAACAACCAGCTAAATAAATCTCTATTTGGAAATTTTATCCAGTTACCTCGACAGTCTATAAGGTATCCCATTCCAACCTTGGGAGTTTTCTCTCTATGGTGATGTGGGAGCAACTGAATTGATAGTTATCTAGTCCTACAAAAGCCACCCAATTAAAAAATTCTCAAGTCTCAAGCCTCCCTTCACTTGCCTTTCTAGCGACAACTAGGATCCACCAGGTCCCCACTAGCCCTCCAGGTCTGCCACCTCCCATATGAGGAAGTCAATGTAGAAGGTCTTCCCCAGAGACAAGACAGGTACCTTCTTCCTGCTGCTCTAGGCCAGCTAACTCTCCGGCTGCCTTTCTGTTGCCTCCAACCCTATTCCATTTTCCAAAGATGTGTATACTCTCAGTACTACCGCTACTCACCCCAGGTTACTCTTACTGTCTCTGGATGTGTGCCACCCCACCCCCGCACCAGGAACTAGGTGTTTTATTCCGAAAGGGACTTTGATTTGGGTATCTTCCTAGCTTCAGGGAAGGAACACACATCTGAGTACCAGAGGGGTGAGGAGAGACCAACCCCCTCTGTTATCACTTTGAGCCTTGTCTCCTCCTCCTCTGTCAGCACAGTTCTTCAGTCTTGCCTGCTTGGGCAAGACAATGACACCTTGGCTAACTCCCCTCTTTGTACACCTCTCCCCTTCTGCTCACCACTGCTGACCACAGAATGAGTGCACCTTCCAGAGTTTCATTTCTGAGCCTGTAGGTCAGAGCATTCCCCCACCTGGAGCACTCTTCATGAATACACTCTCCTCGCCTCTGTAGGCCCTTTGACATTAAGGAAAATGCACATTTCTAGGGTTGAGACCCTGTGAGATTTCCCCTTCCCATGTTAGCATGTCTGTTGGTGCCATCCTTGTTCATGTCTTCTTTAGGCAGGCATATAGATGAGACTTCAGGTGTGCAGTTTCTCAGACATTTCTAGGAGACATAATTTTACATCAAATGCCCTGTTCTTGTCTCTTACAATTTCTGTCCCTTCTTATGCAATGATCCCTAAGTTTTTATCGCAGAAAATGTATTGTAGATGTATAAGTTGGGACTGGACACTACACCATCCCTTGCTTTATGCATTTTGGTTAGTTGTAAAATTCTGAAATGGTATCTGTCTATTACAAAGTGAAGTTTCCTTGATGGGAAGTGAGAACTCAAAACTAGACAAAAAACTACAGGTAACTAAGGATTGCTGAGAATATGAGAAACGATTTTCCCCAGGGAAAGCAATGCCAATTGGGTATCCAATACCAAGTGGTCGGCTCTAAAATCATATACATAAAAGTAACTCAACAGGTAGTATATGTATATTTACTCATAAACACACACATACATGTATATGTTTATACATAATTGATTAACAACAATTAAAAAGTACCATTAATTTGAGAAAGAGAAAAGGAAATACATGGGAGAGGTTGTAAGAAGAAAAAGAAAGGGGGAGTGATGTAATAACGTTTTTAATTCATGTATGTGCATGTATATTGATTGTACATATATACACACATATATTATACCTTGATAATTATATATACATATATATACATACACACACATACATTCTATCAGCTCCATTTCTATAGAGAATCCTGACTTGGTTAGGTTCCTAGGTATTTTATTTTCTTTGAAGACATTTGTGAATGGGGTGTGTCTATGATCTCCTTCTCTATATGTAATACAACACTGTCTTGAAGCATGGAGTGCTTGGGGAATACCTAAAATTCTTAAGACTGATAATGGACCTGCATATACCTCACAAAAATTTCAACAGTTCTGTCATCAGATGAATGTAACTCATCTGAGTGGCCTTCCCTACAACCCTCAAGGACAAGGGATTGTAGAACGTGCACACCGCACACTCAAATCTTATTTAATAAAACAAAAAGGGGGAGCAGAGAGTATTCTTCCCTTAGTACCAAGAGTGGCCATTTTCATGGCACTCTTTACCCTAAATTTTTAAAATCTGGATGATAAAGGCCATGCTGCGGCAGAAAGACACTATCTAGAGCCTGACAGGCCAAAAGAAATGGTAAAATGGAAAGATGTCCTAAGTAACACATGGAAAGGCCCGGATCTAGTTTTAATAAGATCCAGGGGAGCTATTTGTGTTTTTCTACAGGATCAGGAGAATCCTATTTGGATATCAACAAGATTAACAAGAATCGTAAAGGCACCTGAGAATGATGATGCTATGGAAGAAACCTGTG
>CM053758.1:42013305-42066127 GCA_028658305.1 Pachyuromys duprasi
TGATCCACTATTCTGTTCCTATGCCAATACCATGCAGTTTTTATTACTATTGCTCTGTAGTACAGCTTGAGGTCGGGGATGGAGATACCTCCAGATGATCTGTTGTTGTAGAGGATTGTTTTGGAGATTCTGGGTTTTTGTTCTCCATATGAAGTTGAGTATTTTTCAGGAAAGTCCCTATTGCTGAAAAAAAAAAAACATCTACTTTGGAGACAAGGCCCAGAGACCCCATATCTGTATCTGACCAGAAAGTTCCCTCCCGGAGGGTTAGCTTGGGACCAGAACGCACTACGCAAGCTTCCAAAGGAAAGGAGCAACCAGCAGTCACATTCAACTCTAATATCTACGTGTGAAACACAACCAGAACAACCGGTATGGTATGATAACCCAAGGTATGCAGCAGAAGCACACGTGCCTTAGCGGCAGCCAGCAGCTCTGTACTGGTACTTTAGGCCCACTCTACCAGAGAGAGATTATACCTGGCGCTGGAAACGAAGCCAAGTGCTCAGGACTGGTGATGACGTAATCTAACGTCTCAGCTGAAGGAGAGGTTAGATCTTTCTCTCTGGGCTCACACCTTGTGCCAATGCAGCCATGCCTCTGCCCTCCCCACTCACCCACCTTCCTGCGAAGTGAACCGTCATCACTTTCTCCTTCAGGAGTCATTTCTTTTGCAGGATTTTGTAGGCTCAGCGCATGAAATGGTTATGATTATTATTGTAATTTGAAGTATAATTTTGTTTTCATTTACACTTTTGCCATATAAGTAAAAAAAAAAAAACACAGCAGTTTTATGTGCCTTTGAGCGTTTTTTGTAGCTATCACAGCATTCAGTTGGCATTTACAATTTTTCAACTATGATTAGGATTATTTCTAGTTTCACTTTAATAAGCTGGCAGTAAAGTTTATTCTCAACAACTCTTTTATATGCTTAAAATTCACTCTAAAGCATACATTTTAAAAAGTAATAGGGCATGATTCTCAATTTTTCAAAACAATATTGCTTCATGTTTAGGTATTATTTTTATTTTAATTGGTGTTTGGAGATTATGAGAGCTTTGCATCATTTTCCCTTTTCTCCATGCAGATTCTCTATCATCTGAGGCAAGTTCTGCATCCACAGGTTCAGCCAAATGCAGATTGAAATTTTTCCTAAAAATGATTGCCTCTGTGCTGCATATATTTTCCTGTCATTATTACCTAACAATATAGCACAGTAGCTATTAATATAGCATTTACATTCTGTATGCTTTTATAATTTAACGTATGTGGGAGGCTGCATGTAGGTTACATGCAAATACTGTGCCATTTTATATGAGGTTCTTAGCATCTGCAGATCTGGATACTTGTGGCATATCTGGGAACCTTGTATTCTCATATGGTCTCCTTGCTTATCCTACCAAAAATAGAAGTGCAAGTGGGTCAGCCAGAGGAAAGTAAAACTGAGGCCTCTGCCCTCCATTTTTCTTTTGAAAAAAGTCCACAGTAAGAATGATGGATGTTCTTTGTGATTGTTTTTCCTTAAGTGATACGGCATAACAAACACCATAGCATTGGCGATGCCGAGGTAGCCTCTATAAGTCAACTAGGGTTGATTCTGAGGAGACGTAAGCGTTTGTGTAGGTTACATGAAGACCCCACAACCTTTTATCTGAGAGGCTTGTCCATCCTCAGATTCAGGTATCTGTAAGGAAAAGGACATCCGGGAACACATTTTTCACTGCTACAAGCAATAACACATATCCCCAATGCTCAGACCATTGTAGGTAAAACAATTCAGCTCCTGGGTCTACCACATGAATTTTTAGCAGCATAGCTTAGCTAACCTCTGTGTATATTGGGTGTGTCCATGTTTCTCAAGATGTTACAAAGCACCAAGCCACCAGTTCCCTCCTCGAGGGTGTCCTCTGGACTTGGATCTCAGTCCTCTGACTTGGACACACTTAAAGGAAAAAAAAAAAAACACAGCTCTTTCAGAAGTCCTAAGTCTATACCCTGGGCCACTGCTAACCAGCAAGGACACTTCAGGAAAGTGATGAAGCTCCCATGCAGTCCCCAAAATGTACAGGGAACATTTTGACTTTAGCCTCACAGGAGCATGCAATGGCTAGATTTTAAGAAGAATGTTGGCATTCAGGGCTCTGTGTAAAGGAGAAATCTCATCCACCATTCTGTTTCTATGCCAGTACCATGAAGTTTTTGTTGCTATTGCTCTGTAGTGCAACTTGAGATCAGAGATGAAGATACCTCCACATGATCTGTTGTACAGGATTGTTTTGGCAGTTCTGAGCTTTTTGTTTTTCCATAAATGATACAGTGTAACAAATACCACAGCATTGGTGATGCAGTGTTAGCCTCTACAAGTTGAGAATTTTCTTTCAAGGTCTGTAAAGAATTGTGTTGGTACTTTGAAGGGAATTACACTGAATCTGTAGATTGCTGTTGGCAGGATGACTATTTTTCACTATGTTAATCCTACCGATCCATGAGCGTGGGAGACCTTTCCATCTTTTGATATCTTCTTCAATTTCTTTCTTCAGAGACTTGAAGTATTTTTCAAACAGGTCTTTCACTTGCTTGGTTAGAGTCACAACAAGGTACTTTGTTATTTTTGGCTATTGTGAACGGTGTAGTTTCCATATGTATCACCCTTCACAAAACTAAAGTACAAGTGGATCAAAGACATCAACATAAAATCAGACACACTAAATCCTTAGAAGAAAAAGTGAGGAAGAGCCTTAAACTCATTGGCACAGGAGACAACTTCCAGAACAGAACACCAACAGCACAGGCTCTAAAAACAACAATCAATAAATGGGACCTCATGAAACAGAAGAGCTTCTGTAAAGCAAAGGACACTGTCATCAGAACAAAATGACAGCTTACAGACTAGGAAAGGCTCTTCATCAACCCTATATCTGAGAGAGGGCTAATATCCAGAATATATCAATAACTCAGGAAATTAAAAAGCAACAAATCAAGTAATCCAATTAAAAATGGGACACAGAGCTAAACAGAATTCTCTGTAGAATAACATAGAATGGCAGAGAAACACTTAAAGAAATCCTCAGCATCCTTACTCATCAGGGAAATTCAAATCAAAATAACCCTGAGATTTCACCATATACCCATTAGAATGGCTAAGATCAAAAACTTGAGTGACAATACATGCTGGAGAGGATGTGGAGAATGGGGAACCCTCCTCCATTGCTGGTGGGAATGTAAACTGGTACAACCACTTTAGAAATCAATCTGGCACTTTCTCATACAATTAGGAATAGTGCTACCTCAAGGTCCAGCTATACCAATCCTAGCCATATATCCAAACTATGCTCAAGTATACAAGAAGGACATTTGCTCAACCATGTTCATAGCAGCTCTATTCATAATATCCAGAATCTGAACACAACCCAGATGTCCCTCAATTGAGGAATGGATACAGAAAGTGTGGTACATGTACACAATGGAATACTATGTGGCAAGTAATGGAAATCATGAAATTTGCAGGCAAATGGTGGGAACTAGAAAAGATCATCCTGAGTGAAGTACCCCAGAAGCAGAAAGACACACATGGTATATACCCATTTATAAGCAGATATTAGACATATGATATAAGATGAACATATTAAAATCTGTACATCTAAAGAAGCTAAGCAAGAAGGAGGACCCTGGGTAAGATGATCAATCCTCACTCAGACAGGCAAACAGAATGGACATCAGAAGAGGAAAAAGCAGGGAAAAGGACATAAGCCTACCACAGAGGTCCTCTGAAGACTCTACCAAGCAGGGTATCAAAGAAGATGCTAAGGCTCGCAGCTAAACTTTGGGCAGAGTGCAGGGAATCTTAGGAAAGAAGGGGGAGATAGAAAGACCTGGAGGGGACAAGAGCTCCACAAGGAGAACAACAGAACCAAGAAATCTGGGCACAAAGGTCTTTTCTGATACTGAAACTTCAACCAAGGACCATGCAAGGATATAACCTAGAACCCCTGCACAGATATAACCCATGGCAGCTCAGTGTCTAAGTGGGTTCCCTAGTAAGGGGAACAGAGACTGTCTCTGACATGAACTCAGTGTCTGGCTCTTTGATCACCTCTCCCTGAGGAGGCAGCAGCCTTACCAGGCCACAGAGGAAGACAATGCATCCAGTCCTCATGAGACATGAGGCTAAGGTCAGATGGAAGGGGAGGAGGACCTCCCCTATCAGTGGACTTGGAGAGAGGCATGGGAGGAGATGAGGGAGGGAGGGTAGAGCTGGGAGAGAATGGGGGAGGAAGCTACAGCTGGAATACAAAGTGAACAAACTATAATTAATATAAAAATTTTTAAATTTTATAAAACAAAAGAAAAAAAGACCAGTACCAACTGGGTGGCGCCTAACAAGTTCAACTGCCAGCACAAGGCACACCCTTGGCCGCCTCTGGATCACAGCATCTCAAGGCTTGTGTTTTGAACCGAAGAAACACTTCTCAGAAAATTTAACCTCAATAATGCTGGTGTCTTCTCTTTTAATTTTTCATTTATTTATTTTATGTGCGTTGGTGTTTTGCCTGTAGGTATATCAGTGTGATGGTGTTGCTTTGGAGCTAGAGTTAGAGACAGTTTTGAGCTGCCATGTGGGTGCTCAGAATTAAACCCAGATCCTCTGGAAAAGCAGAAAGAGATCTTGACTAATGAGCCATCTTTCCCACCCTGCTCTTCTCTTCCTTTCAAAAAAATTAACTTATTTATTCATTCATTCATTTTATATCTCAATCATACCTCCCTCCTCTCCTCCTGGCCCCACCCTCTCTCCCTCTTCTTCCCATCACCCCTCCCCTCATCCTAAGAAAAGGGGAGCCCCCTCACCAACCCACCCCAGAACATCAAGTTCCATCAGAACTGAGTGCATCTTCTTCCCCTGTGGCTTGGAGGGGCAGTCCTGCCAGGGGAAAGTGATCAAAAAGCAGGCAACAGAGTCCATATCAAAAACAGTCCCTGCTCCTCTTAAGAGGTGACCATATTAAACCCAAACTGCCCATTGGCTACATCTGCGTACGGGACAGATGTCTAGTCCATGCATGATTCTTGGTTAGTGCTTAGATCTCTACAAGCCCTCTGGGTCTTAGTTGGCTCTGTTGGTCTTCTGTGGATCTCTTGTCCTCTCCAGGTCCTTCTATACACCCCTCCCCCCAACTTGTTCAATATACGGCTATGAGTCTCGGTATCTGTTTCAGCCCTCTGCTTGGGTGGCGCACCTCAGAGGACAGCTATGCTAGGCTCCCATCTGCAAACATAGCAGGGTGTCATTAATAGTGTCAGGGGTTGGCTCTCTCCCACGGAGTGGGTCTTGGGTTGGAGCAGGCATTGGTTGGACACTTCTTAAATCTCTGTTCTATCTTTAACACTGCACATCTAGTAAGCAGGGTAAATTTTAAGTTGATGTTTTTTGTGGGTGGGTTGGTGTTTCCTTCCCTCCACCAGGAGTCCTATCTAGTTAGAGGGTGTCCTCTTCATTCTCCATGACCCCTGCTACTAGGAGTCTCAGCTAGAGTCACCCCCATACCCTCCCAGAAGCCTGCCTTGTTGTGGGTCTCCAGCTTGTCACAGAGATGCTCCTGCCCACAGTTCCTCTTCTCTGTGCAAGGCTTTTGTCCTCCTGCCCTGCTCTCTCAAGGTCTGATCTCCTCTCATTTCTCTCTGTGTTCCCTTTCCTATCTTTTTCCCTCTCTTCAACTGTTTCTGCTGAATATTCTATTTTCCCTTCTGGGAGAGATTTAAGCATCCTCCCTGGGGTCCTCTTTGTTACTTATATTCTTTGGGTTTAAATTGTAGTATGTTTACCCTGTCTATATGGCCAAGATCCACTTATAAGTGAGTACATACCATATGTGTCTTTCTGGGTCTGGATTACCTCACTTGGGGTGATATTTTCTAGTTCCATCCATTTGCCTGCAAATTTCATGATTTCCTTTTTTTTTAACAGCTGACTGGTATTCCATTGTGTAAACTGACCACTATTTCGTCTTAATTTCAAAAACCAGCTGACCAGCATCTACTGCTCCAGCAACACAATGGTGGTTCTGGTATCTTGTTAATCACAACTTATTATCCAGCCCCAGTTGACCAGAACCAAAGATTTGTAATTCAAAATATCAATTAGCTTATATAGAGCCTTCAGAAACTGATTCTATACATTGTTTTTATTTATCATTTTTATTATTTTTCATACAATATATTTATCATGTTTTCCCCTCCAACTCTTCCCATATCCTCTTCTACCTTCCTACCACCTAATTTCACATTTTCTTTCCCCCTTCAAGAAAGAGAAAGACAAAAATAAAAAAGCAAGAAACAAAGAAAAACTCCACAAAAATATTTTTAACTCATAAGAGGACTCTGGTTAAGATCCTCAATTCTCATTCAGAAAGGCAAAGAGGATGGACATCAGAAGAGAGAGAGAAAACAGGGAACAAGACAGGAGCCTATCACACAGGGTGTCTGAAAGACTCTACCCTGCAGGGTAGCAAAGTAGATGCTGAGACTTTTAGCCAAACTTTGGGCATAGTGCAGGGAATCTTATGAAAGAAGTGGGTAAGACCTGGAGAGGACAGGAACTCCACAAGGAGAGCAACAGAACCAAAAAATCCGGGCCCAGGGGTCTTTTCTGAGACTAATACTCCAACCAAGGACCATTCATGGAGATAACCTAGAACCCCTGCACAGATGTAGCCCATGGCAGTTCAGTGTCCAAGTGGGTTCCATAGCAATGGGAACAGGGACTGTCTCTAACATGAACTGATTGACCTGCTCTTTGATCACCTCCCCCTGAGGGGGGAGCAGCCTTACCAGGCCAGAGAGGAAGACAATGCTGCCACTCCTGATGAGAACTGGGTCCACTGCTATCTAATATTTTTGATGCCGAAATCCAGGAATGAGTTTGGTGCTTCCAGTTTCCAAATTCTAACCAACTTAAATACTTTTATACAACAGAATGGCATGTTGTCTGAGGTTTCTTATGGTCAAAGTTTTTTTTCCCCTCCCTCTGTCAAATCTGTTGCAGTTATCAAACTCTTCCCCAATCTCCTCTTGCCCACTTACCACTCCCAAAGACGCTCTTGCCTCTTCCTTCAGTGGCTTCAGCCAGAGATAAGCCCCCACATTATAGACCCCCTTCACCCTTTCACCGCTCCTTCTGGCTCCCTCTGTTCCATCTTCCTCCCCTTCCAGCTCCAATTGATACCACTTCCCCAGCTGCCCCCTCCAAGCCCCCTTCACCACCACCCTTTCCCTTCCCCTTTCTCTCCCCTCCTGTCACCAGGTCTCATAAATAAGCCCCCATGTTTCCCTTACAGGAATAGTGGGTGCCCTGGCCCCACTTAGATCCTTGTGCCCTTCTTCTTTTCTGATATTTGAGAAAGTTCTTTTAGACTAGGCTTAATCTCCAAAAACTGCATTAACTACAATACAGAATTCTTCCACCTCACCCAATCCTATGACCTCACCTGGGACAAGACACATCGACTATAACCCCAACCCCTGATGCAAAAGAGCACATTGGATACTCAGCCCTAGCCCATGCAGACCAACCTTTGCTGTCAGCAGAGGTTCTGACCTCCCATCCTGACTGGACCTACCAGAGGGGTGATCCAAGCATCCAGAGGTTTAAACAAATGAACACCTCTCTTTTCAAAGGCAGGTAACAAAATGCTCATACTTTTGTCGACTATGAGGTTAGGAAAATCATTTAAGAACCTGAGGAAAATGTGACCTTATTCTAGTCCAACTCACTAACCTAGATATTCCAACCCCCGCTGCTTCCCTCTTCCTTCACATCTAGCTCATTGGCCAGTCAGCCCCAAATGTCCAGTGCAGGATATCCAGTATAAATTGGAAAAGGAGCCTGAGACCTCATAGGGAGAACTCTTACACATTCTTTCTAACAACAGAGAGAATGAAACCCATAGAGAAAAAGAGAGACCATAAAGCCATATATCAGCTCTGGCCTCTATGCTTCATGGTTGGCCCTCACCCACCAAACAAACCACCTTTCAAGGGGGCAAAGTTGTCTCCCTCACCCCCACGCCTACTTCACCACCTGCAGCTCTGCTTCAGATGCTACCAGCCAGGTCACTTGGCCAAAGCTTGCCCTAATCCCAGACTTCCTACCCAGGCCTGGAAGACCTATGCTCAGTGGGGACATGAGAAAATAGACTGTCCTCAGAGGTACCCAGCCGTCTCTGATGGGCCCCAAAGTGTCAATTCCTCACCACAATTGTTGCAAAATCGGGTTAATATTCAAGGCTCCATGCCAGTACTTCTGGTTCCTCTGGATAACTCTAGGTGATGAAGATCATGGCCAGACACAAGATTTTTGTCTGAGACATAGAGGCTTCTTTTTCTCTATTGAAGTCCTAGAAAGGACCTAGTGTAGAGTCTCCCATTTCCATTACCTGAGCCTCCATTATCCCAACTAGACCACGCTTCACCCCTCCCTCTTTTGCCCTGAATTTTTTTGAAAACTTCATCTCATTTGTTCTTTTCTCGTTATGGCAGAATGTTCAATGCCTCTTCTAGGGAAGGACAGATAGGCCTATCTATTTCTCATCCGTCCAGGTCCCTTCCCCTGAAAAGAACATTCTTACTCCCATACCAACCTATGCTGCCCTGTAAATGATTTTTACAACAGCTCACTAACACTTGCTCCAACTGCCAACAAACATATTCCAATCTCTATAGTCCAAACCCCCTCATTTTCCACTCACCAGATACAAGGACTCCAAAGCTGCATGGGCTTGCAAATTGACTTCACACACATGCCCCTTGCCAAAAAACACATAAACCATTTTATTCTGGTGGGCACATTCCCATGAAGGATTGAGATCGTGTTCGTTTCTAACAAGGGGCCCACACGGTGGCCTAGACCTTTACCTATCACATCACCCCACACAGATTCAGGTTGCCCTCTTCCATGCAAATGGATAATGGCCAGAAGTTCACCTCCTCCATTACTCCATTACACCCTCCCAGGATCCCCATACACCACTCCCTACCCTTGTCATTGAGGCAACCTCGTCTCAATCTTAGACCCCAATCACCCCTCTTACCCCAAAATACACCAACCCCATAAAATAGTACTAGTACCCACTGTCACCAAGCTTGTGGGACTTCCTCCTGGATCTACCTTTCCTCCTTCAAAGGCGTGTCTCCCCTATGCTAGACTAAGAGCATATCCACCCGGACCTGCCTCCCTTAAAATAAACATACTTCCCCTGTACTCAAACAGGAAGTTCCAATATAAACTCTGCTAATAGTTCTCACTCTACAACAGCTCTGATCAGTCATCATACATCTGCAAAGGGACCCAGCTGATTCCAAAGCCCATCGATACCTTTGAGTACTTTCTGGAAGCTGTAGAAGAGCCCTGAATATAAGGAACTTTTATTCCATTTATTCCAGATCAGATACAGTTCTTTACCCTAATATTATATTTTCTCCTATACCTTTCCTAGGATGCTCTGTGGTCCTCCACTGGTTCTGTGAGCACTCTTGGATGCAGTCCTTCTGGGAGTAGTGCTAGTCACTGTAATCCTAAATGACTGGACCTCATAAGAAAAGCTATTCCTAACTCCTTTTTTATATCATCTGAATTACAACCCTAGCCATCATATACTGTCATCCCTACTTCATCCCTCCCATGTTCCCCCTTCACCCTTAATTTCCCTCTAAATGACCATAAAACTCATTTCAATGTGCCCATTGCCATCCTAATCCTGTTCCTCTGCCTTACAACCACCATAACTACCCCTTTGACCCAGACCTCACCCTGCAGTAGCTTTTGTATCTTCCACAAACAGGGAGACAAGGGCCTGGCCAACCACTCCCAGTGGACCACAGACAAAATGTGTCCTTATTTTGATGCCTGCGGGATAATCAGACCAGGGCCCTGGCCCAATTGTGGTGACCTAGGATGGCAAAGAGACTATGATAAATACTTGTGTTATATAGCCAGACTGGTGATTTTGACAACTAACAGAATTTTACTCTATAGTGGAGTTGCAAAATAACCTGTTCAAATAACCTAATCTCCCTCTTCCGTAATTTCTCTCTTTCCCTCTTCTATTTCCTCTCCAATTTACCCCTGTACCACACACACACTGGCTGCACCCTGGAAAACTGCATGGCAAAAATGTGCCAAATCCTTAAACCCCACGACTCACATTGATACCAACAGCAAGAGGCAGGAATCGCGATTGATGGTTGTGAGGTGAACCCAGAAGATGAAGACATTCATCATTCCTGCCCCACTACCCACCCTTTCCAGTGCTGTTCAAGTACATAGTCTCAAAAACTAAACTTCTAATACTCTGTTCTGGGACCTACCACCTCACTCTGCTTTAACTCTACCTAGTTCTACCCATCACCTCCTGGCACACACTAACTCCACCTTTTCTCATGACTGCTGGATCTATTTTTCTCTTCAGGACTGGGAATACTCAGGCCTAGGAATATCCAGGATCCCCTCTCTGACCAAATCTTCAAAGATCGCCAATCTCCTTAGTTCTCTAACTCCAACCATTCTCAGACAAACTACATGCATCACCAACACCACAGCCATCAAAACTTCCTGTTCCAATTCAGTCATTACCTAGAGACCTGTCAGACCCCTTAAAAGAACCCATTTCCTGTGCACACAGGGCAGATGTCCTGAAAGTGTCCATACCTCACATTGCTAAAGTAACCAAGAACTTGAAACTAGATGGGTCGCTGGCCTAGGGAAAACCTAATTTTTTATTATGCTAAAGGAACATAGCATTAAATGATTCCAAGTGACATACTGCTGTATTCATTGACCAGTGCCTTATTCAAGCCACATCAGAGAAACTTCTCATGTGAGACAGGAGTCACCGGAGAGATCCATGACTGGCAATGTGCATTGAGAGAGACTTTGAAGCACTCAGTTGTAAAGGATACACCGAGTCCTAAATGGGGTGTCTTTGACAAACTGCTCCCTGAAGGCTCAAAGACATTTTACAGAAGAGAAGGTAGAAAAATTGTAAGAGCCAGATGTGGCAGGTAGCTCCAAGGAAACAGTGTCTTTAGTACGGAAGCACGTATGAACTCACAGAGACTACTTCGAGCAAGATGGGATCCCAGCACTAGGAGGGAGAAGGGAACTTGTGGTACCACTCTTAATCAAGAAGCTATCTTCAATTGATACCCACTGGCAAGTGGATGAAGTCTTTATGGGACTCCCACACTTGCCTCTGAAACTTCATAAGCTAAGTCTGCATTGCCTGTATTTCTCTCAGTACTCTCCAAGCTCTCAGAACAGCTCATTAGGTGCATGCACTCACTGGCTTTTCTAGTCTGTAGTTTCAAGGAGCTTCTACAATCCTTCCAGAAACACGTGGTCAGGAATGTATCAGCAATGCCTGACAATCCATTACCAATATCTATCTGAGTTAAGGTTTCTATTTCTGTGATAAAAATATAACCAAAAACCAACTTGGGTATAAATGAGAGATGGGCTTATTTCAATTTATGGTTTCATCTCATAGTCCATCATGGAGTGGAATTGGGGTAGGAATTCAAGCACAGCAGGAATGTGGAGCCAGGAACTGATGCAGAAGCCATGGAGGAGTGATGTTTACTGGCTTGCTCCCTGTGGCTTGCTCAGACTGTTTCCTTATACACACCCAGAATCGCCTGCCCAGGGGTTGCTCCACTCACTGTGTGCTGGGCCGTCCCACATTAATCACTAATTAGAAACTACCTGAGAAACCTGTGTACAGGACAGGCTTGTGAAAGCATTTTCTCAACTTAAAGTCCCTCCTTCCAGATAGTCTAAGTTTGTGTTGACAAAATCCTACCAGAATGGTTGGGAGAGCTTTCCTAGCATCTGTTTATGTAGAACTCCATATCTTGATAAAAATAACATGATTTAAGACAAATGAAATGTGTTCCAATTACAAAGAAAAGAAACTAGAAATTAATAATGGAAAAAACTCTTTAAAAAAAACCTCTATTTAGAAACTAAGCAGTACATTTATAACATGAAGTTGTACTATTTATAACATGAAGATGTACTTAATTACCTTTATCTTAATGGTCTAAGTCAAGAATGGAATAGCTAGATAGTTTGGTAGATCTATTTCTACCCTCTTATGGAACTGCCACTCTGATTTCTACAGTGGCTACACCAGATTGCACTCCTACCAGCAGTGAATAAGCAATCTTCTTTTTAACATCTTTTCCAGCATTTGTTGTCTTTTTGTTATTTATGATAGCTATTATAACAGGAATGAGATAAAAACCTCAAGGTAGTTTTAATTTACATGTTCCTTATGGATAGTGAAGCAAAACACTTTTAAATTGTTTATTAACTATTTATATTTTCTCTTGTGAAAATTCTGTTTAGATCTAGTATTACTCAGGGCTCTCTAGAGGAACAAAACTCATCAAACAGATAGATAGACAGACAGACAGACAGACAGATAGACAGACAGACAGGCAGGACCTTTTAGCCAACCTGGCCAGACTCTCTTAAGCAGGATAACTAGGCATCTTGGCAGAGTTCCAGGGATTGAGCATCTCTTACCTGCCCTCATGGGCTTTTGATTAGGAGGGGTGATGATTTGGGCTGTTTGGGAGGGTTCTGAGCAGTTGGAGCCAAGGGAAGCAGCTCTATTGTAGAGGTCTGGAGAGGATACCTAGTTGGAGGGGGTGAAGTGAGAGCAAAGCTCAGTCAAGTCTCTCACCATGTGTTGTCTCATGGGCTGGATATCACCTGGAAAGCCTACAGTATGGTCAGGATGGAGTTCCAGTAAAGGCAGGAAGGGTTTACGGTAGCATAAGGAAGAAAAAGTTAAAGCCGTTCCCAGAGACAAAGTCTGACACTGCCTTGGGAAAGGTCTGTGGAGTTTTTTTAGCAGCACACAGAGGAAGAAGGGGTTGAAACGACAATTTTTTTGAACGTATAAAGCATTTGAAAATCAAAGAAGCTTTAAAACATAAAAGCCACTAAAACAGTTACCAATGTGTATGGATATCAAATAAAATATGTCAGAATAACAATATTCAATGTAGATGGTCTAATGCACCAATCCAAAGACAGGCCAGCTAGCAGGGTGGGGAGTGGCACATTCCTGTAACTGAAGCAGGGGGAGATTGAAGGGGGAAGATTATGAGCTTGAGGCCACTTTGGGGTACAGAGAAAACCCTTGACACAGACGTTGTCAGAATTAATTACAAAAGAAAACTCAACTATGTTTTGTCTATGTGAAGCGACTTTTAAGACAAACTTGATTGCTTATAGGTAAAGGATGTTGACAGCTACAGCACATCACCTCTAGTAATAATAAATAAAAACTATAGTGGTTATACCAATTTTATTTAAAACAGACTTCAGAACAAGGGAAGAGATCAGGAACAAAACAGGATTAGTATCTCATAATTTTAAAAGGGGATTCTTTAAGAAAAGATAATAATCTTAGATGTGCACACCCAACAACTGAGTATCAAAATGTGAAAGATTAAATAGTTTAATATTGAATTATAGGCCTGAGAGAACAAGTATGACCAATCTCCTATCCCAGATGTGTTATTCAACATACCTCTATTTATAATAAGTTAGCCAGAAAATCAGGGGAAAAAATACAATTACCCAAACACTGACAACATATAAAGCCCTAATAGTAATAGGATAGTGCATACTCCCCCAAGCTTACATGGAACATTCATGAGGACTGAACCCATTTCAGACTACATAACAGAAAGCATGATGTTTTTTTATGCTTAGAGTGCAATTAATCTAGAAATCCCAAACCAAAAAGACAACTATGAAGTTTCAAATGATTAAAAATAAATATCATATTTGAAATGTTAATTGATCAAAGAGTAAGTATCAAGGAAAATTAAAATGAAGTAAATAGAAAGGAGAATACAGCATCAAAGTTTATTATCTATCATAAATGCAGCTTGAAGGGAAATGTATACATATAAAGTGCATACACATGTAAAGAATAAACACAAAAATATTTAAAGTATGTTTTTACCCAAAACATAAGAGAAAGAAAAACAATTAAAGCCTGAAACAAGTTTAAAGAAGGTTATGGGAAAAATGAAACAGGAAAACAGTAGAGATAATCAATGTGAAAGTTAGTGTCAATTGTCAAGTTGACCGAATCTAGAATCACTATGTTAGTGCGGGTTATATTGATTAGTAAATTGAAACTTGAATATCCAGCTACAGTGGGCAGCACCATTCTCTGGGCCTGCAGTCCTAGACTAAATACATGAGAAAGTGTGATAAGCACATGTAGTCATGTCTCTTGTCTTGCTGATTCTAGATACGGTGTGACCATCTGCTTAGGTTTCTGCTACCTTGATAATCCTTGCATGATAGACTGTACCTTAGAGCTGTGAGACAAAATAAGCCCTTACTCCCTCAAGTTACCTTTATCAGCATGTTTTATCACAACAGGAACTTCACAGATTGTAAAAAGAAAAGAAAAAAGACAGTAATTGCTGCAAAATTATCTACACACGTGTTTGAATGTTTAGGGAATTAACTAATTGTGTGAGAGATATAGCTGCTAAGATGTATAATGGGGCAAAATAATTGATAGCTTTGTGCCCATAATCAAATCACCACAGTCAGATTGTTTTATTAGTTAATTCTGTCAAATACTTAGTGAAGAAATGTTGTCAGTTTTATAGAATGTCTTTCAGAAAATAGAAGCACATAGAACCCCCCTCCTTTATTCTATGATGTCACTGGGTACGGGTTTTGAGAATTTACCGCCTTGCCCTTGTGTTGGGAGCCACTGGTCTTCCAGCTTCCTTTGATATTTAGATCTCAGCGCAAAGATTGGCCTTCATCTGGAGTCAGTGAGGAATTTCCAAGTCTATTTCACCTTTTGTTTGAGACAGCAGGTGGAGTGTCCTTGTCTAGGACACACCTTTTGCTTGTCTTCCTTTTAAATTTACTCATTTGTCCTGAGGGGTTTTTGCACTGTCTTAAAAAGGAGTCTGGAATAAAGCAAGGCACCTAGTTTCCACTAGAGCCTCTCAGAAAGGTCCCATGTGTTGTGTGTTGGTTTATTAATTTCAATCCTCACTCTTTTTCTTTCTTTCTTTCTTTCTTTCTTTCTTTCTTTCTTTCTTTCTTTCTTTCTTTCTTTCTTTCTCTTTTTTTGGTGTTGGATGCTTTTTTAAGTAATTTATTTATTTTTATATTAATCACAGGTTATGTACTTTATATCCCAGCCATAGCCCCCTCCCTCATTCCCTCCCACTCTCTCCATCCCTCCCTCATCTTCTCCCTGCCCCTCTCCAAGTCCACTGATAGGGGAGGACTTCCTCCCCTTCCTTCTGACCCTAGCTTATCATGTCTCTTCAGGGCTGGCTGCACTGTTCTCTTCTGGGATCTAGCAGGGCTGCTCCTCCCTCGGGGTGGGGAGTGGGGGGGAGGGTTTGAAGAGCCAACCATTGAGTTCATGACAGAAATAGTCCCTGTCCCCCTTACTAGGATACCCAGTTGGGTACTGAGCTACCATGGGCCACATCTGAGCAGGGGTTCTAGGTTATATCCTTACATGGTCCTTGGTTGGAGAAACAGTCTCATAAAAGACCCCTGTGCCCTGATCTATTTGGTCTTTGTAGAGCTCTTGTCCTCGCCAAATCTTACTAACTCCCCCTTCTTTCATATGATTCCCTGCACTCTGCTGAAGGCTTGGTTGTGAGTCTTAATATCTGCTTTGATACAGTGCTAGTTAGAGTCTTTCAGCGGTCCTCTGTGGTAGGCTCCTGTCCTGTTGGTTGTTTTCTCCTACATTCAATGTCCATCCCATTTGTCCATCTAAGCGAGGATTGATCATCCCATCCTGGATCCTCCTTCTTACTTATCTTCCCTAGGTGTATAGATTTCAGCATGTCCATCCTATCCTATAGGTCTATATAAGTGAGTATATACCATGTGTTTCTTTCTGCTTTTGGGATACCTCACTCTCTTGATTCAAGAACCATTCAACTCTGCTGGCGGGCTCTGGTATCCTTGCCTTCCTCTTCCCCATCTCTCTTTCTCTCTCTCTCCTTCCTACCTGCCTATGAATGAAATATGATGACCCAGCTTCTTGCTCCTGCCAGCATGGCATACCTTCTCCACTGTTAATGGACTCAAGCTCTCAGAAAAAAAAAGAAAAATGTGCAATTTGGAGAAGAAAACAGCACTAAGAATCTTATGACCATAGTAACCTTATGGGTTAAAAAAGAGGCAAAGATTGTTAATGAGATCAGTGCCAATAAAGAGAAGCCTCTTGCTTCACATTAGAAAGATAGAAAAGGCAACCTGAGAGTAAGAACTCAGCCAGGTAAATCTCGAATTTGTGGAAGAAAACAAAAGCTGATGGTACTGAGGTCCAAGGGGTCAAGGGTCTGAGAACTGAGAACTGAACTTGGAGATGTCCTGATGGGTACCAGCTTTCAGAGCATGAAATATGCAAGACTGAGAAAGTGATATATTCTTTCTCTGTGGTCTCAGAAAGTTTATATGGTCAGGGAACATGTAGCAGGGTTGGAGTCTCTGTGAGGAGACCCAATATATGCTGTTGTAGAACATTTTGAAGGTAGAACATTGGTGGAGGAAGCATGTCACTGTGAGCAAGTTTTGAGGGCCTACAACTTTAATGCACATCCTCTCCTCTTTTTATGCTTCCTGTATGTGAACTGAAATGGAACCTGCTAGCTTCTTGAGTAACACAACATGCCTTCCCTGTCATTATATGCTCCAGTTCTCTAGAATGATAAGCCCGAACAAACTTTTACTCCTTAAGTTGCTTTTGGACAGCAATGGAAAAGTAATTAATGCAATGACCCTTCTTTTTCTTTAAGAAAAGCTGATATAATCATCCTTCTCTAATAAAGAAAATCATCTCTTATTTGAGTCAAACTTATGAAATATCTTACAGATTCTCTCCCTCCCATTTTGCAAACCCTGAGCAAACAGGCACTCTCAGATCATAGTATGTCACTGACTTACTTTGTCAGGAATAGGGTCTGCCAGGACCCCATTCTTAAAATTATTATTATAAACCACCCACTCCTAATTATAGATATAACTTTTCCACCAACTTTCATTTAGTCAGAATCTCCACAAATGAGTCAACACCTTTCACAAGAATATCACTGGGGGACCAGTCCCTCCATCAGAAAATCATCTGAAGCCACTGTTTGTATTCAGGGATACCATAATTAGAAAGTATGCAGAGATTAAGAAGAATCTCACAGAGACAAAGACTACAAAGAAGTCCTTACAAAGTCTACCATAGGTGGATACTTGATGTCTCCAGCACCTAAAGGAGAGATTCCACAAAGAGAGGCCCAGGAATCTATACCATGCTCAACCCTCTCCAGGGGATACTTTTTTGGTAAAATCAGGTCAATAGCTCTCCATTTTCTCCTCTCCTTCCTGTAGTATATTATCATGGGAAACTTTTCTATCAGACTCACCTTGAGTATATCATTACACGCTGGCAAAAATTTAACCTAGATAACTCCAGGAAAAGACATATTATATATAACACTGTGCATAACATATACATAACATATATAATACTGCTTAGTCCCCCATACCAGCTTGGGGATGGAAAAAGATGGATCCCGAATGGCAGATTTAACTATGGTAGTATTTTTTCAGCTAGGTCTTTTCCTTAAGAAAAAAAAAGTCTGAAATTCTTGAAGTGCAAGCCTTTAATGACCTCTACCAAGATCCTTCCATTTATCTAAAAGTCAGGGAAACCTGCAAAGAAGGGAATTCCAACACTACCCTGATATTTTGGATGATCCATTCCTTGATAATTTACATGTCTAGTTAAAACCCCCTCTTTACCATTCTACACTAATACTTTATCAACCACCATAATAATGTCAGAAGACACCACCTAAGCTATATAGCACCAACATCTCTACTTTATTGTCACCTGTTTACGTGATATTCCACCAATCTCTCTCTCTCCGTATGTGTGTGTATGTGTGTGTGTTCAAATATAAGCATCTTGGAGACTTACTTCATTGAAAAAGCAGCATTTTTACTGTCCCCTTTAACCAATCCTAGTCAGGAAACTAGAAAGGGGCCACTGGAAGCCTACTCTTTTACAAATAAATGTCTCAGTTACTTTTCTATTGCTGCGAAGAGACCACGACCAAAGGAATCTAGAGGAGAAATAATTTATTGGGGGCTTAGCCACCACAGAAGGTAAGTCCATGATCATCATGGAGGAGAGCATGGCAGAAGCCAGGCAGACATGGTACTAGAACAGTAACCGAAAGCTCATATCCTTATACAAAATGAGACACATGTGTGGAGTGGGGGACAGGACGAGAAACTAGGTCACTCTTTGGGAATGACATAGGCTCTCAAAACCTCAAAGCCCATCTCAATGATGCACCTCCAAAAGGGCTACACCTCCTAGCCCTTTCCAAACAGTTTCATCAACTGGGGACTAGGAGGGAAGTTACCCATTCAAACTACCACAATAAGCCAGTTAAATGTTTACATAAAACAACAAAGGAAAAAGGAGTTAGAAAGACAACTCTTCAGTGGCTAGTCAATGTGATTCCTAAAGACCAGCAGTTATTTTTTTAAAAATCCAGTGCCAGGTATGAGATATCTCCTTATTGTCTGTTAGTTAGAAAAGCCCTAGAGACACCAAAAACAATTACCATCAGATCAAGCTGGTAACCCTACTGGTCAAAACACCACATACCTTTCTTACCAGATATAGGAAAATCAAATGGGAACTGAGCTGGGAATGTCCCCTGTGAGTGGAAAAGTGAAGGAATGAAGAAAGGATAGACACTCAGACATGCTTACAGAAAAGCCTGAGTGGGGTGGGCTGTTTTCACTCTCATAGTGTAGTATCAACTACTCAACAGCTTAGAACCTCAGAGTGTTTATTATGTAGAGCACAGGAGGAGGAGTTGGCTAGTCTCAGTAGTAAGTCTCTGTAGGTGAGAAGTCTCAGGTTGTAGACATCCCAAAGAAAGAAGCTTCCATGGTTGGTTTTTGCACACACTACCAACTTTCGGGCCGGAAGTCTTTACCATTACTCCGAGCCTCATCCTGCTGGGATGAAATAAGGCTCTGCCAGTTCCCATGGGTCTGAGACATTGAGGTCCTTGACATGGTTGTGCTCATGTCAAATAATTGACTTAGAACTTCATCCACTTTGCACACATCCACTCAAAGTTTCCCTTGTTCCCTAGATATAACTAATTTAACTATAGCTAAAGATTCTTAACTATAGTTAAAATTCTTAAGGTCAAACTTTAACAATCCTGGGTAAAACTGATGCCTGCTTCTTTGTTTACAAAAATGTTTTCTTAAATATTAGTCTGCTTAGAAACATTTGCCAAAACTGGCTCACAGAATAAAGATGGAGGTGTACTTTACCTATCACCTTACCCATGGAGGCTTAGTGATTAGGCCTTATATAAATTAAAGGTTGGATGTCTCCCCCCCCCCCTTTGGAGTAAAGCTTTCACTTTCACACAGTCCCCATATTAACAATAGGAGGGATTCTACATAAAAAATTGCTCCTACATGGGGAACCCCAAACTAAATTACAAATATTTTAACCTAGTTGTAGAATTTTGCTTATTTTATTATGGTTCAACTCTCCACATAATCTTCAATCACTTCATTCAGTAAACCAATTAGAATAACTCTCAAAATTGACCAAGTCTTTCAGCTTCTTTAGCAAACGATATTTCCATTAGTTCCTCTAAATCAGAGATCTGTACTTTTTGTCCAACACCAATTATTTTCTCATAAACTAATTTCTGATATCTTATACAAAATTAAACAAAAATATATGAGCCATGTTTATTAATGAGAAACCTTCTATTATAAGGGTCTTTTGAACATAATAATGAAAGTTGAGAAATGGTTACAGTGTATTTCCATGGTAAGCTTCCAAGAAAAGAAAAACTAAATGAACAAAAATTAAAACTAGATAATTTCATCAATTGGGAAAAAAACATCACATAAAGGAGTCCCCTCAACCTGGAAGAAAAGGAGACTACTGAGTACTTTTAAGCACTTCCTGTTCTATAACACTTCAGGAGATAAACTAGATTCCTATTTCTTTTTCTATTTCAGATTTAATATCTCTTCATGGGCTCCCAAAAAGCAGGATGACACATATATTCGACCACAGTGACAACTGGGTACCCCAAGTAACTAAATTCTAAACCTCTCTAACAGTTTTTTTTTCATTTTCAAATATCATCTATTATTCAAATTGTCCTATTTTCCTCCATCCATAGATGACAGGATGTTTACATTCTTTAAAGAAGAAAATATTTTACTGATGTAATGTTTCACCTAATCTAATTTGAACTCTAGAAATTAAACACCAACAAACCAAATAACCCAATTAAAAAATGTGGTACAAAGCTAAACAAAGAATTCTCAACAGAGGAATCTCTAATGGCCAAGAAGCGCTTTTAAAAAAGTGCAATGTCCTTAGTCATTAGGGAAATGTAAATCAAAATGACTCTGAGATTCCATCTTACACCTGTCAGAATGGCTAAGACCAAAATTCAAGTGACAGCACTTACTAGAGAAGATATAGAGCAAGGCAAACACTCCTTCATTGCTGGTCAGAGTGCAAACTTGTACAACCACTTTGGAAATCAATCTGGAGGTTTCTGAGAAATTTGGAAATATATCTACCTCAAGACGCAACTCTACCACTCCTAGGCATATAACCAAAAGATGTTCCACCATACCCCAAGGACACTTGCTCATCTACGTTCACAGCGGCTTTATTCATAATAGCTAGAAACTGAAAACAACGCAGATGTCCCTCAACTGAAGAATGGATAAAGAAAATGTGATACATTTGCACAATGAAATAGTACTCAGCCATTAAAAACAAAGACATTGTGCAAATTGCAGGCAAATGGATGGAACAAGAAAAGAGCATTCTAAGTGAGGTAACCCAGATCTAGAAAGACACACATGGTATGTCCTTACTTATAAGTGAATATTAGCCATAAAGTGTAGAATAACAATGCTACAATCCACAGACCCAAAGAAGTCAAGGAGGTCCCAAGGGAGGGTGCTTGAAACTTACTCAGAAGAGGAAATAAAATAGACAGCTGAAGTAGATGGAGGGAGGGAACTGAATGGGAGAGGGAGTGGGGAGGGTAAAAGCAGTGGGGGATCAGGCATGGTGAAAGAGGGGTCTGGGGGAGGAGGAAAAGGAGAGAGAACAGAAATCCATGGTGGGAAACCTCTGGGGAAGGGGAGGATCTTGGGAGTACGTGGAGGAGATCCTAGCTGAGACTCCTAGTGGTGGGAGTTAAAGACGCTGAAGTTGCCACCTCTTTCCTATAGCTAGGTGGGACTTCTGGTGGAGAGACACCAGCCCACCACAAAATTTGTTTTGCCTACAAGAAGTGTAGGGATAAAGATGGAGCAAAGATTGCAGGAATGGCCAACCAATGACTGGCCCAATTTGAGACCCACCCAATGGGAGAAAGCCAACCCCTGTCACTATTAGTAATACTCTGCTATGCTTGCAGACAGAAGCCTAATACAACTGTCTTCTGAGAGGCTTCATCAAGCAGCTGATGGAAACAGATGCGGAGACCCACTGCCAAACAACAGTCTGAGCTCAGGAAGTTCTGTGGAAGAGTAGGAGGAAGGGTCAATGTCAAAGCAAATCTTAAAAATGGCTATTGGGCTATATAATGTTATTATTATTATTAGCCCTATGATTATCACAGTGGTATTATCTAACCACCTATCACAAATAATAAGACACAGACACTTGTTAGATTTTATAATTGTCTTATTTACCTTGGGCCAGGCAGATATTCCTACCTATGCTGTCTGAATCACCTTACCGTTGAAGTTCCAGACCCCATCCAATGCCACACTATCTTCCACCCATAATCTTATGAATATTTGCTTTTATTCTTTATCTGGGCCTTTTCATGTCATTATTGGAGTCCTTCCTCCCAGCCCCATATGGTTTCTTCTCCAGCTAACCCTTCTTGGCATCCTCCTTCTTCCTCTCTTCCCATCTGTTTCCCATGATTCTCTCCAAAGTCCGAAAACTTTAGCCTATCCCATTCTGCCCTGCACAGGAACAGGCTGTTTAATGAACCAGTCAGATATAATGACTTAGGCAGGTTTACATGAGGATAAGTGTAACAGATCTTGAGGGTCAGCATTGGAACAACCCCCAACAATTTCCCTTTTCTGTCTAAATAAAAAGGCCATTTTAAATACAGTGAGAACAATAAGAAACAATTATAAAAACAAATAGGTAAGACTCTTTCTATATATAAATAAATAATGTCTAGTCTAAATGTACTTGAAGAACATATCTATTCTATCTATGAGGGTCTAAGGTTTTGTAGCTAAGTTATTTTTATAGTTTGTAGCTATCAACCTAAAAATATCTATCTAGACCTAACATCTTTTAAATTCCTAAGCAACTAAGCTAATTATTGTAATACTATGAGTCTCTGGTCTTCACCCCCTTCAGAGACTTGAGAAGGAATAAAATTAATTATTTGAGTAAATAAAAAGTGTGTGCTAGCAGCTTCCAAAAAATAGAAAATGATAGAGACAGTTTGCTGCCTGAACAGCCACCCAAAACTTTTTATAACATTGGAGCATCAGGTCAAGGACACAAAAGGACCTACAGAGTAAACCAACCTGAACACATGGGGCTCACAGAGACTGAACCACCAACCAAAGAGTGGGCATGGGCTGGACCTCGACCCCTGTGCAGCATGGTCATCATGTGGTCCTCTAACAGTGGGAATAGAGTCTGGCTCTGACTCTGTTGCTTGCCTCTGGATCCCTTTCCCCTAGGTGGACTGCCTTGTCAGGCCTCAGTGGGTGTAGATGCACTTATTTCTGCTGGGACTTGAGAAATGAGGGTAGGTTGTACCCCTTCGGGGCCTCTCTTTCTCTGAGAAGGAGAGAGAGGTGAATGGGGAAAGGGGAATGAAGATGGGACTGGGAGGAGAGGAGGAAAAGGCCTGGGATCAGGCTGTAAAGTGATTAAATAAACGGAAAAATAGGAAAAAAATGCCTTAGTGATTAAATAATGCTAGTCTTGGCTTTAGTGAAGCTATTGTGTTATTAACTGGGCTCTATTATACGTGTTTGCCTATCTAAACGGCCAACTTTACTTATTCTACATATTCTTATATGTCAAAAGACTACATGTGTCAAAAAGCCTCTAGATTTTTGGGAGGCAACCCAAATAACCCATATGACTAAGCAGTATTGATTCATGCAGAGGTCTTGGGGTTGGTTCCTATGCCTTCTTCACCTGTTCCTTTCTTGACTATTTTAACTTTAGGTATAATATTCTAATTATGTATTCTGTATAAATGTTGTACTAGATATGGAAGACAAAAATAAAGAAAAAAACAGACTCTGCTCATGAAGGTGCACAGATTCAATATGATCCAGAAATCTATTCCTTAATGACCATGTCAACTCTTTCTCTTTCCTAAAGTCTGTCTTTCTGCCTACTCAGCTTCATCTGGGAACGAGCTTCCCTTGCTCTGTGGGCCATAAGACAACATTTGGCCTTTTCAAGAGTAAAAGATGATGCTTGCTCAGTTTGTTAGTTACTTTTCTGTTGCTGAGGTGAAATATCACGCTCTAAGGCAACTTCAAGGTTGTTTTAGCATTCTACATTCCTGAGGGATAGACTCCATCACTGTGGGGAAGGCATGCCAATGGGCTAGGCTAGGCATAGCAGCAGAGGCAGGAAGCTGCCTAGATACTTTTTCATCCAAATGCAAGGGGGAGGAGGGGCAGGGAGGAGAGGAGGGACACAGAAGAGCAAGTAGGTTATAGCTATAAATCCTCCAAGTGCCACACTTCCTCAGTAAGGCAACCCACCTCCCCCCTCCTAAAGGTTCCCTAACATCCCCAAACAGCACCACAAACTGGCAACCAAGTGTTCAAATTCATGAACCTATACAAGGCATTTCTCATTCAAACTAGTGAAGCAAAAAAAAAAAAAGGGGGGGGGGGAATCTTGAGGTGAAGTTCCCAGAACTAAATAGCACATGAATGTTAAGAATTCTATAAGGATGGTGACTGATCTGTGTGTGGAGAGCTAACACATTGCAGGTTAGGACTCAAATTTATCTTGATCTATTTGCACTCTAAATAGCTATTTGCTGTGTACAACTGACCTAAATTTTATGTGGCTGTTGGATAAATCCCTTTATGTTGATGAGACTGGGAAAATCCAACACAACATTAAAATGAAAAAAAAAATCCTCCAGAGAGAAGCCTAAGTTGGAACCCTGGACAGTAACCTTTCAAACTGACAGACCTTGGCCCTTTTGGTACCCTTTCCTATATATCTATCTACCCTCTCCCAGGGTCTTTGGTTTACTCTTAGCCTTGCTCTTCTCAATAACTATACAGTTTATGTCTTCAGAACCAAACAACTATAACTGCAAATGGTCCTCCATCAACAGCTGCCACCTGAATTGACAAAATAGGCAATGGGCATGTGTCATCTGTTTGACCCTGGACTAGTGGCATGAGAAATTTTCTGATCATTCACTAATGGAGACCCAGGGCATACAACAGCCTTCGAGACAGAATAGAATAGAAGATTTTGCCGTATTCAGCTGTAGTCCCCTACTCAGCACAAGGTAGTTCAAAGACTGATGATAAATTATGGAGAAGTGTCCCAGGGAAGTTGAGGAGAATATACAAAGGGCATAGTTTAGCAATCTGGGTCTTTGTTTAGTTAGACACATCCCTCTCCTAACAATGCAACCAGTTGAGAACCTAAAACACCTACCCGCACAGAGCTGTATCTGCACCCCACTTAAACAATGGAATAGGTTTCCTTCCAGTAAAGACCATTAGACATTGATAGCTTTTATTCAGTCATATTCTACCTATACTAGGGTACAGAATGGAGTTCTGATACAACTTGAACTAGTCTTGTGTGCATGTACAATAAGGAAAAGACGCGCTCTGAGTGAACTTTTAGGAAGAATACACTGTTTAACCATCCTCTGACTATGCATAGCTGGGTGTGCATTTGATTAAAATCAAACACATTATAGGAAAGGATGTGCATAGTGACAAATGACTTACATAATCTGCTCTGTCAATCAAAACAGAGAACCACTGATGCTACATCTTTTAGCAACCAAACGTCTTCTTCTCTGGAAGGCCACAGAATGAACCCTCCAAATTATCAGGGCCTTTGATTGTGCTCGCTGGTGTGGCCCGCTGTAGACTATGTATGTTTCTAATCTGCGCTATGCCTTTGCTCTTAGTTTTGTTGTCAATTTGCAACACCGTTATTTCAATTTCTTGAACAAGGGACAGAGAATATGGAAACGCCCAGCTCTGCACCTAACAGGCAAAAGCTACACCAAGAGGGTAGAGAGCAGCTGCACTACTTGTTATCAGGCGAGGGGAACTTCTTTAACAGTCATGTAGACAGTAGTAGGGAAAAAAGAACCCAGAGAAGGTCAGAAGGGCGTGGGAAATGAAGTTGAGGCAGAATGGACCAGAGAAAGTTTAGGGTACTTAGGAAAAGCAAGCCAGCCCAGAGGGAGAAGCTAGAGGTGAATGCAGACCTTTGGAAGTAGGATGAACAGAGCGGGGGTGGGGGTGGGTTTCGTTAGTCCAGGGACAGTCTCGAAAAGCTACACCCTAAGGGGCAAGCATGGGAGAGCGTGCAGGGGTTTGGGGGACACAGCGAGTCCTATCGCTTCTTCGCAGAGCTCTGTGCGACCGATGCCAACGGTGGCCACGAGCACGCGCGCTCCCATGCCCGCACCACCTCGGCGGGGGCGGGGCGCGGTGGAGACGGTGACGTCAAGGCAGGGAGCGCGCCGCGGGGCCGCGGGCGGAGCAGGGAGGCGGGCGCTGCGCGCGACCGCGGGCGGAGCGGAGGGGCGCGGGGGGGCGGAGCGCGGCGCAGCCAGGAAGGCGGGGGAGGAGAGGCCCGGGCGCCGCGCGGCAGCTGGGGAGGGGGCCGCGGCTGGGCGCGAGCGGAACAGCTGATCTGGTTTTCCCCGAAGCCTGGGAAGATGGAAGTCGGCTAGCGGCGACTGCGGCGCTGCGGGCGGACCGGCGGGCGGCGCGGCAGGTGAGCGGCGCTGGCCGCGGTGCTGCCGGCGGGCGGCCGGCCGGGCGCAGCGGGCAGGTGTGAGGAGGCGCGCGGCGCGGGGTCGCCTGGCGCTCGGCTAGGAGGCAAGTGGGCGCGGGCCGGGGCCGCAGGGCGAGGGGGGCGCAGGGCTCGCTGCGCGTCTGCATTGCGGGATCCTTTCGGGATCCCGTGGGCGCCACGGCCACCGGCTCCAGCTTCAGCCCGGCGAGGACAGGGCGCGGCGCTCCCAATGGCTCGGGCAGCTGCCTCCTGGCCCTTTCCGCGGTTCCGCACTGGAACGTGATGACAAGCGCGGGGACTGGGCCCTCGGTCCGTGGGGGCGCGTCGGGGGTCCGAAGGGCAAGGCAGGTCCAGAGCGGCGCCCGAGGCCGCTGGGTTGCACAGGGGTTATGGCTGCGTGGGTCATAGTGGCCCCCGCGCACTTCTCTCTGGTTGTTCCTCTGGGTCTGGCTGGACAGCCGCGAAAGGGTTGATGCAATTTGGCTCTGAACCCAGAGGCCTTCGCTAGTATCTCCTCACTGGAGGGGGAAAATTGTATCTGTGCTTTAAGTGCTCCTTTAAATTTGGGAGATGTCAGTGATGTCATCATTAACTAAAACTTTCCTTCATTGGACATAACCGCTCAAGTGTACCCTCCTCCCGGCCGGTGCAGCTACTGCAGCTCTTTGCGAATCTTAGCCATGGAATGGATTTGCCTCTCCGCGCTCAAAACTCGAAAACCTCACATAAGTGCAGTTTTTATTCTGTTGGCTTGAAAATTGGTACATTTAAGAGTGGCTGAAAGAAAACATGCCCCTACAGGTTTGGAAATCAGCTGATCCAGGGCACATAGATCCATCACATATGGAAGCACATGCTTGTACCTTGCCTAAGCTCTGTTAACGATAGTGACCTGTGCAGGGAAGTACTTCTTAGAAATCGTCTATTTGATGCTGTGTTCACGAAAAGGTAGACAATAGAGCCCAAATCTTTGCAGGCCTTGATTGCTTCAGGTGAATCTGCGAGGCTGCTCCTTCACCAACATCTCCTAGGGTGTGCCTGAGAGAGGTAGGTGCTGGCTTCTTTAGGGCTCTTCCAGCGCTTGTCTGTCCCAACAGACCCCAAGACCTATCCAAAGCGTTCAAGGAATGTGAGGACTTGAGATCTGCACAGCACACCAAGTTCTGGGGGAAATTCCTCCACGAATGCCAGCGGCATGCCATCATTTGATTATATGAGTGTGCCATTAGTATCCACTCTTATGGGAACAGCCGAAAGCTAGTTCCTGAGACAGTCTGAACATCTACTTAGGCCTGCTGTATCAAGAGGATATCTAACAAGAAACCAAAGTATTGATGTTTTTGTATTTAATAATTAATGAAACCTCCTAATTGGTTAAAATAAGGATGCCTTGAATTATTAGTGCGATCATATTGGGTTTGCAAGGAATTCAAAACCATATGCCACAGGAAGGTTTGAATCTGGAACCTGGAAATAGTGATTACTGTGGCCCCTACCAAGGGTAAGGTGAACAGTTCAGGGTGATAGTGAATGCAAGCTATTGCTTTGTGGAGTCTGGCTAGGTACTAATCTCATCTAGGCCTAGATCCCAGGTAGCAGGTGTCCCCTTGGAAAGTAAATTCTGACAGCCCCCTCCCCCATTGCCAGAGGATGCCAGGGGACAACCACATGTGAGGGAGCAGTGTGCATGTCATAGTCTCGGACCTCTTCATAATGTCAGACTCATTCACAGTGGCATGCTGAGGGAACCAGCCTTGTAGTGAAATTGGCCACAGGGACTGCTTTTCTGTGGTGCTGCTCTTGCACAGGTTGCCCTGTGAACTTGGCTTGTATGTAGTGCCAAGATTCTTTTGTATTTAAAGTGCCTTCTGTGGTGAGTGGTTTCAGTGCTCTGGGCTGCATAAATTGAGTCTGTGAAACTGTGGTGGCCCTTGTAGCCACTGTTTCCACCTGAAGATCTGTGAAAATATTCACTTTTTTATTTATTCATTGTAATACTTACAAATATATAGCAGCAACTATTTCCTCTAGAATTTTAGGGATTAGTCATGTATTTCCTGTAACATTCCAAAAACACATTTGAAATGCATTTAGTTGAGTATTATGCCTTTCGTTTCTAAGAAGCTCAAATTACCTTACCTTGTCATTTTGTCTGTCCCTCTGGATTTTAAGGTCATTCATCCATGATTTAGGCCCACAGAATTTAAAGGCTGAGTCAGCTTCTGCCAGGCCAGCAGGGGGCGCGCTAGGTATATCTTGACTGCCTCTGCCAGCATTTTGAGAAGAATTACCAAGTGTTTATGTTGGATGGGTAGTTCATGTGTGCTCATGTATGTGTGTATCCATGTATATACCCTTCCAATTTCCCCTCCCCCACTGTGTGTCCAAGGAATGAGACTGGAGGATAAGATATGCACTTGAGAGACCAGAAGTTGGGGCCATCAGTGGAGAGTTCTGAATTGGCCCATCTTTGAAGAGTGCTTGGGGCCAAGCACTCCTGTGTGAGTGTGCTCCTGGTGAGAGCACCAATGCCCACTAGAGCCACCCTTGGGAACCTCCTACTCATAATGGTTGGCCATTTCTGACTGACCAAGCCATGGTTCTCTGTGTTGTGGTATTTACTGGGTGAACCAGCTTGATCCCCCCCCCCCCCCCGGGCAGAGTGATTAGCCTCAAGATCTTTCTGATGGAAAAAAGCAAATAGCAAATGTTCAGTCATGTGCAGCTTTATCCCCTAGAAAAATGAGAGTAGGAGAAAGTAGGCAACCACTTTTCATCTTACTGTAGTTGATATGACCATAATGTATGCCTCCTGTTATTCAGCCACATTTTCCCTGAGAGGCTTTGCCTTATGAGCAGTGAACTCAGATGGCTACAGTCTGCCTGAGGGTAGGGAGCTCCTGTGGGCATGCCCCATGGCTTCTGTAACTGTTGCAGTGTTCAGCTGTACTCCTGGGCCCCAGAGACTCCTGATGGATCCCACCTACAAAAGGGACTTCTCATAGCTTGAAAGGAGAGTTTAGTGGACACCCTCTGAGAGAATTCTCCAGGTACCCTGACTAAGTATACTTAGTACTCTTCTGAAATTGCCTGGAAGACCAAATTACAGGTTGCCAGGGGGCAAGTGGTAATGCCATAGTGTTTAGCATTCTGCTGGGCCAGGCTTTTTACACTGAGTGCTGCAGATGGCCACCAGACATTAAAGACAAAGGTTAGCAAATCATTTGCAAAGCTATTTCCACTGAGGGTGACCAGAGAAAATTCTACTCAAATAGAATTTGAAACCTGCAGGCACTTAAATGGATATAAAACATACAGGTCTCTTTTGATAATTAGCTTTAAAATATTTTGAACCCTGAAAAGAGTACTTTCCCATTGCTAAAACTGCTGTGTCCCCAGGAAGTTTGTGTGTAAGACTAGGAATAAAATGACCTTATAAAAGACATGACAGAACAGTGCAAGGAGAAGCCAATTTTGTAACACTTTAGGGTAGGATTCTTTTTACCGTTTATAGTAACAGACAGGTGAAGTGGTTTATAAATGTTTTAAAATATGAGGGTTGGTGCCTAGTCTTATTGCATCTTGATATGTTGTGTTCAGTTGATATCCCTGAGAGGCCTGCTGTTTTCTGAAGGGAAGTGGCAGAGGAGGAGTGGATATGGGGAAGAGGAGAGGCTGGGGGAACTGGGAGGAGTGGAGGAAAGGGAGGGTGAGGTTGGGATGTATTATATGAGAGAAGAATAAAACAATCTAAGGAAAGGGCTAGAGGCCACCTGTGCATTGTGTGGTGGGAGTGTGTTTGGCTGGCTAATAGACAGTGTCTCTGGACTGAGGCAGAAGAGTCAAGACAAGGATAGGGAGAGTATGCATCCTGCAGCAAGTCTTAGCCAGCCACTCTTGGCAAGGCATGACTCGATCATGCCCCCATGTTCTTCATGACAAAGTAAAACGCTTTGCTTCCCATGTCCCCAAATTCTTATCTGGTAAAACTGGGGACTCTACACAATCCCAATACTTACTGCTCTAGCTCTTTACTGTAACTGCTACATTCTCTGAGAACAAAGCACACACGGATGCTCACACAACTCCTGTGTGCATCTCTTCCCCTTTAAATTAAGTAGACCCACTTTGTGAGTTCAGAGGATTGAGTTTTTCTCCCTCCCCCCCCAATTTTTTTCTATTTGAGCGTAATTTATACTCTCCTAGTTTTCCTTACCACTGCCATGAAAATGTGATGATTGAATGGATGTGTACAAGTGACATGCTGTGTTTGATTTATGGAACATAAAATCAAACCTTTTCAACTCATTTCCTTGTCTATTCGGTTTCATTCATTGTATTGGTTCACTGCACGTTCATGTGGTTCTGGGATATCTACCCATACCATGATGAGGTTGGGTGAAGTTCCTCCTGTACTGAAGGAGCTTGAAGAGCACACTTGGAAGGAGGCTGCCTGACACAGTCACAGACACCTGTCTAAAGTGCTAGTTCTGTCAGGTTGAGCCTTTGTTTCCTACCCTCTGAAGCAATAGGCTGCCCAGGTTTGTCAACTCGGTACCTGTATCAGGCATGTTGGAGAAGAGGCTTCGGAGGCATGCTCTGGGACTCTTCTTCCCCAGCCTCTACTATGTCCATTCCTTATGCTAATTGGATATCCTCGGATTCAGATGTTCAAAATCTCCTACATGGTTGCAATCCGTTTCTCCTCAATGCCTTCACTGTTGATTTGAGGCTTGAAATTAGTGTATTATTTGTCTGTCCATTTTTTTTAATTCGCTGTAATAAAATATCTGAAGCTGGATAAAACAAAGGAGGCTTAAAAAAACAAAGGAGGCTCATAGGGGATACAAGTTTTAGGTCAAGTGTTCTCCGGTGAGGGCACCCGTGACTGTATGGTAGTGTGACAGAAGGTAACAAGAGCATGGACTAACCTCACGTTACGACAGCCAGCTCTCTCGAGGACTCCTTACCTCCCTGAGCTCCTTATTAATCCCTTCTGAAGGCAATAGCCTAATAATCTTGTTACTTCTTATCTTGCTCTTTATAATCTTACACGTCACACTTCCACACTAAAGGCCAGGTTTCGGAATGATCCTTTGAGGAACTTAGTCAAAATACATCTCAACCACAGCAATATTACTGAAGTATAAACAACGCAATCACAAGCATGATTTTCAGACATTGAAAAGTTCATCAACATCCAAAATATGCATAAGCAACTTTTGTTTTTAAAACATATCAGTTTGGATATTTGTTTCGTTATGTTTTGATCTGTGCCATGCCCAGAAATATCATCTTTCAGCATCAAAAGCAAATGGATCAGATTGCTGCTTGGACCTGGTAACCAGTTGTGTAACTTTGGGCATAATCCTTGGTGGCCCCATAGGTAGAATACTTCCCTGATGTGTAGGCTCGGGGGATGGAGTAGATAAATGGGGGATTCAGGAATTTCTTAAATTCCAGAGACTGATAACTCATTCTAGTATGAAGATTTGGAAGGAAAATGTGTGTGTCTCAACTCTAGCCTAGTTTCTCCCCTTTGTTCGTTGTTTCCATTACAGTTTGTACTTGAAACTCAAAGCATTGTTTGCATGAATTGCTTTGACTGTGTTGTTTTTTTTTTTTTTAGAAGAAGAAAGAGTGGTAAGTTTTAAAAGGAGAATGTCTTCTATGGCTGAGCAATTCTTATTAACCATCTCTGTGTTAACAGTCCTTAAAATTCTTTGAAATCACAATGGATTGTGAACTCTGAGCATCAGACTTCAATGGATGGTGCTGGTCACATGGATATCAGCCCTGTATAGCCCAGCTGATTGAGCTCATTCTTGCACACCCTTTCCTGCTTTTATAGATGATTAGTCCTTCACAGGAAAAATGAGAAGGTAAGAGGAAAGGGACCAGCATTCTTAAGGTGGAGTCCTGAAAACAGATGCCAGGGAAGGAAACTAATGACAGACAGGATGGCCTCAGGTCCTACAGGCAGAGTGATCTTGCTATCTTTCCACTGGGGTGGTGATATAAGTTTTGACTCTTTCATTCTGAGTATATTTGCCTGCAATATTGGTGCTTCATGGTGCTATTGCACGATTTTCCATGGACTACAAAGGGCCCAGTGGTCTTCATGCCATTTCTGGGGTGACATACACCCAAACAGAAGGTTGCAGGTCCTTTTTGAGTTCTGTCACCTAGATTAAATGAGAGTTTTGTGGTTTTCTTTTTAATTTTGCTCTGCAAATGTGGTTTGGAGATAGTCAAGCTGAAAGGCTGAGGTGGGTTGCAAAGATGGGCTTTGGCGTCTACGCATATCTCTTGATTATCTTCTTTGTTAAAAGGTTCTCTTGTCTGACATGTATGTGACCTTGGCTCTCAGCTCTACTACCAGGGCCTGCTTGACTCTAGCTTATCAAACAGAGCATGCTGTCTGTGTCTGGGCTCCTTCCCTCAGCTGTCTACCTGCATTAGATGAGCTTTTTCTGCCAGTGTTGACTTATCGCATTTGAAGTCTGGTAGGTGGTGTGTGCATCAGTAATGCATTCTTCCCGTGATGCAGACATAGATGAAAGGCATCAGGAGTCCAGGAAGAGTGGAGTCTTTGGATCATCCCATGGCTTAGCAGGTGATAATTCTTGGAGGAAGGTCAGTGTGCTGTGGTACTTACATCACATTCCTGCCTATAGAATCAAGACTGGAGAGCCTAGTCCTATATGGGGGAGGCCTAACCAGGAGCCTGTTTTCTGGTTGAAACCTACTATAGAAATATTCTATAAGCCTTAATGTCACATGTCCACATAAAGAGATGTAGCTGTCTGCCTTCTATCCCATCCAACTCCATGATTCTACGCAAACATTATTTCCTTAGTTTTCTCAAAGTGCTGACTAGTCAAGGTAAGGAAAGCTGAAAACATTGCCGTGAGTGAGAATGTAAAACAAAAAATTAGGTGTCTCTTAAAAATATTTATTTGTTGCCATGTTGAGAATTGTGAGAAATAACAAGCATTAGAATGAGTACTTACAATTAGCAATGAGTTGTGGATAGCATTCATTCCTTCTTCTGGTACTTAGATCCATGAAAGAAGCCTTATTACATCTCAGAGGTACCTTGTTCAGAGCAAGCTCCCAGTTCGTGTTTGTTAAATGCATTTAGTAGCCCTGTGGGAATTGAAATTAGAAATTTAATTATTCTTTCTAGAATTGCTTGGCTCCCATGAGTCCAGAAGCATAGTGGTTGAAAATGTTGTTCATATAAAATTTGAAACACTTAGAACCTTAACTTCCAATATAGTAACAGGCAAAGTTTTTGTTTAGGTGGCATACAACTGCAAGAAAAGAAAACAACATTGTGCTTCATAGTTTCATTCCATATGTCACAAATATTATATGTAGCCACAGGGAACATTAGCTTGTTCTGTTTAATGAGACAACTTACTACACAATTGGTCTTTTTTGTTTTTGTTTTAAATAAGACACAGCAGTTTACCGCATGGTAAATGTTAAAGTTACGAAAGAGACAATGGAAGGTCACACAAATGAGTCACATCTGAAACAGTCCTTTAGGGAAGAAAAGAAAGGGAATGGAAGAACAGACGGCCATGTTGTGACTCATTAAAATGATCAATTAGGTGAATGTCTTAGGTTGACTTTTTGATAATCCCTTCTCTTAAAATTTGGCAATCAGAAAAGTTTAGAAGCTTTTCATATTTGGAACATTAAAGTATATATATATTAAGATGTCTTAGGGATAGAACCCAAGTCCAAGCACAGAGTTACTTTCTATTTTATGCACACCTTATGCATACAGGCTGAAGGTAATGTTAAACAGTGCCTTTTAGTACATTATATTTGGACTGTATCTCATCACATAATGCTAGGGATGTTCTGCCTTGAGTGTCATGTCCACACAAAAATCACTGAAGATTTCAAAGCAAGCATTTATGACCTTCAGATTAGAGATTTTCAACCTGTATAAAAGAGTAGCAACTGGACAGGGAACATGTCTGTACTCAGTGATGGAGGTAAGAAGAACGTGAATTTGAGTCTACATAGTAAATTCTAGGCCATTCTGGTCTACATATGATAAGACTGTCTCAAAAACCAAATAGACAAAATAGAGGGGAAAAAGTAAATTCTAATACTCAGAGTCTCCCCACCAGGGAAGAATGTGCTTCTTCTTGCCAGACCTACCTCTCTGTTTGATACACACACACACACACACACACACACACACACACAGAGAGAGAGAGGAGAGAGACAGAGAGACAGAGAGACAGAGAGAGACAGAGACAGAGAGAGACAGAGAGACAGAGAGAGAAATACACAGAGAATGAGCTTAGAATAAGGTGCTGCCATGCCTTTCTAGAGGGCCCAGAAGGATCCTCCATGTAATATAGGATCCATGTGGGTACTTTAAAAATGCTGATGCCTATTAAAAACAAGGAAACCATGAAATGTGCAGGCAAATGGTGGGAACTAGAAAAGATCATCCTGAATGAGGTAGCACAGAAGCAGAAAGACACACATGATATATACTCACTTATAAGTGGATATTAGACATATAATATAAAATAAACATACTAAAATCTGTACACCTTAAGGAAGCTAAGCAAGAAAGGGGACACTAGGTAAGATGCTCAATCCTCATTCAGAAAGGCAAATGGGACAGACATTGGAAGAGGGAGAAAACAGGGAACAGAACAAGAGCCTACCACAGAGGTCCTCTGAAAGATTCTACCCAGCAGAGTATCAAAGCAGATGCTGAGGCTCATAACCAAACTTTGGGCAGAGTGCAAGGAATCTTATGAAAGAAGGGGGAGATAGAAAGACCTGGAGGGGACAGGAGTTCTACAAGGAGAACAACAGAATCAAAAAATCTAGGCACAGGGGTCTTTTCTGAGGCTGATATTCCAACCAAGAACCATTCATAGAGATAACCTAGAACTCCTGCAGAGATGTAGTCCATGGCAGTTTAGTGTCCAAGTGGGTACCCTAGTAAGGGGAACAGTGGCTGTGTCTGACATGAACTCAGTGGCTGACTCTTTGATTCCCCCCCCCCCCGAGGGGGTACAGCCTTACCAGTCCACAGAGGAAGACAGTGCAGCCAGTCCTGATGAGACCTGATAGGCTAGGGTCAGAGGGAAGGGGAGAAGGACCTTTCCTATTAGGGGAGAGAATGGGAGAAGAGGGAGGGAGGGTGGGATTGAGAGGGAATAAAGGAGGGGGCTACGGCTGGGATACAAAGTGAAATAAACTGCAATTAATAAAAAAAAATTTTTAAGCCGATGCCTTGGTACCATGCCGGAGGTTCTGAGGTCAGACTAGGTATCCAACAGGACAAATAACAGCAGGCTATACTAAGGTTGAAAAACATTGGCCTTAAGGAAGTCCACGTGACTTTCAGAGGTAACAGAGATGTGTGAAGAGGCTGGAAAGAGAAAAAGGTCCTTTTCTGTTCCTGTACAGTTTCTCATGGGTATCAAAGACAGGAAGTTGGACTCTTAAAGACAGAAATTGGGAGACATCTGTGAGATGAACTAGTAAAGCTGTTATAATTTGACCAGATTAGGATATTATATAATTTAATAATATAGTGTTGGCATAAAACTGTCTGTATTGGAGAGTACTTGATAAAACTTGATAACTACGGTTAACAGCAATATGATGTATGCACTTTGCTCAATGCAGTAAAGTAAGGGCACACAGTTCAGCACAATGGTCTTTGCTGAAGAGCCCTTTTACAGAATGTAGAATTCATTCTGCCTCAGGTCTGCTGTTCAGGGTGCACTTAGGAGCAGTCTAGGATCAAACTGAGATACCCCCTTAATCTCAAAGCATGCAGTTCATGCTCTTTCTAATTTGGCTATCTCTTCTCTGCCGCGATGGGACCACCCATTTGCATTCACAGAGCTGCTGAGCTCACAGCAGGAAAAAGATCAAAATCCCTAATACACCTAGCCATAGTTCCTCATCTTGCTAAGAGACGGACAGTGCACACTCCACGCCTCTCAGATTCCTAACAGCATTCTGTGGACTCCCCCACCCTCCAGAAAGTAAGATAAAACACCCCGGAGCAAATGTCTGGCTGCTGTGTCAGCAGCACTGGTGACATGGGGTGTAAGAAGACACCGCCTGACCTTTGGGTTGCTTTTAGGATGGTGGAGAAGCTTTGCATGAAGACCTCAAATGGGCAAAGCATGGATAGATATGATGCTGGACTATGAGATGTTCAGGTAGGGCTCATAGCACCTGGATACACCCTTAGGAGAAGATGGGCCCATCCGATCTCACCTTTCATTTCTATGCTTTCACTCCTGGCTGCACTTCGTACATTTTCTAAAACTGTACTTGTCCAAAATGTGTTTAACAGTGTTCTTATTTTTCTAGATACTTTTCAGAAGCAATAATAAAACCTGGAGGGGAAGTAAAAGGATTAGGTAGAGTCATCCATCAGGCAATATGTGGAAACTGGCATGTAGATGTTAGCTGACACCTTACTTTGGCTAGGATGGCTCAAAGGAGAATGGTCTGAGAGACTGGTGGCAGGCTCCATTGCTGACTGCAGCTATGCACAGCACCTCGGGGCGGTTCTGTGGAGCCAAGTGGGTGTGAGGCCACCACTCCTTCAGATGTGTCTTTTCATACCTTCTAGTCAGTTACTATTTCCCCAAGTCTCTGCATAGTGATATTTAAGGAACCCCTTTCTTACTTATTTATCCCAATTGTTTCTTAGTGCTTTGCTAATGAATGTCTGCCAAAACAGACCCCCATGTTCAGTACCTTCGGTTGATCAGGGTCTATCTGAGGCCCCACCCTGCCTGCCCTGACTGTATTTGTTCCTTTTGTTGGCTTCCATAGGGTCCTAGGTTTTTGTCAGGCTAGGCTCATTGTCCATCCAGGCTCTCTTCACAGAGTGACCTGAGTGTGTATACACTCAGATAGCAGAGAGAAGCTCATGAACCCTAGGGCCAGACCTGACTGAAACTCTGAGACCACCATCCCACACATGGTTCATCTTCCATCTGTGCAGCCTCCTGCTGTTAGTCCTAGTTGGAGTCAGTTACCTCTCCCATCCTCAGTGTCTCCAACTTATGGCACCTGCCTCACAGGTGACAACAAATCTAAGGTTGCACTTGTCAGGTTGATTACTTTCCCGGATCCTTTTTGGCCAGAACCAAACCACCTTGAGCAATTATTTTTGTTCTGGTGTGAATGATACAACTTGGTTCAAAAGCAAAGAGTAAGACCTGCCCCATCACTGGGGCAGTTCAATACTGTAAAAAGAGAGGACCAAACATTCCGAAAGATTGTTGTGAGGATAAAAAAAAGGTGATTGATTATACCTGGTTGGCATCTTTTAGAGAGGTAGCCTGGGAAATGGAAGGAGTTAGCAGTCACAAGGCATAGGCCCCATTGAGGCTGGTATACTAGAGTGAGTCCAGAGAGCTCCTTCTCCATTTGCTCCTGTAATGGTCCAAGACAATCAAGGCATCAATCAGGAAATGCAGTCTAGACCCTTCAGTCAATGCAGAACCTGCCTTTAGACTTTGCCTTTTAAGGAGTGCACTAAAGGACCATGTGCATCACAGATTTAACTTTTACATAGAGTACATGGGTGTAGTTAATGCGGTGTGTGGAGACAGGGTGTAGGGATAGTAGGAAGGTAGTTCAGGGTGAGCTCTATTTGGCTCTTAGTATTTTGAGTGTAGTCATCTACTAAAGGAGTACTTTTAAATATCTTCTTTAAAAAATAATTACATCCACAAAGATAAAACTGGGACATGGATTTTCAGACCCCATACCCTTTCAGTAGGTCCTTCTGTATGCAAGGAAAGGCACCAGCATGGTCATTGACTGAGTGTCATCAATCAAAGCCAGGCTGATGCTTCTTTCATTATCCTTTGCTTGTTCATCCTCTCCCCACCCCATGAAAAACATTTGCACATGTTAGAAGAATTACTCCAAAGGAAATGGATGTATAGCAAAATGTATATTTTATAAGCTCATGTCCCCATTTCTCTACCAACACGCACCATAAGTCATTGCTCTATATACATGTTTCTAGAATCATCTATGGGTGCCCATGCATGTGTCTTAGTTTTTTGTTTTGAAACGTACAAACTCTTACTGAACTTATTGGAGATTATAATATTTTTAGTCTAGAAATTTGTTATTTTAAATCTAAAAGTATGCAGTTATATTTTAGGTTTTTTTGTTTGATTTCAGCTAAATATCTTATTTCTTGGAACATATATATTTTTCTAAAATATCCCTTCCTTGGTTCATGTAGCAGCTTGTGGTTGCCACTACTTAGCACACCCTCCTGTATGGTAGTTCCTACAGCAGACCCCTGTGGGTATGAAAACTCATGGCCTCTCACTTCTTGGCCACACAGAACATATCAAGGTTGTCAGAAAGGAAAAATAAAAAGTGGATTTGGGGAGTGTTCCCAGTCTCCATCCATTCATTATAAACTTAGGAAAATCTGTGTTGCATCTGTTTGGTTGTTTTTGCTGTTTGCCAATTTGTGTTTGTTGTTTGCTGGGTGCTGTGCTTTTAAAGTTGGTATCAACTCACCTAGGCCTTGGCAAGGACTAATTTGCACAACAACTCTTTCTTTGGCTTTCCATCTCTTTCCTCTATTTTATAATTTATAAATTTTTACATTTCTAATAACCTGCCTTATCTCTCAGATAACCTTACTTGCTGGTTACATGTTCTTAGGTTATTTTTTTATTATTATCATTTATTATAATTTACTTAATTTGTATCCTGGCTGTAGCCCTCTCCATCATCTTCTCCCAATCCCCCCTCCCTCCCTCTTCTCCCCCTACACCCCTTCCCTATTCCACTGATAGGGAGGTCCTCTTCTCCTTCTATCTGACCCTAGCCTATCAAGTCTCATCAGGACTGGTTGTATTGTCTTCCTCTGTGGCCTGGCAAGGCTGTACTCCCCAGGGGGATGTGATCAGAGAGTCTGTCACTGAGTTCAAGTCAGAGAAAGGCCCTGCTCCCCTTACTAGGGAATAGACTGGGATACTGAGTGTATGGACTACATCTGAGCCAGGTTTTTAGGTCCTCTCCATGCATTGTCCTTGCTTGGGGTATCAGTCTCTGTGGGGCTCCCATGCCTCAGTGTTTTGGCTCTGTGGATCTCTTTGTGGAGCTCCTGTCCCCTCCAGGTCTTTCTATTTCCTCCTTCTTTCATAAAATTCCATGCCCCCTGCCCAAAGTTTGGCTATGAGTCTCGGCCTCTGCTTCAATACCTCGATCAGTATAGTCTTTCAGAGGCCTTCTGTGGTAGGTTCCTGTCCTGTTCCCTGTCTTCTCCTGTTTCCAATGTCTATTACATTTGTACTTCTGAGTGAGTATTGAACATCTTCCCTAGGGTCTTCCTTGTTGTTTAGCTTCTTTAGGAGTATAGATTTTAGTATTTTTATCCTATATTATAAGGCTAATATCTACTTATGAGTGATTATATTCTATGTGTGTATTTTGGCTTCTGGGTTACCACACTCAAGATGATCTTTTCTAGTTCCCACCATTTGACTGCAAATTTCATGATTTCCTTGTTTTTAATAGCTGAGTAGTATACTCATTGGCACAGGAGACAACTTCCCAAAGAGAACACCAACAGTACAGACTCTGAGATCAACAATCAATAAATGGGACCATATGAAATTGAAAAGTTTCTGTAAAGCAGACATTGTTGTCAAGACAAAACAATAGCCTACAGATTGGGAAAGGATCTTCACCAACCCCTTATCTGACAGAAGGATAATATCCAGAATATATAAAGAACTTAAGAAATCAATCACCAGCAAACACAGTAATTCAATTAAAAAATGGGGTACAGGGATAAACAGAGAATTCTCAGTAGAGGAATATTAAATGGCAGAGAAACACTTAAAGAAATGTTCAATATCCTTAGCCAACAGGGAGATACAAATCAAAACAACCCTAAGATTTCATTTTTCACCCATCAGAATGGCTAAGATCAAAACCTCAAATGACAACACATGTTGGAGAGGATGTGGAGAAAGGGGAACCCTCCTCCATTGCTGGTGGGAATGTGAACTTGTACAACCACTTTGGAAATCAATATGGCACTTTCTTAGAAAATTAAGAATAGTGCTTCCTCAAGATCCAGCTATACCACTTTAGGCATATATCCAAAATATGCTCAAGTATACAACAAGCACATTTGCTCAACCATGTTTGTAGCAGCCCTTTTTGTAATAGCCAGACACTGGAAACAACCTAGATGTCCCTCAACAGAGGAATGGATACAGAAATTGTGGTACATTTAGGTTATTTTTAATTAAAAATCATACTATATATTATATTCATGGTTGCCTCCCTTCCCCACCCATCTCTTTCCAGATCCTCCCTACCTTTCCACACATCCAACTTCATGCCTTCTTTCTCTCTTTTTAGAAAGGAAACAGGCATGGGAGGAGATAAGGGAGGGAGGGTGAGATGGGGGCGGTGAGAGAGGGGGATACAGGTGGGATATAAAATGAATAAACTGTAGCTAATAAAAAATAAGTTAATTAAAGAAAGGAAACGGGCAAATAAAAAGCAAACAACCAAAAGTTTTTTTTATTTAAATGAGAAATGCATACACACAGATGATCAACCCCCATAAAAAAGACCAACAGCTTATACTCTTATAAAACACTAGTTTTATAAGATTGTTTCTTAAGGTCTTCATTTTTCCTCAATTTACTTTTCAGTTGTCCCGTGTTCACTGTAGACTTCATTTTTATCCCCCTGTGCTGTTTCCTGGTCCATTGTTCTCTTGCCAAATGGACAGTGGTGCCCACTTGGAAAATTGTTACAGATGTGGCAATATCTCTTTCCTGATCATCAAGTTGTCAAGTTATAACATTTTCTGTAAAACTAGATGGAAATATTTCTTTTATTTTTATCACTGAGTGTTATTATAGAAAAAGTCAAAGCAAACATTTCTCTATGGATACTTATGCTTCTTTTGGTCCTAACAGTTTCCTTAGGATGTTTCAGGAAGCTGATCTTTTTTTGTATATCTTTGTTTTAAACCAAGTAGTGCAGCCCAGAGTTAAGACAAAACTCACTTTATCTCGGAGGTTTTTTGTATTATGTCATTGATATTTCTTTTGTTAATAATGTAATAATTTTAATGACATGTAGATTGTTTCTTCTGTGTCTTGTTTCTGTCAACTCTTTAATGAACTATATATTTGCATGAGCTTCCATCTCTTTCACTTACTTATTTGGTCAATTATCTTCATAATTTGTTTACTTCTAATGTAGCTTTTACATTTATCCTATTTATTTTTATTTTTAATTTCTTTCCCAATCTCTGTTTCTTCTTATGTTGGTTTATAATTTCTTCCTTGATTTTTTTTTCTCTTTTTGTGGAAAATATGCTAGGCAGAATAATGGCCCCTCAAAAATGTCAATGTTTATCCCCACTGAACTGTGAATGGAACACCTTATAAGACAGAGGATCTTGGAATGGAAAACCTCAATTAAATATAGAATCAAGATTGCTAATTAGCTGATTTAAAAATGGGTAGGTTTCCAGCATAATTCTTGTAGCTTTCATCCTTTACCAAAGAAAGTTCTTTCCAACAGAAGAAGACAATTATAGAAAACCACAATTGATCAAAATGAAGAGATAACTTATCATGGAGGTAGGCTGCCCCAACAGGTACATCTACAATACAATGTCTGCACCTAAGTCTCAGGGACCATAGTGGAAGAGTGGGTAAAAAGATTTTAAAAGCCAGAGGACCAAGAAAATCTGCTGTAAGGGTATGTCCTTTAGAAACAACAGGAAAGATTTAGCCATGATACCTTAACAATATGGCCTCCTCAATAAGATCTAAACAAAAACAACAGAAGTAGAAATGCTAACATGGAAAGAAACAATCTCACAGGGTCCCACTCGTAAACAAAGAACTACAATTGCTGAGAGTGGGAGAAATAGTCTTCCACAGGGAGGAGCCCACTAATCTACATTATCTAATACCAAGTAGTCAATCCTGGAATCATATAAACACAGGTAACTCTAAATGAACTCAGTGGGTTATCTTTATATAACTTGTGTGTGTAACAATAACAGTTAAAGAAAAAGAGGCCATGGATTTGAAGTACAATATAAGGGGACATGAACAGAAGTTGGAAGGAAAAAAGAGGGGAGGAACTTATGTCATTATATTTAATTAATTATATAATTAATTTCAAAAACATAAAATGGGAAGATTTTCCTAGGTTGTCTGCATGCATGTGCCTGTGTGTCCACAGGGTCTTTAATAGAGGCAGGAGTAAGAACCAAAGGAATGATTACATGAAAATAATTGTACCTGACACTGTTGAAAACAGAGTACTATGAATCCAAGTGATGGCTGCCTCTTGAAGCTTGAAACATCAAGCTTATGTGGTAAGCATAATAACATCCCCAAGATGTTTGTCTCCCAATATATCACTTTTGTTGGCAAAGGAGGTGTGCAGCTGTGATTCATCTTTAAGATGGGAAAAGGATCCTGGACTCTGCTCTACATCCCAAGTCATTGCAAGAGGCAAGCATGGCAGGGTCAGAGAAGGAGATATGACATGGGAGCAGAGATGATGATCTGTTTCCTAGAAGGATCCATGAGACAGGGGCCTAGAAAAATGTTAAATGGTCAAAGAATAGCTTAAAGGCATGCTGTTCTTCCCAGGGCAGTTTCAGCCCAGGGAGACCAACTATAGAATTTTGACCTTCTCAACTCCAAGATAATATGCTTCTGTTGTTCTAAGCCATGCAATTCATGATTTTGCTATAGTGGTGATAGAAAACCAATATTTTTCTCAAAATATTTTTAATTAAAATAGGGTCTTTTCTCATACAGTACATCCTGACCACGGTTTTCCTTCCCCTGCCTTCCTAGCACCCTCTCCACATATCTCCTCTCCCCCAGATCCACTGTTCCTCCATTTACTCTTCAGAAAAGAAGAATCCTCCAAGAGACTACAGCCAAACCAGACAAAACAAGATACAATAAAGCAAGGCACAAACACTCATATTGAACTGAACAAGGCAACCCAACAGAAAGGAAAGAGTCCCAAGAGCAGGAAAAAGAGTCAGAGTACACCCTCTCCTAACAGTTAGGAGTTCCACAAAAGCATCAAGCTAACAGCCATAACATATATGCAGATAGGACCTGGTGTAGACCCATGTGGCCTCATGCTTGGCCACTTCAATCTCTGTGTGATAGTATGAGCCCTGCTTAGCTGATTAGGTGGGCCATGTTCTCCTGGTGTCCTCCATCCCCTCTGACTCCTACAATCCTTCCTCTCTCAGGAAAAGATTCCTGACCTACTTCCTTTAAGTGTTTTCCCATTTGCTTTTATTCTTCCCTGTTCTCTTCCCATGCTGGTGATTCTGTGGCTTTAGGAAAAGTTCAGTATTATCAGGTATTCGCTGAGAAATCAGGGTGGGATAAAGGTAGGTCAGGCTGTAGTTTGCGTTCTGAAGAATACTTTTTCTGTATGGCTTTCTTCTGCTCCATGCAGGTCATGTGTCTGCCTTCAGTGTTTACAGTAGACTTTGTCTTCTGCAGGTCTTCCAGTTTTTGTCTTACATTTGCTGTCTTCCTCTTGTCCTGAGCAAGGTCTAGTCCATAGGCACAGTAGCCTTGCTCTCAAGCCCCCATGGCTTGTTATATCAGGACCTTGCCTTGTGTTGCCTGCCTGGAGTCAAGAGGTAGCTCCAAGTTGCTCTGTCTCTTCTTGGCCTCATTCATTGGCTTTAATACTTGCTCAGTGGTTTGTGGTTTGTGGTCATGTCTGCTTGATTCATTGGAGGTGGAATATATTTCTCTTTCTAGTTCTCTTTCTTTCCTTTCTCATTGTTTTGGGGCTTTCAGAGAAAATGTGGAGGAGTAAATTGTTCACTAGGTGCTGGGAAGCTGCTATCTGGTGGGTGACTATGTGCATGTTTAGGATTTTTGCTTTTCAATTTTGAGGACACCTTGTGCTTTGAGAAAGAGAAACGGGTTATCATTTGCATGGGGGCTGGGCACTGTTTAGTAACGCTAGGGTAGAGTTGTGTTTTACTCCTGAATGCTTCTTCACAAAAACCCTTCTGTTGCATTAGACAAGCTATTGTACTAGAGATTTGGCATCCCCAATAGCTAGCCTGGCCCCTCCTTGCACAGCAGCCTGGAGGAAATGGAGACAGGCAAGCACCACACTGGGCATCTGTAGTCCTCCCAGGCCACCAAGCACCCTGCCTTGTTCACATGGCTTTGCAGTGACCACATGTGCCTAGAGTCTGAGTGACCTTTTGGAGCCATTACATAAAATCTTGAATGAACATTTAATTTACTGTAGTAATAATTTCATTAACTCATTAATTTATATCCATTAGTTTTTTTTCAATAATGTATAAGTAACATAATGGGCTACCACTGGTTGCCAAATGCTTTACCTATATTATCTAGTTAAATTACATGGCCTCCTGTGAGGGAGGTTTAGTCTTCATCCTGACTGCACAAATAAGTCAACCAAAGGGGACAGTTGTTGATTTCCTCTTTCACTCTGCACAAATTGTCATTGTAAGCGTTCATTTAGTTCTTTGTGTCAAGGAGATAACTTCCTGTTTTGACATGAAGCTTACGAACTTTGCGTGTTATCTGATGAACAATTGTACAGGCATGTCTGTGGATCCAAACTCTATCCTGTCTGTTTATTTGTAGTTTTCTTGCAGTATAGATTGTACTTGTTTAAAATACTCGGTTTAAAATACTTGCATATAGTGGTGCACACCTATAATCCCAGCGCTCAGGGAGGCAGAAGCAGGTGGATCTCTGTGAGTTCAAGGCCAGTTCAAGTACAAAGCAAGTCCAGGACAGTCAAGGATACACAAAGAAATGCTGTCTCAAATAAACAGACAAAAACAAAACCTTGCATGTTAAAAAAAAAGTCAAGTTTTCAGAATCTTTTAAAAATGTATTCACTATTTTAGCCCCCTCCCTCCTGTCCTCCTGGTCCTGACCTCCCATCCTCTCCCCATCTCTCCCATCCTCTTCCCCCTCTCTCCCATCCTCTGGTATCTTAGAAGCGGGATATTCTCAGTTCCAAGGAAGCACGGAAGGAAAAAAGCTATTGGAGATTTTACTCCAGCCTTGCCTGCCTTGGGTTGTCCTTTGTGTAGCCATTTCAGTATGTTGCCTCTAGGGCACCTGACAGCCAAGTGGTGCAGATGAGAGCAAGCAGCTTCCCTCACTCTCTTTGGTTGCTCATGTACATCTGTCATACCTAGAAAGGACAGTGAGCTGAACCTCAGTATATTTTCCCTCTTTCTCTAAGTGCCTCCTGATCTCCAGAGTATGCTGGGACTCACTCCTGAAATGAAGAATTGGTGGGCTATGACTTTAGAGAAGCTGCAACTCTGAGTCCTAGGATCTCTGTCAACAGGAGGTCTGTAGAATCTAGGGACTAGTTCAAATGATTGATTCTATCATGAGTCTGGTACAAGTATGGAGAAGCAGCAGACTGTAACCAGGCATAGGAAAAGACTGTATCCCACAGCTGTGTAACCAGAACAATTGAAGATATTAAAATGAGACAGTCCTGATGTGTGGATACCTGAGGAGGCAGGAGAATGAGCCATGTCTCTGGGCTCCCTGGGACTCCCTTTAGCAGAGAACACAACCTGTCATCAGTTCTGGGACATGTTAGGCAAAGTTTTTCACAAGCTGCCCCTCAGCATATCTCTTTTCTTCACCTCCATTTTTTGGTCATCTCATCATCTGCTTTGGTAATTTTTCTCTTGTCACCTTTCCCTCTAATCCCCTATGGTACTTTTGCAATGTAATTCCAATAACACAAATAAGTATTATTTCCAGTTCAGTACTGCCTTCTACTTTACTAATCTGCCCTTTACATAGCCCACCACATCGTGTGCACTGTAAGATCATTCACGTTATCTTTGGAGACTATGATTAGTTCATTCCTTTCAATGGATTCTATTTCCCACCACTCCAGTCTTTTGAATGATGTCATCCTTCTTAGGAATTTTATTCCTTTTCAAAATTCTTTGATCTGTCAGATAAGTATTATTTTATAGTCTCCAAGGAAACATGTATCACCTGAATTGCTTTGTAGGGGAAGGAGGTTGCAGTTTGTTGCCTTGACCTATTTTTGGCCTTGTCCATTGGCTGGTTTTTGTATAGTTGCTGGGGTTTTTGTGTGTTTTCTTGTTTGATTGCAGCCCTATCTTCAATCTGGACATGTGGGGCTATGTATTTGTTTTGTTTCTGTCAGGCCCCCAAAGATCTTGTGGAATACTTTGTATGTTGGAGATTTTGAATACCAAGAGACACTTTGGGCTACGGATCTACTCTGAGCAATTTTAAAATTATTTAGTGTGGTTGTGTATGTACCATGACATGGATATGCCATGGTGTGTGAGTGAAGTCAGAGTACAACTTGTGGGAGTCAATCCTACAAGTGATTGAACTGGAACCATCAAGCTTCAGCCCCTTTATATGCTGAGTCATTGAGATGGCTGGGTCTTTTTTGGTGTGTCTATACAATGTGGATTGTGAAGAACACTGAATGTGGTAGAGGTACAACAAATATGGACATAGGACAGGGCTGGCCACAAACCAGAGATCCTGTGTGCCTGTGTATTTGTGCTATACAGTTATAAATGGCTTAGGAAGTGGATCCATGGGTCAGAACTGGTACATTTGTGTGTCAAGGCTTGAGGGAGCCCATGGTTAGTAAAGCTTTGGGCCCATCAGAGAGCTCTGCTGAATAGATGGAGGCAAAAGAAGTGTTGCAGTTTTTAGAAGTCTGTATTCTTACTATTACATCAAAATAGTAAAACTGCAACTCTCAAGCTTGGTGTGGTGGTACATGTCCTTAATCTCAGCATGCTGAAAGCAGAGGCAGGCAGATCTCTTGTCAGTTCAAGTCTAGCCTGGGAAGTTCTAGGACAGCCAGGGCTCCATTATAGCAAAAATTTTAAACTACAGAACATTTTGTAAGTTCTGAGTTATACGCTCTCAAGCAGAATGACCTCTATGTCCCCTTCATCTCAGTCATACAGTAAATGGCTTCTGTGTCCCTACTTTGGCTTCAGCCTTTCCTTAGGTGCCACTGTTGCTTTCCTTAAAATCTCTAGCCCCTATATTCTCTCAGAACCCTCCTTCTGTAGTTCCCCGCTCCTGCAGGCATGAGATGCCTATCACAGAATGAATAGCCACCAAAGAACTTTGCATTTTAGGTCTTAGGTCCTGAAGGACTGGTTACAGTCTTCAAACCATAGGACATCTTCATCAAGATCATGGTGCTTGTTTACATTTCTCCATGAAGCAGCTCTCACATTGCAGGTCTTTACACCTTAAGTGCCCCTTATAACTTTGCACTGCTGCCCAAGACCCCTTCTAATTGCAGACTTGGAAATTGAAAGTTATTTTAGTGCTTTATTAAAGTGTGTATTATTAAGCCACGTGGGGGTTTTAGAAATAGCCTCCTTTTCCAGCAACAAATGGTAGGCATACTATCTGTTGTCTTCAGTAAACAGTAGCCCTCATCTTCCTCCTTACTATGTTACTGCATGCTTCCCCCACACAGGGCAGTTATTCACCTCAGACACATTCTCAGCATCAGTTAGGTGTGTGCAATGGCCTACACAGTCACTGTTCTTCTGTGAGTTGTTTAGGAGGTAACGTTGTCTCAGGAGCATTGATGATATTTTGAAGGGCCATCCATGTATGTAAAGTTACCCTGTAGTCTGATCATACCCTTTGCCCACTCTGACATGCAATGCCTGCTTCTTTATGGACTCTATCACCCAAGTGTTCAGGAAGTCACAGAATCTGCTGGGCACTGTGCTTCTGTAGCCTAAGGGAAGGTAGAGTCTGGTCTTTCACTATTTTGTCTTACAGAAACTAATGACAACTCTGTATTTTATGACTTCTGTCTCTATAGTTAATGTTGCCAAAATCCCTTTGCTTTTGGCTTTGGCAAACATTTTTTGAAAGGTAGTACACATTATTGTAATGTTTCATTGACTTAGTGTATCTTTTGGTAGGTGTGTGTACATAGGTGTACAAGTGATGCTAGATGTCATTCCAGAACTGACATTTCTACCATATTGAGGCATACATCTCATTGAACTTGGAGCTTGCTAATTTATCTAGACTGGCTGGGTAGCAAGCCCTAGGGATCCTCCATCTCTCCCTCCCCTAGTCTGGCATTACAGCTACATGTCACTGTACTCAAATTTTCATGGCTCCTAGGGATATGAGCTCAGAGCCTTACACTTTTACTGCAGAGTTCTTTACCTGCTTGTCCATCTCTTCAGCACCTCCCCCCAAACTGGTGTTTTCTCTCTCGAGCATGCTGTTAAATATCCTGCTCAAATGATGGTTTTGGTGGCTATGTAGACCTACAGTGAGTGAGTGGGTTGTGGTTGGTGAAGGGATTATTGATTGAGGCTTGCCAAGAGAGGGCACGGTGGCTTTGATATGGATGTGCTCCAGGAAGAACCTCTGAATTACCCCTGCAACCTGACAGGTCATGAGCTGCAGTCCCTACCCATTGCTGTCCATGCTGTCATCATTCCCCCTTCAGTCCTGTTCTCTGGGGTGTTCTGTGGCTCCTTCACCACGTTTCATCTAATTTCTGCTATGTTCTTATTTCAACTTTCTGAACTAGGTTCTTGGTAGTATACCCCAAATGTTGACAGTCCTTTTTCCATGAGCTGTTAAAGGGAGGGAGGAGGATAATACTGGCTGGTAGACCAGATTGTACATGAGATGAGATGAGCCTTCCTGAAAGTAGCATTCTTTGGAGTTCTGAACCAGGAAATATTAAAGAATTAAGCATCTGGGAATAAGAGCAAGAACAAGATGGTATAAAATGGAGTCTGGGAGGATATGGATTACAGATTTGCAGGGTTGCACGTGAGACTGAAGAGCCTGCCCAGTGTGGAGGAGGAAGATCAGCAGCTATGAGTAAGAGGAGCTCTGTACCCACTCTGGGGCCAGGCTCCAGGCCGGGCGCTCTTGTGCTGATGCCAGAGTGTCTTCAACCCATGTTGGGAGCACACTCCAGCAGATGCATGATATCAGAGGCTACACTTCCCTGTACACAGAGCCAGCTACAGGCGTGAGGGGTGTGCAGAGGTACTTAGAAGAGAAGAACTAGATGTCAGACTTTCCAGACTGGGCGACCCAAACACATCAGCCAGTCTTGAAATCTATAAATGCTGTATGGTTGCCCTGTCCAGAACCATCTGCCTTTCTTCTGAGGACATGTTATACAATCCAGGCCAGCATGCAGCCAGCTCCGCAGAAGACAGGAACTATAGGTATGCAGGAATGTCAGGCTGGTCAGATGGTTTCTCATGCACACCTGTTTTGTTTTATATATTTGAGGGCCTGGAATAGGAGTATGTAAACTCTTTCATTTTGAGGCACAGAACACGGTGTGTGAAGAGTCACCAGGGAAGCAAGTCTATGCCTTCCATTGAAAGTAGTAGGATGCCCCCTGCCTTGCCTGGTGGGGACAGCATGATGAAAAGTCATAGTTTTTGTTGTTACTGTTTTAAAGCAATTAGTAAAATGGGGACAGGAAGATGTTAGGAGACAAGAGTGTAGCCTGCTTCTGTACTATCTCAGGGTCTCACCTCAGGGATGCTGCAGACCATGGACTGTACAAAGCAGAGCTAGTACAGGAAGCTTTCTGCTTTCAATGGACTATCTGATATGAGCTGTAGAACACGACTTCTTCTGACAGCTGTCCAGGGCAATATCATCTCTAGTCATAGGTGGAGACGCAGGCTCTAATACGGTCCCTATGTCAGTGTGTGGAGCCCTGAGATACAGGTCCTGCTTTGGCAGAGCCTTCCTACCCTGCCTCCTTCTGAGGAGCCTGCTTAGCTGTCTGGCACCAAGCAGTTGTTTTTATGGAAGGCTGGAAGTGTTTGCTTTGGTAGTTGATATTTTTATATAGTAGAACGGACTGCATATAGACATAGCAACCTTTAAGGGGTACTATAGCAGAGGTGCCTTCAGTAGGCCTGGGAGTTGTGCATGAGGACCCAGGAGACAACTGCATGTACTCATGGATAAAGCTGACAAGAAACCAAGGACAGACATCTCCAGTATTACTAGAAAACACAGGCTTGTAAAACCAGTTTGAGCTTCTAGAGATTTCTGTTCTGGCAGATCCTGTGCTGCTATGTGGGTGACTGTGCTGTAAGGGTCAAAGGATAAGAAGAAGGAACGCTGAAGGAGGCAGTAGGCAAGATGGTAGGTTTCCTGGCTACAGGGTCCCAGTATGATGTGTAGCCTGAGGATTCAGGTTGGGCCCTATGAAAGATGTCCGCAAATAATGGGATGGTCAAGGCTTTCTGTTCTCTTCTGATTTTTATATTAACTTGTTGTGAGCATATCCTTGTTACTTGGAGTATGCTTTGCAGAAGGGTTTAATAAACTCTGATTTGAAAGATTTCATGCATAAAGTTGTAGCCCTCCTGGCCTAGAGGACCTCCTCATGAGGACTATGTCACTTACCTGGGAATGAGATTGACTCTGCTAACACTGCAGGCCTTTAGGGTTGCCTTGATAAAACAAGCAACCTGCTCTGCTGGGACAGATGTGTGCTCCTAGGCTTTTGCCAGTCCTTAACCCACTTTTTGAGTCATGGGAAGCACCACTAAAAGGAAAGAAAGGAAAACAAACAAATAAACAAACCACACAAGCACAAACAAAAACTCTCAGCAGGCCCAAAATAAAGACTGTGGCATGTCCAGGATTTGTTCATTGTCACCCAGCTCAGCAGGGGTGGGTAATGGGGGCCCTGCCAAGCAGTGGCTCATTGTGATACATCCACAGATGTTTGCGGAAAACAAGGTTATTGCCTCATGTCTGGGACCAGCAGGAAGCAGTAGTTATGTTACACGGAAACTACAGATCTTATTTGAAGATGGTGCTTACTGAAGGGAAAGCTGGAAAAATAGTATTGTTGAAGAAAAGGCAATCAATGTCAAGATGCTGTATTTTAACATATAAGCGCATATTTATAAAATAGTATAAATATAGAGAATAAAATAATAGAAGAAATATAACACACAGTTTCCCTCTGTCCCCCACCCCACATCCTGGCCACACACACAGAATACATAGTGCACTCTGTTGAAACCAGCTGTCTGAGGGACTTGCCTCCAGTCCTGGCTGTGAAAATCTGCCCTCTAGCAGTGTTGTGGATGGATTTGAGGTCCTCATGCATCCTAGACTTTCTGTTGAGCCCTAGGTCAGCCTTCCAGCCCTTACACCACTTTGAGGACAGAGCAACAGACAAATCAAAAGGTCATCTCTTCCTTTTCTATACCTGCTGTTGATAGGAACTGAGGTCCGCATAGCAGCACAGTGGTATGGGACTCCACATGCCAGGAAGGGGAGCAGCATTTGAGGGTGCTCATGTACAGGGGTGCCATGCTCATTGGCCCAGAGCATTTCTAAGATGTGTATTGCAGTAGAATTTTCAAAACTGTTAGCAAGCACAAACTCATGACTAGGAACCTGGGGCCCAGCAATGAATCTGGGATTTTCATCTGTTCTACTCTTGATTAAATCGTAAGAGACATGCTTTAAATAGGAAACCAGCAATGTCACTTAAAGGCATTCTCCTGGCCCTAAGTAGGTCAGGATTTTGTCATAGTTTTAGGAAGATCACAGGTGAGTCACAGTAAACCCACAGAGTCACGAATCTCATCAGAATTCAGGATATGTTTTAGGTTTTGCACATAGCGCTCCTTAAATCTTGGCCAGCTCAGTTTCCCTCTGCCCCCACCCCACATCCTGGCCACACACACAGAATACACAGTTCACTCTGTTGAAACCAGCTGTTTGAGGGACTTACCCCCAGTCCTGGCTGTGAAAACCTGACCTCTTGCTGGCTTAACTGGTAGAAAAAACCAAGGCTTGAAATCAAGGCTTGGGTCACTCCCATTAATTGGCTCTCTCTTAGCCTTGGCCATTTTATGCAGAAAGTTTTAGGTGGTCTGTTATTGAATATGTCTTGTTATCCACACCTAGTTCAAGACAGAATTTGCATCCACCATGGGATACACCACCAACTCTTCTAGTACCACCACTGTGCTTTTCTGAAAGCATAGGCTTGTCTTGCTTATTTAGTTCTTTGCACAAGGGGCCCAATGGATGTAAACTTTTCTGTCATGCACCCATCATCCAGCATTGTGTGGGACTTGTACAGGTCCTTGAGTGTAGAAGTTCCTAAGTCTTAAGTGGTGTGTCAGAATGCAATGTGCACCGGGTTATGGGGTGGCTTCCACTCTGTCCTGTCATGGCTTTGGTTGTTCAAGATCATGTTTTCAGTGAACACTTGTGCATACTCTGTTGGATATAGGAGTTCTGGGTCACATTTATACTAATCTTCAGGACATAATCCAGCTCTCCAGAAATTATATTTCCAGTAAGTAAAAGGTAGGGTGAGGTTTTCCAGGCAGCACAAATCAGGTTAGGGTAGCCATGGTGTACACTGGAGTTGACACTGTATCAAGCATGGATCTGAAGACACTTTAGTAAGCAGTTGGTTTTGGAAGTCGGATGGAAGAGGATGGAGGTTCGCCTATATGAGGATATTTTGTTCCT
>CM053758.1:42066227-42105519 GCA_028658305.1 Pachyuromys duprasi
CTCCTCAGGGCTGGCTGCAATGTCCTCCCCCCGGGATCTAGCCAGGCTGTTACTCCCTGGCATGTATGGGGGAGGGTCGAAGAGTCAGCCATCAAGCTCAAGACTGAAACAGCCCCTGTTTCCCTTACTAGGGTCTTCAGTTCACCAATGAATTATCATGGGCAACATCTGAGCAGGGGTTCTAGGCCATATCCATACATGGTCCCTGGTTGGAGAAACTGTCCCATATAAGACCCACTCAAGTATATTTAAAGGGTCCATGATATGGGCAGACATAATGGAATCCCTGAAGTGCCACTCTGCACTTGTCATTTAGTTCCAGAGGCCTTGCTGTGCACTGAAAAGTCTCATGGCAGCTTCTGGAAGCTAAGAGCACTGTGTTAAGGAGCTGCATTTCTGAGGCAGCTCAGTGTTTGTCCACGCTACGCTTTTCATTATGATCATTTCCCGTGTTCTGAGGCAGGGTAGAGCAGAGGCAGCAGGATTCGTATTGATGGTGAAGTGTAGGTTCAGGGAACTTAACCAAAGATCCAAGGGACTTTATATGAGGAAGAAGAGGGCTGAGCTCAGCCTATGTCCATTAACCACAACCCTGGTGAAATTCTCCCACCCTGTAGTGCTGCCCCCTTCTCTTTGTACCTAGCATATGACTGGACATAGAGGTTTTGTGGCGAATGTCCTAGGTCTGCTAAGCAACAGATCCTTTGGTGTTTCTCTTCTGAGGTTTGCTTTTGCAATCTCCACACTTCACAGGTGACAACATTCCTTAAAAACAACACTCAACATTCCTTGAGTGTCAGGCAGCCATATCAGTGTCAACCTGGCCAAGCTTAGGCCAGAAGTGGAGATAGAAAAAGCAGCCTGGCTTTGAGATGTGGTTCTTATGGGCCTTAGAAGGACTGATGTGGAGAGATGGCAGGGGCTCTAGGGCTTCTGCCAAGGTCTGTGGCTTGATCCCCTGGGATGGCTGTGTTGTTGCTAGAGGTATAAATGACCAAGTTCAGCTCTGCTAAGAGTTTCCGCGTAGCAGTTGTTAGTATACATGTTTCAATTTTGAAGTACAGTTTGATATTGTACTGTATAATTGGAATGTTAGTGTAGTGAAATCTTTAAACAACACTGTGATATTATAGTTAAGGTTGCATTTTTTGCCTATGCATGCCATTTACTCCAGCACAGTTTCTGAAAAGCCTATCTTCATTGAACTGGTTTTTTACCTTTGTCTGCTATTATGCATGGGACTGCTTTCTTAATTTTTTATTTTTATTTTATTGTATTTTATTTGTTTGTTTGCTTTTAGTTTTATGATACATGATTTCTCCGTCTTGGCTGTCCTGGACTTTGTATCTCCAGAAATACTTTCTATATGTTGATAACCTGAAACTTTACTGAATTTGTTAGTCTGCTCTACGTTTTATTTTTGTTTTTACTCTTCAGGGATTTTATGCATAAGATTGATTATTCTATTATTCAACAGAGATAATTTCACTTATTCTTTTTTATTGGATAATTTTAATTTCTGTTGTTTACTAATCTGGCTAAAAGGAAAGTAAAATATTTAGGAGAAAGTTACATGAAAAATTTTTACATCGAAAACTAAAAACCCCAGCGAAAGCAACTGAAAAAATATATAAGCAAATGGAGTGATATCCCATGTTCATGGAGTGGAAGTGGTAAAATCCTTAGCAGCTTAGTGATAATCCTATCCGTATTCCAAAGTCATTTTTCACAAAATTTAAAATATATTGGAATCACAATGATCCTGAATACTTTAAAGAAAAAATGAAGATGCCAATCAATCAGAAAGTAGACTCTCAGGTTGGAAGATTTAGTCTTGGTGACCCTAGTGCCTAATAGTGTACATCTAATTGTTTATAAGAAATAAGCTGGTGAGGTGATGCAGACTAGTTTGTTTCTATGATATATACAACACACCAAAACATCACATTCTGTCCCACAAATAAATACTTGACAATTAAAAAATATCATGAGTGTTCCTAAATAAATAAATAAATAAATAGATCTGTCCTCTTGATCTGTGCGCTTGTCCCTCTATTACAGTATTCTGTCTTGATCACTAAAATGACATGGTAAGCCTTACTATCACATATTATGATTTCTCTTTTATATTTTATCAACACTATATGAAGTTTTTCTTTTGATTTTTTATAGACATTTTAGACAGCTTGTCTATGTGTACAGAAATATCTTTGGGGGGACTTTTGATAGAAATTTGAAGGGAATCAACATCGTTAGATTGTTCAGTCTTTTGATTTTTAATTAGTGAATTGTTGTTGCAGTGGCACCCACCACCCTGCGTCTTCCAGTCCGTGATCATAGCTAATCCACGGACTGAGGTCCTTTTTTATTCCCTTTGTCATTATTTTGTAATTTATAAGTCTGATTCCTGTCTTATTCAACTCTCTCCTAAGCATCTCATTTTATTTTGAGTGACTGAACTACAGTTTAAGATTAGTTTCTACATGCAGATTAATAGCATGTAGAAACAAAATGTAATTTTTGTATATTTTTCTTGTACTTTGTGAATTGACTGAGTTTATTCAGTTTGAAAAGATTTTCTATAGATTATGTAGAATTTTTCTAGATAGCTAATGTGGTCTGTAAGTAGAGAATACTTCCCTTATTTTGCAGTCTATGTGCTTTTATTTCCTTTTCATTACTTGTTATCTGGTTGAACTTCCACTACCGAGAGACTAACACCTCTGCGCATGAGTGGCCATCCTTTGCAGAACGTTGGTCCTAACAGCAGAGAGCTCTGTCTTTGGGCATCATAAGCTAATGATGTTACAGAATTCTTTTAACCATTTTGAGAACAGACCTTTTTATTTACTTTGGTGGTAGTTTTTTCATGAGTATGGGTTAAATATTGTCAAATGGTTTCTTTGAAATAACTGGTGTGATCTGGTAGATCATATGTTTCAATTACATTGCTTTGTTTTCTTAACATCAGATTAGCCTTGAGTACTAATATATAACTGCTTTATATGCTATTTGCTTCTTAGAAATGTTCATACATTTTTCTGGTTTGATTGGTTGGTGTTATGGTAATACTTGCTTCAGAAAATAATTTGGCAAAATATTTTTCTTAGAAAGACTTTTGTGAAAATAATCATAAGGGAAATCCCACACTTTACTTTTAAATTTTTCTCAAGAAACATACAAATACAGTGAAAAGAAAAATATATCAAAAGTAATGAAAAATGATTAGGTCTAAAAAATACAGTCGATATGTAGCCCTTTCTCATTCATAGTTTCATTTCTGTGGTTGCACTCCACTCCCCTGTAGTCAGCTGCAATAAAAACATATGTGTGTATATATATATGGAGAGAGAGAGACAGAGAGAGAGAGACAGAGAGAGAGAGAGAGAGAGACAGAGAGAGAATGGAAAATTCCGGGCATTAATAACTTATTACAGTGTGTCTGTTTTATTATACTGCTGGTTTTAATCTTATAACATACCTAAAGTGGAAGTTAAATTTTATTGTTAGCAGGCCACAGAAGACAAAGCAGCCACTCCTGATGGGACCTGATAGACTAGGGTCAGATGGAAGGGGAGGAGGACCTCCCCTATCATTGGACATTGAGGAGGGGCATAGGAGAAGAAGAATGAGGGAAGATGGGGCTGGGAGAGGGTTGGGGAGGGGGCTACAGCTAGGATACAAAGTGAATAAACTGTAATTAATAAAAATAAAATAGAAAATAAAAAATTTATTGTATCATAGGCGTATATATATGAATAAAAGCCCACAGATTATTCAAGATTCATAATTGTCCCTAGTTTCTGGCACTTACTTGGACATTGGAAGCTGCCCTCTATGTACAAGGTAGGCCACTCTACTGCCCTTTACATCCTTAAACTTTCTGTCCCAAAGAGCTGTGAGATAACATGACTGCATATTATCATTATAATGCATAATACTGCATTAGAACATTTTTACTTTTAGGATTCCATATATGTATATAAGACATCTTGATTATACCCACTCCTTTTCCCACCCCAAGACCTATCCTATCCCCTTCCATCTTCATGAACCATCTACAATCCATCTTCATGTTCTCTTTTTTTTTTTTAACCCACTGAATTCATGTAGTGCTCCCTAGATGTGCATGGGTGTAAGACATTTTAAAATGTCTGAATCTGATTAGAAAGAACATTTAAAATCAGAGAGTTAAAGGGCTGTTTAGAAATCTTAGTACTGGATATGTATCTCTCTTGGAGACCACTGGAGATACATTTCTTGATGAGATAATTGCAAGATAGTTCTGTGTTTCAGAGAAGAAGCAGCTTTCCTTTTCAGGGGTGTGATCACAGCGGACGGGCTTTAAATTTAGAGCTGGTCGCCAGCACTCACGTGTGCATGTCTAAAATATCTAAATGCCACTCCCTAAAGTAAGATGATTGGAAGAACAAAAGTGAAAATATAATAATGATGATGATGATAGTAACAGTAACACGGTAATTGCATTGTATGTGAGTGACAGCACAGTATGGGCTGCTGACAGAATACTGTTCACACGTAAGAGCAGCGGTTCTGCTAGCTTTAGCTTTTACTGTGAAGATTGGCAGAGACAGGATTTTTAGGAAGGTCAAATCAATTTGCTTCCTTTAGAGTTACCTAAAGTGTAAAAACGCTAATGTGGCTTGCCTTGTTAATGTGGATTTCAGCTGAATAAGAAATGACATTCCCAGCATAGCATCTCCTCAAATACTTCACAAGACATTCACAAGCATTCATTGTTTACCTAAAGTTCAAGCTCACTGGACAGTCAGTGTTTTGTTTGTTTGTTTGTTTGTTTGTTTTTAAACAACCTCACTGCCATGTTTTTCTGTGTCCTGCTTGTTTTCATTTTCAATAAAAGCAAAGACATTGTAGAAGGGTCAGAATTCTGTGGCATTGGTTTTCATGAGACAAGGTCTCACTATGGATCCCAGGATGGCCTTGAATTCATCCTCTCCTTGACTCCATCCTTCAGTTGTTAGGATTACAGGTATGCACATGTCTACCATGCCTGGTTTAGCAGTTGTTTTATTTAGCAAAATTAGATGAGCAGCAGAACTGGAGCATTCCGTATGGTTTCCAGGCGGGTAAACATGAGAGACCTTGTGAAGTGTCTGGAGTTTCTTATATTTTGTTGTTGTGGTTGTTTGTTTCTGCCACTGGTACCTGTAGTCTGTGGTGGGGTCACAGCCTCAGTGCTGCTCTTGGGGTCATGCTATCCCAGGGATACTCTTAGGGTCACGGCTGTCCTGAGCTGTTCTGTGCCCTGCAGCATCATTGCTCTTCACACTTTCTATTCGCAGTGATCTCACTTCATTTGCTTTTCCACCAATTATCCAGAAAGATTCTTACTCATCCACACATCCTCCCCTAGTCCTGTTTGCATTTACCCTTTAGGATGCTGCCCAAATTAGCGTCCGTACACTACAGAAAACATTTTACATTCTTCCTGGGTCAGATGTAGGAACAGATACAGGCTATGCCACCACTGTAAGCATTGTCCTGACATCATGCATAGTGCTTGGATGCCACGATGGGTCTAATATAAGAATTGAGCCTTCCTATTATCACCTAAGGTCCCAAGACCCATGAACAGATGGCCTAGAGAGGGAAGACTGTGAGTACCCAGTCTGCTTTCCCTCTTTATACCAGCCTAGACCCTGAGAGCCCCCATTGCCTTCCCTTTTACTTCCTGACAGACCACGTGTGAAATTGTGCTGCTGTTGTTCCAAGGGTTGTTCCAGTCCTTAGGGAGACAATGTCACCTGCTCTTCTCTCTATCTGTGACTGGGTTTACGGCAGCTGGAGACAATTAAAATTTTAACTCCACCAGGAGTGACTCTGAAGATTACCCCTCTTTTAATGCCAAGTTCTTTTTAATGTAAGATCGGAAAACATGTAGGGAGTTTAAGAGTAGCTAACATGAAAGCCTTTCATGGCGACCTTGTGTCATTTGTGAAGGCTCCAAGGATGTGAGGCTCAGGATGGAGATGCATTGTGGTGAATCCCCTAAGAAGCAAATAATCAACTTCTTCCTCATCCTTAGAAACTGCACCTCCTCCTCTCAAGTTGAAATTTTGGTTAAGAAGACCTGTGTTCAGATTCCTACCATTCACTACATCCTCTTTACAATATAGATTGATTTTTTTGTGTGCTGTGATGTTTTCTTCACTCAAAATATAGAAAAAAAAACTTGATTCTTGCCAATCTCTCTGGAATTCTGAGGATATTCAAATCTATCCTTGTTCTTAAAGTGTTCATGAATTCTATGTACCCCATTTTTATATGGACCTAAACAGGTTTTATTGGTTAGACTACACAAACATACTTTTTCTAGGAGCTGCACTTTGGATCTATTCCTGACTTGCTGTAATACCAACGTTGTGCTGTTACAGTAGAGGGAAACATCCTTGCAGCAGCTCTGTCACCTTGACCAAGAATATTTCCACAGCCCTCAGAGATAGTTCTAGATTGTTCCAAGTGAAAATGAGTTATTTTGTAAATATTCCCTATTTCCTTACTTCCTTCTTTTAAAAGTATCAGGAGCGTTACCTTTCAACCATTGAGAAGACCACTGTCATAAAAACTAGGAAATAAAAGCTGGTGAGGATGTGAAATTGGAGGCACTGATATTGTTGGGTGGGTCTAGAATACTGCAATTACAGGATGAAACTCTGTGGTGGCACTCTAGGAAATCCAGAATATGATTGCAGTATCAGTCAAGACATCCACCCTTGGGATGGCCCTAAAAAGAAATGAACTCAAACAGATATTTGCATATCCAGGCTCAGTGCAGCATCATTCCCATCAGCAAGATGGCAGCACCCAAGGGTTCCATGGTGGATAAGTGGAAAAACTTATGTGCTACAGGCATGCAATAGACTGCCAGTCAGACAGTCAGACTTAAACAGGGAGGGGCTTCTGAAACACACTGCAGTATTGATGAGCCAACCTTGAAGATATCCTGATAAAGTAAGCCAGTCAAAAAAAACAAAACAAAACAAAACAAAAAACACACAGACAAATAAATGAGGTGCTTGTGTAGTCATAAATCATAGAAGCAGAAAGTCAAGTAGAGATAATAGGGATAAGGTTGGAGTGTTAGTAACTAAGTGGACAGGTTTTATTTTGCAGTGATGAAGAGATGACCAGTGATGGTAATTGCATAACATTACAAATGCTCTTGATACCATTAAACTAGATACTTGAAATGGTTAAGATGGTAAAGTTTATGTTGGATGTGTTTTATCACATATGTTCAGTATCAAAGGTTGGGAGATAGAGGAATCACTCATACCTCCCGGGTCCTGGGTTCTGTTTACACTGTAAATAACATGTGACACTTTCAAGCACCTAAGTTTCCCTGAGCTTTCAGGTTACAGTGCCTGTAGACTCAGTAGATTCTCTCTGTTTCTCCATTTCCTAGCATTAGTGTATCTCTGGTATTGGAGTGGGAGGATAGATACCTGAAGCACTTCCAGTTCAGGCCAGCCTGGAGGGAGGGGAATTCAATCAGCATTAGCTCAGAGCTCAGCCTGCCAGCCCATTTTTCTCCTTCCTACCTATCCTTTCTCCCAAATGAACACACACAAACAGTTGAGTCTTTAAAAATGCTTATGCCATCTATGCCTAGATATTCGAGATCCTTATTAAGCTATAGATACCACAGTAGAGAGCCCCTTCGTGCCCAGGCTATATCCCAGGCCACCAACTTTCTGATTCCTCACCACAGGCTAGTTTATTCTAGAGCTTCATCTGGAAGAACTAGGTGCTAGGCACACACCTTCCTTTCATCTACTGTTCCCACAACTTGCTTTACTGTTGCTGGACCATCACATGTTCCTTTCATTGCTTACTAGTCCCATTGTCTCACTGTGCCAGTGTGCTGTTGGATTCTTGGGCTGTTCCCAGTGTGGAGCTCTTGCAAATAAATCTGCTTACATCCTTTTGTAAGGTTTTATGTGGATTCTTCTGAGTTAATATTTAGGAAGGGAAACATAGGGTCATGGGGCACTTTATAAGAGACAGGTAGACTGCTTCCCTCGTCTGCTCACAAAGTACAGGGAGTCTAGTCACTCTGTATTCCTTCCAGCCTTTGGTACTGACAGCTTTATGCCCTTCAAGGCACTCCAGTGGGTATGTAATAATGCACTGTAATTTTAATTTGTATTGGAAGTTCACAGAATCTTCCTTTGTGAATGCTATCTAGTTCTACCCATTTTACTAGGCTACCTTTGCATTACTGATTTATAGTTACACCTTTAAGCAGCCTTTAAAACTGTATAAAGCCTATTTCTTATTTTAAAGATATACTTACTATTTCTATGTCTTAAGAAACTTCTGTACTCTCTAAGCCATGTATATAATCTCCTTTTCTCTTGATACTTTATGATTAAACTTTTACAGTGTGGTTTGTGGTTCATCTTATATAGAGAGTAAAGTAGGGCTCAAGGTATTTTTATATGATTATTCATTTATTTGGATGTTGAGTTATATGTTGAAAATGAAGTAGTTAGAAAAGTGAGGGACTGTTTCTGGGCTCTTCACTCTGTTGATCACTTCTTCTGTAGCTTTGACAAACCACACCTTTCTTGAAGTATCCCAAAATCCTGACTGTGTTGTTGTGGCTTTGCTTTAGTGTGATGGAAAAATGATACTAATACCATTTGCTCATACTCATGTCCCTTGTGCATAAACAGAAATGATGTCACCAATGGATCTGGGTGACAAGGTGAGTGCTAAGGTGATGTAAGTGAGTACACACATAGGAGATCTTCAGCAAACATTTCTCTTGCTTGATTCTGGCACTGGAGTACATTGCTGTGGTGTAGTTGAGGATTCAGTGCAGGAACAACTGGATGCAACAATTTATTTATTTATTTATTTATTTATTTATTTATTTATTAGTTACATTTTATTAACTCTGTATCCCAGGTGAATCCCACTCCCTCATTCCCTCCTAATCCCACCATCCCTCCCTCGTCTACACCCTGCCTCTTTCCAAGTCCACTGATAGGGGAGGACCTCCTCCCCTTTCATCTGGCCCTTGTTTATCAGGACTCTTCAGGACTGGCTGCAAAGTACTCCTCTGTGGCCTAGGAGGGCTGCTCCTTCCTTACTGAGTAGGGAGGTCAAAGAGTCTGCCATTGAGTTCATGTCAGAAATAGTCCCTATTTCTCTTACTAGGGTACCCATTTGAATACTGAGCTACGATGGGCTACAGGCAAGCAGAGGTTCCAGGTTATATCTACCCATGGTTGTATGTAACAATCTTAATTAAGATCTTTAATTCAGTGACAGAAGAAAAAGGCATAGCTGTCATCTACTTAGTTCTATTGGAAACATAGGCCATCTTGTTTTGCAACATTTTTAATATTTTAAAGATTACCTATCTGAGCTTTTGTAGTCACATACACAAAATGAAGCGATCACCATTAAAGGCCATTGTCAGCTGCAGATGCAAACATATTGTGGGATCTAAACTATTAAGACAACACACAAGGCCACTCTGACTTATTTCAGTGTTAGCATTTGGACACTTAAAAAATGAATAGGTATTTCTTTTCCCATTTTTGATGTATGACTCAGCTATGAGATCTCACATCAGTAATTTGCAACTGATAAACAGAACATTTAAAAACCGTTTATTAGAAGTGTTTACTGACTTAAAGGGCCAGAACACTCCCTCTCAAAGGTTCTGATTTTAGGTGGAATCGCTACAAGTAGGAATAAGAATAGTAACTGGAGTGCAGGTGGCGTATGGAATGAGCAAACAGCAGGAGGTGGTAAGTCGTGCTTTTGAGGACTCTTTGGAGTGTTCTGGCTGTGGGATATTATATATCAGTGTCAGATCACTGAATTTAGTGTTGAGGAACAGTTTCTTGCCTTCTGAGGTGGTCTGCTTAGGTTTCAACTCTGAACTTCCATTTCCACACTACCTGTGCCTCCGTCATTGTGGCATTGATGGTTTCTGCCTCCAAGTTGTACTGGAGTAGGATCTTTAGAACAGAGAGGGATTGTTTTTTCAAGCATAATGACCAACTCAACAAAGATGGACTCTCCAGTGTCCATGCTTTTGTGTACCTGAGGCTTTCAGGTTTGTACACCTGGAAAATATTAAGAACTTGGAATCTTTGTAGTAATTACTCAAATCTAATATCCTATCATGCCATGGCAGTTTCCATACCCTGGAGCTACTATCCTATACTGAGCCAAAGTTGATTAAACCAAGATAAAAATGGAAGAAGCCTTCCTTTATCTCTTAAAAACATGATTTCTGAAAAGTTTAAAAAAAAACTGGCACAGATGAAAAATAACGTAACGGTAGCCAGTCTACCCACCTAGAACTTTATCCATAGAAGCCATAGTACTGGGACATGCTTGAATAGGAGACTTTAGAGGTACATGAAATTACAGTGTATCAATTGGTCCTGCCCCAAGGGTAGTATCACTTTCAGACTGGCCTTGACTTGTGGGATCTTCCACTCTTTTCTCACAGTGTGTGGTGCTTTTTCACAACCTCAAGTCTCTTTGAGTCTTAGATTCTTTTCTGATTTTTAGTTGGTGAAATGATGTATCTCTTTAAGAGATTTGTTGGGCATGTACTGTAGTTTGGAGGCTATCAAGAGCTTAAGTGAACAAGCACATTTTTCCCTGCTAGGACAGAATTAGTTCAATGTCATTAGATAGTCAGAGGCAACAAAATGGTGGCCAGGCTATCTCCCATTAATGGTGCATAACATCTGGCTCCTCACTTAGGGACCTGCCCAAGAGGAAACAGGAGATGGAGATATTGGCCCATTGGTAACTCACTGCTGCCTAGAAGACCTGTGGTAACAGAAGCCATGTTACTAACCAACCCAGTCCTTAGAAGCCAAACCAGAAGAAGACAGGTTCCCAGGTCAAAGCAACGTGGAACACAGTCAGGGAGAAAATATTTCAGATAGATTTGAATCAAGACTATCAACTTTCCTGGCCTACTTCCTCAAGTCATTCCATATTATCCTTCTATAAAGTATGGATTCCACTTCAACATGGCTAAGGACTTCAAAAGAATTAGAATGCAGAAAAAGTAGAACATGGGGCTGGAGAAATGGCTCAGTGATTAAGAGCACTATTTAGTTGTTCTTCCCAAGGTCTTGAGTTCAACTCCCAGCAATCACATGGTAGCTCACAACTATCTGTAATGAGATCTGATGCCATCTTCTGTCATGCAGATGTACAGCAACATTGAACACTCATATAGATAAATAAGTAAATCTTTTTTAAAGCAAAACATGAAAAACATAAGCAAAAGACTGAAAGAATGTGGATGATTCAGAGACCAGCCCAACAATTCAGAAAAGTGCATTTCCTTCCTCTCAAAGAAAATATTAGTGATGGTATCAGTGAAGCATCAAAGACTCAGAGAAATGAGTGAAACCAAAGAAAACAAGGCTGACACTAGAATTAAGGTGGTGAAGGCAGAAAACAGTAAGATGACACTGACTGAGGACTAACTGGAACTCACAGACTGGGATCTTCCTTGACAGCATATGCCATGTGTGACCTGAAGACACTGTAAATGGGAACAAAGGGTCACTAGAATCTAATTACCTAGAAAATTACTTTAGAAAAGAAGGGGAAAAATACTTATGCAATGTAAGAAAATCATATCAGTGGGCAGCTCAGACCTAACTGCCAATCAAAGAAATTATGATATTTAGGTATCCTTGCAGAGTGGCCAATGTGGATCATTGATTTCTTCTTTTCCATGGAGTTCTTCACCTAGCATCCATGTCAGGAAGGGGGGAAAAGACAATAGAATCAATTTGGATCAGCCTGTGCCCATCAACATGATCCCAGGACACAGAGGAAGTGGAAATTTATCAGATTTTGAGTGAGACATAGTGCGGGGGAGTGAGGGCAGTAATTTATCTAGCTAAATAAGTCTAGTATTCAGAAACAATTGGGGGAACATTCACACACATGCCATTAGTCATAGAACTGAGCTTCTGTGAGCATTTTTGAAAAGGCATTTGGAATAAAACTGTTGAATGTCAAAAATCTAACCAAACTAGGATTAAAGGAAAGAGAGTGCAGAGGTTGGCATCTCTGGGTGGTAATGAACCTTGGTTATGTTTAATATTAAACTAAGACCTGCCTGTCAGAGTCATGCTGGCAACTCATAATAGAGATGTCAGTGTGGTGCATCAGAGTATAACTTAGGAAAATCATGATGGGAGGGTAGAAGGAACACCTAAGTTATAACCATCCCTCTAAATCTGTAAGTTCTGAATCCTGTCAAGTCCTCCAGCCTCGGATCTGAACTTCAAATGTTGCCTCTGGACATGTGCAGATGTCCTTGTCACGTGTCCTAATCAATGCAGTGTAGCTACGGTTGAGACCAGCTGGAGCTGGATTAGAGCACCCATGACTAGGTTTTGTCTAGATGCTTGGTCATTTTATATAGGACCTGAAGTATCCACAAATCCCATGTCTGTGGGAAATCTTGGATCTAGTCCCTCAAAGGCACCAAGGAGGCAGCTCTGTGTAATGTCCTCATGTCTCTTAATAATCAAAAGAGCCAATGGTCTTTGTGATGAGAATGGTCATTTTAATAACAAGAGTTATAACTTTAAGTTTTTTCCTAACATCCTTGTTACCGTTAGATCAGTTTTAAAGCAAGATGTCTCTCAAGGGAAGAAATGTTTGTCTAACCTTCAGTGACAATTCTGTTTGGCCGTCACATTCTTTCATTACCCTTGTAGGAAAGTGGGCAGTGTGCTACAGCCTGGAGAATACCTTCTGAGTTGGCACTCGTGGGTGGAATGTCAAAGCAAAGTGGCAGGTGTTGAGATTGAGTGGAGATTGAACAGGTGAAGGGATGGAGAACTGGGCACAGGTTCACTCAGAAGGCCTCTCTGAAGAGGCACACAGAGAAGGTCTGGATGCTGAGATGTTGCCAGCCTAGCTAAGGAAAGGTGGTTCCTGATCCTGAACACAGAACTGTTCCAGAAACAGAGCACAGGCTCTACACCTGCCCCACCCCTGACCACTGAGGTTTCCTCATTTATCCTTTATCAGGTGGTCTGTCCACTAGGTAATCTGTCCCATACTGTACCCTTCAGGGCTTGGACTATATCTTGGGGTATTCTGGGTTTGATTTGGTTTTCCCTCCTTAACAGCTTTTAAGATTGTCTGGAAGGTGATGAGTGGATGAATAAGGCTGAGTGACTGAATGGATGAATGAATCAATAAATGAGTGTCAAAGGGAAGTGGGAAAGGCAATGGAAAGGATACAGGGGAAATGAGGGGAAAGGAGAGAAAAAGAAGTTTAAAGATATAAAGTTAATGAGATAGTAAAACGTCTGCTGTGAAATATTTTTATCGTAAATTTAATAGTTTTAGCATAGACTACCTTTTGGAACCATTATTAAACCCACATTTTTATATCATGGACTTGGCCAGGCAGTTTGAAACTCTGGCATCTTCTGATAAACCACATAAGTCATTCTAAGAGAGTTCTTCAGATACTAGTGCAATCAGGGGCATTAAATTCACAGCCAAGACTTTTATCTGTATGGAGCTGAGAAGAAAATAATTTGAAAGGTTACCCTGAAGGTTTGGGAAGTGGCATTCCCTGCACTGGGGTCTTAAGTGAAATACTCTTTTGAACTCTACCCACATCTTCTTTCCTGTGCGGTAGGTTATGTCAGAATGGCCATGCCTGGGAACAGGGTTATGAATAATTCAAGTATGTCTTTGATAGCAAGATGGCTTGCTTATTGACAGTCACATATCTAGATCTGTTATTGTGTGCAAGGTGGCTCTGCTTTCCTGGGTTATGTGAAGAATGTTGCTGTCTGTGTCTGCACCCTGTGGCTGAGACAAACTCTTTCCCAGAATCCCCGCTCAGGAATATTGGTGGATATGGTCCATATCCTAATGTTCAAAAGAGATTCCCAGGGTGTTGTCTAGATGAGGGCTCTGTGAATATTGTGTTTTTCATCTTTGACCCATAAACCTAAAAGAGACTAATGAAAGTTTTCAGTATGGGGCCAGACCATGTTTGAATGTTGTTTTTAACATTCAGGATTCATACCCCATCGGCCAAGGCTTTTGTCCCTCTATGTTCTCTGTAGATTGGTTGAACAGGGCACATTAGATCTTACAAATTTTCCATATAGGAGAATTTTAAGATTGAGGTTGTTTGTGAGGGCTTTTTGTTTGTTTGTTGTGAGTGTTTTGGTTGGTTATGGTCTATGAAAAATCTGTATGTTTCTGTTATGGTACACATTCCTACCCACTACTTTAAAATGAATCTGTATAAAGATATTTTCTGGAAATTTGACGATGGTTCCAGTGTTTGCCCATGTGATCCCCACAAGCCTGGTGTGGTTTTATTTGACTCTTCAGGCTGTAGGAAGTCCCCACAATTGATACTTGCAATGTACTATTTAAGGGAAGTTTTCCTTGCATCTCTGCAAGCAAAGAGAAACAGGTCTGGGTTTGTGATGTTCCTTCTCAGGAAATGGAAAGGTAGGTGTCCAGGGAGCACAAGCCTGTGCACATACCTCAGCAGCACAAACTCATGACTAGATCGTCTTGGAGTCTCCCTTATCTCACTTGTAAACTGGGTACAGTGATCAGATTTTCTTTGTTGCTTCTTTGTCATTGGTGACCAGTATGAAATAGATAAGAGTTGACTCACACTGTGAGAACTGAAGAATCTCAGGAGATGTAACTCTGGGGTTCAGGAGAGATGAACCCCAACAGAGACCTGCTGTAGAAGCCCAGGCTACCTGCATGGCTTGTGTCTCACTGTATGATCTCCCCGCTAGTTGCTCCTTACTGCGTTTCCTCACTCAACCTTCCTTAAGTGCTTCACTTTACAGGGCACCTAGACAACAACAGAAAACAACATAGAAACTGTCAACAACCATTCCTATCGGAGTTCTTTTTGCTTTTAAACAACCCACAGAGCAGGAGAAAATGTCAGAAAGTTATATCTGGTGAGAAGCCTATTCAAGCACTTTTCTCAATTTTTATTGGGCTTTTAAAATAGTAGAAGTCTTACACTTTTACTATTTAAAAAGTCCAACAAGAATTAAGAAAAGTATTTGAATGGGCATTTCTGCTAAGAAGACACACAGTGTCCCACGAGCACACAGAAATTCACAGTATTATCAATCATTAGGGACATGTGAATCAAAACTACAATGCAATACCAGTTCACACTCAGTAGGATATCTGTAGTGGAAAAAAAAAAAGACAAGCATTGGTGAAGTGGTAGAAAAATCAGAATACAAATGTTGCATCTCCGTGAAAGCAGGTGGACAGTTCCTGAGAAACAAGCAGAATTTCTATCTGACCCAGCACTTTCACGTCCAGGTACATACAGAAGAGACTCAAAAGCACATGTCCACAGAAAGCCTTTTCCTGAGTGTGCATTATGTGTTAATAACCCAAAGGTGGATCCAGTCCAAGTGTCTGCCCACTGGTGCCTGGATAATTAGAATGTAACGAGCATGGCACATTGCGTTCTGTGGAGTATAATGGCATATTACTCAGGAAATGAAGTACTGATAAGTGTTGTGTTCTGGTTGACCCTTGAAAACATGATAAGTGGAGTTATCCATCTACAAAAGATTACACATTGTATGCTTCTACTTACATGAGAGAAAATATCACATTTATAGAGTCAGAGGATACACTAGTAGTTGCCTGGGCTGGGAAGCCTCAGGGTGATGGCTAAGAACTGGGAGCACAAGGAATCTTTGTAGTAACAGATATATTCTCAAATTAGATTGTTATTGTAGTTACATCCCTGAGATTATGATAAAAATCCAGTGAACTATACATATTAAATAAATTGTCTGCTTAGGTGGAGTATACCATAATAAAGCTAATTAATAAATAAAAGGAATTTTTGAACTCAGACACCCAAATTCCAAGGAAGTACCTGTCCATCTTATGTGGTTTATTCCCCGGCCAAGCAAGGGGACAAAAGCTGCAAAGAAGAGCAGTGTATGAGATGGCAAATATTTTTTCTTTAACCCTGTCTTGAAGGGCAGTCAGCATTAAAATGAAGAGATGTGTGCAAATCGTTCAATACAATGCTTGGCATGCTGGACAGATCAATTCCAATGGCTACATCAATGTCACTGTGCCCTGGAAAGAATTATAAGTACAAATTAAAGCTCAAAAAACAGACAGTGAATAGAAAAATAGACTGCCTAAAGAAATCCCAAGAGAAGCACAAGGGTGAAAACATTGAGTTCCAGTTTGTCATTTTAAGGGGAGAAACTAAGTATTTAACTTTTACTTGGGATGCTGTGCTTCTTAATATTTGTCAACTCGACACAAAATAAAGTCATCTAAGGAGAGGGACCCTTACCTGAGAACATTCTTCCACCAGGGACCTATAGGCGAGTCTATAGGACAGTCTCCTGCTTAATGATTGAGGAGAGGACCTCCTAGCCTGTTGTGGACAGTTCCACCCCTGGACAAGTGGTCTTTGGTTTATATATAAAAAAAAGGCAAGCTGAGTGAACCTGCTCAGGTAGGTAAGAAGTATTCCCCCACAGCCTCTGCTCCAGTTCCTTTCTCTGGGTTCCTGCCTTAAATTCTTGCCCTGGGTTTTCCATCATGATGGACTATAGGCTGTAACTTGAAATACACACCTTTCCTCCCCAAACTGTTTAGGGGCTGTAGTGTTTCTCACAGCAATAGAAAGCAATAGGTACTTTTTAATCTTAAACCCATAGATGTGAAAATCTTTTCATATACGTATGGAGATAGCCTCATCTGTCTCTTGGTAGTGATGTGTAGCCTCCATTATCTGCTGGTATGAGGATTTATCCATTTCTGTCTGATTTTATTATCATTAGCTTCTACTGTTTTTCCCTGTGATATGAGATATTTGGTGGCTGCAGACAGAAGCAGACAATAAAAATGCTTAAGGGCAGAATGGGACCAGAACAAGCTTGTTGTGACCACCCTCAATGGGTAGGTGACATACAAAGCAAGAGCTGTCTTCGCCCTCTCAGATTCCAATTCTGTCATCTGTTTGGCCTGAGGAAGGCACTGTCCACACACTGAGATTAAGGCTAAAGACTGGGTGTTTAAAACATGTATCTGTCTGAGAGGTAATTACAAAACCATATATCCTGTAGTTAGATTTTTAACAATCAAAATATATGTCATAAAATGTTAGCTATCATGCTACTTAATATTTGTAAGTACTTATATACCGTACACTAATATATAAGCATATTTAAGCTCAATGAAAAGTAAATCTGTTTTAATTATGCACATAAGTAGTCCATCATTTAGAGACAAATACTCTGTGTGGTTGAAGTAAAATTCATTGAAATTTTAAAGTTTCATCACAGATAACCATTATCTATCCTTCCAGAGTCTGTTTTTTTTTTCCTCTAGAAGGATATAGCTCCTTCCAATTATATTCTTCCCTCTGAGCATTTATAAAACACTTCTGTGAACTAATGAATTAAATGTGTAATTTAAAACTTTTTTCAGGTAATTTTAGAGCCACAAAAGATTGGCAGAAATGTCTTTCCCTGTTATCTATGCTCCTGCATCTAACCTGCAGCCTGAGCTTTAGCACAGTGCCTTGCTCTTAGTTTTCTGGTGCTATATCAAGTCATTTTGTCCATCTTAAAGAAATTTCTACACTTTTACCCTACTCATGGTTTACAATAGTAGTATTAAGGTTTTATCCTACTTTACTTCCTTTCCTTTTAACTTTATGTTTTAGGGCTGGTAGTCTGTGGCAGAGTATTAGCCTAGCATCCATGAAGCCATGGCTTCTCTCCTAAGCAATTTAAAATAGATTTAGGTCTTGTGATATAAAGCTCATTCTTGGATTAATTTATTATTTTAAGAAGAAAAGTTATTTCATCTTCCAAACTTGGCACGCTTCTAAATTTATGGACTGTCTGTCTACTGTCACTTCTGCTTCTAATCAAGTAGTTTCTGTATGGACTCACACAGCCCCTGTGTTATCTTTTCAAGTCCGCCACTGTGCCACTAGGACAATAGTCTGTCCTCCACCTCTTCCCATCCAGTGTGATATGTGTTATTCAGTGACTCAGGGGAAACAGTTCTCCTGAAGCCCAACCCAATACCAGGGCTTCATAAATCCTTATTATTGCTATTTGATGGTAGTTGCCTTCCAACGGCAGCATTACCAGTGACTACTACAGTGTCCTTTGTCAGGGAGGGGAATAATGATTTCCTTTTATTTTCCTTTATAAATAAAAGTAGAGTCAATATCCTTTCCCTGTACCTGTTTGATCCTGTTTTGGGGCTTGGGGAGGGGTTTCCCCTTTATTGAAAATAGATCTCACGTAATAAATCCTAATGGTTTCACCTCCCTCCGCTCCCCCCAGCTCTTCCCCACTTTCCCTTCTATCCAGATCCGCCCTCTTTCTGTCTCTCATTAAACAACAAGCAGGCTTCCAAAAGATAATAATAAAATCAAATAAGAAAACAAAAACTAAAAAGAGGAAAGAAAATAAAAACTAACACATCAGAATTGGATAAAACAAACAAACAGAAGAAAAAGAGCCCAAGAGGAGGCACAAGAAACAGATACCCACTCGTTTGTACACTCAGGAATCCCAATAAAAACACTAAACTGGAAACCATAATATATGTGCAAAGGACCTATAGGGTAAAAAGAGAGAATAAAATACATACATTAAATTAAAATAAAATTAAGAAGGACATTACATGACATTGTGAGACAAGGAACCTCCATTAAGTTTGGTTTTTGTTGGCTATCTACTGCTAGGCATGATGCCTACCCTAGTAGTGTGTTTCCCCAGAGAGACTCCCTTGAAGGAAACTAAATTTTCATTTTGAAGTGATTATCAATTGAAGGCTGCTCTGGGTTAGAGATGAGGGTCATGTCCATTTCTTTCAGCACTAGGTCCTTATTTGGTGCAGACCTGTGCAGGCCTTTGGAATGCTGCCTCAGTGTCCCTGCAGTCATATGTGCATAGATTATGCATTGATTTAGAAGACTTTATTTCCTTGGTGTCCTCCATCTCCTCTGACTCTTACACTGTCTCTGCCTCCTTTTCTTCAGGATTCCTAAAGACCTAAGGGAGGGATTTGATGGAGACATCCCATTGAAGGTTGAGTGTTCCAAGGTCTCACACTCTCTGTATAATGTCTCTCTGTGAGTCTTTTTATTTGTTCCCATATGCTGCAGGATGAAGCCACTCTGATGATGGCAGAGTGAGGCACTGATCTATAAGAATAACATAATGTCATTAGGAGTCATTTTATTGCTATGTTTGTTGTTTTTGTTTTTAGAACAGTAGACTTTACTTTTTTTCAAGTCCCTGGGCAATCCAGTCTCAGGTTCTTAGTCGACCAAGCAGCAATACGTATGGGTTCCATCTCATGGAGTAGCCTTAAGACAAGTCAGCTTGCTCCCACAAGCTTTGTGCCACCATTGCTTTACCATATCTTACAGGCAGGACCACATTTTCTGTCAATAGGTTTGTGGCTGGGTTGGTGTTTATATTTCTCTTTTGGTAGTATACAGAGGGCATTCCTGTCCCAAAGACTCTAGAACAGCAGTGCTCAACCTCTAGGGTCACCTTTTGGGGAGGGTCAAATGATCTTTTCTCAGGGTCACCTCAGACCATTAGAAAACACAGATATTTACATTGTAATTCAAAATAACAACAAGATTACCATTAAGAAGTAGCAATGAAAATAATATTATGGTTGGGGTCACGACAATGTGAGAGAATGTATTAAAGGGTCATAGTATTAGGAAGGTTGAGAACACTGGATCTGGGAGATAGCAGTAAAGTTCTGTGTAGGCATTAGCTCAACATCTTCAGGTTCAATAAGTTGTGTAGGTGCTGTCTTCAGCAATGGGGCTTCAGGACAGGCCTCATGTTCAGGAGTAACTGACTAATATGTAATTGACAGGTTTTTTTGTTTGGGATTTTTTGTTGGTTTGTGTGTGTGTGCATGTGTGTGTGTGTATGTGTGTGTGTGTATGTGTGTGTGTGTGTGTGCTTTTATTTGGTTACAGTTTGGGGATTTTTTTATTTGTTTGGGTTTTTGTTTTGTTCTTTTGGGATGTTGTTTTATACTGTTTTGTTTTGTTTGGAGATATTGTTATTATTTTGGGCTTTGCTTGTGTTTTGAGAAATAATTTAAAGTTGGGCAGGTAGTGATGGGGAGAAAATCAGGAAGGACTTGGAGGAGGGGAAGAATATGGTCAAAAATACATTTAAATTTAAATTTGTTTTTTAAAATAATAATAATGATAATAAGACCAAAAAGAAAAATGACATGGGAGTAGCCTCCAGTCCAGGGGAGGCAGTGAGGATGGGGAAACCATCCTCACTGCTATAACAAAATGCAATTACTGAGTGATTTATAAGAACCAGACATTTATTCCTCATAGTTATAGATGCTGAGAAAACCAACATTAGAGTATCAGTGATTCTGTGAGTGGAAAGGGTTCTCTGCTCCATGGAGGGTGCCTAGCCATATCCTCCCATGATGAAGGCAGAAGGGATGAACACTGTGATCCCATTTGGCTAGATGGAAGATGGAGGCATCCTTGAGAAATCTTTTATGAAATCATTTGTCCCCTTCATGAAGGAGATATCCTGGGATTTGAATTTTGACCCACTGACTTTGAGGTTTACACGCTGTTTAGCCTCAGCAGTGTGGAGACTGTATATGTGACTGTGTGGAGCAGGTGGACTGCAGCTTGGTGAGCACGAGGAGCTAGTGCTTTTCTGCAGCCAGGGTAGGGGTATGGTTCCGCAAATAATTAGGTTTGCAGCTTTGCTCACCACATAGGGTAGAGCAGTGTTCTATCTTCTTAGTTGTTCACAGAACTTACAAAACCATTGACGTACAGCTTTCTATCTAGAGTTGGTTTTGCTTTTAACAACTGGGAATATACCCTGATACGCTAAGACCCAAAGGAGAAAGCAAGCTTTGGCTCTTTAAAATATCAGCAATTGGTATTTCCACCTCCTTAAATATTGTCACTTTTGTGTTGGGAATCATTTCTTCCTTTCCTTCTAATTCTTCATAAAATAACATTTTAAATTGTAGATACTCTATTGTGGTGCAGAACACTAGAACTCATTCTTCCTTGTAACTAAGCTTGTCCCAGTCATATAATATTGTGTTATTAAGTTCCCAGAAAGCATTCTACAGGCCAATTGACTGATAAGAATTCAGTGATTGTAGAGAGCTAGAATACTGTACATATATAACAAAATTACCTAATGTCTTAAGCTACCTTAGCCCCTAAGGGGCCATTTATTACTCACCTCTGTGTTTGACAACTTTCTAAATATTAGGTGAATCATTTTGAAATGACACACAGACCCCTACTTTCCACTGACCCAAAAGCTAAGCATGCCACCCTTCCTACCTGATGTACTAGCAATATATTTGAAATTTTTCTTGATTTATGACTTCCTTTGTTCTGTTACTATGGAAACTTCATGAACCTCCTATGGCATTTGAACATGGTATATGAAATAAGTTATATCTGTGTTCCTGGGCCATGGTCAATCATATTTGGTTCCAGAGTAAACTATCCAGAGTAAACTCCCTTCAAGTTTATTTTAAAACTCTGGTTTTTTTTATTTTGTTTTGTTTGCTTTGGGGGTTTTTTGCATTATGCATGTATCATACTGCAATGCTGAACACCATAAAAGTATACAACTACTATGTATCAATTTAAAAATCAGCAAAAGAAAACAAAAAATTTATTGGAGATATACTCATTCTATGGAATTCATTCTAGTCTGTATATTCCAGAATGATGGAGGAGGGGTTCCTAAGGCCCTGCCCCTAGATGAAGAGCCATTAACAATTGATGGCTTCTGGGTAGGGAGAGCAGTTTTTAAAATATTTTTATTATTATCATTTATTACAATTTGTTCAATTTGTATCCTGGTTGCGGCCCCCTCCCTCATCTCCCACGCCCCTTCCCTAGTCCACTGATAGGGGAGGTCCTCCTGCCCTTCCATCTGACCCTAGCCTATCAGGTCTCATCAGGACTGGCTGCATTGTCTTCCTCTGTGGCCTGGCAAGGCTGCACCCCCAGGGGAGGTGTCTGAGAGGGGAGAGGCAGTGTTTGTTAAGGTTGTGACTTCTTCAAGGTCAACCACTCTATATCCCCAAGAGTATCGATATATGGTCAGCACAAACTGAACTGTGTGGACACATTTTTAAAAAAGATAAAAAGTTGGTAGGGGATGAGGCGCCTGGAAAGAATTATGGAGGGGAATTCGGATAAATATGATAGAAAATATTTGGCATAACATTTAGGCATATATTAAATTCTCAAAGAATTAAAATATTTTCTTAAAAATTTCTTTATGTGGGCAACCTTTGATCCCTTTTTTCTACATATTCTTAATGTACATAATAAATTATTTTTAACTACAGTAACATTCTTGTGCTGCAAATCCCTAGAACTCATTCTTTCTCCCTGTAACTATAAGCTTCTTTTCTTCTGGTTTGAGTTAAGAAAGTGTGATTCTGCAATTCTGTTATCATTTTGAGCAGAAGTATGACAGGAGCCCTTGGGTCATTTGGCTTGCCTGTGGGAGTCTATGGTTTGTCAAGTGACCAGTACCTTCTTGCTTTTCTGATCCTCATCTAAGAGCCCCTCTGCAGTGCAGCCCTCCTGGTAGGTGGGCAGACACGAGTACATACAAAACTTTAAGATTATTTAAAATCTAGTATGCACAATGCAATGGAGCTGTTTGTTTGCAAAGCATTTAATCTGGAAGTCTCAGGTAGTAAGCATCTCAATATACACTTAATATTAGATCCTGATTTAAAACTATTTTCCTTAATAAGATCAGTTCATGGGTAAGGTAACTAACTACCTGTATTGTTTACTCTTCACTGCTCTAATAACATACCTTACAAAAGAGACTTATTGAAGAGAACGTTCATTTTGGCTCATGGTTTGACAGTAAAGACCCTTTGCCTTTACAGCCAGGAAGAAGGGAGTGGTAAACACTTCTACCCAGCTCCATAGCAGCAGCCCACAGAGCGACACTGCCACCTTTAGAGTGGATTGTCCCACTTTAATTAATGAAGTCTAGAAACGTTTATCACAGACAGGAATAGAAGTTTGTCTCCTAGGTATGTCCAAATCTTGTCAAGTTGAAAATCAATATTAGTTATCATACTACTGTCATCTCACTTATTTATGGTTGTGCGTTCTAGTTTCAGTGCCCAAGATCAACACTATTCTTAAACTAGGTGAAAAACTCCGGAATAATCTGCAGTTTTTAAGTTTTATGCTGTTCTAAATAGTGTGACCCAGTCGCATACCACCCTACCTGAAAGGGAGTGTTCCAGTCTTCCTGTCTTGGTCTCTCAAATGATAAGATTATGGGTGTGCCAAATTGCCTGGATTCTAAGGGATGATGAGACTGGAGAAAACAAAGAGTGGAAGTAGACGGTGGGAGTAGTATGGTAGCTAGTGTGACTATCCTACCTCTCATTTGCCTTCTGTTTCCGCTCTCCGGGGAGATCTCCTGAGGCCCTAAATCATGGTCCACACAGCAGTTCTGGAATTCGTCCAGGCATGGGTGGAACTGGATGATTTTCTCTGTCCCATGAAAATGGCCCAAGGCTTGTGTTTCCTTGGGAGTTACTATTAGCATTGCATGATGTTCTTTCCAGGCTGTCTCCTCTCCTCCTGCAAGGGCAACTGCAAATGAGAAGTAATTTAAATTCTGTCACTTCTACATTCAGATTACCTCACAGTGGCTGGTATGGCTGTTGGGAAGGTAGTACTGAAGGGCAGTTGCTGTTGTAGGCTCCAGAGCCCTGCCGGTAAGTGTGCTAGCCTGGGGGCCACGGGGGTGAGTGCTGGATGGGTGGGCAAGCCTTCCTGGGACAGTTACTAGCTAGACCATTTTGATAAGATGGGACACCGAATTGGAGAATTTAGGCTCATGAGATGTTCGTACAGGTGGAGGCTTTTGCTGTATATAGATGAGTTATCTGTGCAGCCCCTGGAAATGGCATCCAGTGAAGGACCAGTGCAGAACTGTCAGTTAAGGCAAGGCAGTTAGTGTCCACCCGGGCTCCACCAATCTCTTGGTCTCCTGGGGTCGACTGCCACACAGGAGTAGTGAGAAGCGAGCGGATGCCTCACCACCATTCCACCTGCCTGCCCAAGAGACTGAAAATGATTGCTATCTTTGCTTTGTACCCAGCTGGAAAGGCTAAGGGAAAAGCTGATTGCTGAGTAAGGGGCCCAAGGAAGGTGACGGCCTGCAGGGGTCTCACTTTTCCTCCGGTAGCGATGGGCAGTTAGCAACCCTCTGTGCGCCTGTGTGCACCTATGAATAAGACACAGCAGAACGGCTGTTGTGGGAATGAGAGGAAAACATCTTTATGTTGGTGTTTAATCAGCACTAGGATCCCTGGGCTTGTAAGAATTTGCTACTCTTGTGACTTCTGTCTGTCTCCCTCTCTCTGCCGCACTTGTACATATGTACTACATACAATATAGAACACAACTTTAAATATCACTCATGCCCTCTTCACACATATGTATTACATGTCCACAAAAGTGTACACACATGCACTGTGCAATATGCAACGTACTCGATAAATGTCACTCATGTCCTTCTACATATACACATTATATACCTGCACACATACACATGTATGCACATATACATCTGTGCATGCATTTATATAGAGACACACCTACATGCATGCATACCACACATCCATATATCATATATATACATACACTGTGACATTCACATACCCTTCTTACTACAAATACCTTTTCACAACACACATACATACATTATATTACACGTAATCTATTACATACACACATATATATTACACACTATGCCCCACATGTACCCACACCACCGTACTACATTAACATATGTATAACCACCACATACCCTTCATACCAGTAGCACCACACAGACCTTATCACATATCTACTACAAATATGCATATACTACATATAGTACCTTAAATGTGCATGTGCACACACACACAACCAAGTCACTCAAAAACTCCCAGTAATTCATCTTTTCAAACACCTTTCATCTTGTCTGCCTCTTTCCATTCCTTTTGCCCTGAATGCTGCCATCACTGTCTTTCCTAGCCAGAAATATCATCATCTTTTCCACCAAATGTAATTGAAAATGTTCTTAATGATAGGGTCTGAGGCAGGAGCTAGAATCCATGTAATTTCTTTAGTGCCTAGTTTGTATGTAATGAGTTCAACTTGCTGGTCTCCCAGCTTCCTGGGAATCCCTGGGGCCCTGCTCTGGGAAGCAGATGCAACTCAAGCTCTGCCCATATGCACATGGCACATGCCCTCTGCAGTTTGACTTGGCGCCTTCTTAAATGGGATTATTCCTCATTTAGAAATTCCATCATGGAAAATGCCTCTCCATGCTCCATGTCCTTGAGAGTCAGAGACTCCTGTGCCTAAGCTGACTGACCTTGCCGAACTAAGAGAGGCTAGCTTTCGGGTAGAATTTTAAAAGGGGCCAATTTAGTCCTAGAAGCATCAAGCACCCACTTATTTGAGTCATTATTAAAGTGTATCATTCTAGCAGGGGACATAGAATGCTCTAGAATCACCTGTGGTTGAGGTCTTGGTCTTTTTGAGATTAGGCAGCATACATTTATTTTCAAGTAGTTGTGGGTGGTGAGTGTTCCAGATCTAGGTTTCGAATGACTGCGCCACCCTCTTGGCTTGGCTTGCAGAGAGCCATATCGTCATTGTATCCTGAGGTAGCGTCTTCTAGGACATACATAGAAAGAAGAAAGAGAGGGATGGTAATCAGGTGGGAAGGAGAGAAAGACAGAAAAGGAGAGGGGCAGAGAAAGACACACAGAAAGAGACAGACAGACGGACAGAGACAGAGAGACAGAGAGAGATTGACTTGTTTCTTCCTCTTCATGCAAGGACACTAATGCCACTGGTTTTGGGCCCAGCCTTCTAACCTAATGAGGATACCTTTGGATACCTTCTTAAAGATATATATACAGAAACAGTCACATTAGTGACTTAGAATTCGACATAAGAATTTGAAGGACACGATTCTATAACAGGGTCTATAACAGGGATGGAGTTTTCAGCTAGACTCCTGCCAAGAATAGGAGGATGTGATGTCCTACTCTGGAATTCATCAAGGAAAGCAGGCAGGCATAATGGTGTTTACTTGTAACCTCAATGCTTAGGTAGCTGAGGCAGAAGGATGAGATTGAGACTAGCATGTGCTCTATTGAGACCTTGTCTTAAAAACTTAAGGGAAGAGAGCCTGAAGAGATTGCTCAGCAGTGAAGACTACTTGTTGCTTTTACAGAGGACCACAGTTCAGTTCCCAACATCCACATGATGGTTTATAACAGTCCATAACTGCAGTTCCAGGAAACCAATGCTGTCTTTTGACCACTGAGGGTACCAGTCATGCATGTGGTGTACAGACTTGCATGCAGGCGAAACACTAATACATATAAAATGATCTTTAAAAATTAAATCAATACCATGCTGTCCTACTCTTAAACTTCTAAGCATGTAAAACAAGGTCCATGGTAAACGCATGGTGAATACACACCCAGGACTGACAAGGACTTATCCAGAAAGCAGTGAGTCTCAGAACAAAGAATAATAACCCACACTTGGGCTGGGCCAATCTCATCAAGTGTCTTCTGCATCCACCAACTATTTTCTAAAAGTGTGTTTCACCTGAGGCAGCTTAAAGTGTTCATGTGGATGAGGTTTTTGCTGTGAACCTGAAGATGGTGTTACCAGTGCCAGTTCAGGTTTGGAGCCCCACAGGGACTTATGGGACAAAAGTGCAGAGTCATTCCACTAGGAAGATGGCTTGGCTCTTTTACTTTCTTGCTTTGACATTTGTATGTGTGTGTGTGTGAACTGGTGATGAGTTAGCCATTTTTAATTGAATTTTTAATAAGGTATTTACAAGGCAAGTGTAAAGAGTCAGTTGAGTCCCCAGAGCCCACTTGACACCAACCTAACTTACTTGACAAACTCTAGGCCTGTCAGAGACCCTGCTCGTAAAAACAAGGTGAAGGGCTTCTGAAGATGGATGGATGGATGGATGGATGGATGGATGGATGGATGGATGGATGGATGGATGGATGGAAAGATAGGTAGATAAACAGATAGATGGTTGGATGGTTGGATGGATGATAGATAAATGATAGGTAGATAGATAGATAGATAGATAGATAGATAGATAGATAGATAGATAGATAGATAGATAGATAGATAGATAGACAGACAGGCAGATGCTAAGTACATTTAGTGTTGCTCATATATATGTGTGTGTCCTAGGAGTGGATAACCTACTAAGGGTTTAAGGGTTTCATCCCTAATGAAGACTAATTCTCCCTTTTTTAGCAACAATTAATTACTTGTAGCTCTTCATCTAGGCTTGGAACTCTGTGACAGATTTTCCACATTTACATTGGAATGTCAACTAGTGCTTTCATTGGCTGGTCCTGTTGAGAAAACCATGTTGTTAAGATTTATGGTTGCAATTCGCTGTCATATATAGAAAATGTAGCAGACATCCTGGTCCTCTGGCTCTTACAATCTTCCTACCCTATCTTCTTTGATTTTCCCTAAGCTCTATGGTAGAGATTATATTGTGGATGTATCATTTGGAGCAGGGAACCCCATGGTGACCAGTTGTGGATTTCTGAGATGGTCTGTAGCTAGAAGGATAGGTATTTATAGCATAGTTTGCGATTATACTGGTTTAGGAAATTAGCTGTAGTAGATTCTCCTTTACAGTCCGTGCCCTCATGAGCCACAGATAGTCGCTTAGGTTCACAGGACCAGGTGTGGATTCTCTCCTATAAAGTGGGCTTTATGTTTAATGAAGTGGCTGTTAGTTACCCACAAATATAATTGCCACTATTATACTCTTGGGTGTTGTAGTAATTACTTTTCTATTGCTGTCATAAAATGCCATGACCAAAGCTACTTATAGAAGGAAAGGTTTGTCTTTATGACACCAAAGTGATAAAAAAAAAAAATCACTGCCATGCTGGGGAAGAATGGCAGCAGGAAAACATGGCTGTGAAACAGCAAGTTAAAAGCCACCTCTTAGACTGCTGCTGGCAGGACGCAATAGGAGAGAATTAAGAATGATATGTGGCTTTGATATATTAACACATCTCCAACCCATGACATACTTCCCCCTTCTTAACCTACTCAGATAGTGCCATCAATGAGAGATGAGTGTTCAGCCACCTGAGCCTGTGGGAAACATCCTCATTCAAACCTGGACTACTATATCTTGCTGGACTGCTCCTTGTTGTCCAGCCTTTCACCTGATCACATCTAGGCATTTACAGCTCAACTGTGTGAAAAAATATTGGGACATCCTTTCTTCTGGCTCCTTTTCTACATAAAAGACCTATCTACTTTGAGAGCAACAGCTTCAACAGATAAATGAAATGGTACCAGAAGGCAGAGAAGATTCCCAGATCAGTAAATACAAATCAGCATGTGGCAAGCAAAGAGTCTCTACATTGCTAAGTTTCTCTTCAGTTCTTGGGAACAATTCAGTGAAAAGACAGGGCACTTAAGTTTGTCAGAAGTCTATGAAAGTCTAATCCTCTCTCTCTCTCCCATTTATTTATTTAGACCTATGAGTTCCTGTCTATTTGATATCTGGAAAAATATAATAGACTAAGCTTACTGTAGTTATTGGAAGAAAGGTGCCTATGGTCTCTGTTTCTGCATGCATGCCAAACAATCACTAGAGAAGGTGGGGGGGGGGAGCTTTGCCACCATGGCCACTAGAGGCCTAGAGTAACTCTTGCTATAAACCTGTCAAAAGGATTGTAAGCCTTGAATGTGAGTCCTCACCCATTTGAAAGCCAGAAAAGACATTGGAAATATTTTTGTCTTTTGTGCAATAGCACTTTCAGGCAATTTGAAATAGACAGAGAAAATACCAATAGGAGATTATTAATGGGAGCATGACGTGAAAATCAAAGAGACACATTTAATATATTCATTAACTGGATAGACTAGTAACTCACAAGTCACATGGACAGAGTCTCATACCTGTGTAAGTCCTCTTCACAGTTGAACATTGTGTGTGTGTGTGTGTGTGTGTGTGTGTGTGTGTGTGTGTGTGTGTATCTTAGAAGAGAAACATAAGGAATAGGAATGTGGAATTCAGTAATAGAGGGACCATTCTCATAGATCTAAGAGCAAGTTAGCTTCTTAGGTCAATTTACCTACTAAGCTTTTGTGGTGATTAAATTAGGCGTTATTTACAAAGAGACATGAGAAATATCAAATAAAGGAAGGTGAAATGTGTTGAGTTGGCTCTGAGTAACTGTGGCTGTGAGTGAGAGAAGAGAAGGCTCTAGTGGCTGTGGGAACAAAGGCCCCCATCTACTTCTTGCAGAAAGAGCAAGTATACATCCCACTGATGGAAAGAGTGGAGTAAGGGCAGGGGTGATAGCATGCTCATGTATCTGTACCTGGCTGTCTCCTGCAGGTTCTACCATGCCCTCAGAGCTGATTTAAACATGGACAGGCTTCCAATGTCAGCACCCCTTCCCACAATGAGCCTTACTTCTTCAGGGTTAGCTTATTTTTCAGCAACTAAAAAATTCCCTGTGGTCATGTTTCTTGGTATCATTTTTATATGTAATCTTTACAACACTATGAATTGTTTTCTATGTGTGACCTTAGGACAAGAGGCTGAACAAAATCTAGTGTCTGAGTAACGTGGTATTCTGCCCTTGCGTTCAGTATTGTAAAGGTCCCTGACTCTTCTGGTCTGTGCAGACCCTCCAACGGAATCTACAAGAAATCAGGTGGTTTAAGTAGAAATTGCAATAGGTCTGTTTTAACACAAAGGCCCAAATGCCTAGTTCAATATACTCACTAAATTGAGCTTGACCTGTTTTCCTGTGGGTGAAAAGTTGGGTTAGAATAGTATCTTCTTAAGTGTGTTGTTGGCAAAACCAACAGACTTAGCAATTCATGAGAGGCTCTCATTTGTCCAAATGTGCTACTTTAAACTCCTGAACATCACATAAATGAGGCTCTGGGGAATAGCCAGACAAGAGATCACTACAAAGTGAAGCACACACTTTCAGACTGAATGAGATCCAGAAATATTGTGCCAATGATGCAAAAATCCAACCCAACACTGTAGCTGCCATTTACTATTTTGTTGGTTCTTTTTTTTCTACCCTTCTTTACCCCTTTTTTTCTTCCTTTCAACACCCTAACATGAGATTGGAGAGAAAAAAAAAAAATAAAGAGGGAAGAAGGCAATGTTGTTAGACTGCTTCCTGCTGATTAGGAGCATTGAGCCCCTTAGGGCAAGTTTGATCTTCTCCTTTCTTTACACAAGAAATAACTACTTAACAAACCATGACCAACAGTGACCAACAGCAACCAACAGCATACAACCACCAACCAGCAACTCAAACCAGCTCTGAGACCCTCGCATTTATATACCCTCTGAAAAGTCCCCAGAGTTCCGAACATCCCACAATTGCAGACTATCTGTAGCTGGGAAAAAATCACGCCTATGCTAGAGCACAAGGCAAATCATAGTCAGGTACTGCGAAGCAGCCCCACATCCCTATACCTGGGATTAAAATGAAAACATAATCTTCATCCTCTTGCTGCTTTTTAAAAAACAAAAACAAAAATTTCCACATCTTTTGTAAGGTTCTATGCACTCTGCCCAACAGTTGGCCATAAGTCTCAGCATCTGCTTTGATATTGTGCAGGGCAGTAAGATATTGTGGACAGGAGCTCCACAAGGAGAGCAACAGAACCAAAAAATCTGAGCACAATGCTCTTTCCTGAGACTGATACTCCAACCAAGTACCAAGCATGGAGAAAACCTAGAACCCCTGCACAGATGTAGCCCATGGCAGTTCAGTATCCAAGTGGGTTCCATAATAATGGGAACAGGGACTGCCTCTGACATGAACTGATTGGCCTGCTCTTTGATCACCTCACCCTGATGGGGGAGCAGCCTTACCAGGCCACAGAGGAAGACAATGCAGCCACTCCTGATGAGAGCTGAAAGACTAGGATTGATCAGAAGGAAGGAAAGGAAGACCTCCCCTATGAGTGGACTTGGGGAGAGGCATGTGTGGAGAAGGGGAAGGGAAGGTGGGATTGGGAGGGGAGGAGGGAGGTGTTTATGGGGGAATACAAAGTGAATAAACTATAATTAATTAAAAAAGAGAAATTAATTATAAAAAAACAACAAAATTTCAAAATAGCCACTGTACAACATATTTTGTTTTCCTGTACTGAAAATGGAACCAAGGCCCTTCCATGTGGTACGCAAGTATCCACCACTGAGATGTATCCCTGTGGTGGTTTGAATAAGAATGGGCCCCACAGATTCATATATTTGAATGCTTGGTCATCAGGGACTGCTACTACTTGATAGGGATTAGGAGGTGTAGCCTTGTTGGAGAAATCATGGGGGGGATTGGGGGACGGGAAGGGAGGCTTTGGGGTTTCAAAATCCCAAGCCAGGCCCAGTGTCTTCTTTTCCTGTTGTCTGTGGATCCAGATATAGAATTCTCAGCCATTTCTCCAGCACATGCTTGCTTGCATGCTACCATGTTCCCTATCCTGATAAAAAAATGAACTAAATCTCTGAAACTGTAAGGAAGCCCAGTTAAATGCTTTCTTTCATAAGGGCTGCCTTGGTCATTGTGTCTCTTCACAGCAATAGAATACTTACTAAGGCAATTTTCATCGCTTTCTTTAATACTTATTTTTAGGTAGGTTTTTCACTACATTGTCCAAATTGTCCTCAAACTCACTCTATAGTCCAAGCAGGCCTTGAAACCTCAGTCCTTCAAATATGGCCTGTGCCACCAACTCAACTCTTACCAAAACCATTAACCCTAGGAAACTCTCTTAGTTCTCTGGACTGAATAAACCTCAAAAGGTTTAGAGCCTGGAAGCTAAGCACACCCTTTCTCAAAGCACTGTGCACTTTGGTTGGTGTCATCACGATATGTTTGCTAGAGTGTAATTACTAGGCAGACCCCAAAATTTCCAAATCTCTGATTTGCTTTTTGTTTATTTCCATACAAAAGCCATCTTTAAGTCATTTTAATAACTTGTTACTGGAAATTTTCCAGACGCAGAGGGGGCTTGGAAACGTCAGCGTGTCATGCACCTCAGCCTTGACTCTATTGCCAACTGGCTGACTGTTTCAATTGGTGTTAATGAATTATATGTGTACATTGGCTCCTGTTGTTAGGCTTTGAAGGAGATACAGAAGTGCCTGCAGCTATCAGTCTCAATGAGGAAAGTTAGACCTCCAGGCAGATCCCCCATCTGAGAAACATTCATCCATGTACTCTAAGAGTCCTTGTACTCATGGAAACCTAGGTACAGGTAGGGAGGTGATGCTACCAAATCCTGGATTTTACCAGATATAAATATGTTAGTTCCTTCGTGTGCCTGTGTCAAAACAGATCACTTGTCAATTGATATACTACCCATGTTCTCTTTGATATTGCATTTATATGGACAGTAAAAGTCTTTGTGGGGAGAGTAAGAAGAGAGATAGGCGTGCACGGAACCCCAGCTGACCTTTTTGTATACAAGATCCTACATGATAGATAACTTCAGAACATTCAGTGGGTACTGGGAAGAGTTGAGAGGGGCCCAAGCAGAGCTCCAGGAGCTTCACGGAGCCTCCAGTGCAGGCTGCTATGCCCTGTGTCCATTCTCTAAGTTACAGGCAGTCTGTGCCTCCATGGCATTTTTCTTTTTTTCTTTCTTCTTTTACTTTTTTTAATTGTCTATTTACCTTGGGCTGGGTAGATATTTCCACCTATGATCTCTCAATAATCTTACCATCCACCTCCCAGCCCCCATCCAATGCCATCCACCTTAACCATTCTTATCTGGGCTACCTTTCATCCATAATCTTGTAAATACTTGCATATATATATATATTTATTTTTTATCTTGGTGCTTTCTCCATCCTCGCCATCAGTGGAGTCCCTCTTCCCAGCCCACATGGTCCTTCTCCATGCTAACCCATCATGGCATCCTTCCTCCTGTTTCCTCATCTCTCTGTCTCTTTCTTGTGATTCTCCTGAACTCAAAGGCCAGGGTTAACACACCTATCCAATTCTGCCACACCCAGGTTTTAGGCATTTTAATTAACCAATTAGGTGTACATGTGTTAGGCATTAAAAAAAATGTTTTACATCAAGATAGATGTTTTCAGTTTGATAGATACAAATTATAATAAATAACTTAGGTACAAAACTTTAAACTCTCCTAGACAGGATAGATATTTTCTTCAAGGTTGCTAAATACATTTAGACCAGACATTTTATATATAGTCTTGCCTGTTGGTTTTTATAATTGTTTCATGATGTTTTTCAGTTGATCTCCAGCCAGGCTCAGGTCTCCCTTCTGCACATGGCAGCCTCTGGGGTGCTAGCTTTCAGCCTTCACACTGACCCTGTACCCCCTTTTAAAGTTGAACAGCTTCCTGTGACCTTCTCGGGAACTGTGTTTCGGGGAGGACCAAGCGTTAGTCCTGGGGTGGCTCCTGGCCTTTCTGAGGTCCAGCTGGTTGAGGATCTGCTTTAGCACACAACTACTTTCTGACATCTGGCTTCTTCCCTGGCCCCTGCACGGTTTTCCTGGATGGTTATTTCAGATTGTCCCCACTATTTTGTTACTGATCCCTTTTGTCTAAATTATGAACAATTCTTCTATAATTCACTGTATAGTAGCTCACCAGTACTACCAGTTAGTTGACACACCAAATCTTTATCATTAATCATAGATACTTTTATCTATGGTGGTGGGATGATGTCCTTGGAATCAGCAAGGTCTGCTGGACAGGGAACTCTGGCATGACTGAGACTGAGACAACCTGCTCCTAGTCCTATCATGAGGAAGAGGGGACAAGGGAAGTATGTAGCAAGCAGCAGCAGTGGCCAGATCCCATAAGTGTCACATACTGAGGTCCTTAGCAGAGGGTGGAAAGAGAAGGGTATTGTGACAGAAAGGATAAGCAGGAAGGAGTGGGGAGCCATCTCTGAGATTCAGCAAGAAAAAGTTCCCTTGGCTTCCCCATTGTGGAGTACAATTCAAGGGGTCAGTGGGGGGGGGGGTGTTTATATACATGTACATGTGCATGCGTGTGTCCTAAAAGCTGGAGTTTTATGAAATTGTACAGGGCTGTAACCTTACCATTGCACTAAAGCTAAGCTGCATTACCTTATTTCAAGCAAGACAGGACATGTTTTCTCTTATACTGCAGTCACACTCCAACCCACTGTAGCTTAGAGAGCTGGTTAAGCTTGCCCCTAACTATCATACCCATACCAAGCACCATCAGGAAGCATTACATATCCCATTGTATCATGCCTCTTTGGGTTCTGAGCTTATTGCCCATGCTAGAAGGTATATTTTTCTGAAATTAAATTAAAATTTTAATTGACATATTTGTACATATTTATGATTATTATAGATAACCAACTACATGTGCTGTGTAATTATCAATTCAGGGTGACTTCCATCTTGTATTAGCTACTTTTCTATTGCTGCAATAAAACACCATGACCAAGACAACATATGAAAGAAAGTGTTTAACTGGGCTTACAGTTCTAGAGGGTAAGGGACTGTGATGGTGGAGGGGAAGCATGGCAGCAGGAAATGCAGAGTGCTCACACCTCTAAGTACAAGCAGGAAGCAGAGAGCACACTGTAGGGATGGTGGAGGGCCTTGAAACATAAAGCCATCTCCTGTGATTACCCAGGCACACCTCCTAATCCTCCAAAAGATTCCACCAATTAAGGATCAAATATTCAAATATGTAAGCCTCTGGGTGCCATTCTCATTTAAAACACCAGGCATCTTCAAAACATTTGCCATTTTTATGTGCTTGGAACCTTCAGACCCTCCAGGTATTGCAAATTACACCCTGAATTGCAGTAACCCTCAGACACCCACTGTGCCATAGAATGCTAGAGCCAACCCCTCCTTTCTGTATTTGGTGCCATTATCCATCGATGAAGATGTGAGTCTGCCTGGGGTTCCTCCTGATTCTGTCCCACCAGGGCCTTGGCACTCACCTACATCAGAGCCTTGCCTACACAGGGTCACAGTGGTGTCCCTGTGATTTAGGTTTTCTGTAGAAACTTCCTGAGATGAATCCAACAGTCTCAGCCAGCCAACCTCAGGTTATAATGACAGCTCTGTTGTTCTGTGTGGAGGCCTTGAAGGTCAGGACTAGAAACAGTCGCTTTTCCCTTGGGTTCTAGCTCCTGGTGTCCTGAATAAGAGCAGAGGGATGGCTCCAAGACTGCAGTGCAGGGCATGTGGTATATTGATCCATAATTTTCAGGGAAATTGAGCAATCAGTGACTTAAGAACAATAAGTAACAAGCACCAAATGCAATATACTTTTTTCCAGTATTAAGTATTTTTTGAATATAGAAAAATTAGAAGGAAAATGACCTTTTTTTACTTTTTATAATCCACTTTAGGATTTTGAAACAACACAAATGCGAAAGTTGCCTCATCCTCACACTCTGAGCAGAGTGAGCATAGTTAGAAGCAAGATACTTTGTGGCCTAGAAATCAGAAAATGGCGGCTCCAGTCTGCTGTCTGCTGAGTGATACGGGAGCTCAGGCTCCTTTGAGCACCCTCTGTCTCCTCTAGAATAAAGTTTTTGGTTGTGTAGATTAGTAACTTTCAACTCTTCGTTCTGGACTCCTGGAGCTGACCTTCAGTCAAAGCTTACCTATAAAAGCCAGCCAACCCTTCTCTAGCTCAGACTCAGTTTCCCAGAGGCGCTGGATTCAGATGTTAATTCCAGGCCTTGCAGCTGGGAACCCCCTGCAGTGGCTACCCAGCTTCCTGTCAGGGTTGAATTCAGGCTTGAGTAAATTGTCCTGAAAGCATCTTTGTAGTACTTAGCACCAGAGAGATGGTAATTACTTTCCAATGTCTGAATAACTAGACAGATAACTATGACTGTGTCTCTTCATCTTTCTATAAAATATTTTGCGTGTGAGATATCAATGTGCCTTGATCACAAATTCTTAATTCTTAATCTCACATCACAAATCTATCCCAACAGTAACCTTACTTCTAATATGAATCTTGGCATATATAATATGTGGTTGAACACTATTATACTGTTTTAGCAAAATGAAGAAGAGCACACTATTAGCACACAAACCTTGTATGATTTATCATCACATTGTAAGCATTTTGAACCTTCCCTGTGTGGATGACAGCTTTTTGGAGTATATATATATGTGTGTGTGTGCCTACATGTATTTTCTCATCTCAATTATAGTAACTATTGTATTTATTATGTTATAATATAATTATTTATATAAAAAGAATCTCCATGTACAATAAGTTCAAGATTTAAAGGCATCCTGATATCTCTTTGTTTTCCGTCATACATTTAAAATAGTTTAATAATCGCATATTGCCTGTGTACACTCCCACATGACATTCCCATGTGCATGTTCTCTCTCTTTCCCTTCATCCCCCATGGCACACACATACACAAACAAACAATTTATCCACAGAAAAATCTTAGCACATACCAGGTAGATAATTTCTTGTAATTTGTTTATTTTTTAAAATGATACTTTAGAATACTGTTATTTGCTCAATAATGAAGCTTCATACCTTTTGAAAAAATACATTTCTTGATGGCACACTAACTGCTGGCCTGGATGAGGGTTGCTGGGAACAGCCTGGTGCTGGCTTGTGGAGTCTCCAGCTGTTCAGGTCTTGGAAGAACTGCCTTCTGGGGATTCTGATTTCTGGGGCTGCCTGCTGCCACCTGCTGTTGGGCAGGAAGCCAGTCATTGCTACTCCTGCAGACCTGTCTGATGGTAGGCAGAACACCATCCCCCACCCCAGCGCCCAAGAGCTACAAGCAGGCTCTGTCCTTGCATCTGCTCAAAAGCAAGCAGGAGGCTGACTCAGGTCCATGCTCTGCCATGCCTCTGCCACAGTGCCCCAATGATTGTTCCTTAGGAAAACTAATTGCAGGGTGGAGTTGCTTTCTGTAACAATTCGTAGAAATCTGATTCTTTTCTTTTCAGATAAAGAAATTGCTGGATAATAGTCAGTATTAGTGGGGAGGTAGGAGGGAGGAAAGAAGGGAGAGAGACAGACAGGCAGAGAAGAGATAGAGAGACAGATCAAGACAGAAAGAAACTGAGGATTGATTTCTGTTTGTTGTCATGAAGGCCTGGGAGTCCATCAGTGGACCTGTAGTACTCTGCAACCTGAGTGATCTAAGGATAGCCAGCTCCTGTCAGTAGAGATGATCTGTTACCTCAGTCACCTGTCTGCTTGTCTTAGGAGTATTCACAATAAACCCTGGGCCTCCTTTCCCTTGGGTGTGAGCTAGGTGAGGTGCTGCCTTCCTAGCTCTCTCTGCTTAAACCTCTGGTAACAAGAAACTTCTGTGATCCAGAAAGACCTGGGTATAGAAAGCTAAGACCCAGGCCTGGCTCCATGAAACAAGAATGGGAATTTGGGGAGAGCCCTCAGACAGATCATGAGGATTTGGGGATGGATTGGTTTCTCTGTCCCTGCTAGCTGCATTTCTGGGTCCTGATGATCTTTCCTGATGATATAAAGACCTAAGGCCTCAAGACCTCTACCACATGGTGAGTTCTAGGCTCAGTATCCCTAAGATGTGTGGTATACTGAGTACACAGGGTGGTAAGACTGTGCATGTCTAAGACCCTAAACACAAGGCTGGCTCAGTTGGACCACAGTCTGCTGATTTGGCTGGACCTCAAGTAAAACCGGGCAGGTCCTGACAACTTCTGCGGTCCTTTGTCTGGGAATTGAAATAGCCTGAACTTCCACATAAGCCCAGCCAGGGCCATTCAGGTCCTACTGCATTTTCCAACCCTTTGCTGGCCTTCCTCACATATATCAGGAGTGATTTAGCTTCGTGGGGAATACTTGCCCATTGCTCTGTCCTTCCATCCTTCAGTCCAGCTTCATCTGAAGTGCTATGCTAAAAATCTGGGATACAAATGAACAAAATCTAATGTCCACATTGTATTTCCATCAGGCCAGTAGTGGGAATAATGAGTACCCGAACATGAATGCTAACTGTGAGAAGAAGAGCCAACATAACTAGTACAAAAGGCCTCTCCAAGATTGACTACCATTTTCATGTATAAAGGATGGATTTGCGCCAGTAAAACAAAGAAGGAAAAGAGCATCACTTGAGTGACAGGGGCAGTTTGTAGAGGACAAATGGCTGGAATTGAGAGCATAGGAAGTACCCTCTGGAGTTGGGTTGGTATGGGCTGCTATGGCTCTTCCCTGGGTTAGGGGGTGGAGTAATGTCTTCATAGGTCTGGGAGTGCATTCAAAGAACAAGATTCCCTGTTCTAAGAGGCATCTCTTTCTGCTACAGTTGGAAAAACATTGGCTTCGGCAGGGTGTCAGACAGGCCTGTTTGTGCTCATCATCCCAGGAAAGATGCTGTTTGGCCCAGATATGCCCTTGGGCCTCATTTCTCCCTCCTCTTTACCCTTTGGGTCCAATCAGAACTGCTGCATGGTCCTGAGAACTCACCTGGTATATTATCCCTTGACTTGAGTCCTTGAAAACATGGATATACCACATGCTTCTCAGTCAATGTAGTAGTTTGCTTCCTGTTACTGTAACACACATCAAAAGCAACTTGGAGAGGAAAAGGTGTATTTGGCTTTTACTTCCATGTCACAGTCCATCATTGAGGGAAGTCAAGACAGAAATGCAATCAAACTAGAGGACAGAAACATGGAGGAAAGCTACTTACTGGCTGTTGTTTTATGGTTTGTTCAGTTTTCTTTTTTTATGTAACCCGGGACCACCTGCCTTCCCACCTCAATCATTAATCAAGAAAATTCCCCCACAGACTTTCTTACAGCCTAATCTGGTCGAATCGTTTATTCAGTTAGGATTCCCTCTTCCCCTCTACCTAGCAGTGTATCAAAGCAGATGTGGAGACTCATAACCAAACCTTGGGCAGAGTGCAGGGAATCATATGAAAGAAGGGGGAGTTAATATGACCTGGAGAGGACAGGAGCTCGCCTAGGACAAAATATATCAGGGCACAGGGGCCCTGTATGAGACTGTTTCTCCAACCAAGGAGCATGTATGGATATAACCTAGAACCCATGGCAGCTTAGTAACCAAGT
>CM053758.1:42105619-42119128 GCA_028658305.1 Pachyuromys duprasi
TCTAGTTAGGGGAACAGGAACTATTTCTGACATGAACTCAACAACTGGCTCCTTTACCTCCCCCCCCCCCACCCCAAGGGAGGAACAGTCCTGCTAGGCCACAGAGGAAGAAATGACAGCCAGTCCTGGAGATACTGATAAGCTAGGGTCAGATGGAAGGGGAGGAGGACCTCTCCTATCAGTGGATTTGGAAAGGGGCACAGAGGAGATGGGGGAGGGCGGGATTGGGAGGGAATGAGGGAGGGGGCTGTGGCTGGGATACAAAGTAAACAACCTGTGATTAATATAAAAAATTAAAATTAAAAAAAAGGATTCCCTCTTCCCAGATGAGTCTTGCTTATGTTAAGTTGGGAAAAAACAACAAATAAACAAAACACAAAACAAATAAAAACAACCTGATCATCCCACTTAGCTTCAAGTCCTTTTTGTGAAGGGTCTGTGATGCTGAATTTCCCAAGCCCATCCCATCAAGGATGCAGAGGGTATATTGGTAGTATCAACCTATGAATGGGTGGGTGGGTAGATGGATGGATGGATGGATGGGTGGGTGGGTGGGTGGGTGGATGGATGGATGGGTAGGTGGGTGGGTGGATGGATGGATGGGTAGGTGGGTGGGTGGATGGATGGATGGATGGGTGGGTGGCTGGGTAGTTGGATGGATGGATGGATGGATGGGTGGGTGAATGGGTGGATAGGTGAATGTTCACTGTCTGAAAAGGGAAAGAACAAACAATGAACCTGGATTTTCTATCACTTCTTGCCTATCTTACTGTTAAGTAATTAACATTATCACTCATTTTCAATTTACTCATCTGAAAGTGGGGCTAAGTGTGATCCACTCATGAGTGCTAGAAGATGTCATGAGATAATGTATGACAAGTACATGATGAAGTATAAGAGCTATAGAACATGAGCCACGCTGCCACTGTGCTCAACAGACTCTGCAAGTTCCAAGTGACAGCAATACCTACTTGAAGATCCTCAACACCATTAAGGGGAGTGGTCTAATACCTAAGTCTCCCCTTTGGTGAGTGGACACTCATGGGAGACATCTATGCATATGCCAGGGTGATTGTTCAGTGTCATTGAGGGCTTGTGTTATCTGGCTACAAATACTATGCCAATTCTCAGCCTATCAGAACTTTGTGCCAGCCTTCCCACTGCCTGTGGCTTCTGGTCTAATAAACATCATCTCTGTTTCTGTGAATCATGTATGGTTCCTATATCAGAGTTTAATGTGGTATCCTGGCTAATCTGAAGACAGGGTTAGCTTGTATGTGAAGAGATACTGCACTCCATGGTGCTACCTGTTATGTTAAGGCCACTTCACTTCCTTGGCCTATGATGCATTGATTAAAAGTGATCCTTGTGTCCTGAGTCAAACAGTAGTCAGTGAGGTATTTGAGAAAAATTAGGTGTAAACCAGAAAGATCTGTATTTCTACTTGACTTAATAAGCTTGGATTGTTAAAACAGACCATCAAAGACTGGTAGCTTAAAGGGCAGGCATTTATCTCTCTTGGTTCTAAAAGCAACAAACACAAGGTCAGGGTATAGGTGGATTTTGTATCCAGTGAGAAGCTGCTTCTATCTTTGCCAGTAGATGCCTTCTTGCTGTGTCCTTACCTGGCCTGTGTGCTGTGCATGTGCATGGAGGGGAAGAGAATCTTGTTCTTTTGGGGAGGGTACTAATTCTGTCATGAGGTCCCTATTCTCATGATTTTATCTAAGCTTCCCAGAAGCCCCACCTCCAAGCACAGTTGTTCTAAGGAACACACACATTCAACCTAAGCCTGTCACACTGGGACCAGACAATGGAGGATCTTGCTTCCTTTCCTGAGTGTTTTCTCATCTACACGTTAAAAACAGTTATGGGGCTACTTTGGGGAACATCTCCATGGACAGCAGTCTAGGCTCTCCAAGTTTATTCAGGAGCCTGTCTTCTGTCTATTTCTCTTCTGCTTTCACCAGAAGCCATAATGGCGTCTGTGTCATTTGAGGAGCTCTACAGTCTCAGCTTTCTCTGCCCTTGTAGCTGTGTACTTTTAGTTTTGGCGGGGGTTAGGGGGGAGAGAGAGGTTTATTTTCACAAATCTTTTTTTTTTGTAGTAAGCTATTCTTTTTATTTTTATTAATTACAGTTTATTCGTTTTGTATCCTGTGTACCCTTAAATGATATTTTCTCTGGACTGTTATGTGACTACCTTCTTGCTATTAGTTTCTTCATAGTCCCTTCTGAACAGCCTCTATAGCTACAGCAGCTTAGCTAACACCACCATAGGCCTGATGCAGCTTGACCCATCTGTATCCAATATGGGGTAACTTTAGGCCCCTTGGGTCATGTTTTGGGAGAATCTTGGGAGAAGACATGAAGAGGCCTACAGTTTCCCCACTGCCCAAGCACAGGGATCTCAGTAATGAAAGGAGCCCGTAGCGGGTGGCCTCTCTCTAGGCCTCCTGCTGACTCACAGAAGGCCAAGGACACAAAACACCCACTGTAGTTCTGCCATCCTCACATTGTGAGCAAGCAGGGATCTTGGCCAGGCTGCAGCAAGCTATGCAGTCTACTCCCAGCATATTAAGGGCGGGAATGCTTTCTACTGGTCATCCTCCATTCTGTTTAGGTCCTCCCCTGACCCACTGTTGTTGTAGCTAGGGAACATCAATGCTGGTGCCCGAGAGACACCCTCTATTCCGCCCTTCGCACTGCCCAGAATCTTCATAGTACTCCTGGACAGAGGTTGCCTTCACTGTTTTATGTGTGCATCTGTTCTTGTTGGTGCTAGAGATGGCGCTTAGGATTGTCTTTGCACATATTGTTTCATCTCATAATCCCAGTCTGTAAACTCTGACCTGTCCATAGACACACCCTTGGCACCCGGAAAGCAAGTGCACAGTGGGCATTGGTAATACTTTGTTGAGTGAAAACTTCAGAATTAGGAGTAGCTCACAGGCATCACTTCTTCAAAAGCATCATCTTTAAAATGGAGCCACCTTCCATCCAATTGCTGGTTTAAGCACATGTATTATGGATGGAGCACCTTAAAAATACATCATATATTGAAATCCTCAATCCCCCACACCCTAGGTGTCATTCCAGTGGTATTAGGGTCTTCAAAGTTGTACAGTTTTCCTCCTAAAGGCACATGTTTCACACATGCAGTTTCAACCAAACAGATAAAACAAAGTTCAAGTTTTTGTATCACATGCCTGTGTGTAGGCTTTGGCAGATTCATGGTAGTTACAGGACAGCTGCAAAAGTCAGTTCTTTCCTTCCACCATATGGGTCCCCAAGGATTGACTCCTGTTCTCAGATTTGGAGGCAAGCACCTCCACCCACTGAGCCATCCCTCCAGCTAAACTCAAAATATTTTCACAAGTTACATCTATACAAAACATTAGCAGTCTTTTCCTCTTGTCATTATCCCCTAAGCACTGACATAAGTCCAGCAAAACTTTACATTGTATTCGTTATAACTCATTGAGGGATGAGTTAAGTAATACAGAATGGCTGGCATGCTGGAGTCAGAGGTAAATGAATCACAACAAATTTGAAGCCAACCTATTCTTCCTACAAGCTCTGGGCCAGTCAGGGCCATGTAGTGATAGCCTATCTCAAAAAAACAAAATCAAAAAAAGATAGAGGGGTGTGTGTAATATAAATATAAATACCACACATGTTATATAAGGGACTTAAACATTCATAGATCTTCAAATCCCTTTGAGATCTTAGAATCAATCCCCTTATGACACAAAGGGACAATTATAATTATATTTAAATGACACCATGTAGGGGACCCTCAGGCAGGCAGCAGATAGGGTGAGATGAAGACATAGCTGGTCTGTGAATCAAGTATAGAATTCCCAGGAGAAACCAACTTTGCCAACATCATGGTCTTCAGCCTTCAGCCTATACATCTGTGAGGGGAACGTCTCCTGCTGCAGCCATCCAGTCTGCCACATCTGGGTGGCCATCCTAGCACAGGAATGCAGTGTTCCACGGGGAGTGTACTGGGAAGAGGTGTCGTAGCACTGGGCACATGAAGATACGCTCACATTGGCATTTCCTTCGAACTTTTGTAGCAGTACATCTTTTGTTTGTGGAATGGAAGTTTACATTTTGTAAGCACGAATTGAGATTTGGGGTTAAATAGAGCAGAGAAGGCAATTGCTTTCTTTGGAGTACAAAAAGTGTCTTCTACCGATGTGACCCAAGCAACAGGACTGCTCATCATTCAGCCTAAATGAAAACAGGGCTGTAAGCACAGTGGGCGAGACAACAAAAGATAGTGAGTTTGGGGAGCTTATCCTCCAGAGAGGAAGACAGACGAGACATGAGGAGAGAACAGGACTGAGAGAGCTGCTAGATACCTGAACAAAGCAGATCTGCTGGGACTCACCAGAGTCTGGCCCAGCGTGTCTCCCACCAGGGCTCAGGGGCTCACTCCAGGAAGGAGTCTGGTCCAAGCTGTCCAGCCAGTGGAGATTTCCTCAGATGGATTCCAATGCTGAGAATAGCTGAAGCACACTTCAGTTCTAGGACAGTGAGAAGCATGTTCTAGAGTTGCTGTCATGTTCCCGCTTTAAATTCCTTAATTATGACTCTGCTGAGAATAAAGAAGAATACAAGGACTGTGGGACTTATCAACAAACTGATTTGTGCTGTAAGAATTTATGTCCTTAGCCAAGCATGGTGGCAGTTGGTGCCTGAGACAGGGTTGTTAAATTCAGGGCCAACCTAGGCTACATAGTGAGGCTCTATCTCAAAAAAGAAAGAAAAAAGTATTTACAATCTTATAGATAAATACTTTTCAAAATTGGTCACTTCTGACAGTGAATGGGCAGTGTTGGCGATTTTCTGTCCCAAGAGAAATGGGCTATGTTGTCAGACCATTATGAAGTAGATAGCTTGTGTTTATATAAGGAAATGTTAGCTAGAAATGAACAGTCTGCAGTGTGATAGTACTTGCTCTCTCCAGGCAGTTTCATGCCCACAGGATAAATCCCTGTGGGTCAGTTACACAGAGGAGCCCTCAAAAGCATTCATGGTTCTTAAACTCATTTCATCTTTCTCCCTGAAATTACGCATTGCCTATGGAGAGCAAGATGCATGGGGGAGCATTTGACTGTGAAAAGGCTCTCTAGGTCTGGGAAACTGAGACAGGCTCACTGGCAGAACATTAACAGGAGGAGGGTCAGGAGACTCAGGAAGAGTGTGATGACCCTGCCCAGAGGTCAGGAACATCAGTACAGGGTGTCAGGCAACCTTGGAAAAGTCTGTAGTTTTAAGGAATGACCTGTAAGGATAGTAATAAACTCAATGTCATAATTCACTAATTCTAAGGCAACTCTTTACCACCCCTCAAATTTCACTGAGTCCACACTGAAGCCCAGGAGGTAGTCCACCGGGGTACATGTGGAAAAGAATTCCTCAGATTTGTCACAGGGCCTCCAAAATATGAGATAGCTAAAGCAATTATCCAGCAGCCAATCTTAAAGAACGACCTGGCATACTATATTTGAGGGAGGGTATGTGACAAGTGACTTTGTGCTCTGGGGATTAGGTATTAATGTGCTCCTTTTCCTATAGAGAGGAAACTGAGTCCTAGAGGGGTCCAGGTGCATTCTACCAGTAGGACCTGTGTTCCTAGCCCCCTTTTGTAAATAGAGCTAAAGAGGCATTTGCCAAACCTTCTAAAATTGAGGGTGTTGCCAGTATGTGCATGTGCACTGAGTCTTATGTTGCAGGGCATGCAATATAAATGTGTACTTAGTGGTGATTCCTGCCCCTAAACACCAGCTATTGCGCAAAGAAATTCTGAGCATATCAGCCAGGCTGTCTTCCCAACCAAAAAGCTCTGACTTTTCTCATGCCCAGCTCTCAGGAGCATGCCTTGCCTCCAGACAGCCGTGTGTCTACAGTGGCTGTGACCAGTGAGGATCTCTGAAAGAGGCTTGCCAGGACTGTTCTTGAGAAAACTGAAAGCACTGTTTACAGACTCAGCTCTCCCACAAGAGGAGTTAGGTGAATGAGGACCCAGCCACCGGGGCCTGTGAGAGGTGGTCTAGTGAATGAGGGCCTCTACCACCAAGTGTTCACCAAGTAGCTGGAGAGGTTAAGAGGGAGGTGTAATGAATCAGTACCTTGACCATCATGAGGTAACCATGAGGCTGGGAGAGGCTGAGGGAGGAAGAGTGTCTAGTGAATGAGAACCATGTAGTCATCCTGTGGCTGGGAGGAGCTGGGAGAGGGTCTATCTAATGAACAAGGACTAGGCCACCATCTGGCTGGTGAGGGGCTGGGAGAGGCTCAGGTGAATGATCTAGTGAACAGGACCTTCACCACCATGTGGTCATCCTATGGCTGGGAGACACTAGCCAAGGAGACATTTCCCTCTGCTCCAAGTATCTGCCTTGTCAGCCCTCCGCCTGGGAAGAGCAAGAGCTCTGCCTGTATCTAAATCTCCTTTGCTCCCAAATTGCGCTTTTCATAGGACGGTTTCATTTTCAATGTTAAACATAATGAAAATAACTAGATTTTATCGTTTAGAAGATTCATAGCAACAATAACTTTGCTCCCATTTCCATAGATCTTCATTCACAGTTAGACCAGTGACTAGAGAGAGAAAAGGAAATGACCTGCTATTTCACTTAAGCTAAATGCATTGACTTTTTACAAAATTAAATCTTGAGTAAATTAACTTGTGTGTCTGGGTTTCTTATAAAAGCCAGGAGAGACGCTCATTGTTTACCTGCAGCTTAGGAGTGGCTCTATACTCCTGAAATATTTATTCTCTCCAGGAGCTGGAGGGGGCTTCTAGGCCCTTACCCTGACACTGAGCTGGGGAGAGGACAGGCATAAAATGATCCTCTGCTTCCTAGTGTTCATAAAGGCAGGATCAGGATTTTTGGTCTGCTCAGGCCTCAGCTTCTAGAGCAATGCCTTGTTAAGTAAATGAATCAACTGATCATATACCAATTTACCTCATAGTATACCAAGAGGGACTGATAATTTAAAAAGGTAAATGACTATTTTACATTTAAATATATGGTTGAGATTGTCACTTGCTTTCTGCTTGGTGCAATAATCTCTTTAAAGGAACAACTGACTGCCCATTTAAGGAGAACTTACTTTGATAGATATTAAGGTGTACCACAAATACACAGTAATTAAAAAATGTGGTCTTGAGGCAAGTACAGACAAATAGGCAGAGGGAGCTCGGAGACAGACCTTAATGTGGCAGGAGTTTAATATACATTAAAACAGAGCCACAAATCAATAAAGTTTTTCGATGGAAACTTTAGAAATTTCCTATATAGGGGAAATTTTATATATATAAAGGAAAGCCAAATTGGAGTCATACCAGACCACATCAAAAAAGTTAAAAATAAAGGCTGAGCAATGAAAGACAGGCCTGCGAACTTAATTGAGAAAAGTTAAGATATGAGGGACTTTTAAAATAAAAATGTAAGGACACAAGAGATAGAGTCATTTCAGAATCAAGAATCTCACATTAAGGCTGTCTTGGAAATCAACATCAGTTAGGTGATAGATGGGAAGTAAATATCTATAATATCAAGAAATATATATATATATATATATACATATATATACACATATAGATAAAATTATTCCAAGTTAATAGGAACCAAGAAGAGCCCAAGAAGGAAAGCCAGTGATGGTCAGTCTTCCCTGTCAGCCTGACTTGGTTTATGATCTCCTTGTAGACTAGATTTTAGAAATGTTCACTAGAGAGATGATGAGAGAAGACACATCCTGAATGCTGGGCTGACAGCATCCCATGGGCTAGGCTCCTAGACTGGTGAAAACAGAACAGACTTAGATGCAAAGTGATCAGCTGCCTATGTTCCCACCAGCCTTCTCCATCATAATGGACTGAACTCCTTCAAACTGTGCACCAAAAATAAATAAATAAATAAATAAATAAATAAATAAATAAATGAATAAATGAATAAGTAAATAAATCCCTCCACCCCTTACTTGCTTTACTCAGGTATTTTACCACCAAAAAAAAGAAAAAAGAAAAAAGGAAAGAAAGGAAGGAAGGAGGGAGGGAAAGAAGAAAGGAAGGAAAAGAAAAGAGAAAAAAGAAACTAATGCAACAGATAAGTATACAAACAGACATTTGCAAAACAAGGAAATCTTAAGACTACGTAGAAAAGGAAAGGTCTCTGTCGTTTTTAATCACAGCTGTGTGCTTTAGAAAGTAATGAAATGACCTTTTGTAAAGGTTATAAAGACATTTGGCATCTTCGTTCTTTATGTAGGATTGATGTTTCTGAGGAAGGAGACAGCTTGCCCCTTAGCATGGGAAGGAAGAATCTGAGCAGAGAGACCTCTGGAGGTCAAAATCCAGACCCTGAAAACTTAAGAGGAGGGAAGTAAGCTTGTTGGTCACTCTGTCCCCATGAAGTCCACCTTCATGCATACCTCTGCCCTAGACTGAGTAATCAGGCCACTCACAGCTACAAGTCCGCACTCAGCCCAGAGGAGTGAAGCAGAGGCACACCCCCCTGGTCCTGAGTCAGGAGGGAGGAGAAAGACCCATCTAATCCTCTCATCAGAAGATACATTCTTGCCACTTCCAGAAAGGTGCAAAGAGCTTGGAAGCACTCTCACAGGACTGGTAGGATAGGACAAGTGGCTCTGGAGCTGTTCTCAGGATCCATGTGCCATTGGCTACCATGCTGTATGCAAGGCATTTTTATGTGAGGAGGATGACATCCCCATGTGACTATGTGTGAGGACCACTCATGATTCCCAGGTTGCCACACCTGCCTTACCTTCACCTCCTCCCCTCCAGGGCTGTGATCTGGAGGCTGCAGGAAAACCCTCTGCCTCACCCACCACTAGGGTACCAATGACTATTGACTGAGCTCTTCAGTGCCAGCCAGTGTTCCAGGCACTGGGGCTGCAGAGGTAAACCCACAGGTGACTGTGGTAAGAAGCTTGTTGGAAATGGGTAAGGACATACGGAATGAAGCACCCCATCTGGTGGTGAGGAACACAACACAGAGAATTAAAACAGGATGATGGGTTAAAGGCTAAGACAGTGTCAGCCTGAACAGGAAGCAAAGAATATGGTCAAGGGAGACCTGACGGGTGGGGACAGACCACGAGAACAACATAGAGAGAAGCTCCAGATGAGGACAGGGAGTGGGCTGTCTTAGGACCAACAAGCTGGTCTGAATGGCAGTTGCGGGGATATGCCCAAAATGTCATGGAAAGGGGAGCAGGACACCATACTGGTGGAGATCTTCCACACCTGTCTATGGAGTTTGGGTTTAGGCTCAAGAAAGGTGGAGGTCATTGTGAGGTTTTAAATCAGAGGTGATAGAGCGGTTTTCTACTTCTTAACAACACACACACACAACTACCACAATCTCCTCCTCTTTTTCTTTCCCTCTCCTCCTCCTCTTGATGTGTAGTCAGGTCAGAAGGAAAGAACACAGCTGCTTGTCAGTCACCCGGGTAAGAGACAGCTTTGCAGTCAGGCATTGGCAGGAAGGTGGAGAGCAAATAGAAGGATGAGCAACAGATGCTGAATTCTCCTGTCACTGAAGTGGGAGCTGAGGAAACAAGATGATGGACAGCTTGATCCTTCCAACTGAGAAGCTGAATAGCTGCTACTGCCATTCCTGGGGCTGGGAAAGGAGGAGAGACTAATTTCAGACAGACTATTTAGGCAGTCTATGGTCTGAGGTGTGTGGGAACGTCAGGCAGGAAGTTAGACGTTGAAACCCAGAGTTTCGGAGAGCCATTAGAGCTGGGGTGGTCTGTGGATTTCCCTCTCGATGCATGCTGTCTCAGGCCTTTAGCACAGAAAGCAATGAGTGTGTTCCTATAAACAGGAAGCCCCAGCTTAGCTCTGTGCAGGATTTTGAGAGCATAGAGTGGTGATGCAGGAATCCTGGGCGAAGGCAATATCAAGAGTGACCAAGGAAGGCAGCGTTTCAGCAGGGATGACAGCAATACCCTTGAAGGCTAATTAATATAAGACAGACTTCGTGGCTTGTTTTAGAAACCCACGTCAGACAGCACAATAGAAAGCCTTTAGATATTATGCTGGTCTGGGACATTTGGTCCCTTACTCATCTGTCACATGCTTGTTTCACAGCTATCTGTTCAGATCCTATTCTCCCAACAAAAAAACAGGGATGTCAGCCTTCGTTTGACTCCTACTTGAAGAACATAGCAGTCAACCCAAAGTACAAGGTTGGGTGGAGTAGAAAATGTGAGCAATCTGAGCAAAATCACCAGCCCACTTTGCACATTAACACAGCTCAGCCTCACAGGGACCACCCAATTCACTCAGGCACTCAGAGTTGAAAAGATCAGACTCAGAACCTGAAGCATCCACTTCTCAGTCCAGTATTTCTCCCATGGTCACTCAGGGTAAATATTACCAGAAAGAACCTCAACTAGTCAGATTCTCATAGCACTTCCGTTGGCTCTGAGAATGACTTCCACAGGGCAGACAGCACCATCGTTAGCAGATGGTGGCCAGTGATCTCAGAGGGTATGCAGGACATGAGTCAGCTGTGTCATCTGAGTTTTTGCTGTGACATTGACTAGGAGGCCCCTCATGATTAGATTCCACAACTGAGATCACATGTTAAGTCCAGAAACCCCTCATCCCAGGTCAACCTCACCCTGCTCCTGCTCTTCAGGGGCTTTTGATTTTCTTTTGCTGGTTTTTATTTTGTTTATGCTATGTAGTCACATGTTTAATTTTCCTTTCCTCTCTTTTTCCTTCTTCCTTTCTATCTTTATTCATCTTTTATATCCTTTTATATTTGATTTCTCTTTTTAATTATTTTAACTACAATGTTATTACATCATTCATTTCCTTCCCCCTCCCCAACCCCTCCCACACTCCCATTCCCTCTCAAATTCATGGCTTTTTTTTTTTTTTATTTTTTGATGATTGTTGTTACACATCCACAGTGGAGGGGAGAGAGGGAGAGAGGGGGACAGAAAGAGGGAGAAAGAGAGAGATCATAAACATTTAGTAAAAACCTGATCTTCAGTCTCAGCCTCCCCTTTGATGGCATCCATGTTCTTGTCTATAAATAAATGCTCTGAGACGCACTGGGGGAGGGTGTGCGCTCTAGGCCTGGAGTGTCAGCACTGCCTTCAAGGGAGCCTCCCAAGGCTTCTCCTTGCCCTAAGTTTATGTGGGACTAGACAAGCGACTAGGGTGTTACTTTCCGGCAATGTGGCTGTCTGTAGGTTGCCCAAGAGACTCTTCACCCATGCTGTTGGAGATGGGCACAGAACAGGACATGAGACCCTGCATTGGCTGGTATTATTAGCTACCCATAAGTTGCCATGAGGGATTTCTGGTGGCATAGCTGCCTTTGGGTCACTGATGCTCCCATGAGCTCATTGTTTCAACAAGCTAGACAGTCTTTTGTGTGAATGCCTCTTTTATCTGAGATAAATATATAGATGTTTCTTCATATCTCCCCAGGAAAAATCACATCACAGAGGTAGAAGAAATTAGGCTTAAATAACTTATATATTGCCTTGTTCTCTGCAGCTTTTCTTTCCAATCCTAATGTCTCCTGATTAAATATGGTCTAAAAGTATTGGGATGGAAAGTCCTAGTTTACATAATGCTTATTACAATATATCATTTTAATTATTCCATTTTTATAATTGGCTGTGGTTAATCTCTAACTGCCTCTAATTTACAAATTGAGCTTTATGGTAGGTGTGTGTATGTATAGGCTAAAAAATAAAATCTATATAGTGCAGTGCTACACACAGTTTCAGTCATTTGAAAAAGTCTTGAAACATAACTGCATGGAAAAGGAATAGCATTTGTTTTAGAAAGAAGATAGAGCTGTTGCTATAGAAATGTCAGAAAACCAGAGGAAAAACAGGAAAAACAAAAGTTCTGAAGCTGGCTGGCAGCTGACTCAGTTTGGGACACTAGGAGGCAGACAGGCACTGCGAAAGTGACATTATTGCAGAGCGGGACTCTCCATTTTTGGATGCTCTTCAATGAAATTGTCCGCCACAGTTTTTCCTCTAGAGAGAGTCTGCTTCTTTGGAATGTTTTTGTTGTTGTTGTTGAATGTTTTTATTTAAAACAAAAGCAGAACAGATCCAAATGACTCAAGCAAGAAGAGGCTGGTTGTTCAGGTCAGTGGTAACAGTTCTGTCAGCCATGGCCAGAGATGTAGCACGTTATGTATGTCTGTTCATTTAAAGTGTATGAAAAGTCTGTACACTAGATGTTTTTTACAGAATTGTCCAGAAGTTATGCAATTGGCAAGGGTCACTGCTCTGTGAATCTGTCTTTGGCCCAGACTTTGGCCACTAGGAAAGAAGCAAATTCTAGGCACAAAGGATCTTTTGGTAAGTTGAAGGTGGTCACTTCTCAACACTCTCTTCTAAAAGTGGGCTTTCCTGCCCCACTCATATCCTATGGATATCTCTTAAAATACTACCTTGCCCCCCCCATCCCTATCCCTTACCATGCTACTCACCTATAGCTCGGGATGATTAATTGGCCAATGGAAGGGTACCTGAAAGATGATAAGTCTTTGAGATTGTGAAAATAGTTTCTTTTTTTAAATAACATTTTTATTTTATATTAATCACAGGTTATGTACTTTGTATCCCAACCATAGCTCCCTCCCACATTCCCTCCCTATTCCCCCCCCAATCCCTCCCTCATCTCCTCCCTGCTCCTTTCTAAGTCCACTGATAGGGGAGGACCTCCTCCCCTTCCATCTAACTCTAGCTTATCAGGTCTCTTCAGGACTAGCTGCAATGTCCTCTTCTGTGGCCTAGCAAGGCTGCTCCTCCCTCAGGGTGCAGCGGGGGGTCGAAGAGCCAGCCATTGAGTTCATGTCCAAAATAGTCCCTGTTCCCCTTACTAGGGTACCCACTTGGATATTGAGCTACCATTTGCTACATTCAAGCAGGGGTTCTAGGTTATATCCATACATGGTCCTTGGTTGGAGAAAGAGTCTCATAAAAGATCCCTGTGCCCTGATATATGTGGTACTTGCGGAGTTCCTGTCCTCTTCAGGTCATACTATCTCCCCCCTCTTTCATATGCTTCCATGTGCTCTGCCAAAGGGTTGGTTATGTATCTTAATATTTGCTTTGATACACTGCTAGGTAGAGTCTTTCCAAGGCCCTCTGTGGTAGGCTCTTGTCCTGCTACTTGTTTTCTCCTACATCCAATGTCCATCCCATTTGTCTTTCTAAGTGAGGATGAATCCTCTTACCCCAGGTCCTCTTTCTTGTTTATCTTCTCCAGGTGCACAGACTTCAGAATGCCTATCCTATCCTGTAAGTCTATATAAGTGAGTATATACCATGTGTGTCTTTCTGCTTTTGGGATACCTCACTCAGGATGATCATTTCCAGGTCCCACCATTTGCCTGCAAATTTCATGATTTCTTCATTTTTAATTGCTGAGTAGTATTCCATTGTGTAAAAGTACCACAATTTCTGTATCCATTCCTC
>CM053758.1:42119628-42165548 GCA_028658305.1 Pachyuromys duprasi
CTGGTGTTATGTTGAGATCTTTGATCCACTTAGACTTTAGTTTTGTGCAGGGTGATAAATATGGATCTATTTTCATTTTTCTGGACATCCAGTTGGTCCAGCACCATTTGTTGAAGATGCTGTCTTTTTTCCATTGGATGGATTTGGCTTCTTTATCAAAACTCAAGTTTCCATAGGTGTGAGGGTTTATTTCTGGGTCTTCTGTTTGGTTCCATTGATCCACTATTCTGTTTTATGCCAATACCATGCAGTTTTTATAACAATTGCTCTGTAGTACAGCTTGAGATCAGGGATGGAAATACCTCCAGATGATCTGTTGTTGTTCAGGATCATTTTGGAAATTCTGGGTTTTTTTCTTTCTCCATATGAAGTTGAGAATTTTTTTTCAAGGTCTGTAAAGAATTGTGTTGGTATTTTGATGGGAATTGCATTGAATCTGTAGATTGCTTTTGCCAGAATAGCCATTTTCACTATGTCAATCCTACCAATCCATGAGCACAGGAGATCTTTCCATCTTCTGATATCTTCTTCAATTTCTTTTTTCAGAGACTTGAAGTTTCTTAGGAGTTTTCTCCTGGAGTGATTTAAATGTAGCCCAGAAGCCAAGCTTCTGTGTCTGATAATCTAAATTATTAAACTGAAAAAAAGAAATGGGATCAAGAGCAGACCATGTGAGCACCTTAGTGTGGCAGAACTCTGTCATTGCTCTGTGGTCTACCTTCCTCCCCACCCCCACAGTCTGATCTGGCCTTTCAGACATTTGTCCTTGCTTTCCTAAGGCAACTCATGTGTTTTTCTGTAATCTGTGGTCTCATACATCTTATGTATACTGCTACTATCAACAGGTGAATTAATATAAAGTTTCATGAAATATCTCTCGATGTCTGAAAGACCATATTAAATCATTCATACAATGAAAGAAAAAGTATAAATATTAGGAAGATAACTACTATTCTTTGCTATTGATATGATAATTCCTCTGGAAATCTGAGAGTACCCATTTATCTAATTATTTGAAAATTATCTTCCCGTATGTTTGCTGTTTTAGAGTTTCATACATTCATACATTTTTTGAACTTTTTAAATTTTAATCACAGGTCATTCACTTGTATTCCAGCTATAGCGCCCTCCTTCTTTCCCTCCCAAACCCACCCTCCCTCCCTCATCTTCTCCCTGCCCCCTTCCAAGCCCACTGATAGGGGAGGTCCTCCTCTCCTTCCATCTGATCCTAGCTTATCAGGTATCTTCAGGACTGGCTGCAATGTCCTTAACTGTGGCCTAGCAAGGCTGCTCCTCTCTTGTGTGGGGGGAGGGGGGTTGGAGCTCAATGACCAGTCATAGAGTTCATATTAGAAATAGTCCCTATTCCCCTTACTAGGTACTGAACTACCATATGAGCTACATCCAAGCAGGGGTTTTAGGTTATATCCATGCATGGTTGGAGAAACAGTCTCATAGAAGACCTTATGCCCTGCTATATTTGGTCCTTGTGGGGCTCCTGTCCCCTCTAGGTCATACTAACTCCCCCTTATTTCATATGATTCCCTGAACTCTGCTGAAGGTTTGGTTATGAGTCTTCACATCTGCTTTTATACACTGCTAAGTAGAGTCTTTCAGATGTTGTCTGCGGTAGGCTCCTGTCCTGTTACATGTTTTCTCCTACTTCCAATGTCGATCTCCTTTGTCTTTCTAGGTGAGGATTGATTATCTTGCCCCTGGTCCTCTTTCTTGTTTATCTTCTCTAGATGTACAGATTTTAGTTTGTTTATCCTATTTTATAGGTCTGGTATCCACTTATAAATGAGAACATACTGTGTGTGTCTTTCTGCTCCTGGGATACCTCACTCAGGATGATCTTTTCTAGATACCACCATTTGCCTGCCAAATTCATGATTTCCTTGATTTTAATTGCTGAGTAGTATTCCATTGTGTAAAAGTACCACAATTTCTGTATCCATTCCTCCACTGATGGAATGGTTGTTTCCAGGTTCTGGCTATTATGAATAAAGCTGCTACAAACATGGTTGAACAAATGTCTTTGTTGTGTACTTGAGCATCTTTTGGATGTAACATTCATACATTTTTATCAAATCTTCCCCCCAAATCCCTTCCCTACAGTTCTTCCCCCATCCCCCTACCCGACTATTTCATGTGCTTTTATTTTTAAAATCCACAGAGTTCATTTCAAGCATCTTATATGTACATGGGTATGGAGCCATCCACCAGATAATGCAGATCCTTTCAGAGGCCACATCCCTGAAAAAAGATATTCTCCTATCCTAGCGGCCATCAGTTGCCAGTAGCTCTCTTAATTAGGTGTGGGACTTCATGACCCCTTCCTTTAGCCATGTGAGATTTTGGCTAGTTTGATCATTATAGTCTTGTGAATGCAGTCCCAGCTGCTGAGAGTTCACGTATATTCATGTATGCAGTACCTATGCCGTGTAAAGCAAATACTGTTTCCCTACAGGTATCCACTATCTTTGGCTCTTACAGATTTTCTGCCCTCTCTACCATGATGATCCCCAAACTTGTAGGGAGGAAGATATAGATAAAGATTTCCCATTTAGAGCAGAGCATACATTCTCTTTTCTCTGAATATTGGCCAGTCATATACCTCTACATTAATCTCCATCTACTGCTGAAAAGGAGTCTCTATAATGAGGGTTGAGATATGCGCTATCTGTGAGTATAAAGGTTAAAAACTTAGGCAGAATAATACTATTGGTTCTCCCCGAGGGCCCATGATCTAGCCAGCAATAGCTGTTCTTTGTCGTTGTTGTTCTTATTTTAGCACAGTTAATAGTACCAGACGTGAGTTCCATCTTGTGACCCAGGCTTTAAATCTAGTCATAAAGTCTTTGGTTACTCTATTAGTTACTTTTATGTTGCTGTAATAAAGCACCATGGCCAAGGAAACTTATAGAAGAAAGAGTTTCTTTGTGCTTATGTTTCCAGAGGGATAACAGTCTATTATGGTCAGGAAGCCTGTCAGCAGACAAGCAGGCATGGTTTCGGGAGCTGGGAGCTGAGAGCTTATACTCTCAACTGCAAGCACAAAGCAGAGAAAGCTGGGAGTGCCCCAGGGCTCTGGACTCTCAAAGCCCACCCCTAATGACATTCTCCTAAACCTCTCACACAGTGTCAAGCAACGGGGAGTGAGTGTTCAAATGCTCGGACCTATGGGGACATTTCTCATTTAAACCACCACATTATTCCCATACCGTCCATGCCGCCATTTCACCAGCTGGCATATCTTGCAAGGCCAGTTATTGCTTTATAGTTTGCAAGTTTAGTATCTGGGAAAGATTGTTGATTACTGTTTTCTTAGCAGCGTGCATAGAACCTTGTAGCATTATGAAAGCTAGCAAGTAGGTTTCCAAGTCAGTACCAGCTTGTTTTCTCCATTTCCCATGACTTAAGTATATGGTATCTTCAGCATAGGATCTTATAATCAAGTTATAGAGTGTAACAAACAGTAATGACAATAGCCTATGATGTGTGTGTAGTCTATGAAATGCTACTGACCAAGATCTCAAAAAGAGACAACCCATACCTAGTCTTGGGTTTTTCATTTGGTATCCTGGGAGATATCAAATGACTTCATTTAAAGATTCTATAGTTATAGTTTTCTGTATGACATTTTCAAAAGCCTGTAGTTATAGTTTTCTGTATGACATTTTCAAAAGCCTGTAGTACCTTAGTGTGAGTTATTCCTCCTCATAATCTCTACTTTATTCTGTCCTTCTATTCCCTGCCCCATTTAAATATTCCTGATCCATAAGAACTTGAGAATCTAGTAAGTTTCAAGGGAAGTAAAAAAGAATGAAAATTAATTCTTGTATGCTCTTTTGGGTCTTGCATTGTGAACTGGATTGGAATTATGACAGGATTCTGTAAAGCAATCAATTACCAGGTAATTATATAATAGCAGACTTTTCACGTGACATAAATCTTATGACCCATACTCTTTGTTTACATCAGCTAACAGGTTTGGACCACATCATAGTCCACTTTCTGTTGCTATAATAAATGCTGGACACCTTAACTTACAATGAAGGTAAGCTTGTTAGATCACAGTCTCAGAGTCTGGGAGCCCACACTGCCACAGGGTAGCATCCAGTGATGATCCCCCTGTGTCAGCCTTTAACAGGAGGCAGGAGAACAGGTCAACAAAGGAGTGTGAGAGAGGAGAAAGCATAGACCCCCTTCATCTCAAACATTTTTTTGGCAGCAGCATTCATTTGTTATTCCATCTGCATGGCCTGATTATTTCTCATTATGGCTCAGTTCCAGAAACAGCAGCATCTCCATGTCTGCATCTTCTTTGTCTTAAATGTTGAGGCAAACCTGGTAAGAACCACAGCTGAAGGACAGAAATCATGCGCTGTCCCTCAGTAGCATGTATCATACGTAGTATTGATTGCCGATACTTTTTTAAATTATTTATTTTTAATTATGTGTACATGAGAGAGAGAATATCTGTGCGAGTATGGGTATATGCACTCATCTGCTCTGTATTCTCTGGGAGCTGGAGTTAAAAGTCATTTGTGAGCTATCCAGTATGGTGCTGAGACCCCAGGAAGAGCAGAAAATGCTCTTAAGTGCTGAGCCGTTTTCTCCAGCACTATAGTTGTGAATACTAATTCACTGCTTATCACATATAACACCCTGTTGTGTGTGTCTTACATGTATTGTTTAATTAAAGGAATATATCTATGAGAAAGGTAAAACCTTCCATTTTACAGATTAGGAAATGGGGTCATGTACAATTATATAATTTGTCCAAGGCCCCATGGGTAATCTGTTGCCCAAATGAGATACTGTGGTGCTTAATCTTAGCGGTTGGTCAATTTTATTAGATAGAGCAGTATATAGGAAATTGATAAAAATACTTCTGAGGTGCTGTTGAAGGCATATCCAGAGACTATTAAGGAAGAGGGGAAGACTAGTCCTGTAGTCTGGGATACCTAAATGGAATAAAAGGGGTAAAGGGAGTGAGTCATAGAGTGTAGACCTCTCTGTCTCTGTCTCTGTCTCTGTCTCTGTCTCTGTCTCTGTTTCTCTCTCTCTCTCTCTCTCTCTCTCTCTCTCTCTCTCTTTCTCTCTCTCTCTCTCTCTCTCTCTCTCTCTCGGACTCTCTCTTTCTCTGCCTAACTAAGAATGTGAGTGGCAGCATTGTGTGGACTGAGATTCCAGGCTAAATAGAATGGGGAAAGGAAGAGCTGTAGAATTAGCTTGGTTGATAGAAAACTAGACTAGCATCCATGAAACCCTGGGTTCAGTTCTCTAGCATAGAATAATGTAAGATGTGGTAGCACATGCCCATAATTTTAGGATATGAGCAGTAGAAACAAGGTAATCAAAAGTTTAGAGTCATCCTTGGCTACATATTGAGTTTGCAGCCAGCCTAAGATACATGAGACTCTATCTCAAGATCAGGAGGAGGGAGGAAAACTGAGCCGAGCACCAGCATTCACCTTTCTCTGCTCCCTAATCTGCCCAGATATGACCAAGCTGGCTAGTGCCACACCTTCCCAGACATTATGGGATGAATATCCTTAAACTGACAGCCACTTGTTTCCAGTTGAACATTGGGTCCCAGGGACAACAAAAGGAACCAAAATATGGTATCCACCATGACAGGCTGATACCTCTAAAACTGGGAGCCAGAGATACATCTTTCCTCCTTTCATATTGTTTTTCTGTGGTGTTTGTCACAGTGGCAGTATAACCAATGGGCAGGTTTACACCATATCTCTGACACTGGCTGTGTGGAACAGGCATGGCATATTCTGGAGTTGATACCTGAAGCAGGAGCAGAGTCCTGCCAGGTTCTAAACCCGTGAGAGCATCCAGGGTAGCCAGGATGACCTGTTGCCCTTTTACAATAGAGCCAAAAAAAAAAAAAAAAGGTGGGCAACACCTATCAGATCTCCAAACTATTATACTGTACATCTTATATTTAAAAGAAAAGAAAGGTTGCTATAAATTTGGAGTGAGAGAAACAGTTTCTAATCAGTGAAAATACCCAAAGATCAAAATTTACAGAAATGTTTTAAGTGTGCTAGAAGCTCTATGAGAATTATCAAAGGAGTGATTGAGAAAAGGTGTAAATGCATGTTTGGAAGCTTAGCTGCTTCATACACATGAGATGTCTTTGTCCCCACCTTCAGGATGAAAACAGAGGATCAGTCCTCTGCCTGCTGGGCAGAACCAGCATCTGATGCACATCCCGTCCCACCCACCTCTACTTACTGTCTTAGGAAAACATAGAAAAATCATTAGTCATCTATACTAAATGTGGCCATTCATTGCCCTCTGTTTATTTCATAATTAATAATTTTTTTTGTTTTGAAGCAATCAGAAGGCACTGTAATTTCCTTGTGCCTACAAAATCTCCTCCTTTGGGGATATTGTTTCTTCTACTTTCCAGCCTCTGTAAATATGAGGCAAAATAGACCATTCACTTGGAATTTATGCATTCTCCATTTTGGGCGTCCTTTTTAAGTATTGTTTCTACACAGCACCCCCTGCTGACCTATGGAGCTGCCTGCAGGGCAGCCTTATAACCTGGGATTCAGATAGCCCCTGAGTTGTCTGGATATGATATATGGACGAAGACTAATCTAATCAGTAGTCTTCTCCCTTTGTCTCCCCCACCCCCACAGTGTGTGTGTGTGTGTGTGTGTGTGTGTGTGTGTGTGTGTGTACTTCTCCTTCTCTGCTGTTTTCTCTGTCTTCCTAACCATAACATTTTTTGGGGCTTTGTTCTCTATCCAGGCCTCCTTTCACTGCTGCTTGCCCCAGAAAATTTGTTCCTCTATAGCCAAGCAGAGAGATTTCCTTAGGTCTTAGTAGTCCAGATATGACCATTAAAACTTCTGTATCTAAGAACTGTTTATTCTCCAAATTGGCTCAACTAGGAGGTTCTTCTGGCACACAGCACCCCAGGAGTTTGCCTTTCAGGCAGGGCATAAGCCAGAGGCAAGGATCTCAAGGGTTTTGTTTGCTTGCTTGTTTTTTGTTTTAACCTTCTACCATTCCCTCTATGTGCTTACTCCCCTTGTACTCTCCCTACCGCTTCAGGTTGCAGTATTTTCTTCACACACCTCTAGAACTCTGCTTAGAAACTTGGCAGAATAGTGTGCTGAATAGACTCTGGATATCATGGAGAAAGAAGTTGCTGGGATTGGCACCTAGTAGTGCTAAATACTGAGAGCCCCGTAGGGAAAGCGCCAACGGTTTTCATGCTTTTAGAGTTACCTCAACCTCATAGGCAAGTTACCTCAACCTCATAGGCAAGTGTGCACAGGATCTTTAGTTTTATTCTAGAGCTACAAGTTCAGATCTAAACATTTACATATAGCATATAAATTTGTGATCCTTTCAAGATGTTTTGTTGTTGTATTTTTGTCTTCTTTTCATCCTGGAAGGAGAGCAGCATTTTGGAAGGTGTTGGGATGTCTCGGAGGTAAAGGAAGGCTAAACCAACCATGAGATGGGGCATGTGTAGAACAGCTAGTCGATTTCTGAAGCTATATTCCAAAGAAATGGAATCAGCATACCCCAGAGGTGCCTGCTTGCACATGTTTATTGGGGCCTTATACACAGTAGCAAAGGTATGGAATAAGAATAATTGCCCCAGGGGTCTTATATGAGACAGTTTCTCCAACCAAGGACCATATATGGATATGGCCTAGAACCCCCGCTCAGATGTGGCCCATGATAACTCATTGTCGAACTGAAGACCCTAGTAAAGGAAACAGGGACTGTTTCAGTCTTGAACTTGATGGCTGGCTCTTTGACCCTCCCCCATACACGCCAGGGAGTAACAGCCTGGCTAGATCCCAGGGGAGGACATTGCAGCCAGCCCTGAGGAGACAAGATGATCAGATGGAAGGGGAGGAGATCCTCCCCCGTTGGTGGACTTGGAGGGGACAGGGAGGAGATGAGGGAGGGTTGCGGAGGGTGGGAGGGAATGAGGGAGGGGGCTACGCATGGGATGCAAAAAACCTAACCTGAGATTGATATAAAAATAAATAAATTTATATAAAAAAAGAATAATTGCCCATGGCCGGGTGGTGATGGCACATGCCTTTAATCCCAGCAGTTGGGAGGCACACAGGAAGATCTCTGTGAGTTTGAGGCGAGCCTGGTTTACAGATCGAGGTCCAGGACAGCTGGGGCTGTTACACAGAGAAAGCCTGTCTCGAAAACCAAAAACAAACAAACAAACAAACAAACAAAAAGAATAAGTGCCCATTAACAGGTATGCAGAGGGACACTTTCCAGTACCCGTGACTCCGGGTTCCAAACTCAGGGCCCACTTGCACAATCCCAGGCAAGCAGGTAGCTCCAGCAACAGGCCCCTGACACTCAGGACCCAAGGAAGCAACCCTAGACACTGTTCCAAGGTCCAACCTGCCTCGCTAGGGAGACCAACAGGACCTCTGCACTCAGTTTCTCTGAAAAGTCTGCACCTAGAAGACACAGTGTCTGAACAAAGTGCCTAGGCTTACTAACCTCAGACCAAGAAAGCCATTGGTAGGGCAGCAGACTACAGGATGTCCCTCTATGAAAGGTGGATCCCTGAGCTCCAGAGGAATCCATGTGGTCCCCAGGACCAAACATCTGAGGGGACCCACAGGCAATTCCCTGAGAACCATCTGCCAGTTCGAGATCATTCCCTTCAATCTGAGAAGGGCTTCTACAGGAACATTCAGCTTCCTTTCTAGGGCTCTTCCCACATCCCTGAGAACTACTGTACCCAAAAGGGCCTAACATCCAATGCCAGAGACAACCAGATGGCTAAAAGTCAGCATGAAAACATAAGCAATAAAAGCCAAAGCAATATGGCATCCCCAGAACCCAGTTATCCAAAGGCAAGCAGCCCTGGTTACCCTAACACAACTAAAACACAAGAAAATGACCTTAAATTTATGCTTATGAAATTGATAATAGAGGAAACCAAGAAAATATATAAAGAATTAGAGGAAGATACTGTCAAAGATGAGGCCTTGGAGAGGAAATAATTAAATTACTGAAGGAAATACAGGAAAGTTCAAACAAACAGGTGAAGGCATTGGAAAAACCATACAATGAAAAGCAGGAAAATACAAAAAGGTGAAGGGAATCAACAAAAACAAAACAGTTCAAGATCTGAAGACGGAAGTAGAAACATTTTTTTAAAAAATGCACAAACTGAAGAAATCATGGAGAGGGAAAACTTAGGAAATAAAACACAAATTACAGAGGTAAGCATCACCAACAGAATACAGGAGATGGAGGAAGACATCAGGTGTAGAAGACACAGTGGAAGAAATTGATGCATCCATCAAAGAAATGTTTAATCCAAAACATTCCTGCCACAAAACATACAAGAAATCAAGGACAACATAAAAAGCCTAAGAACAATAGGAATAGAAGAAAGAGAAGATTCTTGGCTCCAAGGACCAGAAAATATTTTCAACAAAATCATAGAAGAAAATTACCCCAACCTTAAGAAAGAGATGCCTATAAGCCTCCAAGAGGCCTACAGAACACCAAATAGATTAGACCAGAAAAGAAAATCCTTCTGCCACTTAATAATCAAAACACTAAATATACACAAGAAAGAAAAAAATATTAAAAGCTGAAAGGGAAAAAGACCAAGTAACACATAATGGCAAACCTGTCAGAATCACACCTGACTTCTCAGCAGAGACCATAAAAGCCAGAAGGGCCTGGGCAGACTTTTTGCAAACCCTAAGAGACCACAGATGCCAGTCTACACTACTATACCCAGCAAAATATTCAATCACAATAGATGGAGAAAACAAGATATTCTGCACCAGAACCAAACTTAAACAATATCTGTGCACAAACCCAGTCCTACGGAAGATAATAAAAGGAAAACTCTCACCTGAGGAAGTCAACCACACCCAAAAAAAAAAAAAAAAGCCACAGGATATAAATAACTTCACTACAGCAAAACCGAAAGTAGACCAGCACACAAACTCACTAACGCAATCAACATCAAAACAAAATGAACTAACAGTTACTGGTCATTAATGTAGTTCAACATCAATGGACACAACTCTTCAATAAAAAGACAGACTAACAATATGGATAGATGCATAAATAGGGCCCATTATTCTACTGCATATAAGAAACATATCTCAACCACAAAGATAAACATTATCTGAGAGTAAAGAGATGGAAGAAGATTTTTCCAAATAAATGGACCTAAGAAGCAAACTGGAGTAGCCATTCTAATACCTAATAAAAAAACTTTCAACCAAAATTATTAAAAAGAGATGAGGAAGGGCACTTCATACTCATCAAAGGATAATTCCACAAAAAGACATCTCAATTCTGAACATTGATGCCCCAAATATATGGGGACTCACATTTGTAAAAGAAACATTAATAAAACTTAAACCATACATACATTCCTACATGTTAATAGTAGTAGACTTTAGCACCCTACTCTCACCAAAGGACATGTCACCAAAACAGAAACTAAACAGAGAAAAAAATGATACTAAATGATGTCATGAATCAAATGGACCTAGCAGACATCTACAGAACTTTTTACCCAAACAGAAAAGAATATACATTCTTCTCAGCACCTCAGGGAACCTTCTGCAAAATTGACCATATAGTTGGTCACAAAGCAAGCCTCAACAGGTACAAGAAGATTGAAATAATCCCTGTATCCTATCAGACAACCATGGACTGAAGCTGGACCTCAACAAAAACAGAAATAGCAAAAAGCCTGCACACACATAGTAATTGACCAACCCTCTTCTCAATGACAGCTGGGTCAGAGAAGAAATAAAGAAATAAATTAAAGACTGTCCTAGAATTCAATGAAAATTAAGGCACAACATACCCAAACTTACGGGAACAATTAAAGCAGTGCTAAAAGGAAAGTTCATAAGCACTAAATGCCTTCATTTCTTCATAAAGAAATTCGAGATCTCATACAAGCAACTTAATAGCACACCTGAAAGCCCTAAGGGGGAAAAAAAGAAGCTGACATACTGAAGAGGAATATGAGGCTGGAAATAATCAAACTCTGGGCTGTAATCAATAAATTAGAAACAAAGAGAACAATTCAAAGAATCAACAAGCTAGTTTTTTGAGAAAAATCAACAAGATAGACAAATCCTTAGCAAAACTAACTATAAGGCAGGAGGACACTATCCAAATCAACAAAATCAGAAGAAAAAAACGAAAAAACAAAAAACATAGACACTGAAGAAATCCAAAGACTCATTAGATCTTATTTCAAAATCCTATACGCCACAAAATTTGAAAATCTAGATAAATGGACAATTTTCTTGCTATATTCCACTTACCAAGCAAAGAGAAACTTAAATCAATTCCACTGAAATCAGAGACAAGGCAAAGCTGCCGACTGTCTCCGCATTTCTTCACCATAATACTTGAAGTGCTAGCTAGAGCAACAAGACAACTAAAGGAGATCAAAGGGATACAAATCGGAAAGGAAGAAGTCAAAGTATCACTATTTGCAGATGATATGATAGTATGCATGAGTGACCCCAAAATTCTACCAAGGACGTCCCACAGCTAATAAACACCTTCAACAAAGTGGCTGGATACAAAATTAACTCAAAAAAAAAAATCAGTAGCCTTCCTGTATACAAAAGACAAATGGGGTGAGAAAGAATTTAGGGAAACAACACCCTTCACAATAGCCACAAAGGACATAAAGTACCTTTGTGTAACTCTAGCCAAGCAAGTCAATGACTTGTATGAAAAAAAGTTTCAGTCTCTAAAGAAAGAAATAGAAAAAGATATCAGAAGATGGAAAGATCTCCCATGCTCATGGCTTGGCAGGATTAACATACCAAAAGCAATCTACAGATTCAATGCAATTCCCATCAAATTACCAACACAATTCTTTACAGACCTTGAAATAACAATTCTCAATATCATATGGAAAAACAAAAAGCCTAGAATAGCTAAAACAATCCTGTACGATAAAAGATCTTCTGGAGGTATCTCCATTCCTGATCTCAAGCTGTACTATAGAGCAACAGTAGTAAAAATTGCACAGTACTGGCATAGAAACAGACTCATGAATGAAATAGAAATGAATTGAAACCCCTGAAATAAACTCACACACCTAAGGACACCTGATTTTTGACAAAGAAGCCAAAACCATACAATGGAAAACAAGTGGTGCTGGTCTAACTGGATGTCTACGTGTAGAAAAATGCAAATAGATAACGTATTTATCACCCTGCACAAAAGTAAAGTCAAAGTGGATCAAAGACCTCAACATAAAACCAGACGCATTAAATCTGTTTAGAAGAAAAAGCAGGGAAGAGCCTTGAAGTCATTGGCACAGGAGACAACTTCCTGAACAGAACACCAACAGCACAGGCTCTAAGAACAACAATCAATAAATGGGACCTCCTGAAACCGAAAAGCTTCTGTAAAACAAAGGACGAAACGACAGCCTACAGACTGGGAAATGATCTTCACCAACCCTACATCTGACAGAGGGCAGAATATGTAAAGAATTCAAAAAATTAAATACCAACAAAACAAATAATCCAATTAAAAATGGAGCTAAATAGAAAATTTTCAACAGAAGAATATTGAATGGAAGACAAACACTTAAAGAAATGTTCAACATCCTTAGTCATCAAGGAAGTGCAAATCAAAACTGATAAGATTCCATCTTACACCCATCAGAATGGCAAGGATCAAAAACTCAAGTGACAACACGTGCTGGTGAGGATGTGGAGAAAGGCGAACCCTCCTCCTTTGTGGTGGGAATGCAAACTTGTACAACCACTTCAGAAATCAATCTCAGAAAATTGGAAATAGTGCTGTATCAAGACCCAGTTATACCTCTGCTGGGCATATACTTGAAATATGCTCTACTATAGAACAAGGATATTTGCTCAACTAGGTTCATAGCAGCTTCATTCGTAATAGCCAGAATCTGGAAACAACCTAGTTGTCTCTCATCCAAGGAATGGATACAGAAATTGTGGTACATTTACACAATGAAACACTACTCCGCCATTAAAAACAAGGAAATCATGAATTTGCAGGCAAATGGATGGAAGTAGAAAAGGTTATACTAAGTTAACCATGGTTATAACCATGGTTATACCAGAACCAGAAAGACACTCATGGTATATATGCACTTACAAGTAGATATTAGCCATATAATATAGGCTAAACATACTAAAATCTACAGACCTAAAGAAGCTAAACGAGGACCCTAGGGAAGATACTTAATCCTTATTCAGTAGGGCAAAAAGATAGACACAGGAAGCAGTAGAAGAGAGGGAACAGAACGGAAGCCTACCATAGATGTCCTCTGAAAGACTCCACCCAGCAGAGGATTGAAGCAGATGCAGAGACTCATAGCCAAACTTTGGACAGAGCACAGGGAGTCTTATGAAAGAAGGGAAGGATAGAAGCACCTGGAGGGGACAGGAGCTCCACAAGAAGACCAACAAAGCCAAAAACTCTGGGCCCAGGAGATCCTGTGGAGACTGATACATCAAGTAAGGTCCATGCACAGAGAGAACCTGCAGCCCCTGCTCATATGTCGGCCATAGTAAGTTCCCTAGTAAGGAGAGCAGGGGCTGTCTCTGACATGGAGTCTGTTGCCTGCTCTTTAATCACTTCCCCCTGGCAGGGCCACCTTGTCAGCCCATAGCTCATCAGCAGTCCTGATGAGACTTGATAGACTAGGGTCAGATTTTAGGAGAGGAGGACTCCCCCTTTCAGTGGATTAGGGTAGTGGATGGGGACCATGAGGGAGGGAGGCTGGGGCTGGGAGGAGATGAGGGAGGAACCTACAATTGGGATAGAAATTGAATAAATTGTAAAAAATAAAAATGTATATAAAAGGAATTTTATATACTAATAAAATGATTTTATAACAGTATATAGAGAAAATGTTGCTTTAGTATTATCAGTGTATCTGTGAAAATACATGCCCATTCAGATGAAAGTACATAATATATATAGTCAGTATGTCTATAATTACATATTTATCTACATATATGGTCATATATCTACAATATAACAAATATTGTAGTCAGCAGCAAAGATTAATTTATCTATGAAAAGGGAGAAAAAATAGTTAAGCAGATAATAATATTATATATATATATATGTAGTGGAATAGATAAATGAAATATTGGCTTTTGCAACCAAATGAATGGAACTGGAGGACATATATTAAGTGAAATAAGCTAGGAACAAAACAACACACGTTCTCTATCAAGTATGGAAGCTGAATGAAGTCTATGCTAGTGTGAACAGTGGCCACTGGAGAGTGGGAAGGGTACAAGAAGGGAGAAAAAGTAAGGCTGGGTTTGGCCACTGCATATTATATACATTTGATGAAATCTACTGAACAATTAATGAATATTAAAAAAACTGAAGTAGTCAAACTGAAAAAACTAGGACCTTTCAGAAGCTCATGGTATAGGTGTAGAGAGTGACCACAGGGTGACCAAGGTAGAGAGTGACCACAGGGCTGCTTACAGAGTCATGCACTGCTGTGCTCTGGGAGCAGCTGGCCATTTCTAGGGCTCTGGTCATCTGAACTTGCTACTGTGGTATGTGTCATTGTGACCGAGGATGCCCCCAAACTTCTATAGATTCAGTCATGTGTGTCCAGGAGCTAGTTCCAAAATTTATCTTCAGAGAACACCTTTGAGAGGCTTTATTTGGGGAAGGAAGGAAGCCACTCACAGCTGTCTTCATTGCATCTGGCTGATGGATGCTTTGGGCTCATCTTCAATGCCATTTTTCACTGTTTACCCTGTGGTATTACTTTCATTCCCATACAAATACTGATTGAGGCAGTTATACAGTGCAGGTGCTGATAATCAGTTCTTTTTCTTGTAGTCCTTAAAGTACCAGACAACTTGAAGCTGCCTCACCTGATCCCCCACCAACTCATGATTTATCTGTGTGGTGCATGAATGTATTGTAGACATTGGGAGACTTCATTTACATGAATGGAACAAAGTGTGTGCATCAGTTCCCATAACTTCATGTATTCCAAGTGATTTGAATATGTCAAAAATCCCAGCATCCAGATTGCTCTTATCAAATTTCAGAGAAAAGAAAAAACCTGAAACACTAGATTAATGAAGTCACCTAAATTTATACAATGGTAGATAACCAAAGCTGGGTTTGCAGTGGTATAATGGAGTGGGTGTTTGTGCTCCTGTAACAATTATATGTCTAAGTCTTCACTTAATATTAGGAGGTATAGCATGTGAAGGCAATTAGGTCATGAAGGTAGAGCCCCAATGAATGGGATTAGTACTCTTATAAAGACCCCAAGAGGTCTCCTGCACATTTTGATGCAAATGTTCAGGGAGTAGGCACCATCTATGAGCCAGAAAGCCAATGTTCCTCTCACATGTACGTGGCTAGTGTCTTGGTCTTAGACAGCTACTATATTTCAGGTAGGAGCTCTGCTCAACACAGCCTAAAAGAAATTGAAAGTGTGCTTTATTTATATAGAATGCACACTGGCAGTCTGCCAGGCAGAGTGACAGATTCTTTGACAGAATCATCTGTGGAGGCAACATGTTCCACACCCATTTCTTCCCATTGGTTGGCTCACTGACCACTACAACGAAAACATCATTGGATATGTGGCTTTAATAACAGATATTCAGATTTCATGGTCACAAGCACCCACCACGTTCCTGGCCTTTTCTTTTTAATGGGGGGGTGAGTAGATCAATTTCAGATCCTCCTGCTTGCAAGGCAAGCGCTTTACCTGCTGTGCCGTCTCCCCAATTCAATGTGTATACTTTGGAGCAGTGTGTCATATGACCTTTTTTTGGAGACAAGGTCTCACCGTGTAGAGATGGCTGCCCTAGAGCAAACGACGTTTACCAGGCTGGCCTCAGACTTAGAGATCTGCCTGTTTCTGCCTTCCTAGTGCTGGGGTCAGAGTCTTAAGTAACCACACCTGTAAGTCACCTGACTCTGTACAAAATTGTTCATAATACCAAACAAAATACTTACCACATCTGTAGGTTTTGGAACTGTGGCTTATCTTTGATTCATCATTTTTATAATTTCTGTCTTCTGGTATTTTGTGGTAATGGTTTATCAATTTTATTAATATTTTCAAAGAACAACCTTTTGATGTTTATTTGTATTTTTATTTTTTTTACAGTTTATTTGATGTTTCTTTTTCTGTTTTCCATGTCATCAGTTGCAATTCTGAGCATCGTTGCTGTTTTTCTACCTGTTGTTGTGTTTAGTGTGTTGTTCATTTTCTAGTGTCACAAATGGGAGCTTAACTTATCTGATTCCATGCTTACCTCAAACGTCAATCAGCAATAAAGAAACTGCCCCAGTCATGGCCCACAAACCAATCTGATGGAGGCAATTCCTCAATTAAGATTCCCTTCTCCTTACTATGTCTAAGTTAATATGAACTTTACAAAAATGAAATATGACAAGTGTGTTCGGACTGCCTTCTTTAATTTAGCGTAGCGTATTTTTGCTATATCTTTGGGAGAATCAATAACTCATATCTTCTTTGAGAATCAAAATCATAAGTCTCTGTGAGAATCAATAACTCATTTCTGCTATAGTTTGGATGTCAGTGTCCTCTAAATGCATGTATCCTAGAAGTCTTTGGGTCATGTGAGACATGATCTTGAAGAGGATATTGGGACTCTGGCCCCTTTGCTCCCTTTCTTCTAGACCCCCACTTTAAAGTGATTGAAGCACATGCTTCCACCATAATGGGCTGCCTTGACACAGGTTCAAAGGAATGAGAGTGATCAATCATGAATGAAATCTTGAAACACTGAGGCAAAATGCCTCTTTTCTCTTTATAAATATGTCATGTCTGGAGTATTTTTTAGTAAAAACTGATTAGTATAATTTCTTATATTGCTCAATGGTAAGCCACTGCATACACATATCACAGTTTATACATTCACTTTTTGAAAGCTGTTTAAGAGGCAACTGTTGGGGCTATGAAAATCCTGTACAGATTTTCTTGAGAACTAACTTTTTTTTTCTTCTCTGAAATCAATGAGACCACAAGATTATGTTTAACTGTGTGTTTAATGTTATATGAAGCTGCCATGCTACTTCCCAAGTTTATTTTGGACACATTCACTTTTATGGTTGTTATGTCTTTTTTTTTCAAGACAGGGTTTTGAGACTCTCCATTGTTCTAAAACCTGATGTACAAGTTTTACATTAATATGGCTGTTCCAGCCTGGTTTTATTATTACTTTATGATTCATGTTCGTCCATCATTTCCTTTTGACTTACCCATTTCATTACACATAAAATTATTTTTCATGGAAAGACCATGTCATGATTCTTTGCCTTTTGTACATCTACTTCAACAATCTATGCCTTTTCATCAATTTGTTTCAGTTATTTGTACTTAATATATTTTTGATATGTTTATATTTAAAAGATACCCAAATCTTTTCTGTCTTTCCAGTCTAACTTTTCTAATACTTTGTTGGTACGTTAGCAGAAAAACAGTACATGTTTTTCTCCTAGATCTATTGTCTATTTAATTTCAGGTTCTTGACCACTCAAGCCATGTCAGGTGTGTTTTTCATCTCATGAAGTGGGCCATGAATCTGATCAGCTAGTGCTTTGTTACTCTTACAACTTTTGTGCTTTTATTGCATGAGCATATCATGCAGGAAGGACACCATTGTACATTAAAATGCTTATAGCCGGTTTGGTATTTATCTTTCTCTTCTGGTGGCATGCAAAGTAATTTCCAGTACCATGGCTACTAGTCTATAAAGGTTAAGTCACTCGCTAGGCTACAGCTCAACTTCTCCATGTTCAGTGAGATATGTAAATGTTGTTTTCAGCAATAGGGCCTTACCATTAGCTTGCAGAGAGCAACCAATAGCCTTGGCAATATCCTGAGTTCTTCGGGGGTTTCTATGGAGCCTTTTAGCTCAGTTAGATGTAACCCATTCCTGGCTCTGGGGGTTTCACTTGCTGGTGAGATATGTCTAGTTGGGGACTTTGTCTTCCCTATTATTTATATTTCATTCATATATATATTATATAAAAGGATATATAAATATATATCCTTTTAGTGTTAGATGTTTCTCCCTATACTCCCTCCCTTAACTCCTTTCTCCTTTCCCTTTCCATTTAATTCTATTCCAGTCTGTACCCCATTTATCTCTTAACTGTATATTCTATTTCCCTTATTTATTGAAGACTTAAAATCTAACAGCCACATATAAGTGAATATATGCCATATTTGTCATTTGAGGTCTGGGTTACCTCATCAGGATGATTTTTTTTTTCGAATTCTATCCATTTGCCTGCAAATTTCATGATGTCATTTCTTAACAGCTGAGTAATACTATTTGTTTGTTCTTCTGTTAATAGAATAACATGTTGTTTTCATGTTCTGGATATTGTGAATAGACCAACAATGAACAGGACTGAGCAAATGTCTCTGTGGTTGGATGAAGCATCCTTTGGGTATAGCTGGATCTTGAAGTAGATTGATTCCCATCTTTCTGAAGAACCACCACACTTATTTCTATAATGGCTGTTTGAGTTTGCACTCCCACCAGCAATGGGGGAATGTTCTCTTTACTCCACATCTTCATCAATATGAGCTGTCACTTGGGTTATTGAATTTAGCCATTCTGACAGGCGTAGGATGGAATCTCAAAGTAGTTTTGCTTTGCATTTCCCTGATGGCTAAGGACATTGAACATTTTTTTTCGTATTTTTCTCTTGTTTTATTCTGTCTCATTTCTTTTTTTAAACATTTTTATTTTATGTTAATCACAGGTCATGTACTTTGTATCCCAGCTGTAGACCCCTCCCACATTCCATCCCTATCCTTCCCCATCCCTCCCTCATCTCCTCCCTGCTCCTCCCCTTCCATCTAACTCTAGCTTATCAGGTTTCCTCAGAACTGGCTAAAATGTCCTCTTCTGTGGCCTAGCAAGGCTGCTCCTCCCTCAGGGTGCAGCGGGGGGTCGAAGAGCCAGCCATTGAGTTCATGTCCAAAATAGTCCCTGTTCCCCTTACTAGGGTACCCACTTGGATATTGAGCTACCATTTGCTACATTCAAGCAGGGGTTCTAGGTTATATCCATACATGGTCCTTGGTTGGAGAGTCTCATAAAAGACCCCTGTGCCCTGATATATTTGGTACTTGCGGAGCTCCTGACCTCTCTAGGTCATACTAACTCCCCCTTCTTTCATATGATTCCCTGCACTCTGCCAAAGGGTTGGTTATGTGTCTTAATACTTGCTTTGATACACTGCTAGGTAGAGTCTTTCTGAGGCCCTCTGTGGTAGGCTCTTGTCCTGCTACTTCTTTTCTCCTACATCCGACATTGAACATTTCTATAAGGGTTTCTCAGCTATTTGTATGTTCTCTTTTGAAAACTTTGTAGATATTTTTAGTTGGGTTGTTTGTTTTCTTGGTATCAAGTTCTTTTTATATTTTAGATATTAACCCTCTATCAGATGTGTCATCAGTAAAGATCTTTTCCAGTTCTGCTGCTTTGTCTGGATGATAGTGTCCTTTGACATGTAGAAGCTTTTCAGTTTCATGACTTCCCATTTAATAATTTTTGGTCTTAGTGACCATGCTATTGGTGTCCTGCTCAGAAAGTCTTCACTTGTGCCAATGAGTTTAAGACTATTCCCCACTTACACTTCTATCAGATTCAAGATATCTTATGTTGAAGTCTTTGGCCACTTTAAGTTGAGCTTTATGCAAGGTGATATGTGTAGATATGTTTGCATTTTTTGATATCCAATGTGACAGCACCAATTTTTGAAGATGCTGAAGAGGGTGACAGGGTCTTAATAGAGGCTTGGCTGGCCTCTAACTAATGATCTTCCTGCCTGAGTCTTCCAAGAACTGGCATTACTAATTTGTTCTTTATTTCCTATTTTACTATTTTCACCTCTTTATTTTTTTCTTATTTCTACCACTTTTGGTCTTGACTTGATTATTTTTCATATGTACTTAAGATGAAACTTGCTTATTGACTTCAAGCTTTTGAGTTCTTCCTATATGTATTTGAATTTTATAAATTTCTTTCAGAGCACAACTTAGCTGTGTTTTCAAAACTTCACATTTTTTATTATCTTTGTGTTTAAAATATTTTATATTTCCTTGTACTTTCCCCTGTTTAGCTCAGGAATTAGTTACCTGTATGTTATTTAGTTTCTGAATATGTGGTGCTTTTCTTTGTAGCTTAGTTTCAATCATTGCAGTTCAAGTCTGTCGTTACTCTGATGTCAGAGGACATCTAGCATATTGTGGCAGCATTTTGAAGTGGATGGAGATGTTTTACAGTTTAATATATAGGCTGTTCAAAAAGAGTGGAGGGTCAAGTATGGCTTAGAAATGGAGAGATTGTCTGGTGTGGCTTAGAAATGGAGAGATTGTCTGGTGTGTTTAAGACCTGAGCTTTGCTCCCCAACCCCAGTGTTTTAATCTCGCATTCATATTTCAAAACCCAGTGGTTGGTTTGTTACCCATACGTACTATATTTTTATTTCTGTTTGATTTACTTCTAGTCTTTATTATTGTCTTCTAATTTCTTGTGTTGATTTTCTTCCATTTTACTTTAAGTATTTACTTAATACTTGAATTCGATGAATCATCTTCTTCATCTTCTGACTTTCTTCTATCCCCTTCCCATTTATACCAATCCTTTTCTTTTTCTTAATAATGTGTGTGTGAGTGCACACTTGTGTGTGTCTTGAGTTTTGTGTTCACGATTGTCACAGCCATGTCACAGTCATCAGAAACCATTGCCTCGAGGTTAAAGTCACCAGGATGTCTTATCTTGTCTGGTACACTTGTGACACTGCCACTATAACCCTCTTAGCTTCTGAGGGCAATCATCTGGTTGCTTTGCTGTATGTGTTAAGTCTTCTAACCATATGGAGACCTGCTGGAAATCATTTTATGTTGATGTAGAAGTATCAGAGAGCATACCTTTCGATTTTATCCTTTGAACACTTTTAAATGCTGGAATAATGTTCCATCTATAAAAGTATTTTGGAGAGTCTGAAGAGATGGTTCAGTGGGAAAGATGCTTGCTGCATAAATAAGAGGGTCTGTGTTTCAATCCCCAGCACAGCTGGTCTTGGTGGCATGTGTCTCTAACCCCAGGGGGGGGGGGAAGGGGTCAGAGACAAGAAGATTTTGGAGCTAGCTTGCCAGACAATCTGGCTGAACAGTGAGCTTCTGGTTCAGTGAGAGACCCTGTCTCAAAAAATAAGGTAGAGAGAAAAAGAAGTCATTTGATGTTGACCTTTGCCTCCACAAGTGTACACAGGTACACATAGGTACACACAACATTCAGCCATCTCATAAGTACTTTCTCTTTATAATTTCTTCTCATTCTTCCTCTATTTTACTTCATTTTTAAAGATTCTTTCTAAACTTGAGTTTCCAAGATATATCCAGAATCTTTTCATCATCCCCCTTCTGCCATCCCTTGGACCCTTCTCCTCCTCCCTGAGGATGAGACAGAGGCCTCCTGACTCATCTCATAGCTTCTCTCCTTCCTCCCACTTCCCATCCTCCCCCCCAGCCATCTGCACCCAGAACAGCAGCCAAAGAGAGTCTCTAAGCATGTAAGCTCCACTACCCGAGCTTGTAAGTCTGTAGTGATTCCTGGGTACACACAGAGAGAAAAGCATTCTTATCATGGAGCTTCCCTGTGCCTCAGAGCCTCAGTTCTAGCTACATATATATTATACACTTTCCTTCAGGTACCCATGTGTACTTTCAGGTCCTTAGCCTGCAAGGCACTTCCCCAAAGCTCTTACACTGGCTTGCTTCCTTCTCCTCTTTGTTACAGACTATTGACAGAAATCACAGCTCTCACTCCTCAGGGAGTTTGAGTTTCTTCTGGGTCAAACATGAATGACCGTTGCCTGTAAGCATGGGTCCGATTTTTCTGAATGACATACTCCTTCATAGTTTTGACTGCACGAGGTCTCGTTAGTCAGAGAATAAAACAAAAATTATAGATCAATGTGTTTACCAAATATATTGGTGGAAGCATCAAGGATGAGTCACAGCAAAGCAGGGAAATGTCTACTCTAGACTTCAGATGCTATCTGGTGACATTCTTACCTTTGGGTTGATGTAAGCTTGGTAGTCTGCTGGTTAAATATATTCGGAAGTTGTTTACCTGACATTCAAGAAGATTCTTGGTCAGATACACAGGTGGGTGATAAGTAGTCATTTAGGGAACTCAAAATAGAGCGAGATGACTGCACCTGCCAATCTTTACCATTCCAACTCTGCACATTGACTGAGCTCGAAGTCAGTGTCCCTGAAAAAGCCAAGACTGTCCTCAGTCTGTGGAATACAGAGGTGGCTTTTTCAGGGACCTTCTGCTTGGAAGGACTGTTTTCTCAGTGAGTGTCCTCCTCCATGCCTCACTTCTCCTCATGTCCTGGCCTCCCTCTGTCATCACTGTCAAGCATGGTGGCCAGCTGTCTTCTGCATGCTGTGCAGGGTCTGTGGCATGGCGCTGCTTACTGTCTTAGGTGCCATGGGTATAAAATGAGCCCCAGCGGAGCTCTGCCTTGGAACTGCTGAAACACCCCAAGTGTAGAGCCTGCCCAGAGGAAAGGTTCCAAAGCTGTTGTTAAACAGATGTGGGGCTTCCTAGTTGCCTTTTGTAATTTATGAAGGCCGTACACTGTTACCTGAACATTACACTAGAAATGACAACACTAAGTATTTAAGTAATCAAAGGCTAAAGGTTGGCTACATTTCTATTTCCTTCTAGATTTTTGCAATGACCTGTGGAGATTTTCAAGACACGGTTTTGTTTTATATTGTTTTGTTTTATTTTACCTTGAAAAGTGGAGCAAGAGTGGATATTTGGTCTTTTATTTGCTACCCTGAATCCAGCAATTTAAGTATTGAGCTGCATGACTTTGCAGACTGACAACCGTGGGACCTCAAGGTGTAATCTATACAGAAATTGTTCGAGCTGCAGGCATTTATCTGCTTCCCACATTGGTCTCAAATGTTCAGTGTTTGAGACTGCTTTAGAGGTTTCTAAGGCCACTTGATCCAGAGCACTTGACATAAAAAATGCCTTGTGCTGATAACTCACTCCCAGAAACCTTCCAGAATCCATCCAGAAATTACTGAGTTGAATCCTGCAGCTCGCAGGAATGTAGCTGTTTCCAGAGCCCCTCCAGGCACACAGTGCCTTCTCTAGAGACCACCTCACTGAGTTGCTGGTCCCAGACAAGGTAGCATTTAAGGGAATCTGGAATCCATATGGGAACAGGCTGCTTTGAAGGAACCTAGAGACCACAATTGGAAGTTTCAGATGGAGGAGTGATTAGGGTAGAATCTTACTCAGAATCTTGCTCATAGGCTGTGGGACTATGTCCTGAGTCAATGCAAGGCATTACGGGATTTTTTGTTGTTGTTGTTTTTATCTGCACTCTCCTGAACCCAGGAGGCTATAGCTTCTGGATCTCCCATGGGCAGGCAGCAAGTACCTCAGTGTACAATCCCAGGAAACATCACCATGTGGGGTCCAGGTTCTGTCCGGCTGGATTTTTGTCTCTCAGGGCAATTCACAGCACTAGCCAGCTGGTATAACTGGCCCTTTCATCAGAGGAAAGCTGTTGCAGCAGATGGCTCTCCTGGACCACGGAAGTTAAGGATCCTGCCCTTCTCCATTGGAATGCCTTAGCTCAGAGCAGAGCAAGCAATGGCTTTCTCTCCCCTGAGCATCTTTGCTTCTCAAGTACAGAGGGTGAAGCTGGAGCTTTCCCACTCCTATGCTGACCTGATGCATGTTCTCATCTCCATTCTCCACCAAACTTTTCACCTGTCCTTACTACCAGGATGCTAGTTAGAGAGCTAGGAGACAGGGCCTCTGACTCCCCTGAGTGGTGCATCACTCACTGTGAGCACCTCTGTTCTAGCCTTCAGCTCTTTTACTTCAGACCTTTCCTCTGCACAGCCTTAAGGTGCTCCACAGCTGGGTCCTTACCAGCACTTGCTTAACTGTCCCCTCCCTGAAAAGATGCATTCACTTGACCTCCCTGGAAAACTGTTACCCTTTACCAAAATGCTCAATTAGCTGTTATTACAATGATAATGAAGTTTTTTTATCCAGTAAAGCAAGTTTAAAAATATTAATAATGATATTCAGTTTATGCTCTCTTGCACTAACATTGTACACAAATGCTATCTACACCTGTGCTCACATTTGTAAACTAAAACTGTGATCATGTTCTTGCCTTTTCTCTGCGCATGTCACTCTGAAGGTCCCTTAATAAACTGCACACAGCTCGACCTCCTTCCACAACACAAGCCAGGTGAAATTTACTTATAAATGCCATGGATCACACACATATGAATATGCTCAATTTACCCAAATATTCCCCCATTGGAAAGCATTCTGGTCTTCCCTAGGATCCTCTCACTTCAAAATCTCTTCACTAAATATCATCAAACATGCTAATGTTTTTATTTCTGTAAGATGTATTTTCCCAAGTGAAACCACTGAGTCAATAAATACTTAGGTTTTGAATTGTAAAGGCTCAGAAGTTCACATCCACATTTAATATGCAGGCAACATGTGTCAGTCTGTAAAAAAAAAAATGTTCTGCTGCTGTGTTGCTTATTGCGAGTGTGTCTGAGGAGAGGTGTGGCTGTCTGACCCTTCCTTCTGTGTCCCTGTCTTCTGCCAGGTTTCTCTTGTTCCATTATTCTGTCTTAACCAGTTACAGCAACTCTGTGCTAGAATACATCTTAGCACTTTGCATGTGTCTGTGCCCCAGCTGTTTTAAGTGGCTTAATGTCTTTTTACTTGGTTTTTGTGTTTCTGATGGTTTAGGTTTTGTTTTGTCTTATTTTATGTTTCCTTAGAAGCCTGATTGTTTCCTAATGAGAGACAGAACGTGAGTGGATCTGGATAAGAGGGGGAAATAGTCAGATACTGGAAGGAGTAGAGAGAGGGGAAGCCATAATCAGGATATATTATGTGAGAAAGAGTTGCTTTCAATAAAAGAAAATAACTGTCATATATTCCTTGCTGCAGTATGTGCTGATCACCCTTGGCCTGCCTGTGCCTGTGGCTTTCAGGCAGCCTCAGCTCACCTGAGTCAGAGGAGCTGGATACCTCCACCTTTCTGTTGACATGTTTGTTTCTTCCACCTGTGGCTGAAATGAGTTCATGAGTCCTTTGCTACCAAACTTACTGCTCGAGAACACTCCAGTGACATCTTGTCTGTAGCTGTTCCTCAAAGCAATGGTGTATTTGTGGAGCACTGATTATAGCCCTGTGCATGCTAGACACTGGAGACACAGACAGGGGTGATCCCCACCTCCTAACAGAAGTGATGATACACCAAAGAGAGAGAACAGAAGAAATGATTTGTTCTAAACAGCCAGGTATACCTCTTGGAGGAAGAAGTATAAAAGTAAAGCTGAGGACTAAGTAGGAATGAGCCAGGCCGAGGAACACAGGGAGTCAAGGAGAGGAGGTAGAGGATGAGAAGCCTTCAGGCAGAGGCAGCTTCTGAACAAATCCTGTAGGGACCAAGTGAGGAGCTCATCCTTCTGCATGGTGAGAGCAGGGGTCAGACATTCAAAGAGTGTCTGAAACCTGGAACTGAATGACAGCTTTCAGGTGAAAACTGACAGGGGTCCACAGATCATCCATCAGAAAAAGAAGTTGGTAGCATTAAAAGAGGAGAAAAGTGACCAGGGAGAAGAGTAAAGCAAATGATGGAAGGTAGGAGGTTTGAGTACAGAGGACAGCTGTAGCTGGTTGGGTACTTAAACAGAATCACAAAGGCTGAGTGGTCTCTGCAACAGAAACTCACTTCTCATAGTTCTCCAGGCTGGGAAGTTCCAGGTCATATGCTGTCGTGGTTGGGGTCAGGCATGGGTTCTCTACTGGTTTTGCAGATATCTGTTTTCTAGCTGCCTCTGCACATAGTGAGAGTAGAGAGGCAAGAAGTCTTTCCATAACTCTTCTTATAAGAGCTCTACCTCCTGACCTCACTACTCCCTAAGTCCCAACTCTGTGTAGGGTTGGGTTTCAGTGGAATTTATGAAGACACAAATATCCAGTTCATTGCAGGGATATTTTGTATCCTGAGTGGATGACAGAAAAAGAAAACACGTGTATTGATTTTGAGATAAATAAGGGTAGAATGCTGACAAATGGCAAGGAACTGGGGACATTCAAAGTCACAAAGGAATGGCAGAGTACATGTGGACAGTAAGGCTGAAAAGTCTGGCAAGGAGTGAGAGACCACATTGGAACTGTGCATTTAAGGAGGCTTTGTGGTCCAGGAGTGTGTGGGGCCATGCTTCTGGAAGGCTGTGGGTGTCCTCAGAGAAAGCATGACTGTGAGCTCCTGTGGGGAAGAGCTGGGGGATGGGATTAAAGAGACTGGATGAAAGTCTAAAAACTGGTAAGAATAATACTCATAGCTGTATTTCTCTAACACAGAATGCCCTTGAAAGGTTACTGGGTGCTGAGGTATTATATTGCTTTAACTTGAAAAGGGGAAATGTTTGATGGGCCAAGTGTGGTGGAACAACCTTTAGAACTCAGAATGCTTCTGTAGCAATGTGACGGAGAGTGCCCATACCGAATTGCCTGTCATGTGCTAGGCACCAAAATCATTATGCTATTGTTTATCTTTAGCAGGGTCAGAATTACAATACAAGCAATGTTTCTGAAATGACCGTGCTGATGCTCTTGGTCTGTGGATCATCACAGCTACATGCCAGCCATTCATTTGTTCAGTAAGCAGAAATGCTTGTGCTTAGGTGGCACTTTCTAGCTATGTGTAACATTGAATCAAATATTGGTTCCCAAATAGAGAATAACTGTGATGATCCATCCCAACCGTAGTTCACAGTACACTGAAAAAAAAAAAGATATTAACACACATGTACACATAAATGCAATTAACATGTACCACAGAGAAGGAGAAAATTGGGTTCTGTGAGAAAATATATATAACCACAGAAAATTGTATCAGTAACAAATAGACCTGCATCTCCAGAGCTCAAACCACGAAGGTTTGTTTTCATGGAGTAGCTGCTCATTTTTGTCTTGGCGGAAGAGCAGGACTAGCAGTGTTGAGCGTGGATAGTTCAGTGCATCTACTTAAACGTTTCACTTGGCAGAGCAAATGACATGCCCATGTGGACAGGAAGGCCAAAAGGAGCGACTGTGTCACATGTCTCGAAGCGAGTGGGCAGTAGATAATCAGGAAAGGTTTAACACCCACCACAGTCTATCCTTCTGGCCACTAAGCATTTGATTCACACTTACTGCTGCCCAAATATGAAAGTTGATTGTTCCCAAGGAAAATGTGCTAAACTCCCACCAACCTCAAAATCAAGGACTTCTACAAAGTGCTTAATAGTCTCTATGTACAAATAAAATACAGCTTTTCTTAGTCCAGAGATCTGTTGACACCAAAGGGAAAGTTGATGACAGTCACCCAGATGAACAGCCTCACACACATCACAGCATGCAGTGGTGGGTAAAGAGCAAAGTAGTGGCAAGGAGCATGTCTCTCCAGAAAGGGGGAAGGGGAGACAGGGAGAACCACTGGGCACAGACATCCTGCAAATCTCCTGGACAGCAGTTGAGAGAGCCTCATTCTCTGGATCAGGCTGTTTACAGGCAACTCTGCTATCCTCACTGTCTGGAGAAGAGGCTACTGGAGCCTGTGGCCCATCTTGGGCTGTCAGTATTCTTAGCCCCCTTCCTATCAGTAATAGGTACATTATAGATGCTGCAGAGTGATTCTGGAGCAGCCTTAGTTGGGTGCTACTTGTGTCTTCTGCCCTCAAATAAGCTTTAGACTTCAATGAACTAAGATTTAGTTTGTGTTGTTCATGGAGTTGAAGCTGCATAGAAACAAGCTTTCTGTGCTTTTGGTTTGCAGGTGCCAGGGACAACTCCTTTTGGAAGCTTTTCAGGTATGCGCTGCTGTTTGTCTTTGTTGTTCCATCCTATCTACCGTTTACCCCATTCTTTCTTCTAATTATAAGTGACCTATGACCTAGGCTTTGGCTTTTTTCCTCACCCCTCTTGTTTTGGTTTCCTACAATAGGTGGACCTTCAAGTGGTCATAATCCACAGATGATTCCTTCAAGTAAAGCCAGTCATTTCTTTTGCTTAGCCTCCCAACCCTGCCCACATATGATGGATGCTCAAGTTCCAGTGTGCAAAAGCAGTTTTTAGCTGTTTCTATGAATGTTCCCATTCTGTGCACAGCAGAAACCCAATATCAGTTCATTGACACCCTTTCCTGCTGCACCCTGGCTCCTGACACCCACGTCCTTAGGGTAGCATCAATGGCATTTTAGTGTATGGTAAGTGTGGTACAGTGAAATCACTGATGAACAGGTGTCATGTGGTGGCACTCCATCATCCATGTGAAAGCAATTAATTAGCTCAATCTCTAACCACAGACAAAAGTGAATTCAATAAGTAATGAAGTACAAATTAATAGGACATATCAGAAAGTAGTGTTTATTTTCGTGGGAAAGACTTTCTAAGCCAGCAACAAAAACATACAATCCAAAAGAGACAATAGAAATTTCATTAAATTTTCCATTTCTGGAGATTAAAAAAAAAGACAGACAATCATGAAAAATAAATTGAAATGGAATATTTGTAATGCACAAATAGTGGCTTAAATAATTAGAAAAATAAGCAAGAAAAATTAATGAGGTGGCACACATAGGTATCTCAGAAAAGAAAACAGGCATATAGTCCATATGTATAAAATGCTCATCAAACTTAGGAGTAATCAGAGAAGAGTGAATTCCCATCAGCAATCTCCATTGTACCACATCTTGTCCATCAGCCTAGTAAACATGCTTAGAACTGTATCTGTGGTCTATGAAAAGCAAATTACCTAAACATATGTTTATACTGTGTTCTTTATTATCTCTCTGAAATTGAGAGAAGTGTTCATATGCAGGGAAAGCCCAGAGGACCTACAGCTCACATGTCTGTCTCTCTGCATGGCTGGCCTCTCAGGTGAAGTCTCTGTCCACCAGTGTCCCACACATGCCAGAAGGAAGTTCGACTTACAGAAGGAGTCAGTTGACGCTTGCCTGAGGGGCACTGTCACTTCCATCAAGGGTGGATTGTGCTGAGAGACAACCTGGCTTCTCTCTAGTACTTTCCTGGAAGGAAGTGGCTCCACCATCCTTGGGATGGCCTGCCTTCCTTTTCAGTAACTCTGTGGACCCCAGGCGTGCTACCTGGCAACATCTTACTACTCTCTTCTTATCCATACAGCCTTCAAAGGATTCTAGGACCTTCAATAGGCGGGGAGCCAAGACTTTCTTTTCTGACTAGTTGGAAGTGCCTGAGCCCTCCATGTGTCACCGGAATGTAATCTGTTCCCTAAGCCTCTTGCCACCACTGAGCTCAGTGAGAAGGACAAGGGCTGTTGGAGTTCTTTGAACCGGAACATGTGCAGCTCTAACGTGGTTCCTTGGTGCCCAGTGCAGGCAGCTGTTGGCTGAACCACAACCTTATCTAAACCTTTCTGCTTGCTAGGAGTAGAGACATGGGAGAGGATTTCTACTTTTTTTGCTCCATATTTCATGACTTTCTGCACTTTTCACACAGATCATGTGTGATTTACTTAGTTTTATTAAAAGTCTAAGAACACTATAACTTACTGTAGGAAAAATTCTCTAACTGGTCTCAGAAGCTCTAGGCAGTGGGACCACAGTGGTCCTGGGCCTCTGTGCTGGCTTTGTCTTCCAGCTGGCATCCCATGCTTTTCTGCTGTGTCCTGCCTTCCAGTAGGAGATGTGTGCAGAGCAGTAGTTCTTGCTGAGTGACTGCACTATAGCCAGGTGTGTGCTAAGGAACACATTTGCACTCTTGTGATGAGAGCTGGCAGATCCTTTGAACCTCTCTATCAGCACTCACACTCCATTCTGTGAGGAGCCAGCCATATTCTGAGACATCTATACCACAAACCTCATGCCATGGCTACTAAATAGACATGTGTCCCAGACCTTAGACTTTAATTTAGCACTTACTTCAAATCAGGCACCATACTAAGATGGGAAATCAGACTTATGAAATATTATTGAAAATAATGTCTATTTTTTAGCTTTCAGCAATTGATGGTGCTTTGTTGTGGTGTCTGCTGGAAGTTACTGCCATTATAGGAATTTTCATTAACCTCACTGGGAAAGAACCTTGCTTGTTAGCTTCTTTAGATCTCTAAAACAGTTTGTTAGTGATGGTAAATTCTGTAGGAGGGTCTATTCTGAGCCATTAACTTCCTGTAAGGGGAAAATGGTCTGGTTACCAGAAACACCATTGAAGCAGGGTGGGCTGTGGGTGTAGGGTTGGATGTTTGTCTTGAGAATTAAAACTACGAAACACTTTTGTATACGACTGAATTCTTAAAAAAATAAACACATTTTTAAAGATGTTGAATTTTCCCCCTTATTGGGAATTTAAAAATAAATGCATGCATGTTTCCCCCCTGAAAAAAAAAAAAAAACAAAGACACAGCCCTGACCTCAGGGTTAACCCTAAGCTTAAGTCCTCTAATATAGCCATGTGGTGCATAATATGTGTCATTTGGCTTCTCTGTGAGACACACTTTACAGATGACTTAAAGTAAAAGTCCTCATTTTATGGGCAGAAAGCAGAAAGTAAATGATGGTTGCATGGATTTATAAATCATTTTGTGATTTTTGTACTTGCATTTCACAGTATTACTCTTAAGTGACAGCTAGAGAAAGCATACGGTGAGCTGGTGGCTTTTTTAACCTGACATCAATACCTGTTTACAATGCACTAAAAAGCCAAAAGTGGCTCCAGGGCATTCTGTGGATGAGGATGATACAGAGGATAGCTCTATGAAGCCAGGGGGTTCCCTGAAGCTTCTCTCCCTGACTGGGCAGCAGGCCATCATTACAAAAACTCACCTTGGCTTCTCCCAAACCTGAAGTTTGACCCCTACACCCACTGAAGAATCATCTGTTTTCCTCTACTGCACTGTGGAACACTAACTATGTTGAAGCCGCACGTGCACACTGTGTATGTCCATGCTGCACAGACGCACTTGTGTGTGGGTGCACAAACACATGCATATGCTTATACTACACACAGACCATGTATGATTAGTGCCTCTCTTGGATGTGCCACGGGTGGGACTTACACAGTCTGTAAATTAACAAATGGCTATGCCCTTCCAAATTACTGTCTTGAGAGACATTCTTGACTCTTCTATAATCTTTTCTCAATTTTAGAGTAGATTAATTAATTTTCTGTTAATATTACCATTTTATTAAGCTTTTCAAAGAACAGATGTGTTATTAATTCTGGATATGAAAAAATTAGCCAGTAAGCTTGAAAACAAATAAGAACAGAGAAAGCCTAATTGTTTACACTATAATGCACTTGCGCTTCCTTCAATTAGAGATCTCCTCTTTATCCAGTTTTACTGACTGGTTTAAGGGTAAAAAATGGGAAGGTCTATTTGCTTCACTTTTATAAAGATTTACTTATTTTTATTTCACCTCGACAGAGTGCAGGGAATCATATGAAAGAAGGGAGATTTAATATGACCTGGAGAGGACAGGAGCTCCACAAGGACCAAATATATCTGGGCACAGGGGTCTTATATGAGACTGTTTCTCCAGCCAAGGACCATGTATAATATAACCTAGAACCTCTGCTCAGATGTAGCCCATGGTAGTTCAGTATTTAAGTGGGTACCCTAGTAAGGGGAAGAGGGACTATTTCTGACATGAACTCAATGGCGGGTTCTTTGACCTCCCTACCCTCCAAGGGAGGAGCAGCCCTGCTAGGCCACAGAGGAGGACTTTGTGGCCAGTCCTGAAGATCCCTGATAAAACAGGGTCAGATGAAAGGGGAGGAGGTTCTTGGAGGAGGTCAGTGGACTTGGATAGGGGCAGGGAGGAGATGAAGGAGGGAGGGTGGGATTGGGATGGAATGAGGAAGCAGGATACAGCTGGGATACAGAGTTAATAAAATATAACTAATAATATAGATAGATAGATAGATAGATAGATAGATAGATAGATAGATAGATAGATAGACAAAGAATGCTTGCCTGGATGTGTGTATGTATGTGTGTGTATATATATATATATGTATGTATGTATGTATGTATGTATATATATATATATATATACCATTTGTATGCTCTGTGCCTGCAGAACCCAGAAGAGGGCATTGCAGCCTTTGGAACTGGGATTACAGGTGATTATGAGCCACGATGTGGGTTCTGGGAACTGAAAACAGGTGCTCTCTGTAAAAGCAGCAAGGGCTCTGAGCTTCTGAGCCATCTTTCTAGCCCCTCTGTAACTCGGCTAAACACAATTACTCCATGCCGCAGTTATTCAACTCTGGAAAGACAAAACTTTATGGCTTGCAATGACATGGCCAAGAACCAAGTGCAGAAGGTCAAATATTTCATGATCTCGAAGTTAGAACCCAAGTCAATATCACAGAAGCTGAAAGTGGGATAATGAGTATGGAAGATGGGTGGATAAGAGATGCTAGTCCATGGGGTGAGTGACATGGGTAAGCTCCGGTGTTCTGTTGCTCAGTAAGTGACTTTGGTTGGTAATGTGTTGTATATTTCTGTTTTGTGTTGTTTTGTTTTGTTGAGACAGGGTTTCTTTGTGTAGCCTTGACTGTCCTGGACTCCCTTTGTAGACCAGGCTGGCCTCAAACTCACAGATATCCACCTGCTTCTGCCTCTCTGAGTGCTGGGATTACAGGAGTGTGCCACCATGCCATGTGTGTTGTATATGTCAAAGTAACTAGTAAGGATTTTTAATATTTTAGCATAAAGAAACAATGAGTTGGTTAATGTTCTGGTCACCCTGTTGTGACTGTCACAGACTAGACTCCTGTGTCAAAACACAATGTATCTCTTAAAGTTGTAAAATTATTATGTCAGTGTAAGGCAGAGCCGATCAGAGGTGAAAGTTACAAAGAAAGAGGCTTTCTGCAGCCGAGATTTTTTTGTTTACTGTACAAAGAGGCTTTTTATTTTCTTATTCACTTACCCAGGAACCAAATATGAATTCCTTTATGGACCTGTCATGTACTTTACAGGGAAAACAAGGCAATGTAGTAACAAACCCTAAGTAAGTAGCCACTGGGCAGAGTTCCCAGGACTACCATGGAAAACAGGATTTGGAAGGCAAAGGTGAGGAAGGCAATACTGGAGGACTCTTGTGAACTGGCTAAAAAAAGATGGCAGTTACTCACTAAAACGTAGAATCTGGAGCTAGGCAGAAGACTTGGTAGCTGAAACACTTGCCATACACACATAAGGACTGAATCCCTAGACCCACATAAAAGCTAGACAAGCGTGGTAGCTTCTGTAACCATAGCACAGGGTGTCCCCAGAGCAAACTGTAGCAAAACTATCCAAGTCAGCAAACCTGGGTTTCACCAAGAGACCCTGATCCAATAAATAAAGTAGAAAGTGATTGAGAAAGACTTGAAGTTGACTTTGGGTATATGCCAGACATATACATGTACATACATACCAGACACACACTACACACATGTTCTGGTTAGATTTTTGTCAAGTTGATACAAGCTAAAGACATTTGGGAAGAGGAACCTCAATTGAGAAAGCACCTCTAACAAGTTGATCTATAAACAAGTTTATAGCACAGTTTCTTGGTTAACAATGTTAAGTGTGGCAACCCATTGGCACCCATGGGTTGTATGAGAAAGTAAGCCATGGAGACTAAGCAGCATTCCTTTGTGGTTTCTGCCTCATTTTCTGCCTGAGGTTTCTGCCTTGAGTTCTTGCCGTGGCTTCCTTGATGATAGACTATGACCTGTAAGCCAAATAAACCCTTTGGCCCCCAAGTTGCTTTTGGCCATCTTGTTTATCACAGCACTAGAAAGCAAACTAACACAATAGACATACTCCAAAAGAGGACTCTATGAGAAAACTTGCAAAGGGCCCGGGGGGTCTGGCTCAATGTAGAGTAGTCATTGGAATGTGCAGAGTCCTGGCTCAACTGCAGTTCCAAAAAAATAAAAAAGACATAAAAGCACAGAGGAGCAAAAAACATGGAACAATGAAAAGATAAACAGCATAGATACTGAGACCACTTAAGTCTCAAGCTAATAATCACAGTAGCAGACTATTGCTTGTTAGATAGATAATGATGATTAATGAAAATGTGTATTTGTCTATATTGAAAGCTAGTAAATGAATACAGAAATAAATAAGGATAAGAGAAGGTTCTGTGTATTGGGAAATTGCAGCAAAATTAGAAAGTCAGCATCTAAGAGTCATTGAGTACTGGATTGGTGCAGATAAGTATATTCCTAAACATAAAGCCTGGAGGAGGGGCTTGGTGAGAAATGGGCTGTTTAAACATATACCATCCTTTGAGATGGATGTTGATTACAAGTAGAACAATCTGTAATCCTCAGTGATGGACCACTAAATAGCAATGAAGTCTTAGCAAAGAGATAAAAAAAATCAGCATCATCGGTAATAGACAAAATGACAGTGTATCCCCCAAAGTTGTGTTGCTTCCATGTATTCCTGCCAGAAGAATGTAGCAAAACCTTGCAGGACAGACTGGAACTGAAGGACGTGCCAGACCCAAGTAGTATGTCAAGGTCATAAAAGGAAAGTCTGAGTAATGGTTTCTGCTTTTTAAAACGTAGATTAGAAACATGAGAAGGACATGTAAGGTGGGATCCTGGACCACAAAGATGTTGCTTTGCTGAAAAGGACATTGTTGGGACAGTGGAGAATTGGCCCAGCTATGGTCCTGTCTCTCTAGGCTGGTGGGTTGGAATATGATTTCTCAATGTGAGGTATTAATCGGACACTTAATACAGCTAATTTGTCTTGGGGAGAGGTCTTTGGGAAGTGGTTAGGATAACATAAGGCCTACATAACTGGATCCTGCTGGCTTCATAAGGAAAAAGGCCAGGATGTATGTATCTGTGCATGTGCACACCACCTGCTCTCACCAGGTCATCGTGGCCTGCACTGTCAGCAGAAAGATGTCATCAAATACAGCCCCTCACTGCACACCGCATATATGACAGCCAAAATAAGTCTCTTTTATTCGTAGCTCACAACTATGTATTGCAGGGATGACAAGGGCACTGGTACAGCGGGTAAAACATGAAAGCAGTCTACAGCTTCAACTCACATAAGGAGTGCAGTTGCATGTCTAACACGAGCCGTGTTAGGACCTGGTAATAAGGCACATCTATATTACTGTTTCTGGACATTTTCTGTGTGTCCACACTTATTTAGAAATAAAACTGCAAATGAAATGGGCAAAAAGAAACCAAATGACAGCATTTGCACAGTGTCATGCTGGTGTAAGTGTGGCTTTCCTGCAGTCTCATGCTTCATAAAAAAGAAGAAGAAGAAGAAGAAGAAAAAGAAAGAAAGAAAGGAGGGAAAGAAGGAAGGTAGGAAGGAAGGAAGGAAAAGATGTGTGCTCTTACCAGATTCTAGTAAGAGGCAGTGACCTCTCTGGCACACACAACCTACACAAACTACATAATGCCATCACAGGAAGCACATATCAGGAAGTCTTGGGGGAGGGTTAACCTTTTGATCTGAAAACTGTCCCTCTGCATTTGATAGACTAGATTCCATCACAGCATTTCTTCCACTGAGTCTTGTCCTTGTTTCCGGTGTGTCCTTGAGGTGCAGTCATGAAAGTGCCAAAATACCTATTGGTCATCCTACAATGAAATCTCTTCTGGCCCTACTGAGTTAGGTGTGCACACAGTGGGTGTACACAAAGGGGACTCTTGCTTCCTTCTTTGTGGTTGCTCCTACAGAGTTTGCAGCCATTCACACTGTCTATGATTTTTTGTTCCATTGTCTTTGAGTGTTAATGTAGGATAATCTCTATAGGGTAATCTCCTGGTAGAATACAAAACAGAAGTGTGAATGCAAACTGAACTCTTGATGTGGTTATATATGCAACATATGTAAATATATACACACATACATATGCATATTGCATATACACATATACCCATATATACATACACACACACACATATACATATTTAGCACATCAGAAGAGTTACCAACAACTTTTCTCTCTGGTTGTTTCTTTTGTTTTGTGATGAGTGAAAATTTTCACATGTTTACGGTTATTTAACTTCCCAGCAAACTGGTCTGAGCAAGGTAACTTCTTTGTGTCTCCCTTCAGCACTGAAGGTAAGCAGTAGTCAGCCTGCCATGAACCCTCAGGGCCACTGTGCTACAGACTACTCAGAGGAAGAACTTATTCTCGTTTTGTTACTTTGTCATGGGAGTTAGGAACAGGATGTAATTAATGACTATTTACAACTCAGAAGCTGTGTCAAATGCTCATTTGTATTGATACTGTCCATCCATGTCTTCAGTATTATTTCATGGACTAGCAATTACATATCTCAAACCATACAAGGTCCCTGGACAGGGGAGACAAGCAGCTAACCATCTTCTAGGACCTAAATTCTCCAACAGGAATAGGCCAGGTATAGGTCAGGTGGGATAAATGTGTGGATGAATAAATGGATGTGTACTGTTATTACAGATGATAATATTGATCCAAAGTAAGTAGCTAACTCTACAGTAAGATAAGAGTTGTTCAGACAGGAGGGCCAAATATTTCCCAGCAGCAAGGAAGTTGAAGCATATAATTGAAACAGGAGGGGAAGAGAAAGAGGATTATGGAAAATACTCTGGCATCTTCTAGGAAAGTCACCTGTGAGTGGGAGGAAAGATCAAGAAGGCAGCCAATGTGGGTGAAACAGACAGAGAATCGGGCTTCATTGTTGGGATAGAAGAACCGCATCCTTTAGAACCAGGTGACACAAAACTAGAAAGGTTTGAAACAGTTTGGCTTTTATTCTAATGCAGTTGGAAACTATTGAGTAAGTTTCAAGCAAAGATAGTTTCAAGACTATCATGAAATAATTCACAATCTTTTTTCTTTTCTTTGTGTCAAGACAGGGTTTCCCTGTGTAGCCTTGCCTGTCCAGGCTGCCCTCTGCACCCCCCAAGTGCTGGGATTACAGGCATGTGCCATTATGCCAGGCTAATAATTCTCATCTTCAGAGATCTTTATGGCTCTGTCAGAAAAGGACTGTGGTTTGTGGGTGGTAGTCAAAACATTTAAACTAAATAAGGTGATCAATAGCAAAATACTAAACATCTAGCCACATTCCAGAAATGCTACTATTCCAAAACGTGTGCAGACAAAAACTATAGACGTTTATAACCCACCTATTTGTGAGCTTTACTTAAAGATTCCTTTATGTTCCATAATTTCTACTGCCCTTCATTTTAAAAATGTATTGCATTTGTGTGCGTGCATGCGTGGTGCATGTGCTTATACAAGAGAACACGCATATATGCACACACACAGCGGCATGTAGACTGTGGGTCAAAGGGCTTGAATTCAGGTTGTCTGTCTTGGCAGCTGGCACCGTTACCTAATGAGCTACCTCACCGGCCCTGCTTTTCACTTTTATTGAAGAATGATATGCATATATGAAAACTCATATCAAGATGTATAACATCATGTACTACAAAAACTTCAATATGCCTTTGTAATCACCATCTCAGAACCTAGAACATTGTCTGCTGTTATCCATCTTTCTTGTACCTTATTTCTGGCTAGCCTCCTTTTTCCCTTATCCTTTCTTTGAACTATCATGACTTGTAGCCCACTGATTTCTTTTTTATTTTTAAATTTAATGTGGCAAGTGGAATCAAATATAGGTTGAGTATCCCTTGTGCAAAAATGCTTGGGAAGCAAGCCTTCATATTTTGATTTTTTAAAGATTTTTTTATTTATGGATGCTTTATCTGTATGTACACTTACCATTGTACACCAGAAATGTGTGGGATCCTGTGGGAGTACAGCTGCCATGTGGGTGCTGGGAATTGAACTCAGGACCTCTGGAAGAACAGCTAGTGCTCTTAACTGCTGAGCCATATCTCCAGCCCGATTTTGATTTTTTTTAACCTTGGAATATTTACATAATGAGAAATCTTAAAGATGGGAACCAAATACAATCACAAAATTCACTTATGTTTCATGGGCATCTTATACCCAAGACTTGCAGGTTAACTTCATGCAATATGTTTAGTATATTTGCATTTGACTACCCTTCACATGAGGTCGTGAGTGGTCTTTTCCACTTATTCTAAGAATAAGTTGTGTGTGGTATTTTCCACTTATTTCTAAGAAAGCTTCAAATTTTGAAGCACTTCAGATTTGGGATTTTCAGAATGAGCAAACTCAGATTAACACAAAATAGACTCGGTTGGGTGGGTAGGCATGCAGGCATGGGGGGGTACACTTCCACATGTGCATGTGTGTGCATGTGTGTACATGCATATTTGTGTATATATGCATGTGTGTGAGAGGATAACATTTGAAGACAAAGAGGTCAATAATTTGAGAGGGAGTGATGGGACACAGCTATGGAAGGAGGATGGGTGAGAGGAAGCAGTAGGAGTGACATAAATACAACACTCATGTATCCAATTCTTTTTTTAAATAAAAAAGATAAAACTTAAAATTTAAAAATAGAGTATTCAGCTTGTCATGTTTATTGCATGTACCAACATACTGCTACTGTCCATGTGTGATTAAGTTCCAATTTGCCCAAATATGATGTGGTGATTAATGTTAACTTTCAACTTTACAGAAGCCATATCAATTCAAAAAAGGGTCTGTGAGCAATTCCTGTAGTGGATTGTCTCAATTTCATTAACTGATGCTGGGAGGCCCACCTTAAAGGTGGCCTTGCTCATTGCCTGGGCAGGGATTCTTGGCTGTATAGCTAGGGAGAGGAACTGAGTGGCAAGCATACATCTGCCACTCTCCTTGACTGTGGATGCAATGCGCCCGGTTCCCTGAAGATCCTGCTGCTGTGACCTTCTAGCTCTGATGGTCTGTAACCTGGACCTGGGAGCCAGAATAAATCTCTTTTACTATGTAAGTTTCTTTGCTTAGACTCTTTTATCACGGAGACAGGGAAGAAAACTAAGATATAATCCAACTAACCAAAAGACCATTATTCTCTTCTGCTAGCTCTTAGCAATATGAGTAAGACTGCAAAGACCTGCCTGCCTTCCAATAGTGACAGCCATGAGGACATCTAGATGAACACTGTGATTGCTTATGTGCAAAATTCTGAAAGTAATGGATATTGGAATGTGAAGCTTATAAGCTTCAGTGGGTGTTGCTTAGCAATTTCTCCAAGTTGTCTTACCAAGTTCATTTCCAGAAGTCTGGTTAGAGGGCTCTGTTTGCTCTGTCAGCAACTGATACTAAAGTGTTTCTACCTGAGGCATCTAATTGTCATTTTTAGTATTTTGACAGTTTTATTCATATCTATGTATTATAATCATATTAACAATATTCTTGTATTTACATATTAACCTTTCTTATCCTAGACACACCTGCTTCCCAATTAGTCCTTTTTCTATGCACAATCTTGTGGAAGTAGCCACAGCTGCCAGCTGTCATTAGTGACAGCCATGAAGACATTTAGAAGACAATTTTCAGAGCTTTCCTCATCCTCCAATTCTTACGTTATTTCTGCCAACTCTTCCGTAGTGTTTGTTCCCTTCTGGCAATCTTTATGCCTCTTGTAACAGCATGGGTCTCTCTTCCCTGGATTTAGGAGATTTACTTCTATTACTTTATTGAAAATATTTTCTGTGCTTTTTAGCACAGAATTCTTCTTCTTCTTCTGTGTCCATAATTCACCAATTTCATCTTTCCATGGTCTCCTAAGGATCTGGTATCTTCTACTCTTTTTTAAGTTATCATTATCTTTGACTGAAAGGTCTAATACAGTTGTTTTCCAAACTCAATATTCTATCTTTTACATGACTCATTCTAGTGGGGTTTCCACTGAGCTTTTTAGGTGGCTTATTGGATTTTTTTACTTCCATTATCATTTCAGTTTGCTTTTCCTTCAGTATTTCTATCTCTTAATCTAATTCTGCTTTCACATCCTGAACAGACTCACTTACTTCATTCATCATTTTGCTTGTGTTCTCTTGGAATTCACCCAGAAGATTATGCATGTGTTCTTTGTATTCTTTCAGGAATTTAGCTGTATCCCCTTTGAAATCATTGACCATATTTATGACAGTCTTTTTAAATTATTTGTCTGGAATTTTGTTAAGTCATTCTCACTGAGTGACACTTCTATGGAATTGGTAATTTTGGAGGAAGACTCATTATTTTGGCTTTTCATGTTACTTATAATTTTATATTGGTACTTCTGAATCTGCAGTTAGTTCATTGGTTGAGTCTTTTTGGAACACTTGTGTTGAGTGGTCGGTTGGATCAGTTCTTGGTAACCCATCAGCTTAACTGGAAGGAACTAGGTGCTTTCTGAACTTTAGTTGTAAGGACAGTCAATGATGATTTCCTTGGTTGAATATCTGAGGTGTTCTCTGCTTAGGTAGGTAGGGAATTAATTCTCATATCATGAGAGGGGTCCTTGCAGGGTAGCAGAATTTATCTTCTGACCTCAGATCCATGCAGTGCATTGTACCAAAGAAAGGATTTTTTTTTTTGCAGCTGCTGAGGTCAGCAGAGCCAGAGTCTGATAGTGAACAAGCACCAGACTCCAAATGTGGAATGTCACCCAGCTGCAGAAGGTGGGCCAACAGAATACATAAGCACTGGCTGTCAAGTGAGTGGGGTGGAGTTTCATACAGGAGCCAGTCTCTCCAGGATATGTGAACTGGGGCTGGGATCAGATGGGGTTAGAGGCTTCCTAAGGATGCAAGTGACAAATGTCTGATTTCACACAGATTGACTGGCATTGCTTGGGTCTCGCTGTGAGCTTGGGAATACCATAACCATGGGGTGAGTGGGCTATGATTGGCTCATGTTCGCTCACATTCTCTTTCTTTCTCTTTCTCTCTGTCTCTCTGCCTCTGTCTCTCTGTATGTCTCTGACTCTCTGTCTCTCTGTGTGTGTCTTATATCCAGCCACTGTAGAGGCCAGAATAGGACATTAGGTTTTGTCCTCTATCTCTTTAGAACTTATTGCCTTGAACAGAGTTCAGAATTAAGTCAGGAACTCCTTATTACAACTAGACTGGGCACACAGGGAGCTCTCCAGATCTTCTTCTCCTTATGTTCCCAATACTGAAGTTACAGGTGTACACATTCATCCACAGCTCTTCATATGGCTGCTAGGGATTCACACCTGGGTCCTTATCCTTGAATGTCAAGTGTTGCTATCTCCTGAGCCCCTAGGCCTTCACAATGTTGACTACCATTAACTTACACTTGGATTTGTGGGTGTTGTGAAGTAAAGTGGAAATCAGAGTAATTCACCATATTTGCTGTGGAAAGGAGTCCTTTCTCAAACACTCTGCATGCTGATTTTGCCAAATCTCTCTCCTTTATGATGCTGCATGTAGCATAACATCTGTTTTCATTTTGACCTTGGTAGGCATGTACACCAAAGGTTGCTTCCAAACTGAGGCACGTTGCCAGGACCTCCTAGTCAGGAGGGAATGAGCTAGAATCTACTACTAATTTTTAAATACCTTAATGGGTCTAGATGAAAAAGAGGTCATCAGCTATTGAAATGATAAGAATCTGTGAGGCCAGGTATTTTTTCTTTCTTTCTTTCTTTTTTTTTTTTTTTTACAGAACTTGAGTACCTATTTGAATCAATCTTTTATAATTCAGATAACATTTTTATTTTCTATTTTTTACAAAATAAGTCAGTAAGGCATTTCCGAAGTACTTTCCATTCAGAATCTGCTTTAGAAACCACATTTTGATTTAGTACCATAGTTGTGCATGATCTTTCTACAAGACTCCTTTTCAAAGTGCCAAGTCTGGCACTGTTTATAGCCCTTTAAATAACTTTTTTATCATTATCCCAAGAAGATCATTCTGCAGCATTGACCCTCATATCAAATATTTTTGTCCCAATTGTCTAGATTTTACTATAAAGATCCAAAATAGGATTTTTCAGACCATTATCATTTACTCAATTTAAAGTCTCTGTGACAACAGGGTAGCATGTTCAGGCTCTGTATATGCTGTCACTGTCTCTCTGAAGAAATAAAAACATTTTTAATGAATTTTTTGTAAAAACCCATGATGCATTTTGAACCTCAGAGCAAACAGGAGACTCTACTTTCAAAATTAAAGGCAGTGAAGCAGCTTGCTTTCAGGCTCTGAGAAGGTGAAACCTTTTGTAGTCTAGGAGTTGTGATTTTCCATTTTTCAGGACTCAGTAGCTATTACTGATATCATCACACAACTGACATCATAGAATTTATTTCTCCCAGAGAATCTGGAGTCTTCAAGGTGATTTATAGCAAGAAAGCTTTCAGAAACATGGACAGTGGTGATAAATAAGACAAAGCAAGAAAGGGAGGAGACATAGGAAATTACGAACAAGTGATGCTGCTTACAGCACCAAGGGACACTGCACTTGCTTGCTGCATGGGCTGCAGACTACAGCTGACCTGCCAGGAGGTTGTCCTCCATGGTCCACACCCTGCTGCAGGCCCTCCATTGCTGCTCCAATAAAGTCAAAGCTGTTTTAACATTCACACCCCTGTGTGTGGTTAAAGAATTCAAGCTTTGCCCTTCCCTAAGCTAGCCAGGTCACAGTGTTTGGCATAAAGCTGTTCATCACGGTGTACTCTCATCTTGGTGATTTCTATGCTGTCATCTGTCATGGGATCTCTTCTGAGCCATAAACAAGTAGAAAGAATTACTCATAATGGGCGCAGAGTTATTCTCCTCCCTGTAACTCCTGAGGTGGAGACATAGAGGAGAAGACAGAGCCTTCCTGGATTCATTCTTCCAGTGGGTCAGTGACCTCACACTCGGGGAGTCATATTGGAAATAGTAAACCCATTTCTTTATTCATACTCTAAAGGATCCCTTGTAATTCTGGGTTTGATGAAGCAATCAGAGCTGTGACTGAGGATGGAAATGACATTTTGTAAAGGGAGGCTGAATGTGTGAGATCTAGTCATAATGTTGAAGACAAGTTTGTTTGTTTGTTTGTTTGTTTTTTAATGGTGGGAGAGCTGGTAATTTGGCTTGGGATTGAGGTGATAAAGCCTTTGCCTAGTATGATCAAGGTTCTAGGATAAATCTCATAAGAAAAAAAGAAGTAAGTGCACGCACACATGCATTCACATTCATGTATCAGTAGATAATATGATGTCTAGTAAGGTCAGCAGTTCAGAAAACTGCCATTGAAAAGAGAGTTGTAGTGCAGCATAATATCACTGGTTATTTTAATTCCAGCTCCTTTGGATGGCAAATTTAAGGGCAAAATATACTACAGACAAGTTTAAGGCCAACCTTTGAACTTAATGAGACATCTCCACTTCAAATGCAAAGAAAAGGCTGAGGGTCTAACTCAGCACTACCTAGCAAGGAGAGGGCCCTAAGTTTGATTCCTCCTACTAAAATAGTGAAAAGGGAAGAAAGGGAGAAATTCTCAGTTGTGGTGCATAGTTCCTAGGAGGAAGTGGCATGCCATGTCATAGGAGGCCACCCACAGAAGCATCAGGGCTGGTCAGAAAGTCAGGAAAGGGAGAGCTGTGGGTTCTGAGTGGCTCCTGGAGGAAGGAGTGAGTACAGAACAAGCCACAGCATCAAAGCATGAAATTCGCAGGCAAATGGTGGGACCTGGAAACGATCATCCTGAGTGAGGTATCCCCAAAGCAGAAAGAAACATATGGTATATACTCACTTATATAGACCTATAGGATAGGAAGGTCATGCTGAAATCTATACACCTAGGGAAGCTAAACAAGAAGGAGGACCTAGGTTGGGATGATCAAGGCTCGCTTAGATGGACAAATGGGATGGACATTGAATGTAGGAGAAAAGAAGCAACAGGACAGGAGCCTAACAAAGAGGGCCTCTGAAAGACTCTATATAGCAATGTATCAAAGCAGATATTAAGACTCACAACCAAGCCTTTGGCAGAGGGCAGGGAATAATATGAAAATAGGGGGAGTTAGTAAGACTTGGCGAGAACAAGAGCTCCCTAAAGACCAAATAGATCAGGGCACAGGGGTCTTCTATGAGACTGTTTCTCCAACCAAGGACTATGTATGGATATAACCTAGAACCCCTGCTCAGATGTGGCCCACGGTAGCTCAGTATCCAACTGGGTACCCTAGTAAGGGGAACAGGGACTATTTCTGTCATGAACTTAATGGCTGGCTCTTCGACCCTCACACACACACACCTGGGAGGAACAGCCTAGCTAGATCCTAGAAGAGGACATGGCAGCCAGCCCTGAAGAGACAAGATAAGCTAGGATCAGATAGAAGGGGAGGAAGTCCTCCCCCATCAGTGTACTTGGAGGGGGGCAGGGAGGAGATGAGGGAGGGATGGGGAGAGTGGGAGGGAATGAGGGAGGGGGCTACTACTGGGATACAGAGTAGCTAACCTGTGATTAATATAAAAATAAATAAATTACATTAAACACACACACATAAAAGCATGTACTTGCATGGACCACTTGGAAGAGTGTTCTTCTCCTTTGTTCATGCTGTAATTGATTACTTGTCTTTAGTGTTGGACTGCAGAAGTTCTTTAAAAATTTGACTAAGTTCTTTTCTCAAATATGTGGCCTCAGCCTATATCTTCTTTCTTCACTTTAAAAAATATAATAGGCAAATATTGGGTATATTTATAGGACAGAGTTGCATTTTGATAAATATGTGCACTATAATGTGAACAAATCAAATGTATAATCAAATCCATTACCAATAGACATTTGTTATTCTTTTGGAAAATATTCTATTTCTTCCTTTTGAAAATATTCAAAATATTCTATTCTAGCTCTTTGTAAATATATAATGAATACTTTTATGCCTCAGGATCTTTTACAGAACAAATGATTTAATTTTGACAAGGTGTAATGTATTAGTTTTGTTATCAAGGTCAAAAAGACCTATGCTACAAATATTTTCTTCTAAAATTTCATAGGTTTATGTTCTTTTTTATTTCATGTAATTTTTATTAATTGCCATTTATTCACTTTGTATCCCAGCTGTAGCTCCCTTCCCCAGCCCCTCCCAATCCCGCCCTTCTTCCCTCTTCTCCTATGTCCCTCACCCAGTCCAATGATAGGGGAGGTCCTTCTCCCTTTCTATCTAACCCTAGTCTATCAGGTCTCATCAGGACTGGCTTCATTGTCTTCCTCCGTGGACTGCTAAGGCTGCTCCCTCCTCAGGTGAAGGTGATCAAAGAGCCAGCCCATGAGTTCATGTCAGAGATAGTCCCTGTTCCTATTATTGGGGAACCCTCTTGGACACTGAGCTGCCATGGGCTACATATGTTCAGGGGTTCTAGGTTATCTCCATGCATGGTCCTTGTTTGGAGTATCAGTCTCACAAAAGACCCCTATGTCCAGAATTTTTTGGTTCCGTTGCTCTCCTTGTGGAGCTCCTATTTCCTCCAGGTCTTTCTATCTCCTCCTTCTTTCATAAGATTCCCTGCACTACACCCAAAGTTTTGGTTCTGAGTCTCACCATATGTTTTTTTTTAATTTATTTATTTTTATCTCAATCACAGGTTAGGTACTTTGAATCCCAGGCGTAGCCCCCTCCCCCATTTCCTCCTACCCTCCCACTCCCTCATCTCCTTCTTCCCCGCCCCCTCCAAGTCCACCAACAGGGGAGGACCTCCTTCCCTTCCATCCAACCCCAGCTTATCCTGTCTCCTCAGGGCTGGCTGCAAAGTCCTCCCCTGGGATCTAGCCAGTCTGTCACTCCCTGGCTTGTATGGGGGAGGGTCAAAGAGTCAGCCATCAAGATCATGACTGAAACAG